>CM056050.1:18512223-19141387 GCA_029574335.1 Rana kukunoris | reverse complement strand
GTCTAAGGATGTGGGTCTTTGGCTCAATTTATTTTTGCCTCAAAAACAGCCATTTGTGCGTTAAAATATGCCTATTGCAGGCTCCTGCTATTGGGGCTTATAAGAAAGGTTTATGTTTTGCCTTTAATGATAATCAATGTAAATGGGCTAACGCTTGCAAGTACAAACATGAATGCGCTTCTTGTCCTGTCTCTAAATGTTTTCGTAAATTACAGGCAAACACGAGACAAGGGGTTCCAAAAAGCAACTACCCGGTGAGATTTAAAAAAAAGTCCTTTTTGTTTGGTTGCAATTCCTGGAGTGTTTGAATGGGAAAACAGTGTGGCAGCAAGAGTTTGTTCTGGATAGTAATTTTCATTTAGAAACGGATGCAGCAGGCTCGGTCGGTTTCGGGGCAGTCTGGGGGAAACATTGGTGTATGGATACCTGGCCTAAAGGGTGGCTCTCCCTAGGTTTCTGCAAAAATATAGTGCTTCTGGAACTTTTTCCTGCGATAGTGGCCTTGGAAATATGGAGACACCTGTTCGCTAATAGAAGGTTATTAAGTACCGACAATTAAGGGGTTTCCTTTGCTGTAAACACGTTATCGTCTAAGTCGTCCCCCCCCCCCCCAGTAGTAGCCCATTTGCGTCATTTAGTTTTTCTATGTCTAAAATGGAACATCTGGTTAAAAGCAAAATATATCCCTGGCAAGTCTAACATAATTGCCAACGCTCTTTCTTGTCTACAGATCGAAAAATTGTTCCATTTTCTCCCAGGGGCAGATCCAGTGGGGGTGGTGTGCCCTTCCCATCTGTGGGACCTGATCTGATTTCCAGGAGTATTCAGAATTCTGTAGCCGTCTCCACATGGAAGAGCTACACTTCCTCTTGGTTGCTGTGGTCAGCTTTTTTGTTCTCATTGGGGTTGTCCAGGTCATATTATTCAGAAGAGCTAGTGTTGTTGTTTCTAGAATCACTGATGCAGAAGAAATACTCCTGGTCCCACATTAGCAAAACTCTCTGGAGTTTCCTTTTTCTTACGCCTTTATAACCTGCCTTCTTGCCACAGCTTTTTTGCGGTAAGGCAGGTCTTGAAAGGTTTTAGGAAAAGTACTTTTAAAAAAAAAAAAAAAAAGGACTATAGGTCACCAATTACCCCAGCTATACTATCACAAATTTGCGGGGCGACCTCAACGGTTTGTTTCTCGGCTTATGAAGCCACTTTATTTAAAGCTTTGTTTATCATCGCCTTCTTCGGGGGGGTTTAGGAGCTCGGAGCTGCTGCCCTCCTCGGGTAATATTTCGGGAATCTTATTGTCCAAGGTACTAATACTGGAGGATAGTCTAAAGTTGTTTTAGTAATTAAGAATTAGTAAGACGGATCCGTTGGGAATAGGTGCTTGGGTATCGTTGAAGAATAGTGTTGGGCACATTTGCCCTGTGGTAAGTATACAGGAGTACTTGCATATCCGCCCTTCAGTTCCTGGCTTATTATTTATACATCAGGATGGTTCTCATGCATCAAGTTATCTGTTTTTGGCAGTTTTAAAGAGATGTATGTCACAGATTCACATGAGCCATATCAAAACAACATTCCTTTAGAATCGGGGCGGCCACAGAGGCCGCCAGGATTGGCTTGGAGGAGAGTGCAATTAAAAAAATTAGTAGATGGAAGTCGAGTGCTTTTAAATTGTATATTCGCCCTTATTAACAATTTAATCTATTTCAGGTCATCATCGCTCTATTTGGATTATAGGGCATTCATTTATTTATTGGGCACAGAAGAGAGCAGCGAATAGGATTTATTCTGAAAATCTGGGTTTGGACCCATTAACCTTCAAAGTACATTGGTTTGGTCGCAGAGGAATGTTATGGGATGATTTAGTTTTTGAGCTAGGCAGGTTATACGCATTTTGTCCTCCTCCAGATATACTGTTGCTACATTTAGGAGGAAATGATGTTAGTAAGTTGAAGACTTGAGTTAATCAACAAGATGAAGGACTCTATAAATTTTTCGAAGGTAGTATCTCCGCATACTGTGTTAGTTTTTTCCGAGATTGTTCCGCGTCTTCGCTGGTTGGAATCTTTAGTATATAAACCTCTGGAAAAAGTCCGGAAGCGTATTAATAAGGCTATGGAAAAAAATTTATTCCCTGAGCTGGGTATCTCATTCAGGCATCGGGAACTGGAGGGCGGTTGTCAGGGTCTTTATAGGACAGATGGAGTCCATCTGTCGGATATAGGCCTTGATACAGTGGCAGCCCGCCCATATGGGCGCACGGGCGCCGCCCCCCCCCCTCCCGCAGTCACAAAAAAAAAAAATATTTTAAAAAAACGGGCCCTTTAAGAACTTTTATTCGGCTAAAATGTCATTTTGACATTTTATCCGAAGTTCTGGCGGCCGTCTATAGAGGGCGCTGCAGCGCCACCCTCTCTTGCAAATAACTCACATTCAATGCAATGCATTGAATGTGAGTTATTGTTGCCAGCTGCCTGGTCTATTCCTACAACCGGGCATTGGGCGCCGGTTACCCGAATAGCGGCAGCTGGTTGGCTGAGGGGAACTGCCTATCAAAGCCAGCGGCTCTGATAGGCTTTTCCAGTACCGCCCAGTACCGCCCTCCGGCTCTCGGAAGTCTATGCTCGGAGCACAGGCAATCTGCGTTCCTTGCAAGAGACTGACGGCCGTTTCAGCCAATCAGGTTCCCGGATTCTGGTTATCAGGAACCTGATCGGCTGAAGCTTCTCCACGGCGGCAGAAGACATCGAGGGAGGACATGGAAGCGTCAGGTAAGTGATTTTTACAGGGAAAGGGGCATCATGAGGCACAGTGGCATCATGGGGCAGTGGTGACAAAGGGCACAGAGGCGACAATGAGCACAGTGGCGACAATTGATGGCACAGTTGCTGTGTTGCATGGCACAGTGGTGACAATTGATGGTGCAGTGGCTGCATTTGGTGGCATGGGGCACAGTGGTGACAATTGATGGCACAGTGGCTGCATTTGATGGCATGGCACAGTGGTGACAATTGATGGCACAGTGGCTGCATGTGATGGGCACAGTGAGGCTGCAATATTTTTTTTTTCGTTTGCGCCCCCCCAAAAATTTTGGGCACCAGCCGCCACTGCCTTGATATCTTTAATATGGACCTGCAATCGTGCATTGAGGCGGCCGCGGTTTGGGGTGATGTGGACAGAAGGGCGGCTAGGGCCCCCCCTTCTGTCGGTTGGGAGAATTAAAACCTTTTGATGATAAATCAGCTCGAGTCTCAGTGGCTGAGCTGGGATTTAGTGATGAAGAATTCATTGATTAAAGTGATATGCAATTTTCGGTTTCCAAGTATGATATTATTTACATTAATTGATTGAAACCAATGAATCGAGCTACACTCAGAGGGAGGAGTCCAAGATGGCGCGTCCCGCACGTCAAGGAGGCTAGAGCGCCCAGCCGACAGGTCTCACCACGGAATGCCGACTAAACTATCCGACGGCTCGCCTGCTGCTCACCTGGCTTCCCCCCTGTGAGGATTCCCTCCCCCCTCCTCCTTCTCCCGCGGCGTTACGTGTAACGCTGACTGCGGGATTGAACTGGGATTGAATCACGCTGCTTCGCTGCCTCGCTCCCGGGGCGCATCGCACGATTAGAGAGCGGCACGCAGAGCTCGCAGAGCTTACAGAGCGACGGCGGCGGGGACAGGGTCGCGGCGATACAGGTGAGCGCGTGTCCCCTCGAGCGTCCCCTCTTGTTGAGACTGAGGAGACTGAGGAGGTGATTGTAGCGCTGGCAGGAGAGATAAGAGATACAAGTGTTTACCGAGGAAACCCTCCCACGGCCGAAGCTTGTTGCCCCGTTTACTTCCCGTTCTGTGGGGCCAGGAGAGATCTGGAGAGGCACTTAGTGTCTTGTGCCCAGCACAGGGTAGCGCCTTGTAGTGTTTTCCCTTGATGAACCCCTGGGATTAGGGAAACACGGAGGGCTCCCCCCCCCCCCCTCAGTACTGTACTATTTACACTGAAGGTCCCCTACAGGGCATAGCCAGAATAGCATCACTTAAAAGCAATAGCAATAGCAGCAACACAGAGCAACGTATGGCACCACATAGCACAAAGCACAGAGATACCAGCTTTTTTTTTTTTTTTTTTTTGCGCTGACTTGCGCTTGGATAAAGCTGAACCAGGAGTAACATCCGTAACATCTACAACAACAATAACATGTAAGTAGAGTGTGCGGTGGCTAGAAGGCGACGCTGAAGGAAGGTTGCTGAAGAGAACATCAGATGGTAACTGTGAGTAAAACCTTGCTGCATTACTATTGCTATGGTTCATGGGTATCTGACATTTGAAGTGAAACATAAACATGCCTTTGAGGTTCTGAAGCTACAGGCTGGAATGCCCTAAATCATGTTTTAATCATGTTGATGGAAGAGATCGAGAATATTTAATACTTAAGAGATGTGTAAGGGATAGGAGTCTGACTTCCCAGAGCTCCCTGTGCTGTGTTTGAGCACCACCAGGTTGTAAAATTAAATATGGAAGTATAACAAGCGGCATGGCTGGACCTGAATAGTACCAAAAGACTGATGAATAACTGTTAATAGATGTTAATAGATGTCAATAGAACTAAATACAGCCATAGTCTACTATAGATCGAGTATACACAGGAAACCCCTATACTGATAGATCTGGGGATCGAGATCGGCTTGGTAAACGGATGAGCTCCCCCGTACCCAAGTATAGCTAACTGTACCTAACTGTATCCAACTGTATTCAGCCGCCTGACTGAGTACAACATAGAGTGAAATATAGAGTGAAACATATATTGTAAAACGATATTTATGGGAAAACAACTTGGCTCAGCAGGGGTACAATTATGAGCACAAGAGCAAGGGGAGCAAGAGGAGGAGCAGCTTCAGCTCCACGCTTAAGCCAAAGCCCGGGCCCTGGCTCAGGTTCAGGCCCTGGTCCCATGAGTAAATACGTAACTCATGTAACCCAGGGGGTCAATGGGGAAAAAACAGTAGGCGAGAAGCAGCAGGGGGGCAGAGGCCCTCAAGCAGAGAAAAAAAAAAGGACAAGACAAAAGCGGTATCAAACAACTCAATAGACACTGAAACTACACCTGGGATGGTGACTGAACACGATATGGACCCGATACATGATAAAAGAATGTCTGACGATCAGCAAGACAGACTGGCACTACCAACAAAAACAGAAATGCAGGGAATGTTTGCGGCGCTAGAAAGATCACTAACAGCACAAATGGAGAGAATGGAGAGAAATATGGGATTCATGCTGGAAAGACTAGAGGGAGTAGAAAAGAAAGTAGACCACAATTCTAATATCATTAAGAAACTGGAGGAAGAAATCAAAGAAATTAAAAAAGAACAAAGGGAACAAGCGTACAAAGTAGAAGATCAGGAAAATAGAGACAGAAGGAAAAATATAAGAATACGTGGGGTACCAGACTCGTCTCAGTCAGAAAATTTACCTGAAATCATACGAAAAATCTGCAACCCGTTGCTGGACAGAGAAACAACCTCTCCATTAAGCATCGAGCGGGCACACCGGATTAGGAGGCCTAGAGAAATTCCCCGGGAGAGCCCCAGAGATATTATTATAAGGTTTGAAAATTGGGAGGAAAAAAATAAATTATGGAAAAATCTGAGAGGAAAGTCCCCCATTAAATTTGAGGAACATAACATCCAAATTTTCCAAGATCTATCTCAAGAGACCCTCAGAAGAAGAAGAAACTTAAAACCTCTATTACAGGTGCTACAAGAACGAGAAATACAATACAATTGGGGCTTCCCGGCATGCCTGATCGGTAGAAAAAATGGGGTCACCGCAAGACTAAGATTCATAGATGAAATACCAGAATTTTGTCAAAAACTGGAGATCCCAGCACCATGAAAATACGGAGTGGGGGGGAGCAGGGGGAGAGGGGGGTAGTAAATAAGGGAATAAGCTAATTAGGTGAAAGATAATGGTGAGACCTGGGAGTGGGTGTGACTGACCACCTTGGGGCAATCCCCCTGGAAGCAGGGAGAATGAGGGCGCGGCGAATGGAATTCCGCCTCAGGGAAGGGAACACAAGAGCACAAGGAGGTGCAAGTCGAGAGGTTCCCCAATACGACCATAGGGTCACGGTAACATCTAGGGTTAGAGGGGGGGAGGAAGGGGGGGGTGGGGGAGGGGCGGGAGTGGGGATGGGAGGGATGGAGGGATGGAACGGGAGGTCTGGAGGGAAGGGATGGGAAAGAGTTTTAAGATTAGCGGTCTGTCCGAAAGGTGTAATGAGAGCGGTAAGGACAAGAGCAAAAAAAAAGAGGAAAAAAGGAGTATGTCTAATGTAAATCTATTAACATATAACGTAAGAGGCCTTGGTTCCGGGAGGAACATATGGTGTATCCCAGCAGCATATAACGTAGTCCTTCTTCCCCACACATAAGCCATCGGTGCTCTACTCTCGAGCGATACCAACCTCGGTACTATGCGACTCTCCGCAGAAAAGATCTAGGGGAGTCGCCATAGGATAGGCGAAAAATATCAGCTTCAAAGTTGAAGCAGGAAAGTTGAGTTGAAGACAGGAAAGTTGACCCAGAGGGCCGTTATGTGTTTCTGAGAGGGACTCTTCAGGGGGAAAAATATACCTTGGTTAATGTATACTGTCCCAATAAACACCCACAAAAATACTTAAAGATAAATCTAAATATACTAATGGACTTCAAACAGGGACATGTAATATTAGCAGGGGATTTCAATTTTACGCTAGAACATCAACTAGATAGGGCATCAGGGGTTCATATAATTAATACTAAGCAACAGCAGTTGCTGAAGAAAATTTTTTTCAAACAACAACTAATAGACCCCTGGAGAATTGCCAATCCAAATAAAAGAGACTATACATATTATTCGACAGTGCATAATATGTACGCAAGATTAGATTATATAATGGTGGACCATGAAATATTGGAATATGTAAATAAAACTTCGATAGGATCGATTACGATATCCGACCACGCCCCTGCCCTGGTTAGAATTCATTTCCCAGACATTGAAGAGAGAAAGGGCAGCTGGAACCTAAACGAGGAATTACTAGAGGACCCAGAAATATGCAATATAATAAAAGCAGACATAGAGGAATATTTCGTAATAAACAATACACCGGAAGTGACCTCAGCAACGGTATGGGAAGCCCATAAGGCATATATTAGGGGAAAGCTTATCTCCTTGGGGGCTGGGAAGAAAAAAGCAAGAGAAGCCAAAAAGAAGCAATTAATTAGAGAACTCCAAGAATTGGAAAATAAACATAAAAACACAAAAGAAATCGAATTATATAAGGAAATAGTAACAAAAAGGGTCCAATTAAGAGATTTAATGGCAACTGAAACACGGAACATATTTAAAAACGTTTCAAAAGAAAGATATGTCTGGGGGAATAAACCTGGGAAATACCTAGCCAGGATTTCAAAGGAAAAAAGGAATACAAACTACATAGAAAAAATTAAGGATCAAGAGGGACAGATGAGGTATAAGACGACTGAAATCGCAGAGGCCTTTCGGACGTTTTATAGTACATTGTATTCAATTAGGAAAAAGAGAAACACAGGAGCAGAAGGACATTAGGTTAAAAAAAATTAGAGAATATATCGAAGAAGCTAACCTCCCAAAATTAACGCAAGAAACTGTAGAATCTTTGGAAGAACCAATAACATTGGGGGAAATAAGACAAGCTATTTCGGAAACACCAGGTGGAAAGAGTCCAGGACCGGACGGGCTCCCCATTAAATACTATAAAAAATTTATGGAACCGCTGGCCCTGGTGATGTGTAATTACTTCAATAAATTGGGAGAAGAAGAAGAAATTAGAAAGGAATCCCTCCTTGCTAATATCACAATTATAGCCAAAACAGGAAAAGACAATACCGTATGTTCTAATTATCGTCCAATCGCATTATTAAATGCAGATATTAAGACCTATGCAAAAATATTGGCAACGAGGATAAAAGTCCATATGCCGAATCTAATCAATGAAGATCAGACTGGGTTCATTAAAGGGAGAGAAGGACGAGATAATAGCCTAAAAACAATTTTGTTACTGCAAGACAAGCAGAAGAAACCCCCAGTCATACTCATGTCAATTGATGCTGAAAAAGCTTTTGACAGGGTTGACTGGGGGTTTATGATGGAAACATTGCGGAGCGTAGGACTGGGCCCAAGATACATGAAATGGGTAGGAAACCTTTACAATGCCCCTACAGCAAGAGTAAAAGTAAACGGGAAAGGTCGTCCTCTTTAGATATGAATAATGGAACAAGACAGGGCTGCCCCCACTCTCACCGCTCCTGTACGTAATAGCGCTCGAACCATTGCTGAACAAGATAAGAAACATAACATAGGGGTGGTGAAAAGTTGGAGAAAATGAACACAAGGTGGCAGCGTATGCCGATGACATACTCTACAACATTACTAGACCAAGACTCTCTATCCCAATAATAATAGATGAGATAGAAAAATGGAGACACTCTCCAACTAAAAAATAAACCCAGTAAAAACAGTAATATTGAAACCTGGGTATAGAGACCACAGAAGAAATAGCTCTACAGGAAACATACCCCTTCACATGGGAAAAAGAATCAATAACGTATCTAGGGATAAAAATTACACCAAGAGTAGATAAACTATATGAGGCCAACTATATTTCGTTAGTTAATGAGATAAAACAAGATTTAAAAAATCTCACAAAAAGACAGATCTCCTGGATAGGGAGGATTAATGTATTTAAAATGATGGTCCTTCCAAAAATAATCTATAAATTCCAAATGGTCCCAGTAAATGTCCCACAAAAGCTTTTTTAAGTTAGTACAAACTATAATTTCAAAATTTATCTGGCAGGGCAAAAAACCAAGGATAAGTTACTCAATCCTGTCCCGCAGTAAAAAAAAAGGAGGACTATCGCTCCCTGATATAAAAAGATATTATTATGCCGCAATAATAAATAGATTGGTGGAATGGACAAATAGCAACACTGAAAAAAAATGGGCACAGATTGAGAGAGAAATAGGTTTGGCACAGTTAGACACAAATGTGTGGATCCCACCTAAATTTAGAATAGTAAACACTGACACGCACAGTATAACAAAAAACGCACTTAAGATATGGGATACGTTGTATAGGCGGGAAAATGGGAATATAACTCCTTATTAATCCCATTAGCCAACACCAAATTTTTCCCACCAGGAAACAGGACAAAATTAGGTAGGAAATTAGAAAATAAAAGAGTAGGGGAAATAGTTTCACTAGGGAGAATTAAGGAAAAAAAAGAAATATTAGTAAGAGAGGGACACCAACAGTTAAGCGACTGGGAGTACACACAACTAAAGCACTTTGTGAGCACATTGTCAATAGGTAAGAATAAAGCACAGAACCCGATAGAAAATCTATGTTCCACCATAACACCATTACAACATGGCATCACAAAGCTTTATAAGATATTAACAGATATAGGGTCTAAGGGAACTTTGAAAAACATCGAGAAATGGGGACAAGATATGGGGGAAAGGATTGAGGAGACCTTTATGATAGGCGCGGTGTATAAATATGCACAAGATATAAAAACCATCGAAGCCAACTATAAATGCATGATGCGATGGCATTTGACCCCTGTCAAAATGAACAAAATATACCCAATTAACTCAGCTCTTTGTTGGAGAAATTGTAACCAACTAGGTACTACAAAACATATCTGGTGGGAGTGCCCCAAGATGCAAGAATATTGGCAAGATGTCCTAGAGAGTATAGAAGAAATAACAGGGATAGGGGTACCTCATAACCCCTTGTCATGTTTATTCCATGGGGCGAGAAAACAAATAGAAAATTACGGATTGACACTGGTCCCGATCCTCCTAAACGCAGCAAAGGGCGTAATACCTAAATTTTGGCTGCAGCCAAAAAAACCAACGTTAAACGAATGGATACAACGGGTCAACCACGTTTTAGAGATGGAAAATCTAAGGAGGTCAGACCAGGGCGACAAAGAGACTGACAGTAGTAGACTGATCTGGGACAAATGGAGATTATTTAAAACAGAAAAATTCGCTCAGATTTTGATAGAAATAGATAGTGGAGACCAAGGAAACAGTAGATAGGAGGGGAAAAAGGAGTCGGAAAGAGAGGGACAGAACCGCTAAGTATAACGAACTCAGAAAAAGGGAGGGGGGTGGAGGGGGGGTATATTAAATATTAAAAGGAGAAGGCAGAATCAAGGGAGGAAGGGGTGCAGGACGGGGACAAAGGGAAGATCTAGGACAGAGGGGCGCTGAATGGGGGGGATACGCGCTTCTTCTATGTGTTACTCTTTTTTTTTCTCTCTCCTTCCTACAGTTTGCTTAATTTTTTTGTATAACCCCTGAACATATATATATAACAAGGGAAGAGGAGAAAAGGAAAAAAAAAAAAAAAAAAAAGGAACAAATGGAAGAACAAAGCACAAATGATGCGAGACCGAGGAGGAAATGCGAAGGGCGGAAATTTTGTGAGCAACCCCCACCCTAATCGGATATGACTGATGTGCAAAGGAAAAAAAAAAGAAGAAAAACAAAAAAGAAACCAATGAATCAGGCTGTGGCCACTTTTCCAACTATTATTGTATTTTACAATGAATAAATATTTTGTAAGGATTTTCTGCTGTTGGTCTCTTCATTCCTCTATGCACAATTGTTGTATGCATGATGCCTGTGGTCCCATGGTCCAGGAAGAGAAGAGGTGATGACTCTTCACAGGAAGGGCAATGGCTATAAGAAGATTGCAAAGATGTTAAACATACCAAGAGACACCATATGAAGCATCATTCGCAAATTCAAGGCAAAGGACACTGTTGAAACGCTACCTGGTCGTGGCAGAAAGAAGATGCTGACTGACTGCTGTGCGCTACCTGAAGAGTGGAGAAAAGTCCCCGTGTGATTGCTGAGGAACTGAGAAAAGATTTGTCAGATGTGGGTACTGAAGTTTCTGCTCAGACAATATGGCGCACACTGCGTAATAAAGGCCTCCATGCCAGAACTCCCAGGCGCACCCCCTTGCTGTCTCCAAATAATAAGAAGAGTCGACTGCAGTATGCCAAAAGTCATGTGGACAAACCATAGAAGTTTTGGGATTGTGTTCTGTGGACTGATGAAACAAAATTTGAACTGTTTGGGCCCATGGATCAACGCTATGTTTGGAGGAGGAAGAACAAGGCCTATGAAGAAAAGAACACCTTGCCTACTGTGAAGCATGGCGGAGGGTCAATCATGCTTTGGGGCTGTTTTGCTTTTGCAGGTACAGGGAAGCTTCAGCGTGTGCAAGGTACCATGAATTCTCTTTAGTACCAGGAGATATTGGATGACAATGTGATGCAGTCTGTCACAAACCTGAGCCTTGAGAGACGTTGGACCTTTCTTTTTTTTTTTTTTTTAATTGTTTATTTATACATAACAGAGAACCGGTCCACATGAACCGCAACAGTAGTTGTACATATCAACAAATAAAGAGCTAGCGCCTAACTGGCGCGTACATAGGCATGAATACAACATTCCATCAACAAGTGTCAATTAAGGCAGCCGAGTAGGCAACACAATAGTACTGTAATCACCAGACTGTACCGTCCTGCCTTGCAGCCTCTCGTAGACACCGGGGCAGGGGCCCCGTCTCGGTAAGGTGCATCATCAAGGCAGCAGTCCATGCGACCAGCCCCCTGCATTTTCTCGTTTTCTAAGAGCATGTGAGTAAGAGTAGAAATAAAGAGAAGAGTGAAGAAAGGGTGGGGAAAGGGGGGGGGCAGTAGGAGGGAAGGGGGGGGGGTCACGAGCACGTCAGGCCCGTATGTTTCAGCGGATCGCAATGAGGGAGCAAAATGAGGTGTCCCTGAAGAGGGTAACTGGGAGCACCGATCGTCTGGTACAGCTAAGGGGCGCCCCTCAGGGCTTGGCCCTCTGCAGAATATTTAAAGGCATTCCAAAAGGACCATGTTTGTGAGTATTGTTCATTTCTATCTTGCTTCGTCAGGACTAAGTCTTCCATGGTGTTTACGTCATCCACCTTTTTTACCCACATGGCCAACGTCGGTGGGTTCGTGGATTTCCAGCACAACGGGATGCACGCCTTCGCCGCGTCGACCAAGTGCCTGACCACTGATTTCTTGTATACACGATCAGGCGTGTCGTTCACATGCAGCAAAAAGAACGCCGGGTCATCCGGGATCTCCCGATCCGAGAATTCCTGCGTCACCCTACGCACTCCCTCCCAGAACGGCCTCAGACACGGGCAGGACCAAAAAATATGAAAAAGAGTGCCCCTTTCCGCCTGACATCTCCAGCAGATGTCCGAGACCTCTGGGAATAAGCGATGGAGGAGGTCGGGGGTCCTATACCACCTCGTCAACACTTTAAAGTTAGTCTCCTGTACTTTAGTGCAAATTGACGATTTGTGTGTAAATCTCAGTATCTTGTTTATCTGGCTGGTTGAGAAGTTACGTCCCAGATCCCTCTCCCATTTACTCAAGCTCGGTAACCGGTAGTCCGCCGACGGTGTGATGATCAACATCGTGTGAAGTAGTGAGAGGGCATGCGGCAGTGGGCCCACGCCCACACACATCTCTTCTAGGGTTGTCTGGGGTGGCCCGGACCAGGCGGAGGTGTCATTGTCTGTAGGAAGTGTCTCAGTTGACCGGCTCTGAAGAAGTCCAGCCGGTATTGACCCGTCATGTCCATTAATTCGTCACAAGATCTCCACCTGTCCGCTTCCCCGAAATGCGAGGCTTGAAACAGACCCGAGTTTCGTAGTGCGCGAAACTTGGGGTCCAGAAGGCCTGGTGGAAACGACGGATTGCCCAGAATCGGGCGCAGCGGCGAGGGGTCCGACGCCAGACGAAACCGTGCAAGCAACCTGGTGCAAACTGCAACAGTATTTCCAATCAGGGGGTGATCAAGCACCTCGCTTAACCGCATAGTCTGGTTCCAGGGAGCGTTTCGCAGCAGAACTGTGCTTTGTGCCTGTTCCATTCGAGGCCAGAGTTTGATATGGTCGTGTCGGCACCAGTCTATCAGCCTGTTTAGTTGGGCCGCGTAGTAATACATACGGATGTCTGGGGCGGCGAGGCCTCCGTTGCCTTTAGGCAGGGAGAGGATCGCTCTGCCGATCCTGGGATGTTTGCCCGCCCAGAGAAACGTCCCAAACGCAGATTGGACTCGTTTAAAATAATCCGCCGGTATTCGCACGGGGAGGGCTTGTAAGAGATATATGAATTTAGGTAGGATGGACATCTTAAGTATGTTACATCTCCCGAACCACGAGTGTAAGCCCGTGGTCCATTGGGACAGCAATTTTTGAACCGTCTGCAGTAGGGGGGGGAAATTAAGCTTAAACACGTCAGAGATCCGTGGCGGAACGCGCGTCCCTAAATACGTGAGAGCCGTGTCCGTCCACTTCAAATTAAAATTTTGTTTGAGTGAGGCCAAGTGTGACACAGGGACGCCCACCCCCATAGCCTCGGACTTTGTCAAATTGATTTTTAGATTGGAGATCTTACCATAGTAGTCAAATTCCTTCATCAGGGCTGGTAGAGAGGTCAGCGGGTCCGTCAGGGAGAACATCATGTCGTCGGCGTAAGCCGACACTTTGTATTGGTGGTCACCCACCACCAGTCCCGTAACGTCCGGGTTCAGTCTAACACGCCGTAAGAAGGGTTCGAGGGTCAGGGCAAAAAGTAGGGGCGAGAGCGGGCAGCCTTGCCTTGTCCCGTTAGTAATCGGGAATGGGTCGGACGTCGTGCCGTTCACCCTAACCCTGGCAGTCGGGGTCGTGTATGCTGCAGTCACCCAGTTAAGCATTTTCCGTCCGAGTCCTATGTGTTTAAGTGTCGTGAACATGAACCTCCAGTCTACGCGATCAAACGCCTTCTCCGCGTCCGTCCCCACGAAGACCGAAGGCGTCTTAGTAACATTGGCAACGTGGTTCAAGTTCAATACTTTAGACGTATTGTCTCTGGCTTCTCTGGAGGGTATGAAGCCCACTTGATCCAGGTGTACCAGGTCTGGAAGAAATCTCTGTAGTCTGGTGGCGATCACTTTCGTGAACAACTTAAGGTCTGAGTTGAGTAGCGATATGGGACGGTAGCTACCACATTGGCCCGGGTCCTTCCCATCCTTGTGGACCACCGCTATCTGCGCCTGTAGCGTTGAGGTGTGAAAAGTGCCCCCAGAACTCAGGTCATTAAAGAGGCCCAGCAGGTGATCTCCCAAGGATGGGAGCAAGATTCTGTAATAGGGAGTGGTGAGTCCGTCAGGTCCCGGGGCCTTCCCTGGCTTGAAAGATTTCAAGGCCGCCTGTATTTCGGGCATAGTAATCGGTTCGTCCAGTAGTTTCACCGTATCAACCGGAAGTGCGGGCATTTGAGAACTAACCAGGTAGTCTGTATGTCGGTCTGCTTCTCCAATCGTGGGCAATTTAGGGAGGTTGTAGAGATCCTGGTAGAAGTCCTTAAACTCGGCAGAGATCTCCTGCGGAAGAGATACTCTACCGCCCCCTCGTTTTGTAATGTGAGGGACGTATGAGGTCGAGTGTTGTGAGCGGAGTGCCCGGGCCAGCATCTTCCCGCATTTATTGCCGGATTCGTAAACCGATCGCCTGCAAATTTGCATGGCCGCTTTGGCCTTGTAATGTAGTAAATCTGTGATATGTTTACGAGTAGTATTAAGTTCGGTCGTGGTCTGGTTTGTCTGAGTCCGTTTATGTTGTAGTTCCAAGGTCTGTAGTTTTTGAAGCAGGGAGGTAAGCTGTTCAGTCCTCTGTCTTTTCAGCCTGGCCCCATGTTTAATTAGGATAGACCTCACCACTGCCTTATGGGCCTCCCACACCAGTCCCCGGTCGCTGTCTGCCGTGGTATTCGTGCGAAAATAGTAACCTAGTTCCCTCACCACCTCCGATACAGTATCCTTGTCATGTAGTAGACTCTCATTGAGTCTCCAGGGGTGACCCCGGTCGGCTCTAGTGTCAGACAGTCTGTACCGTAGTTCTATGGGAGCATGGTCCGACCACGTGATAGAACCTATCGAGGCCATTTCAATCGCCGCCAGATGTCTGTGGGGGATCAGAAATAGATCGATCCTCGAGTATGACTGATGAGGCTTGGAGAAGAAGGTGTAGTCCTTCTCTCCCGGGTGGAGTAGTCGCCAAGCGTCCACCAGCCGGTGCGCGTGCAACGATTCGCAAAAGCGTTTGCGTAGGTCACCCGAAACGGTGGACCTACCCGTCGATGTGTCCTCCTGGGGTATTAGAGGGATGTTAAAGTCCCCCCCTACAATGAGGTGACCTGATCTGAAGTGTGATAGCCGGTCCAACTGTCTAGTCAGGAACCTATCCTGCCGTTCGTTCGGTGCGTAATAGTTCGCTATGGTGACCTGTACCTGACCTATACGTCCCTTCAAAAGCAACGACCGGCCCTCCGGGTCTGTCTGCACCTCCCCCAGGGTCCAAGGGACCCCGGCCGAGATGAGGACGGATACCCCCCTCGATTTCGCCTCCGTGTATTGAGAATGGTACACTGTGGGGAAGTGTCTGTTCCTCAGCACAGGCAGGTTGTTATCTCTGAAATGCGTCTCCTGAAGCAGCACCACGTCCGCCCTCAGGTTCCACATATCATGGAGGAGCATTCTCCTCTTCTCCGGG
Organism: Rana kukunoris; assembly: GCA_029574335.1. NCBI lineage: Eukaryota > Metazoa > Chordata > Amphibia > Anura > Ranidae > Rana > Rana kukunoris. The sequence goes on along the minus strand of CM056050.1, from coordinate 19,125,700 downwards.
ATGTTTAGTCCCTTAACATTCAGGGAGACCACCTTGAGCGTATCCATGCTCGTGACTCAGGGGTGGGAAGGGTAGAGGGGGAGGGATAAAGGGGGTGAACGGTAGGGTGGGGCCAAGAGATAGTGAATCTCCTGGAAGAATGTAGTGCGAGCTAGGACGGGGAGAGAGAGACAGACGAGCCGAGAGGGAAGAAAAGAGGAAAAATAGAGTGCTTGCACAAGAGCGTGCGGCACTGATAAGAAGAAACTAAATTAGCTTAAACAGCTAGAGCGCTCTCCAGTCCAAGACTGGGAATTGAGCGCAGGCCTAAGTGGGAAGTGAGCGGACAGGGCCAGCAAAGCGAGCTCCCGGGTCCCCTCCCTCCCCAGCCAAACAAGGTAACATAAATAAGTAAATAAGGCACGATCAGCCTCTCAAGCACGCCCGCGGCAGCCCCAGCCCCAGAGCGGGCAAGGCCCAGCAAACGGCCTGAGGCGGCCCGAGCGCACGAGAGAGTCCTTGATAACAAGAGCAGCCATAATAATATCAGTAATGAGAGCAATAACAACAACAGCAGCAATAATGGCAACAATCTCCCTTCAACCCCATGGGGCACACAGCACACATAGAGGGTGTGAGTGGCCTCCACATCAAATTGTAGTGTAATCTCGATCTGGAGACCTCCACCCCAACAATCCCAAAGCTCGTCCCACCCCACAACCCCCCTCCACTGTATACCGTCTACCGAGACTCGACGAGCCGTGAGAACCATCATGAAAACACGTGGCTTCGCCACAGCCCCCCACCCAGCAAGATCATATACAGCCCCACCGTCTCTTATAGTTCTACTGAGCAAGTGTCTCGTGGGGACCTCTCTAACCATCCCCTTATACATCATGAGCCTTCATCCCGAAGAGCCCAGAAGAGGGGTCTCCCACGCTGAGTTGAGCTGCTGCAGTCCTCGCATAGCGGAAAGATGGTAGATGTCCAACCCTCACCCCCCTCCCTCCACCTTGGGGCAAGGGCCGATGTTCCGGGAGTACTGCAGCATCACGTTCCCAGATCACCCTCACAAAACAGCTGACTGATAGTAACATAGCCTCACCCGGGGCACATAGCTAAGAATATAAACAGGATATAGTCTGATGAGAGCAGGGGAGAGAGCGGTACCTCGGATCAGTCAATGTAGCCAGCCGGGCCGTGTCTATCCTATCACACGGTCCCAGGTCCAAACAGGGTGATCCCGGCAAGCAGCATGCAAAGTCCTCCCTCAGGTGCACCTCAGCTCATTCCTGGGGAGTCCAGCACAGCGGGACGGGCTAAGGGGTTGCCAACCTCCCTCCCCCCACCCCCACCCGGGGACGCTAACGGGCAGGATTGGGCATAAACTTGGCCCTAACCATATAACAGCCAACATAAGTCCCCATAGAGAGCTCAACAAACCCGCGGGAGGGGGGGGGATGGGAGGGGAGACGGCCATGGTACAGCACCCCCATGCCATCTAAGACGAGCGTTAGCTCCAGGTGGGGCGGCTGCGGTCATGGCGCCGGCTATCGTCTAGTGGTGGGGTGTAGGCTAGGACAGTCAGTGGAGTGTGGCCCAGGGCCTACTTACAGGTCAGAGACGGGGTTCCTCTCCAGAAGGGGCTCTCCTCCTCCTCCCCTGCCGCTGCTGTCGTGGTTGGGCCGGGGCTCCAACATCAAAGGGGCCCGACCTCCCGCTTGATCTCGGCAAAAGCTGAAGCCAATCCGGCACCGGTATCCGTTCTGCCCCAAGGAATCTGAAGAGACCAGGTAGGTCTGCTGGCGTCTGCAGGGTGTACGCGTGTCCGTCTTTCCGAAAAGTGACCGAAAGGGGATAGCCCCACCTGTATGTGAAGCCACCTTCCCTTGCCAGATCCAGAACGGGCCTCAGCATTGCTCTGCGGCGCAGGGTTGCTCTTGATAGGTCAGGCAGCACTCTGATCCGGGAGCCCACCATCTCCAGCTCCCCGCGATCCCACGCTAGACGGAGGATGCGCTCTTTCTGGGCATAGCGTAGTAGGCGGCAAATTACATCGCGCGGCCTGTCCTGTTCTGGCGCTCTGGGGCCTAGTGCTCTGTGCGCCCGATCCACCTCCACCTCTTCCTCGGGTGCTCCCAGAATGTCGCGGAATAGACCTTGCAGCTGACCGTCAAGAGCCATGGAGTCTACCGTCTCCGGCACACCGCGAATCCGCAAATTATTGCGGCGGCTCCTATCTTCAGCATCCTCCAGGTGGAGCTGTAGGGACACCGCCGTCTGCCGATGTTGGTCCCTCGATCGCTCCAGGCCCGCCACCCTACTCTCCAGGTCCACCAATGATGCCTCTCCGGTCGACACCCTCTCCGTGAGTGTGGATACCTCGGCCCTTACCTCCTGGAAGTCCCTGCGGTGCGTCTCCTCCAGACGCAAGATGAGGGCCTCGATGTCCGAGCGCGTGGGGAGGGCCTGCAGCAAGGCGCGTATGTCCTGTTCCGCCGCCGAGCCTCCCGGGGGGGAGGCCGGGGATGCCATGGGGATCTCCGGGATCTCCGCCGATGACAGCGGGTCTGAAGGTGAGTCCGCTCGGTCCGGGATATGGGCCCACTCGTCGCTTCCTGGTCTTTCAGGCGAGTCTTGGCAAGCTGCTCCTCGTGGTGCTGTGGCCTTAGCTCCGGACGACTTCTTTGGCTGCCGGTGAAAATAGTCGTGTAGGTCGTTCGTCGCAGCACCGGAACGGGTCACACGGGTGCCTGACTTGTTGGTATGCTTCTTGGCTGATTGCATGCCTATAACATGGCGAGTTTGGCCGGCATAAAGAGGATCAGGGCCGGGAGCTCAGAACTCAAACAGCCTCACTCAGCCATGTCCAGGCCACACCTCAGAAGATAAGATCTTATTACCTCCTCTGCTACCGATTCCAAAGATGTCTCTATGCTTTTGAGGCTATGTGCAGATAGGTGGGTCTGCCTCTTTAAGAGCCTGGGATGTGCAGAGGGAGACCCTTCAGTGTAGGGAAGGTAAACAGATACCTGAGGCTTCTGCAGTGCTGTTCTTCCCAGGGCAGGAGGGTGGTGACATCTGCTTGCTCCTCCAAGTATGCCTGGCACAAGGATGTGGCCGGTCTCTTCTTAGTCCAGGGCACTCCAGCAGGGAGGATGCAACCAGGTCCGTAGGCCGCAAGATGGCGGCGCCCTGCGAGTGCGCGGATCCAGCTGTCCGGGTCCCCCGACTGCTCCCCGATGCTGCTGGGCCCCTCCGGAGATGGATTCACGGGCGAGCACAGCTGTGTGTCCTCCCGTTTTGTGGCACCAGAGAGCGGAGGATGCAGGCTCCGTAGGCCGCAAGATGGCGGCGGCCGCGAGTGAAGAGCACCGGCTGTCTGGGAGCCTCAGGCTGCCTCCCAATGTCACGCACCCCCTCCGGAGATGACCCCACAAGTGGATGAGGCAGGGGCGACTGCTGTCTCTGCGGATCGCGGCTCCGGTGTGCAGGAAAGGTAGGATGCTTCGTAGGCCTCAAGATGGCGGCGGGTCTGCGATTATGCGGTGATGGCCATGGACTGGATGGGGCACAATCGTCCGGTCAGGCTCCAAGATACCGGCCTGGGATGAGGCAGGGGATGTCCGGGGACACGTAGGGTGCTTTTCAGGGCTCACCAGGGTGTGCAGTGGGGCGGATGACCATGGATTCTATCCGGATTTGTGGAGCTCTCTGTCAGCACGTCTGTCTCGGCTTACATCGACGTTGGACCTTTCAACAGAACAATGATCCCAAGCATACCTCCAAGTCCACTAGAGCATGGTTGCAGATTAAAGGCTGGAACATTTGAGTGGCCATCGAAGTCACCAGACTTAAATCCGATTGAGAACCTCTGGTGGGACTTAAAGAAAGCAGTTGCAGTGTGCAAGCCTAAGAATGTGACTGAACTGGAGGCTTTTGCCCATGACGAATGGGCGAAGATACCCGTAGATCGCTGCAAGACACTTGTGTCAAGCTATGCTTCACGTTTAAAAGCGGTTATAACTGTAAAAGGATGTTGTACTAAGTACCAAGATTAAATAAAACTGATAATGATGTGAGCACAGAAAAGACATTTGTGGTTATTTCATTATAAATGTTATGTTATATTATATTTGTCTGACCTACACGTGCCTCTGATTTAATTGTAAGCAGGATGACTGAATGATCAAAATCAATGTGAAACTGGGCAAAACAATTTCAGTGGGGGTTGAATAATTTTGAATACAACTGTACGTTCATTGTCCTATGTATGACACACAATTTTCCCCTCTATCTATAACTCTTGCAATAAGACTATAGATTCAGGGAGGGACTTACTTTCACAAGTGGTGGTTTAAACCCTGTGAATAACTCCATCAGTAAATCTATATTATATTCTATTTGACCAGCATTTAAGGTAGACTCATCCGATTAATGGTCCGGGTATCTTAGTGATAGCTGTGTATAATGGGAAGATATCGTTTCCTTTGGACGTAACTGTTATATCACACATAAATTACAGACCATTTCATTAGGACAGTGTTTTTCAACCAGTGTGCCGAAGCACACTGGTGTGCCGTGAAGAGTCCCCAGGTGTGCCACGGCAAAATGACCCCCAATATAGGCAGCTATCTGATGGCCACTTGTTTAATATTTGTTATTACAGTGGTGCCGGTCCACTGTGTAAAGCTCACTTCCCGCTGCCACAGGCACTCAGGAAGCTGTGCAGGCCTTACCGACCGCGTCTTGCCAACCAATTACATCATCGGTTGCTATGGGAGGGTTGGGCGCACGCCGCACGCACTGATATCTGTGACGTGTGAGCCTCGGGAATAGATGTTGGCTGGCACGAGTTTCCCTGAGGGGAGGAGAAGAAGAACACCACGAGTAGGAAACAAAACAGCGAGGAGACACAGGTACAGTACTTAAAACTGTCATTTTCAATGTAGGATTTGTTTTTATTGCAGGCATGGGGTTTCTAAAAATAAAAACTAAACTATAACACTTGTTGGCACTTTCATTGCAAGCATGGTGAATTTTTTTAATGTAATATAATATACATGGGCTATATGGGTTATTTTTGATGATAACTGTATACTTCAATCCTGCAGTTTGGCCGCAGCTCAGGTGTAGCGCAGGGTACCTGCGGTTTTCATGTGTTTTTTTATGGACTTCTATTATGTCCCTTATTTTTGGTGTGCTTTCAGAAAATGTACCAAAAATGTACTACATAATAGAAGAAGTTTGAGAAACCACATAAAAACCGCAGGTATCCTGCGCTGCGGCCAAACTGCAGTATTGAAGTTTACAGTCATTATCAATAACAACCCACATAGCCCATGTATATTATATAAAAAAATAAATAAAATCACCATGCTTGCAATGGAATTAGTCAATGTGAAAGTGCCCTAAAATGAAAATATCAGTCATAACCTTGGTATTGTTTTTTTACAACCAGTGGCTGGCTTTCTCATGAAAGCGTTCCGAGTGGTTTTTGTGCACTGGAACGCTTTCAGAAGCGGCGGGAGGGGATGTCCCCCCTCTTCCACCGTCCTGCCTGAGAAACAACCCAAAAGGGACAGTGAAAAAAAAAAAAGAAGTTTAATAAGACAAGGTGTTGCTTATGGAGATTTTGAAGTAGCAAAGTTGGTCATCATTCCACGAGTGTGCGCAATTTTAAAGCATGACATGTTCGGTATCTATTTACCCACCATAACATCATCTTTTACACTATACCCACAAATGGAGGTATTATATTGTGTTTTGTTTTAATTAATTGAACCACTGTGCAAATAGCAAGTGGCATCATATTTTTTTTATTATTTTTGGTTTGGTGTGCCTCGAGATTCTGACAGATTTTAAAGGGTGCCTTGGTTGAAAAACACTGCATTAGGACACAATGTTAGACTCTTGATTCCCCAGGTCTTGTTTGAATGGGGGATTTATACTACTAGTAGTAGTTTCGACACCCGTCTGGTTCTGACTATAGTGTATGAGCCTCATACCGTCCTTCTGTTTTTTGTCCTTGTTGAAAACCTAATGCAGAGCGCTCTGGACCTCAGATTGGGGCATAGGTTCATCTTCCAACAAGACAACAACCCTAATCGCACAGCCAAGATAACAAAGAAGTGGCTACAAAACTCTGAACGTCCTTGAGTGGCCCAGCCAGAGCCCAGACTTGAACCCGATTCAACTTCTCTAGAGAGATCGGAAAATGTCTGTGCACCGATGCTCCACAGCCAACCTGAAGGAGCTTGAGAGGTCCAGCTAAGAAGAATGGTTGAAACTGCCCAAAAATAGGTGTGCCAAGCTTTTAGCATCATACTCAAAAATACTTGAGGCCGTTATTGGTGCCAAAGGCGTTTCAAAGTATTGAGCAAAGACTGAATACTCATGTACATGGGATTTTTTTTCAAAGTTGTCATTATGGGGTATTGTTTGTAGAATTTGAGGAAAATAAAGATTTTTAATCCATTTTGCAATAAAGCTGCAACATAAAATGTGGGCAAAGTAAAGCACTTTTGATTGTTGTGGGAAAGGGGTTGCTAGACTAAAGAAGTTCAATTCTGAATTAAAGCATACGAATTCTACTGCACTATTCCAACCAGTAGTCTCCAAGTTTGCATGAAGTTAACTATTATCAAAACGTAAAAATTATATATTCGTTTTAGCACGCTCCTATGCATTTCGATTTATTTTAGCACGCTCCTATTCATCTGAACAGTCTTGTAAACGCTCTTTAAAGAATCCCACACATTTACCTACATGACTTCTGTGATATGCAGTTGCTATTCCCTGTGAGTAGGCAGTGCTGTGTCAAAGAATGCTTTCTAAACTACAGAGGTGCCGTTACCATGGGATAAGTAGTCTTTAGGAATTGAATGAAAACAGTAGGGGAGAGAAACTGCAATAGATGTAGGATGCAAAAAAAAAACAAAAAAAACAGAAAGTTGTGGAACGTGACAGTCAGCAGACAAGTAACACTCACATCAGGTAAGGAGATTTTTCTTTCATTGAATTATTTGCATTGTTTCTACAATGCTGATGTTGTAAAATGAAAGTATGCAGTGACCACATACTTTAACCACTTCCTGACGGCCGTACGACTTTGTACAGCCGCGGGGTGGTTCTACTTCTCTGATCCGCCGTCTTTTGACAGCGTGCGCTCGTCCAGGCCACTGGGGGGCGCGCTAGCGTCGCCGGCGGCACGCGCGTGCCCACCGCATCGCTCGGATGCCGATGCATGTGCCTGGGGGCCACGATGTCGGCCAGGCACTGGCGGTTACAGGACAAGGACGTGGATCTGTGTGTAAACGCACAGATCCATGTCCTGTCAGGGGAGAGAGGAGACCGATCTGTGTCCCTTGTACATAGGGACAGATAGTCACCTCCCCCAGTCACCCCCCCCCCCCCCCACAGTTAGAACACAATACAGGGTACACATTCAACCCCTTCCTCACCCCCTAGCGTTAACCCCTTTAATGGCAGTCACATTTATACAGTAATTGGTGCATATTTATAGCACTGATCGCTGTATAAATGTGAATGGCGCCAAAAATTTGTCAAAAGTGTCCGGTGTGTCCGCCATAAAGTCGCAGTCACAATAAGAAAAAAAAACGCATATTGCCGCCATTACTAGTAAATAATAATAATTCTGTCCCCTATTTCGTAAGCGCTATCATTTTTGCGCAAACCAGTTGCTTATTGCGTTTTTTTCTTTTACCAAAAATATGTAGGAGAATACTTATCGGTCTACACTGAGAAAAAAAAATTGGGCTATTACAGCAACAAGAGATATATATATATATATATATATATATCATATATATATATATATATATATATATATATATATATATATATATATATATATATATATATATATATATATATATTTTTTCAAAATTGTCGCTCTTTTGTTTATAGAGCAAAAAATAAAAACCGCAGAGGTGATCAAATACCACCAAAAGAAAGTTCTATTTGTGGGGAAAAAAAGGACGTCAATTTTGTTTGGGAGACACGTCGCACGACCGCGCAATTGTCAGTTAAAGCGACGCAGTGCCGGAAGCTGAAATTTCACCTGGTCAGGAAGGGGGTATACGTGCCCAGTAAGCAAGTGGTTAAAAGGAGAAGTCCAGCCTGAGCTTTTTAGGCTGAGCTTCTCCTCTGGGCAAGAGGCGTGCAGTTAGTTTTGCACTCCCTATACCCCTTTTTCAGCACTCCTTAAACCCGTTTTTAGCAGAGATCTGAACTCCGATCCCTGCTGACGTAACTGCCATCAGTCAAGGCAGCGCGTCTTCCTGACTTCCATGTCTGGATCCGCCAGCTGCCTTGATTAATGGCAGTCTCAGACGGCTTCTCCCCACCCCTCCACAGCTCAGCACTCCAATGAGCGTTGAGGATCAGAGCAAGAGAGATGCCGACAGTTAGCATCTCTCTGCTCGGGGAGGAGTGAGAACCGAGCCATCGGCAATGTTCGGTGGCTTGGTTCTCAGTGCAGAGACGCCGAGGAATAGCCACAGAATCGGTCGGATGCTCCATCCATGAGGCAAATATGAATCTACAAAAAAATAAAACGAAAACCAATACTTGTCTTAAATACAGAACACTTGCTTGTTTAATGAGTTTTTTTTTTTTTTTACACACATTTAAAAGCGCAATTTAACTAGTGCTTTTAAATTCACCTTCAAATTCCACAGCAGAACCGTCAGTCCGGACGCCGGCCATTGTGTGTGGACCTACGGAGCCGGCCAACATGCCTTCAAACCGTTCTAAGTTGGCCTGTCCTTCAGGAGTGAGATGAGATAAGCCTTCTTCATAGGTATAAAACGTCGGGCCGTCACCTAGTCCTCGCTCTAATAAAAAAAAAAAAAAAAAGGGGTAAGCACAGGGCAGAAAAACAAGCATCAGCATTAAAGTTGTTGTAAATATCAGACAAGAAAAATGAACAACGCATATCCCTCTCTAATAGCGTGTACTTGTCTTAAACCAGAGCATTACATGTCATTTCTGGCTGCTGCTTCATTCCTCTCCCATCAGCATGAATAAATTGCTCCTGACCGCTCGGTTGTTCCTGTGTACTGTGTGAAGGCAGGTGTGTTTCCCTCCTCTCCAATCAGCTCTTGAAGCCCCCCCCTCACTGAGCTCTGCAGAGTGAGACTTCAGCTCTCCTCCCCCTTTTCTTGACAGCTTAGACAAGCTTTATAAAATCTGGTCTTTGAATGGATGTAGAGAAGACTGCAGATAAACAGGAACAACTTATGTAGGAGGATTTGTTTAATCTCCGTATCACTTGAGGCTAGTCACTTCACTGGTTAGAAGGCTTTGCAGCCACCAACTTGACACAGAGGACATGGAATAATGATTTTGCACTCTCCAGTTTTAGCGAGGCAACTCTATAGCGAGGCAACTCTATAGCGAGGCAACTCTATAGCGAGGCAACTCTATAGCGAGGCAACTCTATAGCGAGGCAACTCTATAGCGAGGCAACTCTATAGCGAGGCAACTCTATAGCGAGGCAACTCTATAGCGAGGCAACTCTATAGCGAGGCAACTCTATAGCGAGGCAACTCTATAGCGAGGCAACTCTATAGCGAGGCAACTCTATAGCGAGGCAACTCTATAGCGAGGCAACTCTATAGCGAGGCAACTCTATAGCGAGGCAACTCTATAGCGAGGCAACTCTATAGCGAGGCAACTCTATAGCGAGGCAACTCTATAGCGAGGCAACTCTATAGCGAGGCAACTCTATAGCGAGGCAACTCTATAGCGAGGCAACTCTATAGCGAGGCAACTCTCCCACTGGTCGCTGTATAAATGTGAATGGCGCCAAAAAGGTGTCAAAAATGTCCGCCGTAATGTCGCAGTCCCCCAAAAAATAAAAATAAAAACGCAGATCGCCGCCATTACTAGTAAAAAATATTATATATATATATATATATATAATCATAATTTCAATATTTTGTAGGTGCTATAACTTTTGCGCAAAAATACGTAGAAGAATACGTATCGGCCTTAACTGAGGAAAAAAAAAAGTTTTTATAAAAAAAAAAAAAAAACATTGGGATATTTATTATAGCAGCAAGTAAAAATATATATATATTTTTAAATTGTCGCCCTTTTTTGTTTATAACGCAAAAAATAAAAACCGCATGGGCGATCAAATACCACCAAAATAAAGCTCTATTTGTGGGGAAAAAAGGACGCCAATTTTGTTTGGGAGCCACGTCGCACGACCGCGCAAATGTCAGTTAAAGTGACGCAGTGCCGGAAGCTGAAATTTTGCCTGGGCACGAAGGGGGTTTATGTGCCCAGTAAGCAAGTGGTTAAACACCAGAAGCAGTACCGCCGGCAACCACTGGGTGGCGCATGGATACACAGTAGTATTAAGCTTTCTCACAACTGTGTGTATCCATACGCCACCCAGTGGTTGCCGGCGGTACTGTTTTGGATGTATTAATCTTTCTTACAGTTCTGTACATCAGAAGCAGTACAGCCGGCAACCAGTGTGGCACATGGATACACACTAAAGTTGTATTGAACTGTGAGAGAAGCGTAGGCTGCTGATGTCTGTTTCGATATCTGCGGCATTTGCGTTGGGTGACACTTAAGAATCGCAGGTCATCCCGCAGGGAGATCGTGGGCGGGGAGAATCGAGATTGCAATTCATCGTGCAGCTCTACTGCCACTGTACAGCAGGGCAACACACCGTGCCGCTGTATAATGACTTAAATGAATCAATACTTTTGTGCATTTCAAATAAAGTTGGTTTAAAAAAAAGATTCAAATAAAAAAGGAAGCTGTGTGATATGGTAAAACAAGCACCAAACCAACCCCTTGGTTTCCTCGCTGCAGCCAGGACAGACAGCGGCTGCACACTAAATTGCTGCGGCTCAGGCCTCGTACACACGACCGGTTTCCTTGGCAGAATCCAGCAAGAAGCTTGTTGAGAAACGTGTTTTGCTGAGGAAACCGTCGTAAAAACTCGACGAGCCAAAAAGAGAGCATGTTCTCTATTTCCTTGATGGGAATGGAGAAAATTGTCTCATCGAGTTCCGACAGCCGACCAAGGAACTCGACGAGGAAAACGACAGTTTCGCCCAACGAGTTCCTCAGTGGTGTGTACGAGGCCTCAGTGTAAAGCAGCTGTCCAAGGCAGTGTGAACAGGCTCTCAGTCTTGTGTACTTTTTTTAACCACTTGTCCACCACGCCTATTTTGCCACTTCTCTCCATGTAAAAAAATCAATTTTTTTTTGCTGGAAAATTAATCAGAAACCCCAAACATTATGTTTTTTTTTAGCAGGCACCATAGGGAATAAAAAGGCGGGCATTGCAGTTTTTTTCCCCTCACACGGTATTTGCGCAACACTTTTTCAAACGCCTTTAAAAAAAAAAAGAAAAAAAAACAGTTAGCCTAATTGTTTTGTATAATGTGAACGATGAAGTTATGCTGAGTAAATAGATATCCGACATGTCACGCTTTAAAATTGCACACACTAATGGAATGGCGCCAAAACTTCGGTACTTAAAAATCTCCATAGGCAACGCTCTACATTTTTTTTTTACAGTTTACTATTTTCGGGATACAGAGGTCTAGTGCTAGAATTATTGCACACGCTCCAACGCACGTGACTATACCTCACATGTGGGGTTTGAACAGCGTTTAAATATCCGCATATGTGGGACTTACATGCGTGTTCACTTCTGAGCACCAGCTACCCGGGACAGGGGCGTTTTAAAAAATAAAATACATTTTTATTTTACTTTTTTTTTTCTTTTGATCACTTTTATTCCTATTACAAGGAATGTAGAAGCACCGGATGGCGGTGGAAGACACGTCCCCTCCAGCTGCCTATAAGAACGATCAAGTGGCGGAACTGCCGCTTAGATCGTTCTCATCGTGCAAAGAATTGCTGGCAGAAGACGGTGATATCTGAATGATGTCTGTAGCTGCACCCATCATTCAGATATCACCGCACAAAGTCAAGGATGTCATCGGTTGTCAAGTGGTTAAAGAGAAAAGTTTCCCGATACAGTAAGAAAAAAAAAAAAAAGATTTAATCCCCTGATCTTGTACATTTGCCCGCCGACAAAAATGATCAGTCTATAATTTTATGGGAAGTTTTTTCCTTACCTGTGCAGCGCGCCCGCGATGTCAGCAGCTGAGGATGAGCAATCGCTCATCCCTCGGCTGCACCCGCCACCATCTTCTGTGAGGGAATCGGGAAGTAAAGCGTTGAGGCTTCACTGCCTGGTTCCCTACTGCACATGCACGAGTAGCGCGACATGCTGCCACTGGTTGCCCGTCTCACTCCTGGGAACAGTGCGTTTCCCAGAAGACAGCGGGGGTGGCGAGTAGGGGTGTGAATTCCCGGAAGTGGGTGCAAATACCTGTACCCTCCGCTTTAACTTGAAACCAACAAATGCCAGAAAAGGGTTAAGTGTTTAAAAAAGGGATTTTTAAATACAGCTTACCTGTAAAATCCTTTTCACGGAGTACATCACGGGACACAGAGCGGCATATTCATTACTATATGGGTTATATGGAGTACCTTCAGGCGTGGACACTGGCAATCTCAAACAGGAAGTCCCCTCCCTATATAACCCCCTCCCCTAGAGGGAGTCCCTCAGTTTTGTAGCAAGCAGTATGCCTCCCAAAATGGTCACCCAAAAGAGGGGTGGGAGCTCTGTGTCCCGTGATGTACTCCAAGAAAAGGATTTTACAGGTAAGCTGTATTTAAAAATCCCTTTTTCTTTCTCGTACATCACGGGACACAGAGCGGCATATTCATTACTATATGGGATGTCCGAAAGCAATGCTTTAATGAGGGGAGGGAGACATCTTCCAAAGAAGGATTTAATTTTAGAGGTATACTCAGATACTAGTAAATCCAACTTAAACGAGAAATGTAAATCTCAAATCAAATCAAGGGAGCCCCCTCAGATCCTGAGGAGCTTGAATCGCGGCCTGTAGTACTGACTGCCCAAAGGCTGTATCCGCATTCCTTCTTACGTCCAATTGATAAAATTTTGTAATGACTACGTTGCTGCCTTGCATCTTCGAGCCCTAGAGATCTGATGATGTGCTGCCCAGGAGGTGCCCATGGCCCTGGTAGAATGGGCCTTTACCGACAAAGGAGGAGGCACCTCTTCAAACCGCAGGCCCGAACAATTAATTGTTTAATCCATCTTGCGATGGTGGATCAAGCGGCTGCCTGACCCATCTTGGGCCCCTCCGGTAAAACGAACACCACATCTGTTTTCCGAACCTTCTCTGTAGCTTTAAGATAGGCCCTTACGGCCCTGACAATATCCAACGTATGCAGCAACCCCTCCTTTCTAGAGGTGGGTTTTGGAAGAAGGATGGAAGTACCACAGCCTGTTCAGGTGGAAACTGGATATAACCTTTGGTAGAAAGGAAGGATGAGGACGGAACCCCGCCCTATCCTTATGCAAAATGAGATATGGTTCCTTACAAGATAAGGCTGCCAATTCCGATATTCTCCTGGCCGAAACTATGGTGATCAGAAATATCGACTAGTCAGTAAAATCAAGGTACCTCAGCCAACGGCTCAAGGGGTTGTTTCTGTAGGGATGACAGAACAAGATTTAAGTCCCATGGACAAAGTGGTGACTTGACAGGAGGATTAATACGCAAGACCCCCTGTAAGAAGGTCTTTACCAGCGAGTGGGTGGCCAGCGGCCTCTGAAACCACACTGACAGAGCTGAGATCTGTCCCTTGATTGTGCTTAGTGCCAGGCCTTTATCCACTCCTAGCTGGAGAAAACCTAACACCCTGTCAATAGTATATTTACGGGAATTCCATCTTTTGGATTCACACCAGCCTACGTAGTTCCTCCACACCCTGTAATAAATCACCCTGGAGGCCGGCTTTCTAGCCCTAATCAGGGTAGGAATTACCTGCCTAGACAGACCTCTACCCCTGAGAATCAGGGATTCAGCCTCCAGGCCGTCAAATTTAGACGCTGTAATGTAGGGTGGAGGATCGGGCCTTGTGAGAGTAGGTCTGGTTGTAGAGGAAGAGTCCAAGGATCTCCTACTGCCATCTTCAGGACTAGTGAGTACCAAGTCCTCCGGGGCCCAGCCGGAGCTACTAGAATGACTGGCTTGTGCTCCACTCTGATCCTGCGCAACAGGCGAGGGAGTAACTGTAGCGGAGGGAATGCATATAGAAGTTTGAATTGATGCCAAGGGCAAACCAACGCATCGGTTCCGCAGGCCATAGGATCCCTCGCTCGAGACCCGAACCTGTCTAGTTTCTTGTTGAACCTGGATGCCATTATATCTACGTCCGGCATTCCCCACCTCTGGCAGATTGTCTGAAAGACCTGGGGATGCCGAGACCACCCCCCTGGCAACAGACTCTGGCGACTTAAGAAGTATGCCTGCAGGTTGTCCACTCCGGGAATGAATATCGCCGAAATGCAGGGTACATGAACCTCTGCCCACTGAAAAATCAAGCTCTTGATCGGCCTGACTCCTGGTTCCCCCTTTGTGGTTTATGTATGCCACCGCCGTGGCATTGTCTGACTGGATTCTCACCGGGAACCCCTTTAATCTGGAGGTCCATGCCAGAAGGGCTAGGCGAGCAGCTCTGATCTCCAAGATATTGATGGGGAGCTGCCTCTCTGCTTTCACCCAAGTTCCCTGGCGAGAGAACCCCTCGAAGACCGCCCCCCCCAGCCTGCCAGGCTGGCGTCTGTGGTAACTACCTTCCAGACAACAGGGCTGAAGGATTTTCCCTTTAGAAGATTCTGGGGGTTCAACCACCAGGCCAGGCTTTGTCGGACCCTTGATGATAGCGTCAAAGGGGACTCTAAGGCATGTGCCCTCTTGCCCCAGGCTGCTAGAATGGCTGCCTGTAGGACGCGAGTGTGGATCTGAGCGTATGGTACTGCCTCGAACGTGGCCACTAGCTTGCCTAGTACTCGCATATACAGGCGAATAGTTGGTCTTTTCTTGTCTAGAACCAACTGAACCAACCCCTTGATAGCCTCGATCTTTACAAGGGGCAGGAACACCCTTTGGTGTTCTGTGTCTAACCTCATGCCGAGGTATTCCAAGTGCTTTGTAGGCTGGAACGCTGACTTTCCCCGGTTTAGGACCCAGCCGAATCCTTCGAGGTACCGAACCGTGAGGTTTACTGCCTGTTGCAGACCCGGCCATGAGTGATCTAAGATTAAAAGGTCGTCCAAGTATGCTAGGACTGTGACCCCTTGGATCCTTAAATTGGCCAGAACTGGGGCTAGGATCTTCGTGAATACCCGGGGGGCCGTGGCCAGCCCGAAGCGAAGGGGAGCGTCCTGAATTGGAAGTGTCGCTGCCCCACCGCGAAGCGTAAAAATCTTTGATGCGACTGAAAGATTGGTACATGAAGGTAAGCATCCTTTATATCTATGGAGGCCAGAAAATCGTCCCTCTGAAGCGCGGCGGCTGCTGACCGGATGGATTCCATCCGGAAGGAACGAACCCTTAGATAACCGTTTAACCTCTTTAGGTTCAAGATTGGCCTGACATCGCCGTTGGGCTTTGGTATGACAAAGAGATTGGAATAGAAACCTAGCCCTTGCTCTTGGGCTGGCACCTCTATTATTACGTCCTGGCAAAGCAGGTGATCCAAAGCTGCCAGTAATGAGGCCTTCCTTGCTGGATCCTTTGGTAGCCTTGATTCTTGAAAATGAGGCGGAGGACACCTTAGAAACTCCAGTCTGTAGCCTGTGGTTACAGACGCCCGGACCCATTTGTCGGGGATCTTGGCTTCCCAAACTTCTGAGAAGAAACGAAGCCTTCCCCCCACCCGCGAGAGTGGGGGCGCCCCTTCATAAGGCAGACTTAGGGGCTGTCTTTGTCGGCTTGCGATACCATGGCCTCTTACCCCCAGGGGCCTGTCCCTGCGATCTACTGTTAACGTTGGATCGTGCAGGCGGCCGTCGATACTGCCTGGAATTTGAGGGCCCCGAGACAGGAAAGAGCTGCCTTTTAAATGTAGGACCCCGGAATGTCCTTTTGACCGGTAAAAGGGTACTCTTGCCATATGAAATAGTCTGAATATATTTATCCAGATCCTCTCCGAAGAGTCGTCCTCCATGGAAGGGAAACCCTGCCAGAAGCTTTTTGCATGGGGGCTCCGCCGCCCAGTTCTTCAACCATAAGAGCCTTCTCATGTGCACCAAAAAATAGTGATAAACGAGAGGCCTGCTGGATGGAATCTTTTATAGCATCTACAGCAAAACACAGAGCTCTGGGAATGTCAGAAAACTCTTCTGCTTGTTGGGTAGGCATGTCCTTTAACATTTCCTTTGTCTGGTCTTTTAACGCCTGACAAACACCAATCGCAGCCACAGCTGGCTGTACCACTGCTCCTGCCGTAGCAAAGGATGCTTTTAAAAGTGTCTCTAACCTTTTATCAACCGGATCTTTAAACATATGTATGTTTTCCACCGGGCAAGTTAGTGATTTATTCACACATGAGATGGCTGCATCCACTACTGGGAGCCTCCACCTCTTGGAGAATCTTTCCTCCATGGGTAAATGACCGCAAATCTTTTCGGTGGCAGAAAAATCCTGTCCGGCCGTACCCAATCCCGAAAGATCAATTCCTCCAAGAGAGGATGGACCGGAAACACTGCGTTGCTTAACGGAGCTTTCAAAGAGCCCAGAGAGGATACCGGAGGAACCTGAGGCTCTGGCAATGGTAAACTAAATGCCGAGCGGACCATGTCCGTCAAAGACTGTACCCACAGTCTTTCTGTCTGGGAGTCTGAAAATGGTTCCTCAGAGGCAGATCCCTCAATCCCTGAACCCTCTTGGTTCAGGTCTAGTTGATCCTCCTGTGATTCCGATTCCTCCGGAGAGAGAATCTCAGCATCTGAGGATACACCTCTTGGTGATGGGGATCTAACCCGTTTCTTACCAGGAATAGCTCTAGCGATCAATGCTGCTATTCTCTCTTCTAGCCCCCCTAGGGATACGGCTAGCATCTCCTCTGTGATAAACACAGGGCTGGGCTGATCTGGGCCAGCCTCCGCACCAGATCCCCCTAATGGCTCATCCAAGGCGCCCTTTATGTTAATAAGTTGCGGGGAAAGTATCGGCATATCATCAGAATCAGAAGGGGAACCCCTTTGTTTTTTGGTCTTTGTACCCTTTGACCCCGAACCTTTGGAAGCCATAATACAAAATCGAGGGACTCCGCCCACACAACAGACTGTAGTGGCCAGGAGTACAAAACCAGAGCTTAGGGGACAATAGATCACTAATGCCCAAAAACTGATGGGATCCCGTATGCTTCTCTTTTTTTTTTTTTTTTAAATATATATTATATATATTTTATTTTTTAAAACATACAGTGACCCCAAACTTAGTTTGCCAGCCTCCAACCTGCTGCAAAAAGGGGAATTTCTTGGCTTAACAAAAAAGGCATTGGAACAAAGTCCCGCATGTACTACCCTTCTTCCGCCACCGGGAGTCACTGTTCTGCCGCTCTGCGTCCTCTCCTTCTAAAATCAGCCTCAGACTGAGCACTGACAATGCCTGCTGATCTATAACAGCACAAGGCGCGCCCCTGTATGACGCCGCAGGCACGCCCCCCCCCCCGCCCTCCTGTCTGAACGGCGCGAAAAACGTCTATAAGACGCGCGCGCGTATGCCGGAACAGGAGGAACATGGAGGAGCCGCGCTGCTGGAGACCCAGGACTGCAGAAACAGGCGGCAGATTCAAACCCCCGGCCAGGTAGGACTCTCCAAAAGGCCCCTAGGGATCCTTACTAGTCCTAGGAAGAAAGCAGCAGGTTAGCTAGCAACACATTCTTAGACAGGGGAACCTAGTGATGGGGGAAAAAAGGTGTCATCCTGTCTCTCTCAGACATAGTGAGCAAGGTTGCCCATGCAGAGCATACTTAGGCTATCCCCCCTTTTAGGTTACCCCGGAGAGCCTGCTGTCGAACCAAGTCCCGCAGGCTCCCCCTTACCTGCTCCTTGCTGCAGGATGTTTGTCCAGCAAACTGATCCAATCTTCTCCCATCTCCGTGGGTAGCGTAGTAGACCTTCAGGCCCTGGGGTCCTATGAAGGTACCCACTGTCCTGGACCTATATAGCACCCTGGCAAACAGGAACTTATGGTTTTTACAAACTCCAAGTCCTGGGCCCAGGGTCCAGCCCTCCAAAGAGGAGCATTATAGGCAAAACCCCACGGTTTGGGGCCCGGGTACTGTCCACTTTGGCACTGAGGCTCCTTGGACAGATCCGGTTAGCCCGCCCTTAATCCCAAGGATGTGGAGCAAAGCTATTCCGTGACCAACACCTAAGACACTGGCGAAAAAACTGAGGGACTCCCTCTAGGGGAGGGGGTTATATAGGGAGGGGACTTCCTGTTTGAGATTGCCAGTGTCCACACCTGAAGGTACTCCATATAACCCATATAGTAATGAATATGCCGCTCTGTGTCCCGTGATGTACGAGAAAGAAATCTATTACTTTGATGTAAAGGACAAATTGTTACAATGTTTAGACTTAAAAGGGGTTGTAAAGGTAATTTTTTTCCCCTAAATAGCTTCCTTAGTGCAGTCCGCCTTCACTTACCTCATCGCCATTTTAAATTTCATTCCCCCCCCCGTTGCGCTCTTGACAAAGTATTTTCCAATCTTTCTATGCAGAGAATTGCAAGGCAATTCTTCCTGGTGTGAGAAAAGCATCTTGAGGTGGGATGCTCACTAACACACAGCTCCTTTATCTGCAGAGTAGTCCTGACACTCCTGCTCGCCCCCTCCCCCCTCAAGAGGCTTTCTCCACACCAGGTAGAAAGCCTTGCATTACTGTGTGGAGTTACAGACAGAAGAACAGAAAGTGAGGATTTCTAAAAAAAATAAGGACATTTAAAAGCAAAAATGGAAGGATGAGGTAAGTGAAGAGGACTGCACTAAGGTAAACAAAGCTATCTAGGGAATTTTGTTTTTTTACCTTTACAACCCCTTTAAGTTCCGACTGTTGGTGGTATTTGGTTTGGCAGGCATGTTTTCACTCCTGTTTTTTTGTCTTTCCAGTGCTCTCATTTGCCAGACCAACTTTAGATAGGGGCAGGTCTAGGTTGCCATCTGCTCCCCGTCTATTGATCAGCACACCTGTGCTCCTCTTTTTGGAGACTTTAAAAATCATAGTTAGGACTGCAGTTACACAGAGTGCCTTGACGCTTGGCCTGCAGCTTACCAGGTATTTGCAAATAACTGCAACTAAACCTCTGTTTTAATTACACACAGTTAGATTTATTTGGTTTAGTGCTTTTTGGGTTAGTATTTTTGAGCCTGGTCATTATGGAAACAATTTCTTTATATTTTCCATATATGTACTTGCTCGTATTTTGCTATAATCGCATCTAATCTAAGTCCCAACCTTCCACTTTTTACGACTGTTGCGATACTTGGCAGACTGCCCGGATTCCCCCCCCTCCCCCTTTCTTTTGAGGGCTGTGGGCTCAGCAGAGCAGAGAGAATTCTCTGCATAGAAAGATTGGGAAATACTTTGTCAAGAGTGCAAAGAGGGGAAAAAAAGAAAATTAATATGGCGAGAATTATTCTTGACAATTATTCGTGCAGCTCTAAAATGCACCCATTGTTCCTCTAATGCAAGCAAAAAAAAAAAAACACACACACACACACACACACACACACACGCAGGCGATGGCTTCATAATGAATACATCCTTCTAGTCCTGGTGGACTTTTGCACATGCGTGTTGCCAAAGTTAGCAACAAATTCTAGGCCAATGAAGCCTAATAAACTGGAAACACAAATTTCAATTACGAGAAAGCATCAATTAGAAAGAGCTTACAATTGCTTCCGTAAGCCAATTCAGTAAAAGAGATAAAGCCCCCTGACTTCTGGAGGGTATATTCTGTGAAAGAAACAAGATATCTTCGCCGAACATGTCCGGTCACTAACCGCCTGCCTCACGCAGATATACGTTGGCAGAATGGCACGGGCAGGCAAAATAATATTATATGACTGTGCCCATGGTACCCGTGGACTATGTCTGCCGGTGTCCCACGCTCAGGTCACAAAACAGCGTAACGGGGGGGATGCCTTTGTAAACAAGGGTTCTTCCTGGTGAAGTGTCACCAATCGTCTGCTTCCTCTCATCGGAAGCAGCGATCAGTGACATATCGCACACAACGCCCCCCAACAGAATCATTCCCTAAGACACACTTAACCCCTTCCCTCCCTAGTGGTTACCCCCTTCACTGCCAGTCACATGTATACAGTAATTAATGCATTTTTATAGCACTGATCACTGTGAATGGTCCCAAAATGTGTCAAAAGTGTCCGATGCGTCCGCCATAATGTCGCAGTCAAGGGAAAAAAAACATTGCACGACCAAGCAATTGTCAAAGCGACGCAGTGCCGAATCGCAAAAAGTGGTCTGGTCATTTGGCAGCCAAATGGACCGGGGCTGAACTGGTTAAAATATCCAAACCACTCTACATCAGACAAGGCTGACTATGGACAGACAATCACATTTATTGGTACCCTATAAACCGAGAAGACAACCCCCTGGATGGTTGATGTCAAAGGACCCAAATAACCAGGTTCTTTCACATATCTTCAATCTCTTGGGCAACAAGCAGCAATGGCATCTTCGCCAATATTGCATGCGTCGGAGGTGTCAGCGCGTTATTACAGTAGTACATGCTGGGAGTGAGCAGATGGTAGGCCATGTTCCCATATACAGCGGGGACCATGTAAAGTGAATGCAGTCACCCTTGGAGAGCAAGACGAAGCTGAGCAGGATTTAACATCACATTTTTAATAGATGTGCTGTTCTATGCTGCTATTCTTATCACCTCAGCTCCAGAAGGTTTTACCCCCTTCATGACCAGGCCCGCGTATTGCTTTTATAGCATTGCGCTACTTTAACAGGCCATTGCGCGGTCCAACAACACTGTACACAAAATGAAAAGTAGATCATTTTTTTCACACAAATGGAGATTTCTTTTGTTGGTATTTGATCACCACGAAGACTTTTGTGAAACAAAAAAAAAATTACTTACATACCCCACTTTTAAGTACCGTATTTATCGGCGTATACCGCACACTTTTTTCCCCTTAAAATAAGGGGAAAATTGTGGGGGCGTGATATACGCCGATACCCGTGCTCATTTTGACCTGAGCCGCCGACATATACCGAGTGCAGTACACTCGGGTGCATTCGACTAGGCTCGGCTTCGGTCGTGCTCACGCATAAACGTCACAGACCATGAGCATGAGCGAAGCCGAGCCTGGCCGAATGTACCCGAGCGTATTGCACTCGGTATATGTCGGCGGAGGCGTTCAAACTGAGCGCATGAATTCGACTCGAGACATCGCTGGAGAAGCCCGGAGGACACCACTGGAGCCGAAGCCGGACGCCGTGCAAGACACCAAAACTGTAAGTACTAAAAGTTTTTTCTTTTTTACAGGTCCACATTAGCGGTGCGCGCTATACGAAAGAAGCGCGCAATGCCCGATAAATACGGTACACAAAGGGGTTTATTTAGCTGGAAAGTGCAAAAATCAGGCTCACTTCTGCATAGAAACTAATGAGCTTGTAACTCCAGTTTGTTCAATTAAGCTTTGGTAATAAAACCTGGAATCCCATTGGTTTCTTTGTAGAAGTGAGCCCGATTTTATAGATATTTTTATACACTCTTCATTATACTCTTTTGCTGAATAAAAAAACATTTTACATTAATACCTGGTCTGCCTTATAAAATCCAGAGGGGGTTACACAGTGCCTTGAGCACTAGGTTTTCTTTTGTGTATTGTATTGGTGTCAGTGACCCTCCCATAGGGCGGTGGGAAATCTGGTGCAAATGGACACTATCACAGTCCCACTACAAGTCACCGATCACCACCAATACAGACAAGACAATTATTTTGGAGGGTTTTTTTTTTTTTATTGTTACACGCCTTTGTGTTTATAATAACCTATCCAATAAGGAAACCCCCCCCAACACCACACACTAGTAATTTACATGACTAGCACTCTATGCACCTGCCTGAACTCACCATGAGCCTCCACATCGTACTCCTCTCCTTCAAAATCATCGTCGGAATCGTCCAAATCTTCAGGGTCGGGGTGCAGAGCCTGGCAGTCACACATGGCAGAGAACATCTCTCCTACTGAAAACAGACACACAGTTTAACAAATGAAGAGGAGCCAATGAATATCCTCGGTCTTCGAGCACATTCACTACTGTAGAAGATGCACTGACCCCTATGGAAAACTAACATGCAGAAAAACAACAGCAACATAAATGCAACAAGCAGGATTTAAGGGGAAAAAAAAAGTTTGAATTAAATAAAAATGTGTCACAGAGGTTAAATAAAAAAAGAAAAATTATTAAAAAGCTAAAAAACATGAGAAGTGAATGAATGAGGCTTGAGGAGAGAGCACTGCCGAGGTGCACAAAACCAACCCCATGGTGTTTACATGTTAAAATCAGTTTCTTTTTTTGCGCTAGAAAATTACTTAGAACCCCCAAAAACTAAATTTTTTTTCAGACCCTGTAGAGAAAAAAAAAAAAAAAAAACAGCGGCCATTACAATACTTTATGTCACACCATATTTGAACAGCAGTCTAACTACTTGCCGAACGCCCGCCGTCATATTACTGCAGGACGGTGGCACTGCTACGCGGGAGCACGTAGCTCTACGTCCTCCCTTTTTGCAGCTTGTAGGGCGTGGGAACGCGCGCGCATCCCCCGAGTCCCGCGCCCGGCGGGTACGATCGCCGCCAGGCACCCGCGATTGCTCGTTACAGAGCGGGGAACGGGAGGTATGTTTGTAAACACATACCTCTCGTTCCTGTCAGCGGGAGAAACGCTGATCTCCTGTTCATACAATGTATGAACAGAAGATCAGTGATTTCCCCTAGTGAGGCCACCCCCCCCCCCCCCCCCCATACAGTTAGAACACACCCAGGAACACTTAACCCCTTAACTGCCAGTGGCATTTTTATAGTAATAAAATGCATTTTTATAGCATTGATCGCTATAAAAATGCCAATGGTCCCAAAAATGTGTCAAAAGTGTCCGATGTGTCCGCCATAATATCGCAGTACCGAAAAAAGAAAAAAAAAAAAAAAAAAGCTGATCGCCGCCATTACTAGTAAAAAAAAAAAATTAATAAACGCTAATTGCAATTTTTTTTAACGAAAAATATGTAGAAGAATACGTATCAGCCTAAACTGAGGAAAAAATATGTTTTTTTATATCTTTTTTGGGGATATTATAGCAAAATGTAAAAAAAAAATTGCATTTTTTTCAAAATAGTCGCTCTATTTTTGTTTATAGCGCAAAAAATAAAAACCGCAGAGATGATCAAATACCACCAAAAGAAAGCTCTATTTGTGGGAAAAAAAGGACGCCAATTTTGTTTGGGAGCCACGTCTCACGACCGTGCAATTGTCAGTTAAAGCGACGCAGTGCCGAATCACAAAAAGTGCTCTGGTCTTTGGACAGCAATATGGTCCAGGGCTAAAGTGGCTAAAGCCTCGTACACACGATCGGATCATGCAACAGGAATAGTGTGATGATAGGCTGTTGTCAGAAAATGGCCAACAAATGTTGGATAGCATGCATTAAAATTGTCCGCCAACAAATGTGTGTTGGCGGATTATCCGATCGTGTGTACACAAGTTAATCGGACAAAACTCCAATACAAAACACATTCTCAGAAGCAATGCTCGCCATAAACACAACATTTCACAGAAGTTGCCCAAAGGGTGGCACTAAAGAGCTAAAAATGTTGGCTGACAATTCTTTGCCGTTTGTATGACAAGTTCATGGCCAACGCCCTTTGAACAAAGTCCTACGCTTTGATCGCAGAAAATCCGATCGTGTGTATGAGGCTTTACAAAACACAAATTAAAAAAAACAAAACAAAAAAAACTTTTTTCAATTGAAAAAAGTAAAGTTAGCCCAATTTTTATTTTATATTTTGAAGGATAATGTTAAGCCGCGTAAATTGATACCCAACATGTCACGCTTCAAAATTGCACCCGCTCGTGGAATAGTGACAAACTTTGATCCTTAAAAATATCCATAGGCGACATTTAAAAATTCCTATGGGTTACCAGTTTCGAGTTCAGTTACAGAGGAGGTATTTTGCTAAAATTATTGCTCTCGCTCTAATGGTTGCGGCGATACCTCACGTGTGGTTTGAACTGCGCGTGAGCACAGGGCGCTGAAAAAATAAATAAATGTACTTTAAGTTCATTTAAAAAAAAAAATGGATCACTTTTATGCCTATTGCAAGGGATGTAAACATCTCCCTTTAGGACGATTGGGTGGACGCGACGTTTGACGTCCCTTCTGCCATCCAACGGCATCGAGTCGAGCGGGGGGCCATCATTCCTTCACTCAACTTCCAGCCTCTCAGGGGAAAGGGTCGGATTGTCTCCACTGCTACCGACGGCTGCAGTAAGCAGCGGAAGCGACCGTAAAGCATCAGGGGGGGTTATAAAAGTGATCTTGCAGCAAATCTGCCACAGAGACCCTTTTTTTAATCTTAAAAGGGGACCGCAAGTTGTTGGAAAAAAAAAGTGCCGGGGTTATGGCAGCTATCTGTTGCCATAACCCCGATATTTACCGTCAAAGTACCAATGCATAACGACGACCGGCGGTCCAGAAGTAGTTTTGCATGAATTTTGTGCAAAACAATTAAGGTATGCCATGCCAGCTGTATTCGTGAGCTAGGGATTACACGCAGCTTTTCGTAGAGGTCTTAATTTTAACGTGCTATGACAAATTTACATGGACATTAACAGACTAATCCTAAGGCTATAATAGCAAACTGTGTGTAAACCCTACAGCAAGGTTCACGTAAGTCCGTCTGCAGTTCGCAGTCAGTTTTTAAAAAGGCATCTGGTAGTTTTGTTTACCGGTTCAGGTGTACATTTTTTACTTGAATTCACACCTGAACCGGACCAAAAATAAAATAAAAATCGCACAGGACTCTTTAAAAACAGACAGCGGTTGCCACAGACATGTGTGAACTGGCTCATATGCAAGCCGGTCTGGTTCAAATGTTATGCAGATTGAATGCAGTTCAAAATGCATCTGATTTGCATATATGTGAAGCAAGCCTAAAATAGTTTTTCAGTTTCATGTTTGGCATCTTGGCTTACAGTTTTATGAACATTTTTTTTGTTAACCCGGCAAAAAAAAAAAAAAAAAAAATCTCAACCCAAGAGTGTAATATTATTGCAACTTACCAGTCCTTGGAGGTGGTGGTTGCATTCCCCACCCCCTCCCCAGCACCTTATTTTGGGTTAATCTGGTGATTATGCTGGGAACACACGCTCACTTACCGTACTCTTATCTATAGAGGGGCAGCGTCGTCAGCACAGATTGTTAGGACAATTAATCATCTGTCCGTCCCCAATAAATAGCCTGCGTCATTCATAGAAGCTGTAGCGTGGCTTCTATGAAAACCAGGCCTTTAATGCCGGGCACCTGAGATTGCTCGTTACAGAATGAGAACGGGGTTCTCTCAGGGGCGAGGAGAATGATCTCTTCCTCTGGTACATGGGTCTTCAAACTACGGCCCTCCAGTTATTCAGGAACTAAAACTCCCATCATGCCTAGTCATGTCTGAATGCCAGAGTTTTACAATGACTCATGGGATGTGTAGTACCGCAACAGCTGGAGGGCCATAGTTTGAGGATCCTTGCATCAGTTAGAACACACAATAGGGAACACAGTTAACTCCTTGATCACCCCCCCCCCTAGTGTTAACCCCTTCTCTGCCAGTGACATTTACATAGTAATCAGTCCATTTTTATAGCACTAATCGCTGTATAAATGACACTAGTTTCAAAAATATATGTCAAAAGCGTCCGATTTGTCCACTGCAATATAGCAGTCCCCCAAAAAAAAGAAAAAAAAAAAAGCCATAAATATATTCTTTATTGTGTAGACGCTATAATGGGAGAAGAGGGCATATGGACCCAGATAACCGTCAAGTCTAGGTACACGTTCCCCTACCCACCCAAAAGTGGGGGCAAGGAGTGCTTTAAAGGGGTTGTAAAGGTTTGTTTTTTATTTTCTAAATCGGTTCCTATAAGCTAGTGCATTGTTCACTTACCTTTTCCTTCCATTTCCCTTCTAAATGTTTTTTTTATTCCTTTGAATTTCTCACCGTTTCTCCTCAGTAAGCTTTCCACTATCATCCGAGCGGTGGAAAGTAATTTAGAACAGCTTACTGAACACTTTATTGAGGAGGAACAGGAAGCGAGAAATTCAGACAAAGAAAACAAAGAAAAAAAAAACATTTAGAAGGGGAATTGAAGGAAAAAATAAGTGAACCAACAATTCAATAGCTTAAAAGGAACCTATTTAGAAAATAAAAAACAAACCTTTACAACCCCTTTAAGCAGAATTTCCACTTTAGGGTGGAACTCTGCTTTAACTGAAGAAGCTGAAGTAAGAAACCGATTGGCTACCTTGCACAACTGCACCAGAATTGGTTTTAGTAAATGAACCCCAGTGTGTAGTAATCACACCCCAATAGATACATGTAAAAATGTAGAGCTGCCACCTTTCAACTATACATACAGTCTGTTTTATCCTCTGGAATGAACCGAATTTCTGTGATTGGCCCCTCCTCATCATCACTGTCTTCACATTCCTCTTCAGAGTCCGCATCCTTCATCTCAGCTTCTGTTTCATTATCGTCTAAACAATTTTAAAACAAACAATTAGCCTAGAGCGCAAATAATCAATTAGACATGCAGGGAAACCAGAGATAGAGATAGAGATCACACACACAGTATTTATCGGGGTATAGCGCGCACCCCTAAAGTGGCCCCGCATTCCTGTGTCTTGTGCGGCGTCCATCAGCGGCCTTGTCGGGTCTGGCGTCCTTCTGCGGCGTCCCCTCCGCTCGATCCCCGCGCTGAGTTTGAATAGTGCGCCGGCATATACCGAGCGCAGTACACCCGTGTATAGTCGGGCAGGCTCGGCTACTCTCG
This sequence comes from Rana kukunoris, assembly GCA_029574335.1. NCBI lineage: Eukaryota > Metazoa > Chordata > Amphibia > Anura > Ranidae > Rana > Rana kukunoris. Next base: position 19,098,692 of record CM056050.1, on the reverse strand, counting down.
CGCTCACGTCCAGGACGTGAGCGCGAGAGGAGCCGAGCCCGCCCGACTATACTGCGCTCGGTATATGCCGGCGCACTATTCAAACTCAGTGCGGGAAAGCAGGTATCGGCGTATATCGCAAAAAAGTGAGCAGTATACATCGACACACACACACACACACAAACTTTTTAATTTTTCAACAATTAAAGACAACAAAATGTTATATATATATATATATATGTATTTATTCTTCAAGTAGGTAACCAAACGGTAGCAAAAACATGTAGCGAAGTAGGATACTGGTATAAAAATGTGTACAATGATACCACTGCTGAATCCAGATGAGGAGAGGTTAACATCAGTCCGTCAGCACGTAGATGTCCCATGAAGGGAACGATCACAACTCCCAGTGGATGGTTGTAGAATCCCAGGGTGATAGAGGGAAGTGTAACAGCCCTTACGTGTGGCAGATAGTAAGGTCCCGCCAGCATGCGCAGATATGAAGGCACAGCAAAGGAGCCCTTCAGATGGACACGGCAAGCCCCGCCGGAGTCCGTGATGTTACCGGATCTCCGATTGATGTTGGTAGGGCAGTAGTTGTAATATTTTGTACCCTTTTACAATTTATTGGAGCCCCGTTATGGGGATTTGGTAAAATATCAGGGGTCTAAACAGACTCCTGATGTCCTACTTTTGAGACAGATTCCCCAGTCCCTCTCTATTGAGCCTGCAGTAAACAGTTTACCAATGCACCAGTAAAGAATGAAGACAGGAGCGATTGGTACAGATCACTTACTATGTTTATTCAGAAAAGGAAAGGGCCGGTTAATTAAATATTTCCAGCCCCTTCCACACTCCTAAGAGGAGGGAAGATGGCAGCACTGTGGGGGGGAGAAAAATAAATAAAAAATCTGCATTGCACACCCTGCACACTTGGCTAGGTTATATGTGTTTACAGTTGCATAGCAGCAATCACAAGGCACAGGGCCACTCCAATCAGCTCTAAATGTTGCATGCGATCATATGATCACAGTCATTCTGAGCGCGCCAGTCACGTGGGTTGGCTGAGATCAAACAGTAGGGTCCCCCATTTGGTCATTTCATTACAATGGCTGGACATGAGGGGGTTAATCAGAACAGCATATAGCTGGCTAACCTATCCAGGCAAGGACCAATTTCATCTCGTCACCCACAGCTTTCATTGCATTTATTTGAAGATTAAAGTAGTTCTGAATTTTTAATTAGCCACTTGCCTACTGGGCCAGTTCTGATATTTCTCACATACATGTAGAAAAAAATAGAAAAATAAAGCTTTTCTTTTTGCTAGAACTTTCTTAGAACCCACAAACATGATGATATCTTTTTTGAAAGCAAAAGCCACAAAGAATAAAAAGTAGTTGTTGCAATTTTTTAGTGCACACGCCATCATTTTTTGGGGGGATGTTACTCCAAGTAGTTGTCACACTTTAAAACACAGAAGGCTGCAGACCTCTAGATCTCCAAGTTTGCATCGGTGGAGAGGGAGGGTGGGGTGTTACTTTGTCCGAAAAAGTATTTTTTCCTTTAAAGCGGAGTTCCACCCAATAATGGAACTTCCACTCATCTCAGATTCCTCCCCTCCTCCAGTGCCACCTTTCTCGTTGACACATCACCGTTGGGCTCCCTCCTCCCCCGGCCGGGTCTCCTTACCCGCAGTGGTGGCAGCACCGGGCAAATTTGGCTTCATTGCATTTCAAAACAAACTTCCCAACAAATTACAGGAACTGGGGGGCGAGAGGGAACACCTTTATGCAGACTATGCAACAAATCTAGAGACAGAGCAGTACTGGCTATAATAGATTTGTACCTACCTCCCAGTTTGGCATTGACCATGACATAGAGGTGCTCCTCAGGGTAAGCCGCAGTGTCCCTAGAGATGGCATGCAGACTGATGGAGGGATATTCCAGAGAAAAGCCAAGGCCTGAAGCATTCAGCCATGACAGGCGACTGAAAGACAAATAAATATCACACATGTAACTAACCAGAAAAAAAGTACACTTCTTTACAAGAGGCCAGAAAAACCAGCTACAGAGATCCCACAAAGCAAATTTATTACATCTGCCTACAACATTATGGCGGACACATCGGACACTTTTGACCCATTTTTGGGACCACTGGCATTTATACAGCGATCAGTGCTATAAAAATGCACCGATATCTGTATAAATGTCACTGGCAGGGAAGGTGTTAACACTAGGGGGCGATCATGGGGTTAATTGTGTACTAACTGGCAGGAGAGGGCCACAGTATGAACACAGTCACCTGGATCCTCAGAGAACCGGGACTTGTGTGTAATGAGCAATTGCGGTCTTCACAGCGGCTGGGCACACGCCGCAGGAGGCGTCTAAGGCTGCGTACACACGATCGAACACGTCCGCTGAAACTGGTCCGCAGACCAGCTTCAGCGGACATGTTTGATCGTGTGTATGGCCTATTGGACCGTTTTCCAGCGGACAAAAGTTTCAAAACATGCTTAGAAACCTGTCCGCCGGACATGTTCGATGGTAAGTACGCAAAATCATCGGACCAAAATCCCGCGCATGCTCAGAATCAAGTCGACGCATGCTTGGAAGCATTGAACTTCATTTTTTCATCACGCCGTTGTGTTCTACGTCACCGCGTTCTGGTCCGAGGGGATTTTGGTCCGATGGTGTGTACGCACATCAGACCAACAGACCACTTCAGCCTGGTCCGATAAAACCGGTCCGTCGGACATGTCTGATCGTGTGTATGCGGCCTTAAAGAGACGACTTACAGCAGGGGTCTCAAACTGGCGGCCCTCCAGATGTTGGGAAACTACAAGTCCCATCATGCCTCTGCCCGTGGGAGTCATGCTTGTAACTGTCAGCCTTGCAATGCCTCATGGGACTTGTAGTTTCGCAACAGCAACAGGCCGCCAGTTCGAGACCCCTGACTTACAGCTACAGCAGCTCGCGCAGGGGAGCCAGCCTGCCGCAGTATAACTGCGGCATGTCCAGAAGCCATTAACCAACTGCAATACTAATTACCAATCTATCTTTCCATCCTGTGGTGAAGACTACCAGTTGATAGATATCTACACATACATACACACACACACACACACACACACACAGGTCTGCAAGTGGTTTAGCGGACCTATGACGATATCAGCCATAACCCAAGTGGTTCATGAGCTGCCGAAACAGTTTCCAAAGTGGCAAGAAGGGACATCCCTTCCCCCTGCGTTTATCGGTCTTACCGTTTCCAGTTTCCACCAGCTGGTCAGAGAAATAGTCCGGCGATTGTCCTGCGATTTATTTTTTATGGACACCGCGCGCCGGTCCTGAGGAGCTGCGGGCAGGAGTGTTCAGGCGAGACCGCGGCTTCGGCCTAGTCCGCAGCGCCCGGCCTCGCAAACTAAGCCGAATCCGCAGGCTCGACTAAAAACTCCTGCCTGCAGCTCATCAGGACCGGTGTGTTGTCGGCGCCAGTCCTGGTAGGAAAAAGAATATATAGATTTTTTGAAAACCTGAATCAATTTGACCTTGCAACCCGATTCAGGATTCAAATAGTTTTTTTTCCCTAGCCCTAACACAGGTATGCGCTTTGCACTTCTGGGGCGCACACACCACCAGTGACCCGCTTCCGCTGTGACTGGACACAGCGGGAGCCAATCAGATGGTCCGGTAGACCCGCCATTCACTGATTGTTCACGAGAGAGGCAGAACGCTGTTCTGCTAGAAGGGGAGACAGATTCTGTCTACTTAAAGGTAAAAAGCACTCCCTAGGACAGTGATGGCGAACCTTGGCACCCCAGATGTTTTGGAAGTACATTTCCCATGATGCTCTTGCACTCTGTGCCAAGGTTTACCATCACTGCCCTAGGCACACAGTTAACCCCTCATTCACCTCTGTTAACCCCTTTCCTACCAGTGTCATTATTGGTGTCACTGGTCCCCAAAAAGTGTCACTTTTGCCTGCTGCAATCCTGCTACAAAAAAATAATAATAAAACAAGCCGATCGCCGCCATTACCGGAAAAAAAAAAAAACTCACCCCAGTATATATCCATAGTTTTTAGACAAAACAGGGGATACAGTTATGGCATTTTTAGGGGACTGATAATTTATGGCAGACACATCGGACACTTTTGACACATTTTTGGGACCATTGTCATTTATACAGCTATCAGTGCTATAAAAATGCACCACAGTGAAAATGGCAGTGGAGGTGTTAATCATTAGGTGGCGCTGAAGGGGTTAAAGAGGTAGTAAACTCTGTACTACCACTTTAACCTACAGGTAAGCCTATAATAAGGCTTACTTGTAGGTATAAAGAATATGCAGGTTTAGGAGATAATCCCCTCGCAATGCGCCGCTGACTGCGGCACATGCGCATCGGAGATCCTCGGCTAAACGCCCGGCAGCCGCCGGGAAGAAGTCTGCCGCGTGCATGCGCGACGACATCGCCGTTCCAGCCAATCACAGAGCTGGAGCGGCGATACCCGGAAGACACGGCGAGGGCGATGTCATCTTGCCAGGTAAGTTCCTCACACCTCATTTCAAGGTAAGTATTTCATAATGAGCTAGTATGTGGTGCATACTAACTCATTATGGCTTTTGCTTTTCAGTTGTTAAAAAAAAAAAAAAAAAAAAAAAAACGGCAGCGGGTTTACTCCCGCTTTAAGTGTCCCCTAGGGTAGCGATTTTAACTGTAGGGGGGGGGGGGGGGCTTGTTTGCATCAGCATTCCCCCCCCCCCCCCCGTGACACAGTCGTGGGTATACCCGCGGTCAGAGTCACGGAGCTTGCGGCGTCCACAATGCCGATTCCCAAAGGGGACGTATACAAGTCCTTTTGCGCAGCCGTGCCATTCTGCTGACATATTTAGTTGTGCGATGGTCAGCAAGCGGTTAAGCAAAAATATGCAGCATAATACATGTCGGCTTATCGGATGCGTTTTATAGCAGAAAGTAAAAAAAAAAAAAATTTTAAAATACATTTCTTCAAGAATAAATATAAATGCACAGGTGATCAAATACCACCAAACGAGAGCTGTGTGTGTATTTTAGATAACGGGGACATTATATACATATAAACATTTTCTAAATAATTGACTTGCAAACAAAAATCTAAATGACGTTTACATAGGAGAGGAGTGAGAGAGTTGGCATGGAAAGGGTTAAAGACAAACTTGAGACTAACCCTTACAGAGAGGAAAGGGGGGCTCTAAGTTTACAGCACATGGGAGGCACATAGGGGGGTGGTGCCCCCCGGGTGGAGGCGCATAGGGGGGTGGTCCCCCCCCGGGTGGAGGCGCATAGGGGGGTGGTGCCCCCCAGGGTGGAGGCGCATAGGGGGCCCCCCAGGGTGGAGGCACATAGGGGGCCCCCCAGGGTGGAGGCACATAGGGGGCCCCCCAGGGTGGAGGCACATAGGGGGCCCGTGCCCCCCGGGTGGAGGCACATAGGGGGCCCGTGGCCCCCCAGGGTGGAGGCGCATAGGGGGCCCGTGGCCCCCCAGGGTGGAGGCGCATAGGAGGGGCCCCCAGGGTGGAGGCGCATAGGAGGGGCCCCCAGGGTGGAGGCGCATAGGAGGGGCCCCCAGGGTGGAGGCGCATAGGAGGGGCCCCCAGGGTGGAGGCGCATAGGAGGGGCCCCCAGGGTGGAGGCGCATAGGAGGGGCCCCCAGGGTGGAGGCGCATAGGAGGGGCCCCCAGGGTGGAGGCGCATAGGAGGGGCCCCCAGGGTGGAGGCATAGGAGGGGCCCCCAGGGTGGAGGCATAGGAGGGGCCCCCAGGGTGGAGGCGCATAGGAGGGGCCCCCAGGGTGGAGGCGCATAGGAGGGGCCCCCAGGGTGGAGGCGCATAGGAGGGGCCCCCAGGGTGGAGGCATAGGAGGGGCCCCCAGGATGGAGGCATAGGAGGGGCCCCCAGGGTAGGAGGGGGGCCCCCAGGGTGGAGGCGCATAGGAGGGGCCCCCAGGGTGGAGGCGCATAGGAGGGGCCCCCAGGGTGGAGGCATAGGAGGGGCCCCCCCAGGATGGAGGCATAGGAGGGGCCCCCAGGGTGGAGGCGTATGATACCCTCAGACCTGCTGTCAGGCCACGCCGGCTCACCTCTCGGCTATGTAGAGCGTTCCTCTCCCGAGCTTCTCCCCGCTCATCACGGCCTCGGTCATCTCCTGCTGCCGCCTCACCCCCTCCTCGGGCGGCGGGAAATTTCTCAGCGTACCCAACATCGTCCGGATCACACACACCCGGTAACGAGCACCGCTCTCAGACAAGCAGGTGGCGCGCTACAAGTTTTCTGACAGCAACTAGCCGGAAGTGACGCGCACAAACCACGCCTCCTGACTGACGTCACTGAGACGGCGACGGTGTGCTGGGAGAGATTGACATTTCCGGTGTCTCTTTCAGAGCAAAGCCTTTTCATTTTTTGTGTGCGTCTATTGAAAGTCAAGCAAATAGACCAAAAAATAAACTAACATTTATCTATATATAATACTGTATGGGCTAAAGTACGAGGGGGCTGGTTACAGCACAACAGTATGAAAAAAATACAAAAAGTTTAATAAATACTACAAATTACATAGAGTTGCCATCTTTTCTTAAAGCCAAACCCGAACACTTTAGCGGCCTGGAACACCTTTGGGTGCCCCAAGGAGAGTAGTAATGTGGTGTGCATAGCGTTCCGCAGCGAACAGTGGGTGTGGCCAAATTGCTCTTGCTGACATCAGACATCATCGCCCTGCTTCCCCCTCCCCCTCCAGTGATGCCAAACCTGCCCCCAGACAATCGCCTGCAGCTCCCCGATGGAAATAGATTTGTGTGTGACTATAATTGGTTACTTGGGGGGCCACAGCCCAGTCTGAATAATGTGTCCGGGTTTCAGTATGCCTGTGCTACCGCGGGACGCCAATTTTTTTTACATCAAAGCTGCAGGGGGGGGGGGGGTTTACTACCGCGGGACAGGTGGGAGGGTGCCATGGTAAATTGCTGCCGTTCGGCCGATATTATACTTGGTAGAGGAGGGAGTGCCGACCTACCTCCTCTTCCCATGCTGCCTTCACTGGCTCCTCTTCTTGTGCGGGAAAATTATCTCTATCATGGGACTGCGTGAAAAAAGTGTCTATGTGGGAAAGTCCCGCAGAATCGACGCAGGTTGGGAGGTATGGTTTGCATTAGGGATGTCCCGATACCGATACTAGTATCGGTATCGGTACCGATACCAAGCATTTCCCCCGAGTACTTGTACTCTGGAAAAATGCTCCGATGCCTCAGCCGATACCTGGGCAGGCAGGGGAGTTGCACGTTTTCTTCACCCGTGCTGTCTTTCCCCCATGCTCCGTGCTCTCTTTCCCCCGTGATGTGCTGTCTTTCCCCTGTGCTGTGCTCTCTTTCCCCTGTGTTCTGTGCTGTGCTCTCTTTCCCCCATGCTCCGTGCTCTCTTTCCCCCGTGCTGTGCTCTATTCCCCCGTGCTGTGCTCTCTTTCCCCCGTGCTCTGTGCTCTCTTTCCCCCGTGCTCCATGCTCTCTTTCCCCCGTGTTCCGTGCTGTGCTCTCTTATCCCCGTGTTCCGTGCTGTGCTCTTTTTCCCCCGTGTTCCGTGCTCTCTTTCCCCCGTGTTCCGTGCTGTGCTCTCTTTCCCCCGTGTTCCGTGCTGTGCTCTCTTTCCCCCGTGTTCCGTGCTGTGCTCTCTTTCCCCCATGTTCCATGCTCTCTTTCCCCCGTGCTGTGCTCTCGTTCCCCCGTGCTGTGCTCCGTGCTCTCTTTCCCCCGTGCTCCATGCTCTCTTTCCCCCGTGCTCCATGTTCTCTTTCCCCTGTGCTCCATGCTCTCTTTCCCCCGTGCTGTGTTCTCTTTCCCCCGTGCTGTGCTCTCTTTCCCCCGTGTTCCGTGCTGTGCTCTCTTTCCCCCGTGTTCCGTGCTGTGCTCTCTTTCCCCCGTGTTCCGTGCTGTGCTCTCTTTCCCCCGTGTTCCGTGCTGTGCTCTCTTTCCCCCGTGCTGTGCTCTCTTTCCCCATGCTGTGCTCTCTTTCCCCCGTGCTCTGTGCTCTCTTTCCCCTGTGCTCCGTGCTCTCTTTCCCCCGTGCTGAGCTCTCTTTTCCCCGTGTTCCATGCTGTGCTCTCTTACCCCCGTGCTGTGCTCTCTTTTCCCTGTGTTCCGTGTTGTGCTCTCTTTCCCCCGTGTTCCGTGCTCTCTTTCCCCCGTGCTCCATGCTCTCTTTCCCCCGTGCTGTGCTCTCTTTCCCCCGTGCTGTGCTCTCTTTCCCCCGTGCTGTGCTCTCTTTCCCCTGTGTTCCGTGCTGTGCTCTCTTTCCCCCGTGTTCTGTGCTCTCTTTCCCCCGCGCTGTGCTCTCTTTCCCCCGTGCTTCATGCTCTCTTTCCCCCGTGTTGTGCTCTCTTTCCCCCGTGCTCCATGCTCTCTTTCCCCCGTGCTGTGCTCTCTTTCCCCCGTGCTGTGCTCTCTTTCCCCCGTGCTGTGCTCTCTTTCCCCTGTGTTCCGTGCTGTGCTCTCTTTCCCACGTGTTCTGTGCTCTCTTTCCCCCGCGCTGTGCTCTCTTTCCCCCGTGCTTCATGCTCTCTTTCCCCCGTGATGTGCTCTCTTTCCCCTGTGTTCCGTGCTGTGCTCTCTTTCCCCCGTGCTGTGCTCTCTTTCCCCTGTGCTCCGTGCTTTCTTTCCCCTGTGCTCCATGGTCTCTTTCCCCCGTGCTGTGCTCTCTTTCCCCCGTGCTGTGCTCTCTTTCCCCCGTGCTGTGCTCTCTTTCCCCCGTGTTGTGCTCTCTTTCCCCCGTGCTCCGTGCTCTCTTTCCCCCGTGCTCCATGCTCTCTTTCCCCCGTGCTGTGCTCTCTTTCCCCTGTGCTGTGCTCTCTTTCCCCCGTGTTCCGTGCTGTGCTCTCTTTCCCCCGTGTTCCGTGCTGTGCTCTTTTCCCCCCGTGTTCCGTGCTCTCTTTCCCCCGTGCTGTGCTCTCTTTCCCCGCGCTGTGCTTTCTTTCCCCCGTGCTTCGTGCTCTCTTTCCCCCATGTTCCGTGCTCTCTTTCCCCCGTGCTCCGTGCTCTCTTTCCCCCGTGTTCCGTGCTGTGCTCTCTTTCCCCCGTGCTGTGCTCTCTTTCCCCTGTGTTCTGTACTGTGCTCTCTTTCCCCCGTGTTCCGTGCTGTGCTCTCTTTCCCCGTGCTCCGTGCTCTCTTTCCCCCGTGCTCCATGCTCACTTTCCCCCGTGCTCTCTTTCCCCCGTGCTGTGCTCTCTTTCCCCCGTGTTCCGTGCTGTGCTCTCTTTCCCCCGTGTTCCGTGCTCTCTTTCCCCCGCGCTGTGCTCTCTTTCCCCCATGCTCTGTGCTCTCTTTCCCCCGTGCTCTGTGCTCTCTTTCCCCCGTGCTCCGTGCTCTCTTTCCCCCGTGCTGTGCTCTCTTTCCCCCATGTTCCGTGCTGTGCTCTCTTTCCCCCGTGCTGTGCTCTCTTTCCCATGTGTTCCGTGCTGTGTTCTCTTTCCCCTGTGTTCCGTGCTGTGCTCTCTTTCCCCGGTGTTCCGTGCTGTGCTCTCTTTCCCCTGTGTTGCATGCTGTGCTCTCTTTCCCCTGTGTTCTGTGCTGTGCTCTCTTTCCCCCGTGTTCCGTGCTGTGTTCTCTTTCCCCTGTGTTCCGCGCTGTGCTCTCTTTCCCCGATGTTCCGTGCTGTTCTCTCTTTCCCCTGTGTTGCGTGCTGTGCTCTCTTTCCCCCGTGTTCTGTGCTGTGCTCTCTTTCCCCCGTGTTCCGTGCTGTTCTCTCTTTCCCCCGTGTTCCGTGCTGTCCTGTCTCCCCCTCAATTTGTCAGGATGGAGAGCGGAGGTAGGAGCCGCTAAACCCGGCTCCTACCTTTTTAGAATGAACAGAGTCAGTGATCACTGACTCTGTCCATTCATATAACTGAGCATCGTAACCTTTGTTTACGATGCTTCAGTTTATGAATAAAGAGAAGCTTCTCTCTATTCATTTCAGCTGAGGCTGCATAGAAAGGGTCTAAAAAAAAGTATCGGTATTCGGTATCGGCGAGTACTTGAAAAAAGTATCGGTACTTGTACTCGGTCTCAAAAAAGTGGTATCGGGACAACCCTAGTTTGCATGTTGAGAATCTTTGCATCTGATGAATAATGTAATTCTGGTTGTGCATATTATATGTTGCAGCAGGTTTGCTTGTATAGTAGGGTGATCAGACGTCCCCGGTTTCGAGGAACAGTCCCTGGATTGAGGACGCTGTCTCCAGAGCCCGTCTGTCACCGGAGCCGTCTGTCCCTGGATCTGTCATCTCTGTAGGGGGGGGGGCGGAGATGGAGCAGACGGGAACTCCCAAACAATTAGTCCTGGTTTCAGGCAGTCTGGACACATGATTCCAAACCCGAACTGTCCCGGTGAACATGTTTGCATTAGGGATGTCCCTATACCGATACTAGTATCGGGATCGGTACCGATACCAAGCATTTCCCCCGAGTACTTGTACTCTGGGAAAATGCTCCGATGCCTCAGCCGATACCTGGGCAGGCAGGGGAGTTGCAAGTTTTCTTCCCCCGTGCTGTCTTTCCCCCATGATCCGTGCTCTCTTTCCCCCATGCTGTGCTCTCTTTCCCCCGTGCTGTGCTCTCTTTCCCCCGTGCTGTGCTCTCTTTCCCCTGTGTTCTGTGCTGTGCTCTCTTTCCCCCATGCTCCGTGCTGTCTTTCCCCCAATGCTTCGTGCTCTCTTTCCCCCGTGCTGTGAACTCTTTCCCCTGTGTTCTGTGCTGTGCTCTCTTTCCCCCATGCTCCGTGCTCTCTTTCCCCCGTGCTGTGCTCTCTTTCCCCCCTGCTGTGCTCTCTTTCCCCCGTGCTCCGTGCTCTCTTTTCCCCCTGCTTCATGCTCTCTTTCCCCCGTGCTGTGCTCTCTTTCCCCCGTGTTCCGTGCTGTGCTCTCTTTCCCCTGTGTTCTGTGCTCTCTTTCCCCCATGCTGTGCTCTCTTTCCCCCGTGTTCTGTGCTGTGCTCTCTTTCCCCCGTGTTCTGTGCTGTGCTCTCTTTCCCCCGTGTTCCGTGCTCTCTTTCCCCCGTGCTGTGCTCTCTTTCCCCCGTGCTCCGTGCTCTCTTTCCCCCGTGCTCCATGCTCTCTTTCCCCCGTGTTCCGTGCTGTGCTCTCTTTCCCCCATGTTCCGTGCTGTGCTCTCTTTCCCCCGTGTTCCGTGCTGTGCTCTCTTTCCCCCGTGTTCCGTGCTGTGCTCTCTTTCCCCCGTGTTCCGTGCTCTCTTTCCCCCATGCTGTGCTCTCTTTCCCCGTGTTCCGTGCTGTGCTCTCTTTCCCACGTGTTCCGTGCTGTGCTCTTTTTCCCCCATGTTCCATGCTCTCTTTCCCCCGTGCTGTGCTCTCTTTCCCCCATGCTGTGCTCTCTTTCCCCCGTGCTCTGTGCTCTCTTTCCCCCGTGCTCTGTGCTCTTTTTCCCCCGTGCTCCATGCTCTCTTTCCCCCGTGCTCCATGCTCTCTTTCCCCCGTGCTGTGCTCTCTTTCCCCTGTGCTGTGCTATCTTTCCCCCGTGCTGTGCTCTCTTTCCCCCATGTTCTGTGCTGTGCTCTCTTTCCCCCGTGTTCTGTGCTGTGCTCTCTTTTCCCCGTGTTCCGTGCTCTCTTTCCCCCGTGCTGTGCTCTCTTTCCCCCGTGCTCCGTGCTCTCTTTCCCCCGTGCTCCATGCTCTCTTTCCCCCGTGCTCCATGCTCTCTTTCCCCCGTGTTCTGTGCTGTGCTCTCGTTCCCCCATCTTCCGTGCTGTGCTCTCTTTCCCCCGTTTTCCGTGCTGTGCACTCTTTCCCCCGTGTTCCGTGCTGTGCTCTCTTTCCCCCGTGTTCCATGCTGTGTTCTCTTTCCTCCGTGTTCCGTGCTCTCTTTCCCCGTGCTGTGCTCTCTTTCCCCTGTGTTCCGTGCTGTGCTCTCTTTCCCCCGTGTTCCGTGCTGTGCTCTCTTTCCCCCATGTTCCATGCTCTCTTTTCCCCGTGCTGTGCTCTCTTTCCCCAGTGCTGTGCTCTCTTTCCCCCGTGCTCTCTTTCCCCCATGCTCCATGCTCTCTTTCCCCCGTGCTCCATGCTCTCTTTCCCCTGTGCTCCATGCTCTCTTTCCCCTGTGCTGTGCTATCTTTCCCCCGTGCTGTGCTCTCTTTCCCCCGTGTTCCGTGCTGTGCTCTCTTTCCCCCGTGTTCCGTGCTGTGCTCTCTTTCCCCCGTGTTCCGTGCTGTGCTCTCTTTCCCCCGTGTTCCGTGCTGTGCTCTCTTTCCCCTGTGCTGTGCTCTTTTTCCCCGTGCTGTGCTCTCTTTCCCCCGTGCTCCGTGCTCTCTTTCCCCCGTGCTCCGTGCTCTCTTTCCCCCATGCTCTCTTTTCCCCGTGCTCCATGCTCTCTTTCCCCCATGTTCCGTGCTGTGCTCTCTTTCCCCCATGTTCCGTGCTGTGCTCTCTTTCCCCCGTGTTCCGTGCTGTGCTCTCTTTCCCCCGTGTTCCGTGCTGTGCTCTCTTTTCCCCGTGTTCCATGCTGTGCTCTCTTTCCCCCGTGTTCCGTGCTCTCTTTCCCCCGCGCTGTGCTCTCTTTCCCCTGTGTTCCGTGCTGTGCTCTCTTTCCCCCGTGTTCCGTGCTGTGCTCTCTTTCCCCCATGTTCCATGCTCTCTTTCCCCCGTGCTGTGCTCTCTTTCCCCCTTGCCGTGCTCTCTTTCCCCCGTGCTCCGTGCTCTCTTTCCCCCATGCTCCATGCTCTCTTTCCCCCGTGCTCCATGCTCTCTTTCCCCCGTGCTCCATGCTCTCTTTCCCCCGTGCTGTGCTCTCTTTCCCCTGTGCTGTGCTATCTTTCCCCCGTGCTGTGCTCTCTTTCCCCCGTGTTACGTGCTGTGCTCTCTTACCCCCGTGTTCCATGCTATGCTCTCTTTCCCCCGTGTTCCGTGCTGTGCTCTCTTTCCCCCGTGTTCCGTGCTGTGCTCTCTTTCCCCCGTGCTGTGCTCTCTTTCCCCGTGCTGTGCTCTCTTTCCCCCGTGCTCCATGCTCTCTTTCCCCCGTGCTCCGTGCTCTCTTTCGCCTGTGCTGAGCTCTCTTTCCCCCGTGTTCCGTGCTGTGCTCTCTTACCCCCGTGCTGTGCTCTCTTTTCCCTGTGTTCCGTGTTGTGCTCTCTTTCCCCCGTGTTCCGTGCTCTCTTTCCCCCGTGCTCCATGCTCTCTTTCCCCCGTGCTGTGCTCTCTTTCCCCTGTGCTGTGCTCTCTTTTCCCCGTGTTCCTTGCTGTGCTCTCTTTACCCTGTGTTCTGTGCTCTCTTTCCCCCGCGCTGTGCTCTCTTTCCCCCGTGCTCCGTGCTCTCTTTCCCCCGTGCTGTGCTCTCTTTCCCCCGTGTTCCGTGCTGTGCTCTCTTTCCCCCGTGTTCCGTGCTGTGCTCTCTTTCCCCCGTGCTGTGCTCTTTTTCCCTGTGCTGTGCTCTCTTTCCCCCGTGCTCCGTGCTCTCTTTCCCCCGTGCTCCGTGCTCTCTTTCCCCCGTGCTCCATGCTCTCTTTCCCCCGTGCTCCATGCTCTCTTTCCCCCATGTTTCGTGCTGTGCTCTCTTTCCCCCGTGTTCCGTGCTGTGCTCTCTTTCCCCCGTGCTCTGTGCTCTCTTTTCCCCATGCTCCATGCTCACTTTCCCCCATGCTGTGCTCTCTTTCCCCCGTGCTGTGCTCTCTTTCCCCCGTGTTCCGAGCTGTGCTCTCTTTCCCCCGTGTTCCGTGCTCTCTTTCCCCCGCGCTGTGCTCTCTTTCCCCCGTGCTCCGTGCTCTCTTTCCCCCGTGCTGTGCTCTCTTTCCCCCGTGTTCCGTGCTGTGCTCTCTTTCCCCCGTGTTCTGTCCTCTCTTTCCCCCGCGCTGTGCTCTCTTTCCCCCGTGCTCCGTGCTCTCTTTCCCCCGTGCTCCATGCTCTCTTTCCCCCGTGTTCCGTGCTGTGCTCTCTTTCCCCCGTGTTCCGTGCTGTGCTCTCTTTCCCCCATGTTCCGTGCTGTGCTCTCTTTCCCCCGTGTTCCGTGCTGTGCTCTCTTTCCCCCGTGTTCCGTGCTGTGCTCTCTTTCCCCCGTGTTCCGTGCTCTCTTTCCCCCATGCTGTGCTCTCTTTCCCCCGTGTTCCGTGCTGTGCTCTCTTTCCCACGTGTTCCGTGCTGTGCTCTTTTTCCCCCATGTTCCATGCTCTCTTTCCCCCGTGCTGTGCTCTCTTTCCCCCGTGCTGTGCTCTCTTTCCCCCGTGCTCTGTGCTCTTTTTCCCCCGTGCTCCATGCTCTCTTTCCCCCGTGCTCCATGCTCTCTTTCCCCCGTGCTGTGCTCTCTTTCCCCTGTGCTGTGCTATCTTTCCCCCGTGCTGTGCTCTCTTTCCCCCATGTTCTGTGCTGTGCTCTCTTTCCCCCGTGTTCTGTGCTGTGCTCTCTTTTCCCTGTGTTCCGTGCTCTCTTTCCCCCGTGCTGTGCTCTCTTTCCCCCGTGCTCCGTGCTCTCTTTCCCCCGTGCTCCATGCTCTCTTTCCCCCGTGCTCCATGCTCTCTTTCCCCCGTGTTCCGTGCTGTGCTCTCGTTCCCCCATCTTCCGTGCTGTGCTCTCTTTCCCCCGTTTTCCGTGCTGAGCACTCTTTCCCCCGTGTTCCGTGCTGTGCTCTCTTTCCCCCGTGTTCCATGCTGTGCTCTCTTTCCTCCGTGTTCCGTGCTCTCTTTCCCCGTGCTGTGCTCTCTTTCCCCTGTGTTCCGTGCTGTGCTCTCTTTCCCCCGTGTTCCGTGCTGTGCTCTCTTTCCCCCATGTTCCATGCTCTCTTTCCCCCGTGCTGTGCTCTCTTTCCCCCGTGCTGTGCTCTCTTTCCCCCGTGCTCCGTGCTCTCTTTCCCCCATGCTCCATGCTCTCTTTCCCCCGTGCTCCATGCTCTCTTTCCCCTGTGCTCCATGCTCTCTTTCCCCTGTGCTGTGCTATCTTTCCCCCGTGCTGTGCTCTCTTTCCCCCGTGTTCCGTGCTGTGCTCTCTTTCCCCCGTGTTTCGTGCTGTGCTCTCTTTCCCCCGTGTTCCGTGCTGTGCTCTCTTTCCCCCGTGTTCCATGCTGTGCTCTCTTTCCCCCGTGCTGTGCTCTTTTTCCCCGTGCTGTGCTCTCTTTCCCCCGTGCTCCATGCTCTCTTTCCCCCGTGCTCCATGCTCTCTTTCCCCCATGTTTCGTGCTGTGCTCTCTTTCCCCCGTGTTCCGTGCTGTGCTCTCTTTCCCCCGTGTTCCGTGCTGTGCTCTCTTTCCCCCGTGTTCCGTGCTGTGCTCTCTTTTCCCCGTGTTCCATGCTGTGCTCTCTTTCCCCCGTGTTCCGTGCTCTCTTTCCCCCGCGCTGTGCTCTCTTTCCCCTGTGTTCCGTGCTGTGCTCTCTTTCCCCCGTGTTCCGTGCTGTGCTCTCTTTCCCCCATGTTCCATGCTCTCTTTCCCCCGTGCTGTGCTCTCTTTCCCCCTTGCCGTGCTCTCTTTCCCCCGTGCTCCGTGCTCTCTTTCCCCCATGCTCCATGCTCTCTTTCCCCCGTGCTCCATGCTCTCTTTCCCCCGTGCTCCATGCTCTCTTTCCCCCGTGCTGTGCTCTCTTTCCCCTGTGCTGTGCTATCTTTCCCCCGTGCTGTGCTCTCTTTCCCCCGTGTTACGTGCTGTGCTCTCTTACCCCCGTGTTCCATGCTGTGCTCTCTTTCCCCCGTGTTCCGTGCTGTGCTCTCTTTCCCCCGTGTTCCGTGCTGTGCTCTCTTTCCCCCGTGCTGTGCTCTCTTTCCCCGTGCTGTGCTCTCTTTCCCCCGTGCTCCATGCTCTCTTTCCCCCGTGCTCCGTGCTCTCTTTCGCCTGTGCTGAGCTCTCTTTCCCCCGTGTTCCGTGCTGTGCTCTCTTACCCCCGTGCTGTGCTCTCTTTTCCCTGTGTTCTGTGTTGTGCTCTCTTTCCCCCGTGTTCCGTGCTCTCTTTCCCCCGTGCTCCATGCTCTCTTTCCCTCGTGCTGTGCTCTCTTTCCCCTGTGCTGTGCTCTCTTTTCCCCGTGTTCCGTGCTGTGCTCTCTTTACCCTGTGTTCTGTGCTCTCTTTCCCCCGCGCTGTGCTCTCTTTCCCCCGTGCTCCGTGCTCTCTTTCCCCCGTGCTGTGCTCTCTTTCCCCCGTGTTCCGTGCTGTGCTCTCTTTCCCCCGTGTTCCGTGCTGTGCTCTCTTTCCCCCGTGTTCCGTGCTGTGCTCTCTTTCCCCCGTGCTGTGCTCTTTTTCCCCGTGCTGTGCTCTCTTTCCCCCGTGCTCCGTGCTCTCTTTCCCCCGTGCTCCGTGCTCTCTTTCCCCCGTGCTCCATGCTCTCTTTCCCCCGTGCTCCATGCTCTCTTTCCCCCGTGCTCCATGCTCTCTTTCCCCCATGTTCCGTGCTGTGCTCTCTTTCCCCCGTGTTCCGTGCTGTGCTCTCTTTCCCCCGTGTTCCATGCTGTGCTCTCTTTCCCCCGTGTTCCGTGCTCTCTTTCCCCCGTGCTGTGCTCTCTTTCCCCTGTGTTCCGTGCTGTGCTCTCTTTCCCCCGTGTTTCATGCTGTGCTCTCTTTCCCCCATGTTTCATGCTCTCTTTCCCCCGTGCTGTGCTCTCTTTCCCCCTTGCCGTGCTCTCTTTCCCCCGTGCTCCGTGCTCTCTTTCCCCCATGCTCCATGCTCTCTTTCCCCCGTGCTCCATGCTCTCTTTCCCCCGTGCTCCATGCTCTCTTTCCCCCAGTGCTCCATGCTCTCTTTCCCCCGTGCTGTGCTCTCTTTCCCCTGTGCTGTGCTATCTTTCCCCCGTGCTGTGCTCTCTTTCCCCCGTGTTACGTGCTGTGCTCTCTTACCCCCGTGTTCCATGCTGTGCTCTCTTTCCCCCGTGTTCCGTGCTGTGCTCTCTTTCCCCCGTGTTCCGTGCTGTGCTCTCTTTCCCCCGTGCTGTGCTCTCTTTCCCCGTGCTGTGCTCTCTTTCCCCCGTGCTCCATGCTCTCTTTCCCCCGTGCTCCGTGCTCTCTTTCGCCTGTGCTGAGCTCTCTTTCCCCCGCGTTCCGTGCTGTGCTCTCTTACCCCCGTGCTGTGCTCTCTTTTCCCTGTGTTCCGTGTTGTGCTCTCTTTCCCCCGTGTTCCGTGCTCTCTTTCCCCCGTGCTCCATGCTCTCTTTCCCCCGTGCTGTGCTCTCTTTCCCCTGTGCTGTGCTCTTTTTTCCCCCGTGTTCCGTGCTCTCTTTCCCCCGTGCTGTGCTCTCTTTCCCCGTGCTGTGCTCTCTTTCCCCCGTGCTCCGTGCTCTCTTTCCCCCGTGCTCTGTGCTCTCTTTCCCCTGTGCTCCGTGCTCTCTTTCCCCCGTGTTCCGTGCTCCATGCTCTCTTTCCCCCGTGCTGTGCTCTCTTTCCCCTGTGTTCCGTGCTGTGCTCTCTTTCCCCCGTGTTCCGTGCTGTGCTCTCTTTCCCCCGTGCTCCGTGCTCTCTTTTCCCCATGCTCCATGCTCACTTTCCCCCATGCTGTGCTCTCTTTCCCCCGTGCTGTGCTCTCTTTCCCCCGTGTTCCGAGCTGTGCTCTCTTTCCCCCGTGTTCCGTGCTCTCTTTCCCCCGCGCTGTGCTCTCTTTCCCCCGTGCTCCGTGCTCTCTTTCCCCCGTGCTGTGCTCTCTTTCCCCCGTGTTCCGTGCTGTGCTCTCTTTCCCCGTGTTCTGTGCTCTCTTTCCCCCGCGCTGTGCTCTCTTTCCCCCGTGCTCCGTGCTCTCTTTCCCCCATGCTGTGCTCTCTTTCCCCCGTGTTCCGTGCTGTGCTCTCTTTCCCCCGTGCTGTGCTCTCTTTCCCCTGTGCTCCATGCTCTCTTTCCCCCGTGCTCCATGCTCACTTTCCCCCGTGCTGTGCTCTCTTTCCCCCGTGATGTGCTCTCTTTCCCCCGTGTTCCGTGCTGTGCTCTCTTTCCCCCGTGTTCCGTGCTGTGCTCTTTTATCCCCGTGTTCCCTGCTCTCTTTCCCCCGTGCTGTGCTCTCTTTCCCCGTGCTGTGCTCTCTTTCCCCCGTGCTCCGTGCTCTCTTTCCCCCGTGCTCCGTGCTCTCTTTCCCCCGTGCTGTGCTCTCTTTCCCCGTGTTCCGTGCTGTGCTCTCTTTCCCCCGTGCTGTGCTCTCTTTACCCTGTGTTCCGTGCTGTGCTCTCTTTCCCCGTGCTGTGTTCTCTTTCCCCGTGCTGTGCTCTCTTTCCCCCGTACTCCGTGCTCTCTTTCCCCCGTGCTCCGTGCTCTCTTTCCCCCGTGCTCCATGCTCTCTTTCCCCGTGTTCCGTGCTGTGCTATCTTTCCCCCGTGCTGTGCTCTCTTTCCCCCGTGTTCCGTGCTGTGCTCTCTTTCCCCCATGCTGTGCTCTCTTTCCCCTGTGTTCCGTGCTGTGCTCTCTTTCCCCCGTGTTCCGTGCTGTGCACTCTTTCCCCCGTGCTCCGTGCTCTCTTTCCCCAGTGCTCCATGCTAACTTTCCCCCGTGCTGTGCTCTCTTTCCCCCGTGCTGTGCTCTCTTTCCCCCGTGTTCCGTGCTGTGCTCTCTTTCCCCCGTGTTCCGTGCTCTCTTTCCCCCGCGCTGTGCTCTCTTTCCCTCGCGCTGTGCTCTCTTTCCCTGTGCTGTGCTCTCTTTCCCCCGTGCTCCGTGCTCTCTTTCCACCGTGCTGTGCTCTCTTTCCCCTGTGTTCCGTGCTCTCTTTCCCCCGCGCTGTGCTCTCTTTTCCTCGCGCTGTGCTCTCTTTCCCTGTGCTGTGCTCTCTTTCCCCCGTGCTCCGTGCTCTCTTTCCCCGGTGCTGTGCTCTCTTTCCCCTGTGTTCCGTGCTGTGCTCTCTTTCCCCTGTGTTCCGTGCTGTGCTCTCTTTCCCCCGTGTTCCGTGCTGTGCTATTTTTCCCCCGTGTTCCGTGCTGTGCTCTCTTTCCCCCGTGTTCCGTGCTGTGCTCTCTTTCCCCCGTGTTCCGTGCTGTTCTCTCTTTCCCCCGTGTTCCGTGCTGTCCTCTCTCCCCCTCAATTTGTCAGGCTGGAGAGCGGAGGTAGGAGCCGCTAAACACGGCTCCTACCTTTTCAGAATGAACAGAGTCAGTTATCACTGACTCTGTCCATTCATATAACTGAGCATCGTAACCTGTGTTTACGATGCTTCAGTTTATGAATAGAGAGAAGCTTCTCTCCATTCATTTCAGCTGAGGCTGCATAGAAAGGGTCTGGGGAATCTGTATCCTTAGTCCCTTTCTCTGTCTCAAAGGGGAGATGTCAGAGGTCTGTTAAGACCCCTGATATCTCTCCAAAGACCCCCAACAGGGCTGATAAAAAAAGCAGGACACGGGAGCTTCCCTGTGGGGGCACTTGATGCTGGGAGGAGCTGGGAGTGACCCCAGAAGAGGAGGATTGGGGCCACTCTGTGCAAAACTTTTGCACAGAGGAGGTAAGTATATCATTTTTTTTATTTAAATATATATATATATATATATATATATATATATATATATATATATATATATATATATATATATATATAAATAATACAACTAATTGAACTTGTTGGATCACGTAAAATAGTATTTATTAAAGCGAAGGTCTGGCTAAAAAATAGTAAGCAGCTACAAACACTATGGCTGCTGACTTTTAATAAGGACACTTACCTGTCCAGGGTGCCCGCGATGTCGGAAGCGGAAACCAAGCAATCACTCGGGTCTCAGCTGCCCCGCCGCCATCCTCCATAAGGGAAATTAGGAAGTGAAGAGTTGCGGCTTCACTGCCCGATTCCCTACTGCACATGTGCCAGCTGCGCAGCGCTGTGTGAATGGGCAGATGTCTCCTGGGACACACACAGGGTCCCAAAAGACACCGCTAACAATTTCCCAGGAGGCAGTACGAGGAGGAGAAGAAAGAACATCCACAGCGGACGAGGAAGAGGCAGATTAGGAGATCTGCCTAGTAACAGACACTTCTGGTAAGTATAAAAAAAAAATGTATTTGTTATTTTATTTTTTAATGGGTGGACCTCCGCTTTAATGTCAAAAGTAGAAAATCATATATCATAACTGGATGGGGCGCTACCTGGTGGCCAAAGCTTGGTACTGCACCCACTATGAAATGCAATGGCAGATTCAATGCATCATTGCCTGAGGGGGCGCCACCTGGCGGCTATAGACCAGTACTATACTGGCAATTTATAGATGGCACTCCATCATTTATGAATACATAGAAACTGTAATTTTCCTGGTGCCTTCATGGCAGCATACATATGGTTGGTTGCTCGGCCCTCATCCAACCGACAGGACCAATTATAACTCTTTAAAAGAGAGCGACAGCCTCCCCTCTGACATTCTTTTTTCTGTCCTCAAACCTGCAGGATCATGGATCACCTGGATTCAGCCCTTACTAAGCCACTGTGTTGGCCAGCCATTACAGGTTCATGCTCCCCTGTAGATGAAGTCCCATATCTTAGGCTGCTAAATGCGCCAAAAAGGTTTGGGAGCCCATTTTTCTGTGGATCTTTTCTGGGTCTGGAGTTCAGGTATTTTCCTCCATCCGTGACTGAAAACACTGCTCCAAGGTAAAAGACGACTGATTACAAGTTTTGCAGTGCTATTTCTCACTGCTGATGATTGTGGCTTGTTGGAGACAGGTGGCTATTAAGCCTTCTACAGCTGCTTACAGGGCAAGTCTTGTTCAACTGTTTTAAAAAAAAAAAAATCTGCCGTTTGCTATAAGGGAGATTACATTCTAGACCACCTGTCCCTCACCTCTTTCTCTGTCTTCCAGACGCATGCTGCCGTCCTAGCCGGCAGACTCCTGGGCTATAACGAGGTATGGCAGAGTTTATGACTCTCGTAGCCAGGCATGCGGTCTCCCGCAGCAGGGGGGGGGCCCCTCCTGCCGCCCCTGCTGGAGAGCATCTGCGGCGCTTCCCGCGCCCCCTCTGCATTTGATTTATCCCTTCCTTGGACACTGTTGTGTCGCAGGGATATGACATCACAGCGCGCATGCGCAGTAGCCTCCGGAGGCCAATGCGGCCATCTTGGTATACCCGGAAGTAGTCGGTGTATAAATGAGGATGTTTTTCCTCATTATGTTTAAACAGCTCTCCACTGCAACACATCCTAGGTTAAGGGAAGATTACATTCTACTGCCTTCCTCCTGTTTATTCCCCATATTATAGATCCAGCCCAAGGTAAATTTGGGAGTGGATCATGTTTGTGCATATTTCTGTGGAATACATATTTTCATGTTCATATAATGGGTGAGGACGTTTTCTGTACATATGGGTATGTACATGGATGTGTAGGTGCATGTGTATATGTATATACTTAGGTAGGGTATCCTTGATACCTCATGGATCTCAGCCTTGCCTGTGCATAGGCCTGGATGTGTATATGTATGTATACACAGATATATATGGTTTTTATGTATTCAATATAAAAAAAACATATATGAACATATGCTTTAATGGGTGTATATATGCATATTCGTAGGTACGCTATACATATAGGTATGTGTTCCAGAAAAAAAAAAATGATAATAATAATAATAATAATAATATAAAAAAAAGAAAAGTTAAACCACGCAGGTTAACCTTGTTGGTTTCCCTCTTTAACAGCCCTTCCCCGCAGCTCAGTATTACAAAAAGATCCTCAACATACCACTAGGTAAGTGGCTGCAACTACCAGGTAAGTTCAAAATAAAAAAGAGCATGTGACTACCTTCTATAGAGGAAAAACAGAATTTTTCTGTCCTTTCCTTCTTTTGCAGCCCGCAACCTCAGCCAAGTCGCAGAGGGGCACAGAAGAAGGAGTCCAAAGCTCATGGTGTCCCAAAGAGTGGTCACTCTGCTTCAGCCTACACACCTGACAGCCGCAGGTCTTCCCGACATTCAGCTAGAAAGTATCCCTCTCCTCATCACCCTGCCACCCCCAAAGCCTGCTGGGTCTGCGATGATGATGCGCTTCCAAAAAAAAAAAAAATAATTGGTCTGCAGTTACTGCTCTCTGGGAGCAGCCGGAAATGAGGAAAAGGAGAGGGAGGAATACTGGGTCAACATTAGGAAAATAATTAAAGATGCAATCCAGGAGTCGTCCCCATCTCAAGGTCCAGCTACCTCTTCATCAAAAGATATTTTTCAGGGGTCTGCCCCCAAGATCCCAGGTCAGCAGATAAGTGCAGGGGCCAGTTTGGATGACTCCCAAGATGCATCCGAGAAGCAAGGGGCCCATTACGATTCTGGGATACCTGATAATTTTCTGGCCGCCTTAATGCGAAATATGGTAGCAGGCCAGGTCGCCTATATCCATCCTCGTGGGCTGTCCCCTCCAGCTGACACTAGTGCTCAGCCGTTTTTCTTACCATCTATGGATCACTCGGCTACTGTAAGAAATGCAGCACATTCCTCAAGAGGTGCAGCGTCTCAAGAAGACATATTGGGTCACAAGATTGAGAACGGCCTCAAATCTAAATATGAGACAGCTGAGAGAGCGCGAGAACCAGCAGCCGCTTTAGCTTCAGCTGCCGAGACAACAAAGGCATGGTCTACCAATTTTGAATTAGCCTTGAGCCAGTGCCTAGAGCCAGAGGAAATTCTCAATTCTCTGGAGCAATTAAATTGGCTTCAGGATCTATGGTCGAGGCAGCAGCGAAAACACTGGAATCTTCCTCTCAGGCCCCATACACACGATCGGACATATCCGATGAAAACGGTCCGCGGACCATTTCCATCGGATATGTCCGATCGGGAGTTTGATCCGATGGCGTGTACACACCATCGGATCAAATTCCCCGCCGCCGGACGGCGCGGTGACGTAGTGGTGACGCGGCGGTGACGTTGACGCCGCCGCGTCACCGCCACGTCACCGCACCAGGAAGTAAAACACTTCCGTGCATGCGCCGAATCCATTCGGCAGCGGCGCGGCGGCGGTGGGAGCCGACATGTCTGCTGGTAAGTGTACTAACCAGCAGGCATGTCGGGCGGACAGATTCCCACCGGATAGATTTCAAAGCTTGCTTTGAAATCTGTCGGGTGGAGAAATCTGTCCGCTAGCCCATACACACGAGCGGAGATGTCTGCTGAAACGGTCCATCGGACCGTTTTCAGCGGACATATCCCCTCGTGTGTACGCGGCCTCAGGCCTTACTGCATACAGTAACTGCCAGGAGGTATAGGAGTAGGCAAAGCAACCTCCAGGCTACCCTCATGAACATAAGGAAAGAAGGGGACGCGTCTAGCTCTCCCGGAATTCAGAAGCCCTTTTGACTTCCTGTTTACTCAAGCTGAACCAGCGCGTACTGCCATTCTGGTTTAACGGGAAACTGACTCCCCTACAATTCGCCTTGGTCGCACCAAAAAAAAAAAAAAGAGAAAAAGACTTTCTAGCTCAACAGGCTCCTATGTCCTTGCTACTCACCAAGGTCCATATAGAATAAAAGTTCTCAGGACTCTGATTCAGCTTACACAAAGCCCATACATGATGGATTTCAGTTCCGAGTTCCGTGAGCTGTTTGGGGGTTCATACCTCTCAAATCTTTTCCCTTTCTGGTTATTTGAAAAAAGGAAATGTGTGTGTTTCTTTTTTTTTCCCATCCTTCAAATGTACGCAATTCATCCCAGGTCTACAGCAAACTTGTCAACCTGGCAATCCTCGGGTGAGAATCCCTTAAAAAAAATGGAACTCATGGCAGTACGACCAGAAGTGGAGATGGTCCCTGTAAAGCCTCAAGGGTTTCCACCTGCATTTTCATCAGGTTCTTCTACCCCTTATGTTCCAAGACATTAGTGGACTTCATTTACAATTTTGATGCCTGCCTTTAGGCACACCATGCGCCCCGGATCTTAGCAGAA
Source organism: Rana kukunoris (assembly GCA_029574335.1). Taxonomy (NCBI): domain Eukaryota; kingdom Metazoa; phylum Chordata; class Amphibia; order Anura; family Ranidae; genus Rana; species Rana kukunoris. The sequence goes on along the minus strand of CM056050.1, from coordinate 19,074,923 downwards.
AGATCTAGTGTTAATCTATTCCGAAGGGAAAAGTTGCACTTTCCACATGAGCAGGAAGATGTTCTATCTTCATTTCATTACAATAAGGTTTCCGATCTCGTATACAAGAGGTGTATGTTCACCTTAGAATGAATGCATCTGGTCAGGTAATTACCAAAAAAAAAAAAACATATATAAAAATGTTTTAGTCTTTTTGCCTATGCAAAGATTATATTCCTAAGAGACTAATGTCTCCCCTAAAGAGAAGAAAGTCCCCACCCACAGCCTAAGCTGGGAACATGACAATCGGAATCATATCGGGGTCCTCTTACATCCTCCCCCTGGACTCTGGCAGCATGGTGGGAACATTAACATCCCTACACCTCGTTACAACAGACTTTCCTAACGGAAAGGTCCGGGTCTCAGAGAATTCTACTTTTTAGAAGTAGTACTGGTCCTGTGCTATAATCAAGTCTTCTCGGTGGGCGGAGCCACTTCCAGTTGGTCCCTACTCCTTGGTCCATCCCTGTAGCAGCAGCGGTTCTTCTGAATTTCAGCAACCTTAGGGGACTCAGTTGACCAAGACAACTGGTATTTAAATAAGGACAGTTCGGTATCCAACATACAGGAGTCAGGAACCGCTGACATATCAATATTCTGCCAGAACATTACCTCTGAAGGACAAGTCCATTCCCACACAGATGAGCATCAGGTCAACCTTAACCTGAGTCCAGTCCCAAAGGACGAACACACGCACATAGGCAGATCGTCATTCTTCAAAAGCATTCCTGATATGACTCAAGGCCAAAAGGATCTCACCAGCCTCAAGCAGTTGATGTTTTAAAAAAAAAAAAAAAAAAAAGGGAATAAATCATTTGGCTGATCACCTAGGAAGGAAAATACCAACTCCAATACGCAGCTATTGGTTCAGCTTGCCTCCCGAGAGGCTGTCCTCATGGGCTAGTCCGCTAGTTAAGATCTCTTCCTTTTTGGTGCATGTTTGTTTTTACACGGAAGGCTCCCAGTTCCTTCACACAATTTCCCAATCTCAAGGGTAATATGGGCGTACGCCCTCCTACCTGATTAAGTGCCAGCGCCTAGCAGAGAATTGGTTCACCTCCCCAACTACAAATCCTCGGTTGGTCTAGGAAATCTTGATACAGGCTGCTAGGCGAGCGGGCCCCGTTCGGTCCTTCTGCCGATTCCAGTTGCGTACATTCGCATATCCGAAAGAGTTCACTCCTATCCGCTTTCGGATGTCCCTGGAGTTAATCATCAGGAATGGAGCAGGGGGAAAAAAACTAAGAAAGTTCAGTCACTCCTACAAGATAAATGGCACTTTTACCCAGAAAGTCTTCCTCCAGTAGCACCTTTTGACAGGAAGAAAAGCCTCTTTCAGCCCTGGAAGACATCAGATGGAACCTGAAATTCACAATAAGAACATGCCTCAAGGGCAATCATTCATTTTTTTTTTTCCCAGATAGGGTGACTACGTCTAAAAGGGGATGTGCCTCTGCTATTCAGTTTACTCGCAGTCTTTCCTTGTACATACACGAGAATCTTCTATGTAAGACGCTACTCTCGAAGCAATTTTCTTTTTTCCATACTTCTAAGCACCGTCTCATCCGTTCAAAGGCCCTCAAAGTCCAAGCCTCCGTATTTAGGATTCCGATGTTTCAATTTAAACAAGTTGGTCATCTGGCAGTCTTGCCAGTTCAAGTCCAGAGCTCCCTCTGCGAGCCTATTTATCTAAGAATTGGTAGTCCCAAATCTTTCAGTATGTTCCAACAACTCCTGACTGGCCAAACCAGTTAGAAGAAGACTTCCTCAGGTGTCTCGGATCTGGCAGGCATGCTACCAGCTTACCTTGGAAAAAAAAAAAAAAAAGAGGGGGAGAAAGTTGTGGACACCGAGGACAACTTCATCAAGTTGGATGGTTCATCTTATCCAGACAACATACCGGGCTAGTGGTCCTCCGCTCCAAAGTCAAAGAAGACTTGTGCGGGGAATGGCGGCTTCCTGGACTACAGCAACACTAGAATTTTCCAAGCGCCCTGCCATTAGGCAACCGGTCATTCTACACCGCATTCATGACCTAGTTGGGTCTACTCTTACTCATAGTGATGAAGGGGGAAACGTCTGTTCAGCTGTTTTCTCTTGGATAGAGATTAAAATACTTTTTGCAGCAACCCTCCCTATAAGCGAGTTATTTACCATATGTATGCTGCCATGAAGGCACCAGGAAAACGGAAAATTGAATACCTACCTTTCAGTAATTTTCCTTTCCTGGTGCCTATCCATGGCAGCATACGCCCTCCCTTTCTTAAAATCCTTAATTGTTTGAGTCTAGTTACAAGAATGTCAGAGGGGAGGTGGTCGCTCTCTTTTAACCACTTCAATACCCAGCCATATACAATTGACGGCCTGGGATGGGATTTACCATCCTAAGTGGCCGTCAATTGACGGCCTGGGTATTGCAGGCGAATATCTGGATGATGCCTGCAGCCAGAGGCATCATCCAGATATCCTCTTCTTCAGCCGGCGATTCTGCACAAAGTAAGAACGATCATAGCGGCGGTTCCGCCGCTTGATCGTTCTTACAGGCCGCGGGAGGGGACATCCCCCCCCTCCCGCCGCCATCCGGTGCTTCTCCGGGCTTACCTGTACCTTCGGGGGCCCGGAGAACGAATCGTTGGCGGCGGCAGGAAGCATAGAGATGACTGGTGACCAGATGGTCACCAGTCATCTCTATGACCGTCGGAGGACCCGGGCGCGATCTGATGACGTCACGCCCGGGTCCCCGTATGTAAACAAAGCCGCAATTGCGGCTGTAAGCCCCCATTCATGAGATCGGTGAATTTTTTTTCACCGATCTCATGGTTTCCAGCCTGGAGGTGAGATGTGAGGTCTTATTGACCCCACATCTCTCCATAAAGAGGACCTGTCACACACATTTCCTATTACAAGGGATGTTTACATTCCTTGTAATAGGAATAAAAGTGGAAAAAAAAAAAAATGAAAAAAAGTGTAAAAATAAATAAAATATAAGTAAAAAAAATAATAAAAGATAAAAAAAAAATCAAAACGCCCCTGTCCCCGATAGCTCGCGTGCAGAAGCGAACGCACACGCAAGTCCCGCCGACATATGTAAACGCCGTTTAAACCACACATGTGAGGTATCGCCGCGTGCGTTAGAGTGCCAGCAACTAATCTAGCACTAGATCTCCTCTGTAAATCTAAACTGTAACCTGTAAAAAATAAATAAAGTGTTGCCTATGGAGATTTTTAAGTACCGAAGTTTGGCGCCATTCCATGAGTGTGCGCATAATTAAAGCGTGACATGTTGGGTCTCTATTTACTCGGTGTAACATAATCTTTCACATAATACAAAAAAATTGGGCTAACTTTAGTGTTTTGTTATTTTTTTAATTCATAAAACAATTTTTTTTACAAAAAAAAGCGTTTGAAAAATAATTGCGTAAATACCGTGCAAGATAAAACTTTGGAATGACCGTCATTTTATTCACTAGGGTGTCTGCTAAAAAGAACATATATAATGTTTGGGGGTACTGTGTAATTTTCTAGCAAAAGAATGATGATTATTACATGTAGGAGAGAAGTGTCAGAATAGGCCCGGTATGGAGGTGGTATAAAAGCCTAGTATTGAAGCTGTTAAAGAGTTATAATTGGTCCTGTGGGTTGGATGAGGGCGGAGCCACCAACCATATGTATGCTGCCATGGATAGGCACCAGGAAAGGAAAATTACTGAAAGGTAGGTATTCAATTTTTCCGTTTTACTTTATAGGGTGAGTGAAGTCCCTTATTCTTATATATTAAATAATACCCTTGCCCTTAGGCAATAATCTATAATTTTTTTTATACAAGCATTGCAATACTGCTGTGTGGCTACCAGGTGGCAGTCTCTCAGGCAGTAATGCATAAGCTGGGTACAAAGCTGGGAGCTGCATTGGCTGTATAATACAGTGACATATGCTATGTATATTTGTCTGAGGGAGTCGTCACCTTGTGACCAAAGCTCGGTACTGCACCCCCTATAAAGTACTTTACAGGGCATGCAGTACCCTAATTTGGCCACCAGGTGGTGCCCCATCAGCCAATAATACACAGTCTCTGTCGTTCTGCCTTATAGGGGGTGAGGTACCTTTGTCTGGCCACCAGGTGTCGCCCCCTAAGGCAATAATACATAATATTTATCATTGTATTATACAAACGTTGCAGTACCGCTGTGTGGCATCCAGGTGGGAGTCTCTCAGTCAAAAATGTATAAGCAGGATACAAAGCTGGCTACTGCATTGGCTGTATAATACAGTGACATATGCTATATATTATTGTCTAAAGCAAGGGTGTCAAACTCAATTTCATGGTGGGCCGCATCAGCATTATGATTGCCCTCAAAAGGGCCGGTTGTATCTATAAGATTAGATGCCCAGCGCATCCCCTCCCCTTACATTAGATGTCAAGAGCCACCCCACCATCAAAAGTTGAGTCCCCCACTTTCCCTTACATCACAGTGCACACCCCTTTCCTTATGCTGCTGCTGGGAAGAAGCTAAATGCATTGCTTAACCACTTCCGACCGCCGCATGTAGATATACGTCCACAGAATGGCACGTACAGGCAGATGGGCGTATATTTACGTCCCTGCCTTTGCGTGGGTCGGGGATCCGATCGGGACCCCCCCCGCTACATGCGGTGGTCGGAAACCCGCGGGGAGCGATCCGGGACGAGGGCGTGGCTATTCGTTTCTAGCCGTCCCCTTGCGATCGCTTCCCGGAGCTGAAGAACGGGGAGAGCCGTATGTAAACACGGCTTCCCCGTGCTTCACTGTGGCGGCTGCATCGATCAAGTGATCCCTTTTATAGGGAGACTCGATCGATGACGTCAGACCTACAGCCACACCCCCTACAGTTGTAAACACAAACTAGGTGAACCCTAAATCCTACAGCGCCCCCTTTGGTTAACTCCCAAACTGCAACTGTCATTTTCACAATAAACAATGCAATTTAAATGCATTTTTTGCTGTGAAAATGACAATGGTCCCAAAAATGTGTCAAAATTGTCCGAAGTGTCTGCCATAATGTCGCAGTCACGAAAAAAAACGCTGATCGGCGCCATTAGTAGTAAAAAATAAATACAAATAAAAATGCAATAAAACTATCCCCTATTTTGTAAACGCTATAAATTTTGCGCAAACCAATCGATAAACGCTTATTGCGATTTTTTTTTACCAAAAATAGGTAGAAGAATACGTATCGGCCTAAACTGAGGGAAAAAATGTTTTATATATGTTTTTGGGGGATATTTATTATAGCAAAAAGTAAAAAATATTGCATTTTCTTCAAAATTGTCGCTCTATTTTTGTTTATAGTACAAAAAATAAAAACCTCAGAGGTGATCAAATACCACCAAAAGAAAGCTCTATTTGTGGGGAAAAAAAGGACGCCAATTTTGTTTGGGAGCTATGTCGTACAACCGCGCAATTGTCTGTTAAAGCGATGCAGTGCCGAATTGTAAAAACGCCTTTGGGCATTTAGCAGCATATTGGTCCGGGGCTTAAGTGGTTAAAAGGAGAAAGTAAGGGTCTGGAGGAGGACCAGAGGAGGGCTGGAGCTGCAGGAGAGGTGTGAGGTCCACATGCAATGGCCTGGAGGGCCGGATTCGGCCCCTGGGCCTTGTGTTCGACACCTGTGGTCTAAGGGGTCACCGCCTTGCGACCAAAGCACGGCATTGCACCCCCTATAAAGCACAGTAATACCTCTGATTGTAACACGGACGAGCACTTCGCAATACAAGCAATTTTTTTTTTTTTATTCTGACTCGGTTTGCGAACGTTGTTTCGCAAAATGAGCAGAATTCAAGCCACTCAGAGCAGGTCAGATGTACTCCGAGCCACTCGGAAACACTCTGTTCCCAAGTGCATCTGAGCGGCTCCGAAAGGTTTCCGAATGTTTCCGAGTGTCTCCGGTGCCCCCCCCCCCCCCCCCCCAGCTCTGGTCATTTACAGTACTGCATACAATAGAAGGCTTTGTGGAACAAATTGAGTTTCCATTGTCTTCTATGGGGAAACTTGCTTTCATATACAAACGCTTTGGATTACAAGCATTCTTCTGTAGCGAATTATGCTTGTAATCCAAGGTAAGCACTGTACAATGACAGATATTATGCATCATTGGCTGAGAGGTGACCTGGGGTGGTACTACACCTTCTATATAATACAAAGACATTTACTATGTATCATTGCCTGAGGGGACACCACCTACTGACCATAGCACAGTACCACACTCCCTGTAAAGTATGAGAGATACAATTATTGCCTTAGAGCAGTGTTTCTCAACTCCAGTCCTCAAGCCCCTCCAACAGGTCATGTTTTCAGGATTTCCCTCAGATGAAAAGGCTGTGGTAATTACTAAGGCAGTGAAACTGATCAAATCACCTGTGCAAAATAATGGAAAACCTGACCTGTTGGGAGGGCTTGAGGACTGGAGTTGAGAAACACTGCCTTAGAGGCTGCCCCAGCGGTACTGCAATGCTTGCATAATACAATGATTGATTCTATGTATTATTGTCTAAGAGGCAACACCTGGCAGCCAGACTGAGGTACCTCTCCCCGTATAAAGTCAAATGACAGACTCTATGTATTATTGCCTGAAGGGTGTCATCGGAAGGCCAGAGTGCAATACTGCACCCCTCTATAGTACTCTACAGGGAGTGCAGTACCCTAATTTACCCCCCCAGGTGGTGCCCCAGAAGACAATAATACACAGTGTCTGTTGTTCTACTTTATAGAGGGTACCTCAGTCTGGCCACCAGGTGTCGCCCCTTGGCAATAATACGTAGAATCTAGCATTGTAAAATACAAGTGTTGCAGTACCGTGGATGCCTACCAGTCATTCTAACCCCCCCGTCAACAAAACGAGACGAGAAAAAAAAAATTATGTATGATTCTCTCTTCTCTTATTGCCCATCCTCCCCTTCTCCTCTCATCCCTTTCCATTGAGGAATAGCTGTTATAACCCTGTACTCTCTTTGACTTACTGGGCTTGACAAAAAAAAAAAGGAAACATATGTGTCTGTTTGATTCTCACATAATTGGATATATTAACCTTTACCTTCCCCTTGCAAGGGGCCTTGTGATCATAGGGCCAGATTCTCAGCGGCGCTACGACGGAGTATCTCAGATACCCCATCGTATCGCCGTTTTATTTGCCTCGTATCTATGCGAGTGATGCTTAGCATCACTTTGGCATAAATACGCTTCAACATCCGACAAGTGTAATACCATTACACTTGCAGATCGTAGTTGTAATGACAACTCCGGCCACTAGGTGGCTTTTACGTTGTTTTTTCATTTGCATATGCAAATGAGGCTAGTACGCCGATTCCCGATTGCTTTTACGCCGCCCCGTCGTCGCGTACGTCGTTTTCGTCCCCGTAAGGTTACCCCTGCTTCTATGAGGAGTAACCTTACGAAGTTCCGTCGGATGCCGTCGGATGCCATGTTAAGTATAGCGTCGGGTCAGCGTCGGCTTTTTCCGTCGCTTACTTCGTTTTACTAACTCGTTCGCGAATAGGGCATTGCGTAAGTGACGATCACGTCGTTTTGACGTCGGTTTCAAAGACGCTTCCCGACGTGAGCTGGAGCATGCGCACTGGGCTTTTTCCCCAGCCGGCGCATGCGCAGTTCGTTCGACGCGGGGCGCGCTTAATTTAAATACAAGCCGTCCCCTTTGAATTACGCGGGCTTACGCTGGGCCATTTTTGCTACGCCAACGCAAACTACGGAGCAAATGCTTAGGGAATACGGCACTTGCTCTAGTACGATGCGGCGGCGTAGTGTAAATGGCTTACGATACGCAAGCGAAATTCTATGAGAATCTGGCCCATAGTGTTTAATTATATATGTAGGTGTTAAAATAACATGTTTCTCTTCAGCTTAATTACTTCTATCGGATTCTCTTAAGAGGCCCGAGGGCCAAGGTGCAAGTGTGTGTCTAAATAGATTTTAAAAAATTGTGATACAATTGTGAGACGACACTCTCAGGCAGTAATACATAGTATCTTCTTTACAGGGAGTGTAGTACTGCATTAAACCTCCTGTATACAGCACAGGCTTTGCAAGATGGGTGAAATAGCGATACTGTTGAACAAGGAGGATTTAGATTTTGTGAGAATTTCTGAAACCTGGTTAAACAGCTCTCGTGATTGGCTGGCAACAATTCAAGGGTATTCCCTTTATTGCAGGTTTAGAGAGGGTAAAAAAGGGGGAGGGGTATGTCCACATTTCAATGATAATGTACAAGTGAATGTGAGAGATGACACCAAAAAGGGAGCTAGGTAGGAGGTGGAATCCTTATAGGTGGAGCTCCAATGGAATGAAACTAAGGGGAAAATAATACTGGGAGTATGCTATAGACCCCCTAACCTGAGGGGGGAGGGGGAGATGGACCTCCTATCACAATTTGGATTAGCAGCAAGGACGGGAAGTGTTATCATGATTTTAAAGGGGAGTTCCACCCACAATTTCACTTTTTAAATATAAATACCGCTGTAATACACAATCTTAATGTATTCTAGTAAAGTTAGCCTGTAAACTAAGGTCCGTTTTGTTAGGTTGTTACAGCATTTTAGTCTATAATCTAGAAATAGACCGTGGCCATCTTAAGTGGTGGCATCATGAAGCCAGACTGTATGACTTCCTGGATTTCAGCTTTGCATAAATAGGTTTCAATCAGGTTTGCAAGGACTACTGGGAAACATGATGCCTATCCCAGAAACCCTTGCAAATAGCCTTGTAGTAATGAAGTAATGAAGGACTACAAAATAAAGGTATTTACAAGGAACAAAATAAAATAAAAATTGTCCATTCTGAACACTATGAGATTAGGGCATGCAGCACAGGCAAACATAAAAAAATAGGTGGAACTCCACTTTAATTATCCAGACATAGACTGGACGGAGGGAACCAAGCATCCGTCAAAGGCTCGCCAGTTCCTAAATGTCTTGCAGGGCAATTTCACGGGTCAGATGGTGGACGCACCAACTAGCAACAAGGAGTTACTAGATCTATCGATTACCAACCATACAGATGTGATCATAGACGTGAAAATACATGGCACTTTAGAAAACAGCGATCACAGGTCAATTGGCTTCAGTATAAATCACACAAATAGGAATAATAAGGTAAATACAAAGGCAATAAATTTCAAAAGAGCCAACTTCCCTAAACTACGAACCTTTGTAGAAATAAATTGGGATAAAATATAAGAAACAAAGAACACTGAGGAGAGATGAATTTGCTTTAAGAGAATATTAAATAGCCAGTGCATCCTATTGGGAAATACATTTAAAAGAGCAAACACAAGTCCTGGATGGCTTAACTCCAATATAACAATTCATATGTAGCACTACCCCCGAAGGAGCTGCTGGTTATGATGGGATGGCGTGTTATTTCGTGGCTCTGGTGAAGTGTCTAGGGTGAACAATGAATGCAATAACAGTAAAAGGAATGTCCACAAATAGGAAGTCTCTTTATATGTGCTCTTTATTACCCAGCCGGGTAAAAACATTTAACAGGTGATGCAAATGGATAGATAAAGCTTGGAAGGAGAACAGCAGATTCAGGCTTTGGATATGGAAAACAGTCACGTCTCCGTGAACAATTAGCTTCTTTCGCCACTCTAGCCTGAGTGGGTATAGCGTACCTGGACAGATCTCTCTCACCGACCTGGCAGCCAGAGTATCACTCGGAACTTGAAAGGAGGTCTCTTTCACAGACTCTTTCAGGGTGAACTTCAGAAAAGCGCCTCTGCCGCAGGCCTTCCGTGTTTGTGGTTTCAGAGGAGCCCCTCCTTGGTAAAGTTTGGCCTGAATCTTTCCGTTAACGTCGCCCAGGTACTGACTGAGAGAGGAGTCAATCCCTCAGTGTTCAGTACCTTGATCCCCGATGGTTCGTCTCAATACTGTTGGACTGCCAGCCTCTCAATGGCGCTCCTCAACTGGACCTCCCACCGAACAGCTAAACTCGCTTGGGATCTTCAAAGTGGGAACTAAGTTGATCATTAAGTCCCCGTCCTGTGTGAGTGTCCCAGGCCCGAATGGCCCAGGATCCAGGAACAACGTGTAGCAGGTGGGTGCTGCATCCGGATCCAACCACAAACTCTCTCGCCCAAAATGGCGCCTATCTAGAAGTACCCTCCCCCAGCATGCCCCGCGAGGGAAAACCCCTCTAATTGGCTGCTGGCAAGAAGGCGCCCCACCTGGTCTCCACTGCCGCCACCTGACGCTCCGGGGTGGTAAGACACCCCAGAAACACAGGACAACCCGACAGCGCAGCCCAGCTAGATCAGAGCTGAATTTGTGTAAATCACCTGGATGAGAGCTACATAACTCTCTCATCCCCCTCTAAATTTAAGAGGGGGATGAAGAGATGGGTCCCTTACTTTTCAATATATTTATAAATGATATTGGGTCTGAGATCAAAAGTAACATTTCTGTTTTTGCAAATGACACCAAGCTATGCAGTGGAATAACGTCCTTACAGGATGTCTCCAATTTACAAGCCAACCTCAATGCTCTGTCTAAGTGGGCGACTATGTGGCAGATGAGGTTTAATGTTGATAAATGTAAAGTTATGCACTTAGGGGCTAAGAATATGCATGCATCATACATGCTAGGGGGAGTTCAACTGGGGGGGTCTGTGGTGGAGAAGGATCTGGGGGTTTTAGTTGATCATAGGCTCAATAATGGCATGCAATGCCAAGCTGCGGTTTCCAAAGCGAGCAAAGTCCTTTCTTGTATAAGAGAGGTATGGACTCCAGAGAGAGAGATATCATTTTGCCCCCCTGTACAAATCATTAGTAAGACCTCATCTGGAAAATGCAGTCCAGTTTTGGGCACCAGTTCTCAAAAAGGATATCGGAGAACGGGGAACTGGAGAAAGTGCAGAGAAGGGCAACCAAATTGATAAGAGGCATGGAGGAGCTCAGCTATGAGGAAAGATTAGAAGAACTGAATTTATTCACTCTTGAGAAGAGAAGAATAAGGGGGGATATGATCAACATGTACAAATATATAAGAGGTCCATATAGTGAACTTGGTGTTGAGTTATTCACTTTGAGGTCAACACTGAGGACAAGGGGGCACTCTTTACGTCTGGAGGAAAAGAGATTTCACCTCCAAATACGGAAAGGTTTCTTCACAGTAAGAGCTGTGAAAATGTGGAACAGACTCCCTCCAGACGTGGTTCTGGCCAGCTCAGTAGATTGCTTTAAGAAGGGCCTGGATTCTTTCCTAAATGCACGTAATATACTGAGTACTGAGATTTGTAGGTAAAGTTGATCCAGGGTAAATCCGATTGCCTCTCGGGGGATCAGGAAGGAATTTTTTCCCCTGCTGTAGCAAATTGGATCATCGCTCTGCTGTTTTATTTGCCTTTCTCTGGATCAACTGTGGGTATGGAGTTGGGTGTATGGGATTGTACTGTGTTTTATTTTGTTTGTTTATATTTTTTTTTTTAAGGTTGAACTGGATGGACTTGTGTCTTTTTTAAACCTGGCTAACTATGTAACTATGTACACAGGCGCTACATATGTAAGGCCGCGTACACACGATGAGACATGAGACATGTCCGAGGAAACTTGTCTGTTGGTCTGATGTGCGTACACACCATCGGACAAAAATCCCCTCGGACCAGAACGCGGTGACGTAGAACACAACGACGTGATAAAAAACGAAGTTCAATGCTTCCAAGCATGCGTCGACTTGATTCTGAGCATGCACGGGATTTTTGTCCGCTGATTTTGTGTACTAACCACCGAAAACGGTCCGATAGGCCGTACACACGATCGAACATGTCGGCCTAAGAGTGCAATCAAGGCACCTAAGACAGAACACAGAAGACACATAGAGAGACACAGGAGAGCAAAAAAAATCCCAAGAAATTCTTTAAGTATACAATCAGTAAAAAAACGAACGAGGAAGGACATCTGGTTACAAAGGATGGGAAGATGGCGAAGGTATTGAATTTATTATTCTCCTCGGTCTTCACAAGAGAATTGGGGGGCTTCAGTAACCAAAACTGCAGTGTTTGTTCTCATGACACATCACAGGAAGCACCCCCATGGCTAACAGAGGACAGAATTAGAAATAGACTTGGGAAACTTAACAATAATCACTCAAAGGGGTGTTCCACTCAAATGTAATGTTTATTAAAAGTCAGCAGCTACAAAAATTGTAGCTGCTGGCTTTTAATAAACATTCACTTACCTTCTCCACGTTCCAGCGACGCGCCGACCGGGGCTCCACTCCTCTCCCCCCCTCCCTGGCCGGCGTCTTCATTCCGACTGTGGGCACCCAGCCATGACAGCCTTCGGCTTCACGGCCGGGCACCCACTGCGCATGCGCGAGCCGCACTGCACATGCGCGCGTGGCGTGGCTCGCCGCTGATTGGACAGGCGATCGCCTAGGACCAGTCAGTGTCCTGTCATCGCCTACAGGGAGGGGCTGCAATAAGGCGATTAAGCCTAATCGCCTTACCAGCCCCTCGGCAGAAGCAGGAAGTGGGACAGGAAGTCCCACTCCTCCTGAAGCCCCCACTCCCCCCCCAAAAAAATTACATGCCAAATGTGGCATGTAAGGGGGTGTGGAGTGGAACAAGCGGAAGTTCCATTTTTGGGTGGAACTCCGCTTTAAGCCCGGGACCATTTTGCTGGCCAAAGATCGGTCTACTTTTTGCGATTCGGCACTGCGCCGCTTTAACTGACAATTGCGCGGTCATGCAACGTTGCTCCCAAACAAAATTAAAGTCCTTTTTTCCCACAAATAGAGCTTTCTTTTGGTGGTATTTGATCACCTCTGCGGTTTAATTTTAAAAAAAATAGAGCGACAATTTTTAAAACAAATGCTATATTTTTTACTTTTTGCTATAATAAATATCCCCAAAAAAGTTTTTCCTCAGTTTAGGCCGATATGTATAAAAGAAAACTCCTGCGCTATCAGTGACTAAAGCTAGGGGGCACTGCTGCAGGCACCTGGTAATCTGTCCTAATCAGAAAAGAGGAAAGTAAAATGTGGTAATGGTCACTGCGCTGTGTAAAACAAACAGAAAGGTAAAAATCACTGAGTGAGTGAGTGACCCACTAGGGACGAGTGTGGCTCCTATATGATACAGAGAATTGGAGTGGATATGCTAACAGCATGAACTGGTCGTGCAGACTCAAAAAAGCACACAAACAAGCATACCTCCCAACATTTTAAAATGTAAAAAATTGGATCAAAGTTTTTGAGCGCGGGACCGCGGATCAGAGTTGTTGAGGGGGGGGGTTCCGCGGATCAAAGTTGTTGGGCGGGGGGGGGGGGTTCCGCGGATCTGATTTGTTGTTACGCGGGTCGGAGTTGTTGAGCGGGGGGGCGGAATCGCGGGACTCCAGCACCGATCGCGGGATTTACCGCGAATCGCGGGACTTTCCCGCGAAATCCGGGAAGGTTGGGAGGTATGAACAATACGGTGACCAGACGTCCCCGATTTCCGGGGACAGTCCCCGGATTAAGGACAGGGTCCCCAGTCCAAGATCGTCCCCGGTTTTGTCCCCGGATCGCAGGCAGGGGCCGCCGAGTCCAACTGCGGTTATTGCTTTTCTCCCCCTTCAGTTCCGATGTAGTGCCGACCCAGCCCCGACCCCTCCCCTCCCCTCCCGTCCCGAGCGGCCCACAGCTGATTGCACACAGACACGCATAGCTGTGCTGGCCGCGCTGCTGAATGGGAGAAAAAAGCAGGAAGGGGGCGGGCCCCAGACTCGTGTTCAGACTGAGGCAACACTACACCCGACCAGCCTGCAGAGCCAGAGACTTGTATGTGATGGAGAGCCAGAACGACACAGTATAATTTACAGAGAGGGGGGGTGTTACAGTTGAGAGAGAGAGAGAGATGGTATACAGAGAGAGAGAGAGAGAGAGAGAGAGAGAGAGAGAGATGGTATACAGAGAGAGGGGGAGAGAGATAGTATACAGAGAGAGAGAGATGGTATAAAGAGAGAGATGGTATACAGAGAGAGGGGGAGAGAGATAGTATACAGAGAGAGAGAGAGAGAGAGAGATGGTATATAGAGAGAGGGGGAGAGAGATAGTATACAGAGAGAGAGAGAGAGAGATGGTATATAGAGAGAGGGGGAGAGAGATAGTATACAGAGAGAGAGAGAGAGAGAGAGATGGTATATAGAGAGAGGGGGAGAGAGATAGTATACAGAGAGAGAGAGATGGTATATAGAGAGAGATGGTATACAGAGAGAGGGGGAGAGAGATAGTATACAGAGAGAGAGAGAGAGAGAGATGGTATATAGAGAGAGATGGTATACAGAGAGAGAGAGAGAGAGATGGTATATAGAAAGAGATGGTATACAGAGAGAGGGGGAGAGAGATAGTATACAGAGAGAGAGAGATATGGTATATAGAGAGAGATGGTATACAGAGAGAGGGGGAGAGAGATAGTATACAGAGAGAGAGAGAGAGAGAGAGATGGTATACAGAGAGAGATGGTATACAGAGAGAGGGGGAGAGAGAGATAGTATACACAGAGAGAGAGAGAGAGATGGTATATAGAGAGAGATGGTATACAGAGAGAGGGGGAGAGAGATAGTATACAGAGAGAGAGAGAGATATGGTATATAGAGAGAGATGGTATACAGAGAGAGGGGGAGAGAGATAGTATACAGAGAGAGAGAGAGATGGTATACAGAGAGAGATGGTATACAGAGAGAGAGAGAGATGGTATACAGAGAGAGAGAGATGGGAGGTATGGTATACAGAGAGAGAGAGGGGTGGGAGGTGTGGTATACAGAGAGAGAGAGAGAGAGATGGGAGGTATGGTATACAGAGAGAGAGAGGGGTGGGAGGTGTGGTATACAGAGAGAGAGAGAGGTGGGAGGTGTGGTATACAGAGAGAGAGAGAGAGGTGGGAGGTGTGGTATACAGAGAGAGAGAGAGAGAGAGAGAGAGAGAGAGAGAGTGGGAGGTATGGTATACAGAGAGAAGGATTTATGCTTTTAGTGCAGCTGATGGAAATGATGGACAGGACTATTATGTATTCATGGCACTACTACCCTTACCTGACACTACTATATACCACCTAACCTGGCACTACCACCTATCCAGGCACTACTGTATACCACCTAACCTGGCACTACCACCTAACCTGGCACTACCACCTATCCAGGCACTACTGTATACCACCTAACCTGGCACTACCACCTAAACTGGCACTACTGTATACCACCTAACCTGGCACTACCACCTAACCTGTCACTACCACCTATCCAGGCACTACTGTATACCACCTAACCTGGCACTACTGTATACCACCTATCCTGGCACTACCACCTAAACTGGCACTACTGTATACCACTTAACCTGGCGTTACCACCTAACCTGGCACTACTGTATACCACCTAACCTGGCACTACCACCTAACCTGGCACTTCTGTATACCACCTAACCTGGCACTATCACCTAACCTGGCACTACTGTATACCACCTAATCTGCCACTACCACCTAATCTGCCACTACCACCTAACCAGGCACTACCACCTAACCTGGCAATACTGTATACCACCCAACCTGGCACTACCACCTAACCAGGCACTACTGTATACCACCCAACCTGCCACTACCACCTAATCAGGCACTACTGTATACCACCTAACCTGGCACTACCACCTAACCTGGGACTACTGTATGCCACCTAACCTGGCGCTGCCACCTAACCTGGCACTGCCACCTAGCCTGCCACTACCTAACCTGGAACTATTGTCAATCACCTAACCTGCCACTACCAGCTAACCTGGTATTACTGTATATCACATAGCCTGGCCATCGCCTACGTTGACACTATCACTCTAACCTGGCACTATATCACCCCAATCTGCCAGTATTCTACCCTAACATCACTTGACGTCGACATACAGTGCACTGCCTGTCTGCCTGGGGGGAGGGATGCTAGATATTGGATCCGCCCCAGGTGCCAATTTTGAAAAATCATTTATCATTTTCCTTCCACTTTACAATTATGTGCCACTTTGTGTTGGTCTATCACATAAAATTCCAATAAAATACATTTATGTTTTTGGATGTACAGTAGCATGACACATTTATAGATGGCCCCCCTTCTTTTGTCCCTGTCCCCCCATGTGCCCCCCCCCCTAAATATAAACACTGGAGATGCCACTGGCTGCCCCTGCCCAAGGTTTTTCTCTATAATCTAAGTATCTTTTTTTTTTTTATCTCATGGAGGAAGTGTGAGAAATACCATGTACAGTATATCATACATAATCACGCATCCACACACTGCATATATCATTTAGGAAAATATGCTTATAAAATTTACCATTTGCCAATTAAAAAATAAATACAAAAAATGTCCCCGGAATTCATTTTAAAAATCTGGTCACCTTAATGAACAAGCATGTACATCAGCACAATGTGAACAAAGGCATATATCTACAGCACATGAAATACTGCAAGTGATCATGGTGAACACATAACAAAATCGGTGATCCCAAGACAAAGACAGCCCTGGAATAAAGGGAACCTAGGTGCAGGGGCCCATGACTGGGGGGAACGCTGAGCCAGGTGCACCAGGAAATAGTATTCTGTAAAGGGAAGCCAGGGTGGGGGGCGGGCCCCTGGTCACCACGAGGTGGTGCCATATAAATTCCTGGGTGGGCGGAGCTGGTCATTCGGCGCCAAGGGAGTCAGAAGTTACACACAGGTCTTTTTTTCCCTCCCTCCCTCCCTAAGTGAATGGGTGGTTATGGGGTGTGTGTTGGCTGTTTTAATGTTGTTTTGTTTTGTTTTGTTTCAGGTATCGGAGCAGGGGTACGGGGTTCCTGGGGGTGGTGGGTGCCGGTATATATTGGTGGTATGTACCAAAATGTGGTGGTAGGGGGCGGGCCTTTCTGGGGATGGGCTCCTTCCCTATCTTAGTATAGGGGCTATTGCCATGCGGGCTGAACAGTGAGGAAACGGACAGAGCCTCAGAGCTGGCATGAACACGGCTGGAGGCCAGAATGACTTCGGATGGTGTCAGCCCACGGCATAGCCTCTTGTGTCTGCTCTCAGGAACCCAGTACATTATCTGTAGTTATTATGTGTAGTTATTATTAGTTTGGTTTAATAAAGGAAAAAGTTGTTGTGTTAAATATATATATTTATTTAAAGATTTATATATATTTATTAACCACTTCCCTACTGGGCATGTAAACCCCCTTCCTGACCAGGTGAAATTTCAGCTTGCGGCACTGCGTCGCTTTAACTGACAATTGCGCGGTCGTGCGATATGGCTCCCAAACAAAATTGGCGTCCTTTTTTCCCCACAAGTGGAGCTTTCTTTTGGTGGTATTTGGTCACCTCTGCGATTTTTATTTTTTGCGCTATAAACAAAAAAGTACGACAATTTTGAAAAAAAATACAATATTTTTTACTTGTTGCTAGAAAAAATAGCCCAATTAAAAAAAAAAAAATCAGTTTAGGGCGATACGTATTCTTCTACATATTTTTGGTTAAAAAAAAAAAAAAAAAAAAATCGCAATAAGCGACTGGTTTGCGCAAAAGTTATAGCGCCTACAAAATAAGGGACAGAATTGTTATTTTTTATTTTTTTTACTAGTAATGGCAGCGATCTGCGATTTTTATTGCGACTGCGACGTTATGGCGGACACATCGGACACTTTTGACACATTTTTGGCACCATTCACATTTATACTGCAATCAGTGCTATAAATATGCACTAATTACTGTATAAATGTGACTGGCAGGGAAGGGGTTAACACTAGGGGGTGAGGAAGGGGTTAATGTGTTTCCTGCATTGTATTCTAACTGTAGGGGGAGGGGGGGGGGGGGTGACCGATCTGTGTCCCTATGTACTAGGAACACAGATCGGTATGCTCTCTCCAGTGACAGGACGCTGTCATTGTGAGAGCCGGCAATGAGAAATGATCTCATATGTTTACATATGAGATCATCTCTCATTGGCCCATCAGATCGCATCGCAAACGGCCACTCTGATTGGCCGTTCGCGGCGATCTGTGATTGGCTGTGTCCAAGGGACACGGCCAGTACACAAGTTCCCCGCTGCGCGCTCTGGAGCGCGCGCTGGGAACGAGGAAAGGGGCTGCCGTGAAAACACGGCAGCCCGGAGATTTAGAGCCAGGGGAAGTGGTTAAAATGGTTACAAATTTTTATAGTTATTTTTGGTATTCTTTTGGATTTAATAAAGGGGCCTTTACTGGCCAATTAATCCAGAAGTTGTCATGTTTCAATTTAGGTAAGCAGTAGAAAGGGGGTTGGGGGTTTAAGTCGGGAACGGGGACTCTAGCAGTGCACCAGTCAAGAACCGGGCTCCAGTGTTAAGGGACAGACTTCAGTGCAAACACCTCAGGTGGTTCCTAAATGCTCACCTCCCGGCTATAGCACGGACAGCTGAAAAACACCACCGGTGTGTACTCAAACAGATGCAGCAAGACTGGTATATGACTGAAGGACTTCACCTCAGATAGACATAAAAAGCAAAGGGAACTACGGTTCATCTCATTGGAGTCAGCAATGGACACTTCAAATTCACAAGCAGGGTCATCCAAGTGACCCACTCCGACCAGCCCTATTTCCCCCACATGGAAGATGGCCAAAAGCAGACGCACCAAGGACCCTGCAAAAACCTGATCTGGGGACTGTAATTGTTCAACTTAATTTCTCTCACGAGTAAATACCCTTATGCCGCGTACACACAGTCGTTTTTTGCGATGAAAAAAAACTTCGTTTTTTAAAACGTCATTTAAATTGATCGTGTGTGGGCAAAACGTCGTTTTTTGTCTTCAAAAAAATTCCAACATGCTTGAATTTTTTGTGTCGTTTTTCAGAATGTCGTCTTTTGTTTCACAAAAAATGATCGTGTGTGGGCAAAACGTCGTTTTTTGTCTACAAAAAAACGACCAAAAAAAATTCCAACATGCTTGAATTTTTTGTGTCGTTTTTCAGAATGTCGTCTTTTGTTTCACAAAAAATGATCGTGTGTGGGCAAAACGACGTTTAAAACGACGTTTTTAAACCCGCGCATGCCCAGAAGCAAGTTATGAGGCGGAGCTTCAATGAAACAGAGTGCCGTCGAAAGTGTCTTATGTAACCGCGCTTTGCAAGAGCATTTTCAGAAAACTATGGTGTGTATGCAACATCGTTTTTTAAAATTACGTTTGAAAAACTTTGTTTTGTTTCATGAGATAAAACGACGGTTTTTACATCACAAAAAGTGATCGTGTGTACGCGGCATTAGGGTATTTCTGACTTTGGTCTCCTATCTGTGGTTGGAGGCGCAAGTGTCTTTATTTTTCATCCACACAACTATTTTTCCTGATTGACGGCTTTCTCTGTCACATATTTTCTCTTCCTCTCTTAACCCCCCCCCCCCTCCCTCCCCTTTTGTTTTTGTTTTTGTTTTTGTTTTTGTGGGGGGGGGGGTGAGGGGGGTGAGAGGAATGAGAAGAATTTCTCTTTCCTTTAGTGCTAATGAGTTTGCACCGACCGTGATCCGTATTATTCTTTTTTATGTACTATTATAGTATTGGATTAAGTGTGGTTTTTTTTAAATAACTTTTATCATTCATTTGCTTAATCTGAAGGCTGATGGGGGCTGGGGTGGTTGTCGTGTGCCTCCGACCGCTTCTGGACGGTGGATTATTCACTGTCTGGGGGTGGTCCTGTAGCCCATTTTAAGGGCTAAGTTAGTGGTCTGAATGACAAGAATAGGGGAATCCGTTTTTTCTCCTACCCTTGTTGGTTCATACTGATTCATTTCTTAAAATGTTTTCATCTCTGTGTGTCTTGCCTTTCAGTTTTTCTCATACTTAACCTCTTCTCTTTGATTGTCAGCCAGTTCCAGCAATACCTTACTCGCCGCACTCTGGATTCACCCAGGGTCTGCAGTTTGTACCTCCCTCTCTCATGCCCCGCGTTGATCAGGGTAAGTGATTTGTTGATCGCCTTGTTACTCCACCATTATAGCTGCATCCCGGATCTCCCTACCTCCTAGTATTATGAAAGTAGCCTTACATAATGTACAGGGATTGAACTCGCCTATTAAGAGGAGGAAGATCTTTCAATCTTACCACTCCCAGAAGATTTCAGTGATTCTTTTGCAGGAGACCCATTTTCCTACCAGTTTCACCCCCACATTTTTGCACGCTCAATATCCTCAATTTTTCTTAGCAAATGCGGAGGACAAAACTAGAGGGGTAGCGATTCTCTTTGCAAAATCCTGCAAGTTTAGCCCTCTTTTAATACACAGAGACTCGGACGGCAGGTTTCTGCTGGTTAAAGGAATGATGAATGAACAATTAATGTCATTTGTCTCATACTATGCCCCCAATAGAGGCCAGACATATTTTTTTCAGTCTATGTTTACTACTTTGGAACCCCTTCTAGAGGGAGCGATTCTCTGCACCGGTGATTCAAATATAGCTTTTGACCAGAGCCTAGACAAATCCAAGCCTTTGGGTAGCAGACTTACCCGCCCAATCAAAGCCAGCTCGTACATAGCGAAATTAATTTTCCAACAAAATCTAGTAGATATATGGCGGGAACTTAATCCGACGAAAAGAGATTATACCCACTACTCGAGCCCACATCTTTCCTATTCCAGGATTGATCATATTTTCATTTCTACTAGACATGTCCCACTGGTAAATAAAGCCGTTATAAAAGACACATCACTCTCAGATCATTCAATAGTGATCTGCTCGATACAAACGCAAAATTTAGGCTCCCACAAATCGCACTGGAGATTGAATGAGACCCTTCTTGATGACCCTAATGTGGTCTCGGAGATTAACAAAACAATAGAAGAATATTTTACGCTAAATGGTGTTGATGGAACCTCGGCTGAGATTTTATGGGCCGCTCACAAAACTGTTGTCCGCGGGAAACTAATTCAAATAGCGTCTAAACGAAAAAGGGAGAAAAATGCGGAGATAGCTAAACTCGAAAGGGAATTTGCGCTATTATGCAAGGAACATAAGAAGGACCAGAAGAAGGTACATATCTCACAGCTAGACTCAGCTAGGCTAGCATTAAACTTATCACTCACAGTCAGGGCTGAAAAATCTTTAAATTGGTGTAACGCAAGATTTTATTTGCAGAAAGACAAAATGAATACGATGTTGGCAACTAAGCTCTCTCCGAGGTTCCGCACGTTTTCACTCCCAAAAATTAGATCTTGAGATGGGACCACCACTCTTAATCCTATGCGCATTTTACACAAATTTGAAACCTTCTACTCATCCCTTTATCAAAAGTCGGGAACGACCAGACACTCTGATATCAAATCTTTTTTAGATCAACTAGAGATCCCGTCTTTACAAAAGTGCCATATTGACTTAATGGATGCCCCAATCTCGGTGGACGAAACACTAGAGGTAATCAAAAAACTTAAAGGGGGTTCAGCACCAGGACCTGATGGCTTCTCCTCTCCTTATTATAAAATTTTTGCGGAAACCTTAGGTCCTCATCTCACAAAATTTTATAATTCAAAGCGAGGGGGGGAAGGCTTGCATCCACATTTGAATGAGGCATACATTGCGGTCATACCCAAACCGGATAAGGATCCAGAACTAGTGGAGAACTATAGGCCCATCTCTTTAATTAATAATGACTTAAAGATACTAACCAAAATCCTGGCTAACAGAATGAACTCCTTTATACACCTTTATATTCATAAGGACCAGGTTGGCTTCATCCCAGGGAGGCAGGGTCCAGACCAGGTGAGGAGAGCGGTGGACGTTCTCTCGTTGCTTCAGTCAGGATGGTCCGGGGACCCCCCTCAGGAAGGAATCTTCTTGTCGTTGGATCTCCAGAAGGCCTTCGACTCCCTATCTTGGGAGTACCTTTTTGAGATCCTGCAGCGGTGGGGCTTCGGAGAATGCTTCCGGGGTCTTCTAAAATCCCTTTATTCGGATCCCAGGGCGAGTTAGGTTGCAGGGTTGTTTTTCTGATCTCATTAGCATCTCAAGGGGTACGAGGCAAGGATGTCCCCTCTCCCCTTTGATTTTTGCCATAGCGATCGAAACATTGGCTATAGCCATTCGATCTGAGCCTGACATAAAGGGGGTGACCTGTGGACCTCAAATCCACAAATGCGCACTTTTCGCAGATGATCTCCTCCTTTTTGTCACCTCTCCTGTTACTTCTCTCCCTATCATTTGTAATTTACTCAGGTCGTTTGGAAAGATTTCGGGACTTAAGGTCAACTTTAATAAATCACAGGCACTAAATATTTCTACACGTCTCTCAATAATCGAGGCCCTGAAGCCTCACTTTGACTTTAAATAGGCGTATACGTCTATTCGCTATTTAGGTATTAACCTGACCTCCAGGATTGAACAGCTTTATCAGACCAACTTCCCTCCCATGTTTCGTAAATTGGAAAGTGATCTTCAGATGTGGGCTCGACATGAAATCCCCTGGGTGGGTAGGATCAATTCGATTAAAATTACCCTTTTACCTAGATTGCTCTACTTATTCAGATCCCTTCCAATACCCATCAAAAAAGATCAACTGCAATCATTCCAGAGTAAAATTATTAAATTCATCTGGGAAGGTAAAGGCTATAGATTAGCCCAAAATGTCTTATATGGACTCAAGACACGGGGGGGGGTCTTGGACTGCCTAACCTGTTTAAATACTACCAAGCAGCCAGATTAGCCCAACTGTCCTCCATCTACTCTAAGTGTGAGAAACCTGAGTGGCTATACATAGAGGGATTGGCAGTCCCTGGTCTAACATTGGAAAACTTACTTTGGATACCCCAAAAATCTAGGCCTGTGATAATGTCCCCAACGTTGTCCCAATCACTGAAAATCTGGGATGATATGAGACATCTTCCTTCTCTGATTTCGGGAACTAAGCTCTTAACCCGAATTTTCCACAACCCTCAATTTGCAGCAGGAATGGACATTAAAGCATTCCAATGGTGGACGGACAAGGGGATTTATAGAATAGGAGACTTCCTTCTTACCACAGGACCTCTTTCTCTGACGCATTGTGTGAAGAAATTGGGTATGCCTGACCAAGAGAAGTCCCGATACTCTTTGATCTTAAACTTTGTATCATCATTTTGGAATAACAATACCGGTCCGTTGGCTTTCACTAATTACGAACGCTGGTGTTACCGGATGGAAGAACACAGAGGAGGAATTTCCATAATATATACTGCCTTATCTGAAGTTTTCTCTAAGTTCGCTTATATGGAGGCATGGGAGAGGGATCTGCGGATGACCTGGGACCTGGAGGAGTGGCATAGGGTAGGTACGAGAACCTTTAAAGGTTTAGCCAATACATCTTTGATAGAAGCCAATCTCAAGGTGCTGATGAGATGGTATCTGGTTCCTAGTAGGCTTGCGTCAAAGTGTTCCCATCTGCTTCCCCGCTGTGTTTTCGAGAGTGTCGAGCTCAGGGCACTATGCTTCATAATTGGTGGGAGTGTCCCAGAATTAGAGGATTTTGGAATAGGATTTTTAGTCTCATCAGAAAGGTCACAGGGGTGCCAGTGGAGAAATCCCCACAGGTTGCGCTATTAGGGACTATTATCCCCCAGGCTTCTAAACACAAACAAAGATTGATAAATGTTATGCTTCTGGGAGCAAAAACTACTCTAGCAGGGGTGTGGAAACAACCAAGAGTCTCTTATCTGGCAGCCAAAAGGAAGATTTCGTGGGTTATGACCCAGGAAAAAATGATCAGCACCATTTCAAACACTTCTGACCTTTTTGAGGCTGTTTGGGAACCCTGGGCCAGATATGTGGGAATCTCCCTTTCAGCTGGAAATGTGACTCCATCCGTGAGCACTGGGTAGATAGGCTGACAGTCAACTCAATTCTAGTTCTCTCTTTCTTCTCTCTATCCTCTTTTTTCTCTCTCTCCATTTCTTTTCCCACCTTTTATTTCTCTAGCTCCCTATGTTCATGTTTATCTTACCAGTTCACTAATTCACCTTTTTTTTTCCCCTTTTTTTTTTTTTGATATGTCATTGTTGGTATAATTGCTCTGGAGGGAGAAAATAATCCTTTCGCAATCAGTACATAGGAATGATGGGGATTTCCTGTTCTCTGATTTATATTAGTAAGATAAGGTGACCAGATTTTTAAAATTAAATCCGGGAACATATTTTTTCTTTACTAGTAATGGCAACAATCAGCAACTCTCTGCCCGTCGCCGCCCGCCTCACAGCCTTTCAAGTCTTACTCTTCGTGCCCCGGCTACTACTGGATGGGGAGCGGAGGAAGATCACTCCGCCAGGGAAGGCAAGGAGATAGGTAGGTGGCTGGCCAGGATTTGAGCCAAGCCAGAAGAACATGCGAGAGGAGCTGAATGGGCATGCACCCGAAACTGAAGAAATATTCCCTCCGCTCCGACCAGTACATGATCATCAGAAAGGGGCACAGATAATGGGAAAAATACACCCCCCCTATGCTAGTAGGCACCGCGGGGTGTAATTCTAATTTATTTCATTTTAATTTGGCACTGACTGTCTTTGAAATTGCCCCTGTCCCCTATTAAATCCAATCTGGGGACAAAACCAGGGACAGACTTGGTCTGGGGACAGTGTCCTCAATCAGGGGACTGTCCCCTGAAACTGGGGATGTCTGGTCACCCTATAGTAAGAGGATCCTGGTCTCTATCCAGTCTCTGTTACCGATTGCTGCACTTCTTTGCCTTAAATTTTTCTTTTTGATTTTGGTTATCCACACGGCACACGGATCTTTGGTCCTTCAGGAAAGCCGTGCGGATACTCCGGGAATTTTGAGGCTATGGTTTAAGACTAGGATGTCAGTTCTCTTTCGGCACAGTTTGTTCCCAATAGGGGTGTCGAAAAAGTACTTTAGGTCCATTACCTGTTTCAGGCTTCCTCTCTCCTATGGCAATCTATATACCTGGTAGGGTAGGTTTAACTGTTTCATACTGATTGATGGCTGGGGTCTTTGCCCCCTGCTTCTTCTCTTCTTCAATATTTAAATATATTTATATTCTTGTAGTTTAACTATTTTTTATATATCGCTATCCCCTTTATTGTATGAGATCGAGGAAGAGTATTCTATTTTATTTTACTGGATGAATTGCACTATTTGTACTCTGTCAGTATTTTTTCTCTTGCTTGTTTATTCGCTCCAAGATTGTACTGTGAGCATTATTTGTATTCCTTTAATATTTATTTAAATAAAATCTTAAATTGAAAAAAAAAAAAAAAGCAAAGGGAAAATAGCATAATACTGTGAGGGCACTTGAAAGTAATATATCACATAGACATGCACTCACATGGAGGCCATGAATAGTGTCCTAACTCCAACGAACGCTGAGTTTGCAAGTGATCCTGTGTGTATCCCTGGATGTCTCCCTTAGGGTCCTTTCACACGGAGCGGACCGAAAAACGGTCCGCTCCGTGTGTCGGTCATCTCCGCTCAGCTGTCGGCGGACAGGGCGGTCCCCGCACACTGTGCAGGGACCGCCCTGTCTCTCCTCCGCTCTCCCCTATAGGGGACCTATCTGTCCGTTTGCATCCGATCCGTTTGGCCGGACGGAAGAAAAATAGGACATTCTTCCGTCCGAAAAAACGGATGCGGATCTGGCGGACGTTAGCGGATGCATCATCCGCTAACGGATCTGCTCCCATAAGGGCCCATTACAAGTCCGTTAACGGACTTGTAATTAGCGGACCTTTTGTCCGCTAGTGTGAAAGGACCCTTACACTTCCTCCTCTTCCTGACTTGCAGGTGTAGTTACCTCAGAGTGTATGGGTACAGGGAGAGAAAGGAAATCACATAGCACAGTTCCGCGATAAAAGGTGTATTTAATGGAAAATAGGAATAAAACTCACATATAAATGGTTGGTACAGGCAAAACCATACATGTGGCAAGCGCAGCACTATGAAGTGCCTCATGCGCTGTGGCATTAGAAGAATTGTGATATCTCTGACTTTTCAGTCCAACAAGACTGTCTCTGACATTCCTCTATTGCCATTCTATGGAAGCAGTAGGTTTAAAGAGCACACCAAATGCTTAAAATAACTTCTTTAATAACTTCACTTTTCTTCATATAAAATACTGCTGCTTTGCAGCAGACAGTCCATGTACAAAACACGTGATGAATAAAGTATAACAGAAAATGGAGCTATAAATATTCAATCTTGTCATTTAACATAAGATGGTGGATATATTTCTTTCTTCAGTATGTACTCTCTCTCTCTCTCTGTAAGTTATCAAAGCATTCTCTGATTTCTCTGAAAGGTATAACTGTAGTTTGAAGGTATGAAGGTTTGATATGGTTCGGGTTTGCAGGGTTAGCTTAGTTTGAAGGTTTGGCTTAGTTTGATTTGGTGGAACTACAAGTGAACACACAGCTAAATCAGTATACAGTTCTAATGACACTATTTACAATAAGAACATATATATAACTGTATAATTACCTAATTTTACCCTCTGGCTTCCATAAGAACAACTTTGGCCTTGTGTGTCTGTTCTCTGTCTCTGCATGTGGTGGAATGAACTAGCACATGGAGTATTAGGAACCTCCCAGACAGAGTGTTTGCAAAGCTGGCTGTGACTGGTCAAGACTCTGCTCAATGTGAGTTTGGCTGTGATTGGGCCAAGGCCTCTGATGAGTCACAAAAGCTTAACTCTATGCTTGCTGGCATGAATTTTACTGTGAATTGCTTTGCTTCTTTTGTCCCATACAAACAAATGACTCTTAAAGGCATATTTTTCTTTTGCTTCTGTAAACACAACATACAACTGTTATATAACATCCAAACACAAAATCACAGTGAATAACTCTGCCTTTGTCTCTCACATATAAACATGTGCTCTACATTAGGTTCTTAGCAGGTTTAGCTGTATATACATGTAAGTTATATTAGCGACCTAGGACAGGTTCTAGCTGGCCAGCTACAATACACGAGCGGCGAGCTTGTCCTCCTGCCGTCAAAGCGTGTACGCTCTAGTGCTCCTGGTCCCTACGCGTGTCGTCACACCAAGTGACGTCTTCTGCTGTCCTTTCTCTCCCTGTACCCATACCCTCTGAGGAAACTACACCTGCAAGCCAGGAAGAGGAAACACTACACTATATTGACTGAAACACTACACTATATTGACAGTATATT
Source organism: Rana kukunoris (assembly GCA_029574335.1). Taxonomy (NCBI): domain Eukaryota; kingdom Metazoa; phylum Chordata; class Amphibia; order Anura; family Ranidae; genus Rana; species Rana kukunoris. Next base: position 19,047,734 of record CM056050.1, on the reverse strand, counting down.
TATTTCAGGTCTAAAAGAGGAACCTTATGGAATGAGGGACAAATGGATTTGATTCCAGAAGAGGGACAGGGACTCTAAATAAGGGACAACTAGAGGGGAGGTGTCAGGGGAATATAGCAGATCAGTACTGTGTGACTGCACAGAGAGACCAAACAATATAGCTAGTGAAGTAAAAGGAGTTTATTTTACAAGTAAGTGAGGACCACCAGTGCAAACAGCAAACAACATATATAATCAAAAGGGAATACCGTATCATAAGTCAAGCCAGGCCAAGGTCATACACATGGGGAGTCAGCCGATGGGTAAGGATGGGACAGGACAGAGCAGGGAGCAGATGGATGGGACAGGACAGAGCAGGGAACGGATGGATGGACTAGCTGCGGGGTAAGAACTCAGGGGAGACAGGAACCAGGGGACAGGGCAGACAAGTCCAGGCGGGATCAGGGATCAGAATCGCAGACAGGATCAAGGCACAGAATCAGAGTCCAGAAGACGGGGTCAGGGTACAGGCTCAGGTCCGGAAGGTATGACGATACCAGGGCGAGGAGTGATTACACACGCTGGGTATTATAGAGGCGTGCTGATTGTATTCAGGTCACACCTGAACGCAGGAAAGGCTGTGTGTTTCAAATGACCAAGAACCCCCCACTGGTGGAGGCCAGTACTGCAGCCAGACTAGCAGCCAGATTTACCAGCAGGGGGGACCATTCCTGACAGTACCCCCCCTCAAAGGAGCGGCCTCCGGACGCTCCAACCAGTTGTTGCTGGGGAAGGCTCATGGTGTCAAGCCAGGCAGTGGATAAAGGCTCCGGGTCATCGAGCTGGGCAGAGGGCATAGGCTCCGGGTCATCGAGCTGGGCAGAAGACGAAGGCTCCGGGTCATCGAGCTGGGCAGAAGACGAAGGCTCCGGGTCATCGAGCTGGGCAGAAGACGAAGGCTCTGGGTCATCGAGCTGGGCAGCAGACGAAGGCTCCGGGTCATCGAGCTGGGCAGCAGACGAAGGTTCCGGGTCATCGAGCTGGGCAGCAGACGAAGGCTCCGGGTCATCAAGCTGGGCAGAGGGCATAGGCTCCGGGTCATCAAGCTGGGCAGCAGACAAAGGCTCCGGGTCATCGAGCTGGGCAGCAGACAAAGGCTCCGGGTCATCGAGCTGGGAAGCAGACGAAGGCTCCGGGTCATCGAGCTGGGCAGCAGACGAAGGTTCCGGGTCATCAAGCTGGGCAGCAGACGAAGGCTCCGGGTCATCAAGCTGGGCAGAGGGCATAGGCTCCGGGTCATCAAGCTGGGCAGCAGACAAAGCCTCCGGGTCATCGAGCTGGGCAGCAGACAAAGGCTCCGGGTCATCGTGCTGGGCAGCAGACAAAGGCTCCGGGTCATCGAGCTGGGCAGCAGACAAAGGTTCCGGGTCATTGAGCTGGGCAGCAGACGAAGGTTCCGGGTCATCGAGCTGGGCAGCAGACGAAGGCTCCGGGTCATCAAGCTGGGCAGAGGGCATAGGCTCCGGGTCATCAAGCTGGGCAGCTGACAAAGGCTCCGGGTCATCGAGCTGGGCAGCAGACAAAGGCTCCGGGTCATCGAGCTGGGCAGCAGGCTCCAGGTCATCGAGCTGGGCAGCAGGCTCCGGGTCATCGAGCTGGGTAGCAGGCTCCGGGTCATCGAGCTGGGCAGCAGGCTCCGGGTCATCGAGCTGGGCAGCAGGCTCCGGGTCATCGAGCTGGGCAGCAGGCTCTGGGTCATCGAGCTGGGCAGCAGACAGAGGCTCCGGGCCATCGAGCTGGGCAGCAGGCTTCGGGTCATCGAGCTGGGCAGCAGACAAAGGCTCCAGGTCATCGAGCTGGGCAGCAGGCTCCGGGTCATCGAGCTGGGCAGCAGACAGAGGCTTCGGGTCATCGAGCTGGGCAGCAGGCACAGGAACAAGTGGGCTCCGGGTCATCAAGCTGGGCACCCGGCCGTGACAGCTTTCGGCTTCATGGCCGGGCACCCACTGCGCCTGCGCGAACGGCACTGCGCATGCACGCGCGGCTCGGCAGGGAGGGGCTGAAGTTAGGCGATTAAGCTTAATCGCCTAACCAGCCTCTCGGCGGAAGGAGGAAGTGGGACAGGAAGTCCCACTCCTCCTGAAGCCCCCACTCCCCCCCAAAAAAAATTACATGCCAAATGTGGCATGTAAGGGGGTGAGGAGTGGGATAAGGGGAAGTTCCAATTTTGGGTAGAACTCCGCTTTAAATGACCCCCACGCTCTCCTGACCTAAATCCAAAAGAACACCTCTGGGACATTATGTTCTCGTCCATCCGGTGCCGCCAGGTTGCACTTCAGTCTGTTCAGAAGCTCAGTGATACTCTGGTCCATACCTGGGAGGAAATACCCCAGGAGACCATCTGTCGTCTCATTAGGAGCATGCCCCGATGTTGTCAGGCATGCATACAAGCACTTAGGGGGGGAGGGTCATAGAAACTACTGAGGACCATTTTGAGTTGTTGCAATGAAATTTCAGCAAAATGGACTAGCTTGCTGCATCATTTTTTTCACTTTGATTTTCGGGATGTTTTTTAATTCAAACCTCTGTAGGTGGATCATTTTCATTTCCATCAAATGATGTGCCATCCTTTCATTCCTAACACATTACCCAGCCCATATCAGTATAGATATCCAGCATGAGATTTTTGCCCGTTGAGATCTAATATGTTTTCAAAGTGTTCCTTTAATTTTTTTGAGCGGTGTATTTTTTACAGTGGAAGGTTGGCCGATCGGCTGATGGCTTGTTACAGAATAGACTCACCTAGACAAATGTCTTTAATCAGACGTCCAACATGCAGTAATTAGCAATGTCTGGCGGTGTTCAGACCAAGCAGATTGTGCGATGAATTCTGCTGAAACATAATTACTGGAACTGAAGATGCAGCGAATATTGAGCTGTGTGCATCAGGGACTGCAGGGTGGTAGATGGAGAGAAATATGATTGTATCCACTGAAAGAAACGGGGGAACTTTTATGTATGAGTATATCATTTCTACTTCTTGGGCAGCGTAAAGGCTAATAATTTGTCAACTGGCCCTTAGGCAGATTACATTTGTTTATTACCGAGTGTCAATACTAATAAGGCAGTGTGGCAGAGCGAGGCTCTGTCTCAATTAAAATGGGGTTAAAGTGGACACAGAGGCTGCATATCAGCTGATTGCAGAGCTGCAGAGCTTAAATTTAAAGACAAAGAATACTGCTCTGGCACTTTTATCAGATTTTTCTATTTCTATATGGGGCTCTGTGGCTTGGAGATCCTTCAGAGACTTGAGTGGGACGGGATCTCTAGCCCTGTGTCTGGGTTTTAAACACAGCCTGCAGGGTGTGTGCCCAGGTGCACACAGCTCATATAATGAAGGGCTGGGGAGAGCAGAAGTGAGATGCAGGTGGAGTTGGAGCAGTGGCTGCTAGTGTCTCTGTGTTGGAATAAACGCTGTATGCGGACAGACGCTGTGAGTGTTGAAGGGCTTCAAAGCCATGTGCACCCAAGACTGGGGGCCTGGAGGAGCTGCTGTTTTAAGGGACCAGTACCTATGGGAGCAGTGCTGTTGAAGAGTAGCCAGGTGGGCTAGTATTTTTAGTTATTTCTGAACATTGTTATAACCCCTGCATGGGATTCCTGAGTGAACTTTTATTTTGTTTTTCTCATTTAATAAACGTGGGCTACCAGGCCCTTAACGATACATGCCTGTTTGGTGTTAACTCACTACATGAATGAATGAATGACTTGTATAGCGCAACGCATGCGAACTGAATTGCCTCTGGGCGCTTTTCCCAGCCAGTGTCTGCTTGGTTGCTGCGGTCATTTTTGCCCCATAGGATCTTGACACGCTATGGACACACAGTCATACACACATATATACATATATACTGGGTCAATTTTTTTTTTTAGGACGATCCAATTTACCTACCAGCATGAAAACGCATCTAACACAAGAGCTAAACACCACCAATACCACAGCAGCTTGACTGCTTATATGGCTGTAGCGAGATATCACCCTTTTATGTGATATAAAAGACTACCATCTGCTGATCAAGAAGGATCTCATCTCCCTCCTGTGGCCGAGTTGTGTTATAGCCACCTGTTGTTTACTTTTTGTCCTGGTACCGAAGAGAGTGTTGGGAAATTGAGTACAGGGAGAAAAGAGACTCTATTTGCCCTGGCTTGTTATAGACTACATTACCCAGAGAGCAACTGTACAATCCCAGAATGCTTTGGCTCCCCACACAGCCTGCTGGGGGAGGTAATTTAAGTGAGAGAATGTGTTTGGCGCGCTCTCTTTGGACCGCCTCTTTAACTCAGGAGGACACCTGTGCGAGGTGTCTTCCTGGAAGTCTGGCTGGAATTGCGGCCTATCTACGCCCAGGTGGAGCGCCATTGAGGAAGAGAGACAGAACCTCTGACGGAGTGATCGGACGGGATTCCAGTATTCCTGTGACTTGTCTGAGAACTGGAGGCTGTCATCTTGAAGGACTGTGATCGGAGATCACGCATGGAGTGTTTTGGAAGGACAAGGCCTGAAGTTGAACTGATTGGGTGAGACAGGCACCTGCCCAAGACCTACTGACTGTGTTGTTGGAGGGCCCCCCTCCTGTAATAAAAAAAACGGGCTCTAAGATAAGGTGACCAGATATTTTAAATGAAATGCGGGGACATATTTTTTCTTTACTAATAATGGCGGGAATCAGCGACTCTCTGCCCGTCGCCACCCACCTCACAGCCTCTCAAGTCTCACTCTTCAGGCCCTAGATACTACTGGATGGGGAGCTGAGAAAGATCACTCCCCCAGGGAAGGCAAGGAGATAGGCAGGTGGCTGGTCAGGATTTAAGCCAAGGCAGAAGAACATGCGAGCGGAGCTGAATGGGCATGTGCCCGAAACTGAAGAAATATTCCCTCCGCTCCGACCAGCACATGATCATCAGAAAGGTGCACAGATAATGGAAAAATACACCCCCTATATGTGCAAATAGTATCTCGCGCCAAAATACAATAAATATAAATAATGATACAGCTGCTACCCAAAAAATAATCAACAGATTATATAAAACGGTGGCTATGGGAGTGGGTGCGCTAGTTAAAGTGCTCAATATGTAAACGAGTTTAATATACTAGAATAGATAAAGTGCATATAAAATAAAACCCCTATGCTAGTAGGCCCGGCGGAGCGAGGGGGGGATTCTATTTTTTTTATTTTAATTTTGCACTGATTGTCTTTGAAATTGCCCCTGCCCCTATTAAATCCAATCTGGGGACAAAACCAGGGACAGACTTGGTCCGGGGACAGTGTCCTCAATCAGGGGACTGTCCCCTGAAACTGGGGATGTCTGGTCACCCTACTCTAAGACATTTTATTCACTTAAAATGTAATTTTTACTTTTTAATGTCTGCAGTAATGGCGGTCGTCAATAGAGGGCGCTGCAGCGCCACCCCCTCTCGCAAATAACATACATATATTGCATTGCTGCAATTATTGTTGCCAGCTGCCGCTGGTCTATTCAGAAAACTGGATATTTGGGCGCCGATTACCTGAATAGCGGCAGCTGGTTGGCTGTACGGAAGTGTCTATCAGAGCCAGCAACTCTTATAGGCTTTCCGAGTACAGCCCTCCAGCTCTCGGATGTCTATCCTCGGAACGCACGGGGGGTGCGTTCCTTGGATAAGACTGACGGCCATTTCAGCCAATCAGGTTCCTGGATTCTGGTTATCCGTAACCTGATTGGCTGAAGCGCCACCAAGGCGGGAGAAGACATCGGGAATGTGGAAGCATTAAGGTAAGTGCATATTACGGAGCACAGTGGCAACAAGGGCACAGTGGCAACAAGGGCACATTGGCAACAAGGGCACAGTGGCGACAAGGGCACATTGGCATGCACAGTGGCGACAATGGGCAACAAGGGAACAGTGGCGACAATAGGCAACAAGGGCACAGTGGCAACAAGGGCACAGTGGCGACAAGGGCACAGTGGCGACAAGGGCACATTGGCATTCACAGTGGCGACAATGGGCGACAAGGGCACAGTGGTGACAATAGGCAACAAGGGCACAGTGGCAACAAGGGCACAGTGGCAACAAGGGCACAGTGGCGACAAGGGCACAGTGGCGACAAGGGCACATTGGCGACAATGGGCAACAAGGGCACAGTGGCGACAAGGGCACATTGGCATGCACAGTGGCGACAATGGGCAACAAGGGAACAGTGGCGACAATGGGCAACAAGGGAACAGTGGCGACAATAGGCAACAAGGGCACAGTGGCAACAAGGGCACAGTGGCGACAAGGGCACATTGGTATTCACAGTGGCGACAATGGGCGACAAGGGCACAGTGGTGACAATAGGCAACAAGGGCACAGTGGCAACAAGGGCACAGCGGCGACAAGGGCACAGTGGCGACAAGGGCACATTGGCATGCACAGTGGCGACAATGGGCAACAAGGGCACAGTGGCGGCAATAGGCAACAAGGGCACAGTGGCGACAAGGCCACAGTGGTGACAATAGGCAACAAGGGCACAGTGGCGACAAGGGCACAGTGGCATGCACAGTTGCGACAATGGGCAATAAGGGAACAGTGGCAACAAGGGCACAGTGGCGACAATAGGCAACAAGGATACAGTGGTGACAATAGGCAACAAGGGCACAGTGGCAACAAGGGCAGAGTGGCGACAATAGGCAACAAGGGCACAGTTGCAAACATTTTTTTTTGTTAGCAAAAAATAAAAAACTCAGTGGTGATTAACCACTTCAGCCCTGGAAGAATTAGCTGCCAGGCCACTTTTTGCGATACGGCACTGCGTCGCTTTAACTGACAATTGCGCAGTCGTGCGATGCTGTACCCAAACAAAATGAATGGCATTTTTTTCCCCACAAATAGAGCTTTCTTTTGGTGGTATTTGATCCTCTCTGCAATTTAAATTTTTTGCCCTTTAAACAAAAAAAGAGCGATGATTTAAAAAACAACACAATAATTTATATTCTTGCTGTAATAAATATCCCCAATTTTTTTTTTTTTTTAAAAAGCTCATTTTTTTCTCAGTTTAGGCCGATACGTATTCTTCCACATATTTTTGGTAATAAAAATCGCAATAAGCGCATATTGATTGGTTTGCACAAAAGTTATAGCGTCTACAAAATAGGGGATAGATTTATAGCATTTTTTATTATTATTATTTTTCTTTTACTAGTTATGGCAGCGATCTGCGATTTTTATCGGGCCTGCGACATTATGGCGGACACATCGGACACTTTAGACACATTTTTGGGACCATTGGCATTTATACAGCGATCAGTGCTTTAAAAAATGCACTTATTACTGTAAAATTTCACTGGCAGGGAAGGAGTTAATCTGTAGGGTGGCGATCAATTGGTTAATTGTGTTCCCTAATGTGTGTTCTAACTGAAGAGGGTAGGCACTAGGGTGACCACATTTCCAAACTACCATTAAGGGACACCCTCTCTTCCCAAAAATCAGCTTGTGCTGGCACAGTGATTGGACACAAGAGGCGGGATTTATGATTTCTCCAATCACAAGCAGGGGGCGGGATTGAGCTCCCCCAGGCATTACCAGTCGGAACAAATACTGTCAGTGGTGATGTGGCGGCCCTTTTTGGGGGCATCAGATTGGCCCGGGGGGGGTGGCTGTGTGAGTCACTGTATTGTCCTGGAATGAATGTGCCCGGGACAGACCTGCATAATGCGGGACTGTCCTGTGTAATCCGGGACACATGGTCACCCTAGATGGGACTAGAGTGCCCACGTGTCCCAGATTGCCTGAGACTGTCCCGCAATTGACATGTCTGTCCTGGGTCCCGGGCACCTTCATTCTGGGACAATACATCGTCCTGGAATGAATTAGAGGACACAGCCACCCCCTACTAACTAATAACTACATTTCCGGAACTGGTTGCTAGTGCCAGAGCTGCCTGGCATCTTGCAACCAGTGACAATTTACTCTCAGACAGTGAGACCAGGAGCGAGTGCAGCACTGCTGTCCCCACCCACCTCGGCACCTCCTCCTTCTCCGGCACCCAAGCAGCAGGGAATGGTGTGATCTTAACTCTCCAGATAGTGATGCCACTCCTTTCCTTCTACCCACGTGGCTCATGCAGAGTGACAGCAGCACTGCATCTGGTAGCAGGCTATTGGTGGCAAGCAGCACTGCAAACGGCACTGCATCTGGTGGCAAGTGGCACATTCACCTGACAAATAACCCACCGTCAAATTCCCCATTAACCCCGAGACTACATTTCCCCCCGCCCCCTCACCTTTTTTTGGTGGGAAGGTGAGAGAGGGGGTGTGTCCCTGAATGGCAGTTTGGAAATGTGGTCACCCTAGATGGGACTGACCAAGAGGAAATTACAGATCGTGGTTCCTAGCTATTAGGAACTCACGATCTGCATTTCCTCACTGAACAGAATAGAGATGTGTGTGTTTACACACACATGTCACTGTTCTGTCTCTCGTGCCCGGAGATCGCTCGCGACCGCCAGTCACGAGCATCGTCACCCCTGTGATTGCTAGCCTGCGCCTGCTAGCCCGCTTAAAATAACCGATATACAGCTACAACGGTTCGTGCAGCGGAGCCAGCCTGCCGCAGTTTTTCTGCGGCGGCTGATCCATAAGCGATTAAATGCCACTGAAAAAAGATAAAAATGTCATATGGGTACAGTGTTGTATAGCTGTGCAATTTTCATTCAACGTGCCACAGCGATGAAAGCTGAAACTGGGCCTGGCCAGGAATGGTGTGAAAGTGTCTGGTATTGAAGTGGCTAACCATGTGTAGCGCCTGTGTACTTTCAGTCCAGGTGCTTTCTTAAATTTAGTGGGGGATGGGAGAGTTATGTAGCTCTCATCCAGGTGATTTGCACAAAATCAGCTCTGATCTAGCTGGGCTGTGCTGTCGGTTTGCCCTGTGTTCCTGAGGTGTCCTACCACCCCGGGGCGTCATGTGGCGGCAGTGGAGACCAGGTGGGAGCGACTTCTTGCCAGCAGCCAATTAGAGGTTTTTTTTCCTTGTGGGGCATGCTGGGGGAGGGTACTTTTAGAGAGACGCCATTTTGGGCGGGGGAGTTCGTGGTTGGATCCGGGTGTGGCACCCACCTTCAGGGTGTGCGCACATCACGGGCCCCGGCGATGGCCTACCGGGCCGGGGCGCACGTGCCACGCGTTGTCTTTGGTTCCGGAACCATGTTGGCCCGGAGCGACTGAGGCTGAAATGCAGTGCTGGGACAAGGCCATTTGGTGCCCAGGGCGAAAATGGCAAACTGCGCCCCCCCCCCTCCCGTTTTTAAGAAACAATCAATGTTGTTTCAAAACAAGAATATACTGTTCCCCCTTGAGTGGGACTTTGAAAGCCACAGACACTGTGATGCTCTGCCCCCTCTCTCCTGCACCCGTCAATCAACAATAGATAGATTCATGCAATGAATCTATCTATTGTCGCCTCTGCCGTCCATTATTCAGGTGTCTGGCCCCTTGTCAAGCGCCTGGCATCTGAATTACAGCGGTGGGGGTGTATTTGGAAGTGCCTGATTAGATCCATAGGCTCTAATAGGGTTCCTAATTAGAGCCTGTGGGCTCTAATAGGCTTCCAAATTGTTAAGCAGCATGCACACTGCTGTGCGTTCTCTGCTTACGTAGTGCTGTGTTAGGGAATTGTCTCTCTAACACTGACCCACCTCTCAGCCAATCAGGTGCACCAGGTCTGGTTACCGGTCACCTGATTGGCTGAAGCGATAGATTTGACCAAGACAGGTAAGTGCTGGCCAGGGGGGGAGCACACTGGTGGCAATTGATGGGGCAAACTGGCAGCACACTGGTGGCAATTGATGGGGCAAACTGGCAGCACACTGGTGGCAATTGATGGAGCAAACTGGCAGCACACTGGCGGCAATTGATGGGGCAAACTGGCAGCACACTGGCGGCAATTGATGAAGTAAACTGGCAGCACACTGGCGGCAATTGATGGGGCAAACTGGCAGCACACTGGCGGCAATTGATGGGGCAAACTGGCAGCACACTGGCGGCAATTGATAAGGCAAACTGGCAGCACACTGGTGGCAATTGATGGGCACACTGGTGGCAATTGATGGGCACACACTGGCAGCAATTGACGGTTACAGTGGCTGTGTTTGATGGCACAGTGGCTGCGTTTGATGGGCACAGTGGCGACAATTCATGGCACAGTGGCTGCATGTGATGGGCACAGTGGCTGCGCGTGATGGGCACAGTGGCTGCATTTGATGGGCACAGTGGTGGCGTTTGATGGGCACAGTGGTGGTGTTTGATGGGCACAGTGGCTGCGTGTGATGGGCACAGTGGCGGCATTTGATGGGCACAGTGGCTGCGTTTGATGGGCACAGTGGCTGCGTTTGATGGGCACAGTGGCTGCGTGTGATGGGCACAGTGGCGGCATTTGATGGGCACACTGGTGGCGTTTGATGGGTACAGTGGCTGCGTTTGATGGGCACAGTGGTGGCATTTGATGGGCACAGTGGTGGCGTTTGATGGGCACAGTGGTGGTGTTTGATGGGCACAGTGGCTGCGTGTGATGGGCACAGTAGTGGCATTTGATGGGCACAGTGGTGACGTTTGATGGGCACAGTGGCTGCGTTTGATGGGCACAGTCGCTGCATGTGATGGGCACAGTGGCAGCATTTTATGGGCACAGTGGTGGCGTTTGATGGGCACAGTGGCTGCGTTTGATGGGCACAGTGTTGGCATTTGATGGGCACAGTGGTGGCATTTGATGGGCACAGTGGTGGCATTTGATGGGCACAGTGGTGGCGTTTGATGGGCACAGTGGCTGTGTTTGATGGGCACAGTGGTGGCATTTGATGGGCACAGTGGTGGCATTTGATGGGCACAGTGGCTGTGTTTGATGGGCACAGTGGTGGCGTTAGATGGGCACAGTGGCTGCGTGTGATGGGCACAGTGGCTGCGTGTGATGGGCACAGTGGCTGCGTGAGATGGGCACAGTGGTTGCATTTGATGGGCACAGTGGTTGCATTTGATGGGCACAGTGGTGGCGTTTGATGGGCGCAGTGGTGGCGTTTGATGGGCGCAGTGGTGGTGTTTGATGGGCACAGTGGCGGCATTTGATGGGCACAGTGGTGGCGTTTGATGGGCACAGTGGCTGCATTTGATGGGCACAGTGGCTGCGTGTGATGGGCACAGTGGCGGGAATTTGATGGGTACAGTGGCGGCGTTTGATGGGTACAGTGGCTGCGTTTGATGGGTACAGTGGCTGCGTTTGATGGGTACAGTGGCTGCGTTTGATGGGCACAGTGGTGGCGTTTGATGGGCACAGTGGTGGCGTTTGATGGGCACAGTGGTGGCGTTTGGGCACAGTGGTGGCATTTGATGGGCACAGTGGTGGCGTTTGATGGGCACAGTGGTGGCGTTTGATGGGCACAGTGGCTGCGTTTGGGCACAGTGGTGGCATTTGATGGGCACAGTGGCTGCGTTTGATGGGCACAGTGGTGGCATTTGATGGGCACAGTGGTGGCGTTTGATGGGCACAGTGGTGGCGTTTGGGCACAGTGGTGGCATTTGATGGGCACAGTGGTGGCGTTTGATGGGCACAGTGGTGGCGTTTGATGGGCACAGTGGCTGCGTTCGATGGTCACAGTGGCTGCGTTCGATGGTCACAGTGGCTGTGTTTGATGGGAACAGAGGCTGCGTTTGATGGGTATAGTGAGGCTGCAATTGATTTTTTTTTTTGCCAGTCATAGATGGCAAGCATGGCTCATTTAAAATAACACAAAACATTTTTTTATCTGACATTTTTTATTAATAAAGTGCTGGTCACCTCAGTCAGCTTCCCCACAATCCAACCATTTTATTACCTGCTCTAACAGGTTCTGCTTACTTTCAGTTCAGTAGTCCGTTTTGTAGCACAGGCAGGCTCCTCGAGACTAGCCCTCGTCGGCGGCTCCTCCTCTCTAGCTCCCTGTCTGTGTCATATTACAGGCAGCGCCGACACAGCTCCCTACTGAGGACTAAGACTCCTCCGTAGGGGCGTAAACAGTGAAGCAGGGAAGGGAGCCGGGGTGGGAGGTGACGGTCCCGGCTGCAGGAGCGGCAAGCGCAGTCGGCACACAATTTATACAGTGCCGCTGCCTGCGCTGGCCATGACACAGAGGTCACTGTACTGGCGGCTGTGGCAATACTTCACCTTTGGCTGCGCCCCCCCCCCCCCTATACAAAATGGTATCGCCCAGGGCACTCGCCCTGCCTTGTACTGGCCCTGCTGAAATGAGACCTAGTGACCTATTGGGTCCCAACCATCTTAAGAGAAGATCCCAAGTGAGTTGTGCTGTTCGGTGGGGAGTCATTCTGAGGAGAGCCCGGAGGCAGGCGATCCAATAGGGCCTAGAAGAACCATCGGGGATCGAGGTGACCGGACACTGGGAGTTCGTCTTATGGCAACCTGTCAGTCGGTGACCCTAGTCAAGAACTACCTGAGGGAGATTCAGGTAACTACTTTCACTGCGTTCCAGAGCAAGGGCCGGTGGCAGAGGTTCCACTCTTAATTCCATACCTCCCAACCGTCCCGGATTTCGCGTGATTGTCCCGCGATTCGCGTTAAATCCAGCGGTCCCGCGATCACGGCAAAAGTCCCGCGATTCCCGCCATTCGCGTTAAATCCCCGAAATTCGTGGTAAACCCCCCGCCTAACAACTCCAATCTGCTGTGGAACCCCCCCCCCCCCCACTCAACAACTTTGGTCAGCGTAACCCCCCCGCTCAACAACTCCGATCCGTGGAAGACCCCTCGCTCAACAACTCCGATCCGCGGACCCCCCCCCCCGCGCTCAACAACTTCGTTGGGAGGTATGCTCATTTGTCCCTCATTCTGAAGTTGAAAAGTTGGGAGGTATGCTAATTCTATTCGAGCCGAGTCTGTGGCAGAGACTTGTTTTCCTTCTCAGGGTTCAGAATGATGCCCCAGCTGCCAGTTCTGTGAGAGAGACTGTCCAGGTACACTATTCCCACTCTGGCTGGAGTGGCGACGAAGCAAAGGTATCGTTGAAGCAGGACTGCTTCTGTATGGTTAAGGCCTGAATCTGCAATTCTCCTTTCACCATCTTTCTCTGTCTACCTCAAGTTAACTGTTTGCCGTGTTGGGCAAGAGAATAAAAGCACAGAAAACATGCTGTTTGGACATTCCGTCATTGCTCTCATCATCTATCATCATCATCATACCCCTAGACACATCACAGAGGTAACACGCCGTCCGAGAACTATCCGGCGGCTCCTTCGGGAGTATCGCTACATCACTTTCTGAATGATAGACAGATAGATAGACAGATGTCCAAAAAGACATTATAATGAACATATATCTGCTCCCAAAATAACGCCATTCCTTAACGTTACACGGTTGAGATATAAATTGCAGCATAGCACAAGATTTAGTTCTATCTTGCTGGTATAATGACGCCGGTATGATGTGCAGAGGAGCTCAGCCTGGCTCTGCAGTGTGGAGGCTGAGAAGACATGAAAACAATTTTATTATAGAGGGGATGTGATAAATAGGCCACATCTCCAGCTCTGCAGAAAACACTGGCGGCTAGGAGCGTATCTACTCCCTCCCTTCATCCCTGGGAGAGAAGGAGCCTGTGGATGGAACACAAGCAATAAACCTTCTGACCACAGCTAACAAATACTGCTGACACAAGCCCGAGTGTCTCCTCCACTGCACACCAGGCCTCTGGAATTCTATGTTCGGGGAACATGCCCCTGAATGCACGCAGCTCTAAAAGGAAAGCTCCAGCCACTGTGTACTTCAGTTGGCAGTAGATCTGCTGGCAGATGGGCTGGACGCTGCACCTGTGCCACGCCCGGAAACGCTGGGATTTCATGCTGGTTGACCAAACCGCCCATGTGCATATACACTATGGGCCAGATTCTCAGAGGCGCTACGACGGAGTATCTCAGATACCCCGTCGTATCGCCATTTTTTTTGCCGGGTATCTATGCGAGTGATTCCTTGAATCACTTTGGCATAGATACGCCTGAACATCCGACAAGTGTAATACAATTACACTTGCGGATCGTAGTTGTAATGACAACTCCGGCCACTAAGTGGCCTTTACGTTGTTTTCTCATTTGCCTATGCAAATGAGGCTACTACGCAGATTCCCGAACGCTTTTACGCCACCCCGTCGACGCGTACGTCGTTTTCGTCCGCGTAAGGTTACCCCTGCTAATATGAGGGGTAACCTTACGCAGTACCGTCGGGTGCCGCCGGATGCCATGTTAAGTATGGCGTCGGGTCAGCGTCGGCTTTTTCCATCGCTTACGTCGTTTTACTAACTCGTTTGCGAATAGGGCATTGCGTAGTGACGATCACGTCGTTTTGATGTCGGTTTCAACGACGCTTTCCGACGTGAGCTGGAGCATGCGCACTGGGCTTTTTCCCCGGCCGGCGCATTCGCAGTTCGATCGACGAGGGGGCGCGCTTAATTTAAATACAAGCCGCCCCCTTTAAATTACGTGGCCTTACGCTGGGCCATTTACACTACGCCTTCGCAAACTACGGAGCAAGTGCATGGAGAATACGGCACTTGCTCTGTTACGTTGCGGCGGCGTAGTGAAATTAGATGAGAATCTGGCCCTATATTGTCGCAGAAGTAGGCAATCTGGGGCTCTCCAGCTGTTGCAGAACTACAAGTCACATCATGCCTCTGGGAGTAATTGTAACTGCCAGCCTTGCAATGCCTCTTGGGAAATGTATGTAGCACCCTGATGTTTAGGCAGGTTTGCTAGTAAATGTAGGGCCATATTCAGAAAGGAATTACGCCGGTGTATCTACAGATACACCGGCGTAATTCGAATTTCCCACCGGCGTATCATTGTTTTCTATTCAGAAAACATGATACGCTGGATTTACGCTAAGATCCGACTGGCGTAATAATCTTACACAGTCGGATCTTAAATGTAATGTTCCGCCGGCCGCTAGGTGGCGTTTACATTGAGCTATTTACAAATGAGCTATTTACGCCGATTCAGAAACGTACTTGCGGTGGCGCGTCGTATTTTACGTCGTTTGCGTAAGCGGTTGAGCGGCGTAAGGGTACCCTTGCTATAGGAGGCGTAGCCAATGTTAAGTATGGACGTCGGGACCGCGTCAAATGGAACATCGGTTACGTCGTTTGCGTAAATCGTTCGGGAATGGGGCTCGACGTAAGTGACGTTCATGTCGTTTACATTGAGAAAAAGCGGCGCGATTTCGTGCATGCGCACTGGGAACGTCCACGGACGGCGAATGCGCCGTCCAAAAAAAAACGTCACTTACGTGGGGTCATGATTAATTTACATAAATCACGCCCCCCATCTTCCAAATTTTAATTGCGCGGCCTTGCGCCGCCACAGATACACTACGCCGCCGTAACTTATGGCGTAATTAGTTTCTGAATAAGGAACCTGACGCTGATAGTTACGGCAGCGTAGTGTATCTGAGATACACTACGCCTGCCTAAAAATAGGCAGATGTCTCTGAATCTGGCCCGTATTTTCTAAGTGATAGTTGCCTTGGCCAATTGATAAGAGCTCAATTGATTTCACCCTAAAGCCCCGTACACACGGTCGGACATCCAACAAAACTTCCCTTGGATTTTTGTCCTAATTGATTTGTCCGATCACACCCATAGCATACACACACTCGGACTTTTCCGGCAACCAACACGAACGTAGTGACGTTTGAACGTAATGCCGTGCGTTTAAAAGAGGAAGTGAAATTCTCCGACGTCACCCGTAGCTACTCTATAGTTAGTTGATGTTTCGTGTGAGTGCTTTCCACATTTCCAGTTTCGTGCGTTTCAGAACGTTTGTGTCCGTTCGCCAAATTCCGAGATGTTGCGCGATCCTGCGAGAGAGCGTGCTGTTTACGGTCTAGGAGTTCTGGCTATTGCTCAAGCTCAGTCCAGGTCCAGGAGTAGGAGGAGGACTGTTTGGACCAAAACTTGGTTGCTTCGCCGTGAAGAATTTTCTCATATGCCATTGCTCAGGGAGCTGCAGGAAAACAATCCTAATGATTTTAGGAACTATCTTAGGATGTCAGATTCCTGCTTCCAGCGTCTTTTACATTTGCTGTCTCCATATATCACCAAGAAGGACACATGTATGAGGCCTGCTATTCCTGCAGAGCAACGGCTCATAGCCACTTTGCGCTATTTGGCGACAGGGAGAAGTCTCCAGGATATTAAATTTACTACTGGGATCTCTCCCCAGGCTCTGGGACACATAATTCCTGATACTTGCTGTGCCATTATTCAAGTCCTGCAGAAGGACTATATTCGGGTAAGTTATTTTATTTGATATCACATTATATCCATTTCCACAATGTTCAGTCCCATTCTTGTTAGAATCTGTTCAAATAATTTTTATTTGGTGGCATGCTGACTACTTTTCCTTGCCCTAAATACATATTTGCCTTCACTTACCTCCCTAGCAATCTACCCTGGGACCCCAATTTGTTATTTGCCTTCCCTTAACAACCCTTATAAACTAGGGCATCTTAAAATGTTTATCCTTAAACTGGCAGCAGAGTGGCAGAGTAAATTTTTTGGGGTGCACAAACTGTTTATTAACCTTCCCCTTCCCAAATAGTGAATCATCTGATCCAAATATTTGTGTACTCTAGCTCAACATATCTTCATTATACCCCTTTTCTGCTTGCCATATTTGTCCCATTTTCTTAAAATGATATTATTATTTTTATTTACATTTGAAGTATATGGTATGTTATTCTGTTGCCTCTGGTGTGCCAAGCGCAAAAATCAGAATGGCTTGCAACAAACATGAACCTTCATTTGTTCACCATATTGGTCACATTGAAAAGGAGAGTTTTTTTTAACACCCCCCAAACTTTAAACATTCAACCTCATCTCCCTAACATTTTTGGAATGTGCCATCAGAGGGAGTCATGAAGCATATAAATGAGAATTATATCAAATTTTTAGTCCACAAACTGCTTGAATTGTTTCCTTGTTATGTTGCCCCTATAATGTATGTGTAAAAATAGGTTGCAATTTATTATGCTGAAGTAGTAACTAATTGTTCTTTGTTTGACTCCACAGTTTCCTTCCAACCCTCAGGAATGGCAGGATGTTGCGGCCCAGTTTGCCAATCTGTGGAATTTTCCCAATTGTGGGGGTGCCATTGATGGCAAACATGTCAGGATTGTTCCTCCGCCGGCCTCTGGCTCTTATTTTTATAATTACAAGGGCTTTAACAGCATAGTTCTTCTTGCTATAGTTTCTGCAAACTATGAGTTTATTTATGTTGATGTTGGTATGAATGGGCGTCATTCTGATGGAGGTGTGATGTCTCATACCGAATTCTATCACCGTCTTACTAATGGCACCTTAAGTTTGCCACCTGCGCAGGACAACGTGGAGGGCCTCAACTTTGTATTTGTGGCAGATGAGGCCTTTGCTCTTGGGGAACATCTGTTGAAGCCCTTTCCGATGAGGAACCTCACCCCTGAGCAACGGATCTATAATTACAGACTGTCACGTGCCAGAAGGGTGGTTGAAAACGCCTTTGGCATTATGTCAAGTCGTTTTCGGCTATTTCTTACTGCCATTCACTTGGCTGAATACAAGCTTAACCACGTGGTGTTGTGCTGCTGCATCCTCCATAATTTTCTACGGAGGAATGCTACCAACTACATTGGGTCTGGCAATACTGATGACCCCTCAGGTGGACGGGCAGCTGAAGAGGCAGTAATGCCAGCCCTGCAACTTACCCGACCTGCTGTCTCCTCCCAGAATGCACGTCTTGTGCGTGAGCAGTATATGGACTACTTTGTTGGTAGAGGGGCAGTGCCTTGGCAGCAAAATGTCCTGTAGAGTTTGTTCTATCTATTTTTTTTTCCTCTTAAAATTTAAATTTTTCAGCTACTGTTATCTGTGGTTTGGTTTTAAGTTTTTTATGTCCTTAGAATTTTGGTGAGAATTGTCAAAACTTTAGGGAAACAAGCAGACGTGCAAATACACCTTTCTAAACTTCAATACATCTATGTTGAGTATTATTATATTTTAGGGCTCTGCTACACCCCTTTTCGAATAATACACTGTCAATGTTCTTACCCTAAATTCTAAATATACTGGTAGTACTGATCTTATAAATAAGAAGCCACACCTTTTTTTGCAAAAACATTATTTTTTTAATAAGCACAATCCAATGTGCCATTTTTTTCTTTTACAAAAGTGCAAAACAGTGCTAGGTCATGAAGAACGCAATAATTCGTTAGTTATTATTTTGGCGAGAAACATGCATCTTTTCCAACACAGCAATATACCTTGCCAAGTGGTTACAGCAGAAATTAAAACATTTTTGGCAGAATTCTCTGCCCAAAATATTATTATAAACACACAATATGTATGACCAGATGCAGTTTTGTTTATTCTGTGGCGCTTTTTTTGTGGGTCAAAAATGCATGCACAGTGCTCTCCATGCGCTACGGGGGTTCTGGTTGGTTGTAGCTCACAACATGCAGTCATCCTTAGCACCTGAAACTGAACTATCATGTTGTGAGCTAGAGCCGACCAGAACCTTCATGGAGTGCATGTCAAACACTGTGCCTGCATCCTTGTCGCATACAAAAATGCACCCCAAAATAAACGGAACTGTGTTTGTTGCAAAATGCCCCTTAGCACAGTCTTTCTCCACTCTCCTTCTCCTGGTGCATTGCCAGATGTTTCACTTTTGCCATAGGTACATATTTTTTTTTTGGATGTGCATATGTCAAAATTGGTCAGGTATAGCCCTTCAAAATTGTAATATACTGTTTCTTGAAAGCACCAGAAGAAGAGGAGTAAATAAAAACTCAGCTGAGACACTTAAATCACACCAAAACATTATTTTTTTCAAAAATTACAGTATTGAAATAGCCTCAAAAGTCACATTTGCTAACATCTGCGTATTGCAAAGTGAATTAGTGCCATTTCTAAACAAATAACAAAACTCAGCCTGTGCTAACAAGTCTAGTTGCATCAAGTTCACTGAAAATTTAAATAACAGGAGGTCCAAATGTAAACTATCAACCTACGTCACAAAAACAGCTAAAATTTAGCTAACAGGTCGTAATAATCCCTGATTCGTCTCTGAACACCAGTGGCAGACTCCTTTAGATTTTCAAGCTCTGTCATTGCCTGCAGCATATCAGCACTGATCCGACCAATAGTGCATCCTGGTAGTTGGTGGCCTTGGAAGAAGATAATAAATTAGAATGTGTTTGATGGTCAAGTGACTGAGGCAAAAAACATAGGGACACATTATTAATCAGGGCTACTTTTTGAAAATACTTACCTAAACATAGACACTCAATTGGTGCTTGCAAAATGCTTGATCTTCTAAATACAGCTACACTACTAGGTAATGTACACACTACAGATATACTCCGAAAATCTTGGACCAGGTGCATATGCATGTGTCTTCACGTGCAGCTACCTAAACAACACTGCCACCTCTCCCTTCTACATGCTCAAATGTTGAATGCACTACATAATTTGCTAGTGTGTTGTGGGCGTGTTTGTAGTGGACATATAATCAGTAACCATGTATTGATTATGGAAAGCACATGTTAAAAAAACTTACTGGGGCAAACAACAGCCTCCAAAGGGTCATCTTGGATTTCTTGCACTCCTTCACCCTCAGCAGATCTGGTGTCTGGGGATGTGCTGTCCACTGGTGGCTCTTTGCTGGGTCCGGCACTATCATCAATATCCTGCAAAGGTTGGTGCTGACTAGTGTTGAGCAGAATATGCCATATTCGATTTCGCGATATATCTCGAATATATAGTCGAATATTCGAGAAATATTCGCTAAATACGAATATTCGTGATATTTTTTGGAAATTAAATTATTGCGAATTTTCGCTATTGCGATTTTTCGCTATTGCGATTTTTCGCTATTGCGATTTTTCGAGAAATGCGGAATGGAGCACTCTGATTGGCTCAGAATATTCGTGATATATTACAATACAAAATAATTGCGAATATTCGGCAAATGCGGAAGGAGCACTCTGATTGGCTCAGAATATTCGTGATATATTACAATATAAAAATAATTGCGAATATTCGAGAAATGCGGAAGGAGCACTCTGATTGGCTCAGAATATTCGTGATATATTACAATAACAATAATTGCGAATATTCGAGAAATGCGGAAGGAGCACTCTGATTGGCTCAGAATATTCGTGATATATTACAATATAAAATAATTGCGAAATATTCGAGAAATGCGGAATGGAGCACTCTGATGGCTCAGAATATTCGTGATATATTACAATACAAAATAATTGCGAAATTTCGAGAAATGCGGAATGAGCACTCTGATTGGCTCAGAATAGATATATTACAATATAAAATAATCGCGCGATATCGCTATTGCCGAATAATCGCATTGCGATTTTTCGGCAATATAAAGCGCTGCAGCTACTCGGCCCAAGGTCTCTAATCATACCAGCAATGCTTTTAGACGTCGATGGGGATCTCTAGGATGTGATCTGTTCTAAAAAAAAAAATGCGAATATTCGAATATTCGAAAAATATCGCGAATATTCGGAATATTCGTATTCGTGTTAAATACTCTAAAATGCAATAAAATTAAAGAATAAAACATCCATGAAGCCGCCCCTAAATGACATTATCTTACCACAATCACATTTGCTGCTTTTTTAATATATACCAACCTTGCCCTGGTGACAAAGTTTGCTCGAGACTAAATGTGCACACTTACCACAATCACATTTGCTGCTTTTTTATTATTATAATATACAACATTTTATGGAACAGGAGTATGACAAAGTTCATTTAAAAAGTGGGTACAAATCTCTTTAGACTGGCACATTCAAAAAATTAGACAGATTATTATAATATACAACATTTTATGACACGCATCACTCTTGTTTGCCATGGCATGGGATATATGATTTAAAAAGTGAAATCTAGCACATTCAAAAAATTAGGCGTCACTCTTGTTTGCCACTGGGATATATGATGTGAAATCTCAGGCGTGTGACTCTGATCCACAGGGCCTCTCCTCTACCCATGTATATCATTCAAATGCATCATTAATGGTCAGTGATGAGCCACACATCTAACCTAAAGTTGATTTTACCCCTTAAGATATGGCCTGAGCCCATGGTCTTTGTCCTACCTAGAAACACCCCTGTCGCTGTGAAAATGCTCATTATATAATTTTGTCCTTACGTTTTGGGGGTGATTTTGAGCATGTTGTCTCCCCTGTTGGAGCCCGGCCAATGGAAGCCTCCTTTTGTCCCCTGTGGTGTTTTTCTCTTTGCCTTTTTTCTGTGGAAAACATTAAAATACAGTATATTATTTAGTACAGAAAAGTAGCCAAGACAGAAAGAACAACTTTCACATTATAATGAACTACATTTAAACTTGCATTATCTTCTTCTGGAGCCCTCACAATAACAAATCACCATTAAATGGAATCCATCTCTAATGTACAGACACATATTGACATAATTACATGTACTTACTTTTTTTGATAATGGTGCGGTGAATGGAGTCCAAATGTTCTTGCTCTCTGTGCTTCAAATCTGACCATCGTTTTCTGATTTGGTCTTTCGTTCGTTTTACCCCATAATCTTCTTCCAATACTGCAAGGACCTTCTCCAGAACCCAGTCTTTATGGCTGTTGGGTCTATCATAGTTCTCCATTTTGCAATCGTAATCGTATTTCTCAAAGATGCGCACCATCTCCACCATCTCCCCCTTGCTCATGGGGGTGGCCTTGTGCTTAATATAAACTCCTCCACTGCGGGGCCTGTTCGTATTCGTTGATTGCGCCATCATCTTCTCCCTCACACATGTACCTCACAGAATGGCGCAGGAAGAAAAAATAATGTGGTCACGCCCCAGCGTCATGACGCACGTAGAGCGGAGCTTCACGCATGCGTAGGCTATATAAATCAAAAACGAGCGGTCGAGGTCCCGCGCGCATGAACGAATCCATTGTTGCGACTCCACGTTAAGGCAAAGGAATACACTGAACGAAGGTAGGTGAATACATTGTGACACTAGTGGTTACTGCATGATTTAGCTTAGGGAACCAAACACACATTGTATAAGCATGTTAGGAACTCAAAGCAAGCACTTATTGGTTGTATTGTAACCTTTGTTGCAGAGATCTGATCAAAAACATGCCAAAAACTAAGGGTGGAAAACTAAATTCACGTCAATTCGTCAGTGCTTTTATCGAACTCTACAGATCGCATACCTGTCTGTGGCAGTCGAAACATAAAGATTATTCAGATAAAAATAAAAGACAGGCAGCAATAGCTACATTGGTGGCAGAAGCAAAGACTATGTACCCCAGGGCCAACGCAACACAAATTAAAGCTAAAATTGGGAGCCTGAGGAGCACGTTTCTCAGAGAGCTAAAGAAGGTCGAGGGATCGAAAAGATCGGGAGCTGCAGCAGATGATGTGTATGTACCCAAACTGTGGTACTTCAACAGCCTGATGTTTTTAAAGGACCAAACTGAGCCAAGAAAACATCTATCCACACTACCCTCCCTATCAGCAGAGGCCACAGATACTGAGGCAGAACCAACAGAGGATGAGGAGGAGGAGGAGGAGGAGGAGGAGGAGGAGGAGATCAGCTTTACCCAGGTCTAGTATTTTTCAACAACTGGCCATTCAAATATACTATGATGTTAATGTGTTGTTATGATGGCAACAAAACTGAAATGATGCTCCTTTTTCACACACAGGACCTTGGCAGCCAAGAAGAGGCTGGGCCCAGCAGCCTGTCAACCCAATGCCAAATCCCTACACTAAACCCTCCTCGAAAAAGGGCCAAGAAGAGGCAACAGCTAGATGACGCCACTGCTGAATTTTTAAGTAGGGCCACATCGGTCATCACCTCAGCACCCGATAGTGCAGAAGGGTTTGGCTGTTTCATTGCCAACAAGCTCCGAGAAATAGAGGCAGATCAAAGGGAGCTGTGTGAGGGGATGATGGTCCAGCTCCTTAGCAAGGCCAGGAAACGGGAGCTAACCCCTAATTCCCATGTCTGTGATTTAGAGCACACACCTCCAGCTAATCAACAACAGGCCTACCAACCACAGGCAGCCTACCAAACCCAGACAAGTTACCAAGCCCACCCAGCCTACCCACACCAGCCAACCTACCCACACCAGCCAACCTACCCACAACCCCCAACCTACCCACAACCGCCAACCTTCCCACCCCAGCAAGCCCAACCACCCCAGCAGCATGGGGGTCAGTGGCCAACTCAGAGCCCAGATTTTAGGGGCTACTAATTTGGCCACCAACATAATGGTTTGGTACATATTTTGATGTGTTATTATTTTTTAGAATTTTTTTTGACCATTTAGATCCATTTTAGGGATAATTTTATGTTTAGCTTCAAAAATGGAACGACAAATGTGCGAAAACATGTTTCTTTCTTTTTTTATTGATTTTGTATTATTGTGATGGGAGTGACAAAGAAAAAAAATGGCCTCTGCTGATGGGGAGAGAAGTGTGGATAGTGTTGTTCTTGGTTCAGTTTGGTCGGCAAAAAATATCAGCCTGTTGAAGTACCACAGCCTGGGGACAGACATGTCTTCTGCTGCTGCTCCCCATCTTTTGGAGTCCATGATCTTCTGGTGCTCCCTATATTGTAATTCTCAGGTCCCCAAGTTTGGATAGTTAACAAAAAATTGTTAGGTATGCCTTGGGGTACAGAGGCTTTGCAAAGTCCACCATTTGTTCTATTGCTGCCTTCCTTATGTTTTGGATTTGTCCTATTTTAGGTGAATTTTTTTAGAATAAATGGATGATGTGAAGGTGTCTTGAATTATTTGTGTAAAGTCAAATGTCAGTTTGTGAGTAGGCAGGTCCTTTGCTCAAATTAAAGGGAGACAAATAAAGTAGTTGGTACTTTAACCATCAAAAATAATAAGGGATAATGGTGTTTTTAGAAGTTGACACACAAAATAATCTTGAAATTTCCTTGATTCATCTAAACAAAATACACTAATCAAAAGTAAATTAATTTGTTTTTAATCCATCCGTATCACCAGCAAAGCAGGTTTTCAGATTATTGTCATTACAAAGAAAAGGATAATGTGCGCTGTTTTTCGAGATTTCTAAACTAGCCGCGTCACGAATGTTCTTTTTCTAATACAAACGCTAGTTTTACTAGACAGAAGGCTTCCGGCTGCTCTTTACTTCGGAGCATGCGCATTTTAACTTTGGACAATAGTCCGATGGTTTGCTGTACACACGATCGGATTTTGCACCATCGGACTTTTGTTGCCTGAAAGTTGGTCCGTTCGCAGACCAAACTTTTTGTCCGATGAAAGCCAAAAAAGTTGGTCCGATGGAACGTACACACGGTCGGACAAATGAGAAAAGTGTCGGATTTTGATGTTGGTTGGGCAAAAGTCCGACCGTGTGTACGGGGCTTAACTCTGGAACTTCTGCACTTCTCTCTTCTGTCACTAGATGGCTGGGTAGCTGGTGGCTTTATAAAGAAAAAATACAAAAATTGCGCCAAGTGGAAAAATGTGAATAAGCTGCTAAACACCACGAATAGACATCATTTGTAAACAAGCAAGAAAAAATAAAGTGTAGCGCTCAAATAAATATGCGATAAATGCATAAATGTGTGTCCATATATGAATGACTATATATTAACCACTTGAATACAGTGCACTTAAACCCCCTTCTTATCCAGACCAATTTTCAGCTTTCGGTGCTCTCACACTTTGAATGACAGTTACTCAGTCATGCAACACTTTACCCAAATAAAATTTGCGTCCTTTTTTTCACACAAATAGAGCTTTCTTTTGGTGGTATTTAATCATTCGTGGGTTTTTTATTTTTTGCGCTATAAATAAAAAAAGACGGTAAATTTTGTGAAAAATTGCCTTTTTCTTTGTTTCTGTCATAAAATTTAGCAAATTAGTAATTTTTCTTCATAAATTTTGGCCAAAATTTATACTGCTACATATCTTTGGTAAAAATAACCCAAATTGGTGTGTATTATTTGGTCTTTGTGAAAGTTATAGAGTCTACAAACTATGGTGCCAATCCCTAAGGCCTCGTACACACGATCGGACATATCCGATAAAAACGGTCCGCGGACCATTTCCATCGGATATGTCCGATCGGGAGTTTGATCCGATGGCGTGTACACACCATCGGATCAAATTCCCCGCCGTTGACGCCGCCACGTCACCGCCACGTCACCGCACCAGGAAGTTAAACACTTCCGCGCATGCGCCGAATCCATTCGGCGGCGGCGTGGCGGCGGTGGGGGACGACATGTCTGCTGGTAAGTGTACTAACCAGCAGACATGTCGGGCGGACAGATTCCCACCGGATAGATTTCAAAGCATGCTTTGAAATCTGTCGGGTGGAGAAATCTGTCCGCTAGCCCATACACACGAGCGGAGATGTCTGCTGAAACGGTCCATCGGACCGTTTTCAGCGGACATATCCCCTCGTGTGTACGAGGCCTAAAAGTTGATCAATCTGATCACACTTGAAGTACTGACGGCCTACCTAATTTCTTGAGATACTAACAAGTCAGAAAAGTACAAATACCCCCAAATGACCCCTTTTTAGAAAGTAGACATTCCAAGGTGTTAAATAAGTAGCATGGTGAGTTTTTTTAAGTTGTAATTTTTTCCCACAATTCTTTGCAAAATGATTATTTTTTTTTTTTTTTACAAAATTGTCATATTAACTGGTTATTTCTCTCACAGAACATATGCATACACCAATTTACACCCCAAAATACATTCTGCTGCTCCTCCTGAGTATGGGGATACCAAATGTGTGGGACTTTTACACAGCCTGGCCACATACAAAGGCCAAACATTGAAGTAGCGCCATCAGGCGATCTACGAGCATAAATTGCACATCTCATTTCTCAACCACCTATTACAGTTTTGAAGGCCCTGGAGCACCAGGACAATGGAATTCCCCACAAAATGACCCCATTTTGGAAAGCAGACACCCCAACGTATAGTCTATGAGGCATAATGAGTCTTTTGAGCAGTTATTTTTTTTCCAGAAGTTTTGGGAAAACGTGGAAAAAATGAAAACGCATTTTTTTTTACACAAAGTTGTCCATTTATAAGATATTTCGAACACATAGCAAATGCATAGCAAAAATGACACCCCAAAATACATTCTGCTACTGCTCCTGAGTATGGGGATACCAAATGTGTGGGACTTTTACACAGCCTGGCCACATGCAAAGGCCCAACATTGAAGTAGCGCCATCAGGCGATCTACGGGCATAAATTGCACATCTCATTTCTTAACCACCTATTACAGTTTTGAAGGCCCTGGAGCACCAGGACAATGGAATTCCCCACAAAATGACCCCATTTTGGAAAGCAGACACCCCAACGTATAATCTATGAGGCATAATGAGTCTTTTGAGCAGTTACTTTTTTTCCAGAAGTTTTGGGAAAACGTGGAAAAAAATGAAAACGCATTTTTTTTTACACAAAGTTGTCCATTTATAAGATATTTCGAACACATAGCAAATGCATAGCAAAAATGACACCCCAAAATACATTCTGCTACTCCTGAGTATGGGGATACCAAATGTGTGGGACTTTTACACAGCCTGGCCACATACAAAGGCCCAACATTGAAGTAGCGCCATCAGGCGATCTACGAGCATAAATTGCACATCTCATTTCTCAACCACCTATTACACTTTTGAAGGCCCTGGAGCACCAGGACAATGGAATTGCCCACAAAATCACCCCATTTTGGAAAGCAGACACCCCAACGTTTAATCTATAAGGGCATAATGAGTCTTTTGAGCGGTTATTTTTTTTTCCAGAAGTTTTGGGAAAACGTGGAAAAGAAATGAAAACGCATTTTTTTTACACAAAGTTGTCCATTTATAAGATATTTCCAACAAATAGCAAATGCATAGCAAAAATGACACCCTAAAATACATTCTGCTACTCGTTCTGAGTATGGGGATACCACATGTGTGAGACTTTTACACAGCTTGGCCACATACAGATGCCCAACATCCAAGTAGCACCATCAGGCATTCTAGTAGCATACATTACATATATCATTTCCTGGCAACCTATCGTTTTTGAAGGCTCTTCATATTTCTAACACATAGCATGTACATACCAAGAATTACAATCCAAAATAAATTATATTGTGGAAAGGGTAAAAAAAAAAGT
Organism: Rana kukunoris; assembly: GCA_029574335.1. Classification (NCBI taxonomy): domain Eukaryota; kingdom Metazoa; phylum Chordata; class Amphibia; order Anura; family Ranidae; genus Rana; species Rana kukunoris. The sequence goes on along the minus strand of CM056050.1, from coordinate 19,020,501 downwards.
ATTACCTGTGCTTTTAGTAGTGTCCACAGAAGAGAGCACTGGTCCAGGCAGCAGTCAGGGATGTGCTTAGCGACAGCTATAGTAAGTCTCCAGGCAGCATATTTGAATAGTCCAGGTAGCAGTGGTGTGGCTCGTTCATGCCGCAGGCAAAGATGATGGCAGGCATGATGGCAGTAAGTCAGCAGCAGGCTGAGGGCTGCAATTGGGTAAGACCTTTGCACAGGGGCACAGGGGTAGAGGCTTCGACCCACCCAAATCTCTATGAAGCCTCCGGACTCCAGACCCTAATCCGGAAATTACAAAACCCGGAGAAAACAAAAAAAAAAATGTCTCCATCCAGAAAAACTATTCTGGAGCCCCTCACATATGTGAGACCCCTGTGTACTACAAGGGCAACAGATCAGTCCAAGTGGTAGGCAAAAGCATAGTCCATAAAACAGGCCAGGGTCAGTTCACGTGGAAGAAGTCCAAACGGTAAGCAGAGGAATAGTCAAAAAACAGGCCAGGGTCAATTTACGTGGAAGCAGTCCAAACGGTAGGCAGAGGCATAGTAAAAAAAACAGGCCAGGGTCAGTTTACGTGGAAGCAGTCCAATCGGTAGGCAAAAGCATAGTCCATAAAACAGGCCAGGGTCAATTTACGTTGAAGGCAGTAGCATGAAAATAGTCATATGGGAGAAATGGTTAAAAAAATGGGCTAGAATTTTAGGGAATCATGATAATTTTCGAAGCATTCTCCAATGCAAAAGCCAGGTTGGGAGGGACACCGGGGACAATGGTGGCTGGAATCTTTTCGAAATCCTCTTTTGCTGCAAACGCGACATTTTTTTTTGCCGTCTTCGGCCTCCTTCAGTTGGTGGGATGTGGTACGGGTAGTGCCGTCCATGAAGTCGGCTAACGACATCAGAGCAAAGGGTTTCTGAGGGCGGTCTTTGTGGATAGATGAGGGACGTGACTATTTCTTCTGTGAATTGTAGCAAGCGGGCAGGGTTTTCAGTGGATTTGGAGTAGACTACATAAGAATTATAAATGGGCAAATGGATAAGATAAATTGCTACCTTCTTGTACCAGAATCGGGACCTCCTTATTGATAAATAGGGCTGAATCATTTGATCATTGAAATCCACCCCCCCCCCCCCCCATGTAAAGATTGTAATCTTGGACACATGTCGGCTTTTCAATGGGGCCTCATCTTTGTTGAACAACAACTGCAGTGTCATTGTGAATGGTGGACATCATGTGCACGTCTCTGTTATCCTTCCACCTCAATGCCAGCACTTCGTTGCACCTCACTGTTGCTCTTTCCCCCCTTCGCAGCTTTTTATTTACAATAGATTGTGGGAAGCCCTTCCTATTTTTTCAGGAGGTTCCGCAGGCCAGGGTTTTCTCAATATATAGGTGTCGGAAAAGGGGCAGGCTTGTATAAAAATTATCTAGATAAAGATGATATCCTTTTCTTAGGAGTGGGTAAGTCAGGTCCCAATACGATTTTTCCGGCTGTGCCTATGTAGGCCGGGCACTCAGGGGGCTGGAGCTTGGAATCTCTTCCTTCGTATATGCGGAACGCATACAGATATCCCGTGGCTCTCTCACACAGTTTGTAAAATTTGACTCCATATTTAGCCTTTTTACTAGGAATGTACTGCTTTATTCCTAGACGGCCACAAAAGGGTACCAGGGACTCATCCACACATATATGTTTCTCGGGGACATAGATTTCTTCAAATTGATGGGAAAGGAAATTTATCAGGGGGCGAATCTTGTACAACATATCGTAATCTGGATGATTACGGGGAGGGCACTGGGTATTGTCATTGATATGAAAGAATCTCATAATCATCTCGTATCGGGACCTGGACATTTTGGCAGAATACATGGGCTGGTGGTAGATGGGTTTGGTGGACCAATAGGAATGTCCTTGATTTTTTTTGTTAAGCCCCATGTTTATGGTGAGGCCAAGAAACAATTTGAACTCCTCCAAATTTACATCTCTCCACTCAAATGGACGGGCATAAGAGGATTGGGGGTTGTTGGCAATATACTGCTGGGCATACAAATTTGTCTGGTCGATAATAAACTGCAGAAAAGTGTCGGGCAAAAAGAGATGAAGGAAATCAATTTCTGAAAAATATTGGGTATTGGCCTGCACACCTGGCTGTGCTGTGAAAGGGGGAATAATTGTTGATCCCTATCCGGAAGGCAGCCATGTTGGGTTGGCAAGAACATCTGGTACGAATGTAGTGGCCCTGGCTCCTGGGGGACGTGACACTCCAGTAGTTGGGGGAGTTGAATTTATTGTGCTGGTACTTAGGCGTGATGTGGCAGCACTGGTACTGGGCCTGGGCATTTGTTCGCGAGGGGTTTTGCGGGGGGTTTCGCTGGCGGCATCGCTGGTACTGGGCCTATTGCTGGTGGCAGCGCTGGTACTGGGCCTATTGCTGGCAGCAGAGCTGGTACTGGGCCTTTTGCCGGTGGCAGAGCTGGTACTGGGCCTATTGCTGGCGGCAGTACTGGTACTGGGCCTATTGCTGGTGGCAGCGCTGGTACTGGGCCTAGGTATATATTCCTGGTTGCTGGCAGCTGCCTGGTTTTCAGAGTGCCGTGCCCTTTTAGGAGGGACCCATTCTTCATCCGAATCATTGCTGTAGTCAATCGGTTCAAATTCCGAACTTGATTCGGAATCAAAAATGGAATCTGATAAGAGCTCCCCGGTGCTCTCATCAGTCATTGAGAGGATCTGGAACGCCTCCTGGCCAGAATACCATTTTTTGGACATTTTGGCTGTGTGGCAGGTAGCTGTATATGATGGGTGACAGATAGGTGGCAGGTGACGGTAACTGATGGGTTGTGCGATGGGTGGCAAGTGATGTTCACTGATGGGTTGTGCGATGGGTGGCAGGTGATGTTCACTGATGGGTGATGGTGTGACAGGAGATGGTCACTGATGGGTGACAGACGATGGTCACTGATGGGTGACAGGCCACGGACGGTGACGGGTGATGGTCACAGATGGGTGACAAGCGATGGTCACTGATGGGTGACAGGCCACGGACGGTGACGGGTGATGGTCACAGATGGGTGACAGGCGATGGTCACTGATGGGTGACAGGCCACGGACGGTGACGGGTGATGGTCACTGATGGGTGCACCGCTGTTGGTCACTGATGGGTGACGGGTGATAGGGCAGTTCACTGATGGGTGACGGGTGAAAGGGCAGGTCACTGATGGGTGACAGGGCAGGTCACTGATGGGTGACGGGTGACAGGGCAGGTCACTAATGGGTGACGGGTGACAGGGCAGGTCACTGATGGGTGACGGTGACAGGGCACGGTCACTGGTGGGTGATGGGTGACAGGGCAGGTCACTGGTGGGTGACGGGTGACAGGGCAGGTCACAGATGGGTGACGGTGACAGGGCATGGTCACTGGTGGGTGACGGGTGACAGGGTAGGTCACAGATGGGTGACGGTGACAGGGCACGGTCACTGGTAGGTGACGGTTGCACCGCTGATGGCAGTCTCTTTATGTGACAGGTGCACTTTATGGGTGACTGTTGGGTGACTGTTAACAATTGGGGGGGCAAAGGGACAGGTGTGGTGCTTGTGCAGACACTACAGAACACAGATCTGTAACTCACTGCTTTAGCTCTTCTCTCATCACACTGGAAACGATGTGTGAGGGGAGAAGAGCTGGTGACAGTTAGTTACAGCTCTTTGTTTACACTTAGTGATCAGGCTGTGAATGGATCACAGCTGATCACGTGGTACACAGCCCTGACCAATGGCTGTGTACCATTGTCGGTGACGAGCAGTGTTCCCGGGAACACGCTGCCACTGACGGGCAAGCGCGGCGTGAGCGCGCGCCGTGCACTTTGGGGGTGTTGCCATGCGTGATCAGCCGTGACTTCATCACGGCCAATCACGTGGTAAACAGCGCATCCGCGCCGCTGTTCACCCCTGTCGGTAACGAGCTGTGTCTTAGTGACACGCCGCTACCGACAGTATAGGGATGCGCGCACGCGATCGCGCGCATTCCCTATTTAAATGACTGCACGTCATATGACGTGCAGTCAGGATATTGGCGTCCTCCGCCCGCCGTCATATGACGGTGGGCGGTGGACAAGTGGTTAAAGTGGTTGTAAACCCCCAAAATTTTTTTTTTTTTGATGTCACAATATAGGGCCAGATTCAGGTAGAGTTACGCTGGAGTATCAGTGATTCGCCAGCATAACTCACACTTTGAGCCGGCTTATCTGTTTTCTGTAGTCAGAAAACAAGATACGCCGGGATTGAGTTCAGATACGAGCGGCGTAATTGTATTTCGCCGTCGTATCGGAACTGCAATTTTAAAATGGGCGCTCGGGGCGTTCCCGCTGATTTACGCCAAGAATATGTAAATCAGCGAGAGACGGAAATTCACGATCGTACGCCGGCCTGACGCAGTGACTTTCCGACGTTTCCGTAAGCGATACGCGACGTAAAGAAAAACATGCCCCCTAGGTGGAGTATCCTATGTTAAGTATGGCCGTCGTCATCGCGTTGAATTTAAAAAGTTTAGCGTCGTTTGCGTAAAACGTCCGTGAATGGGGATTGACGTCATTGACGTTCACTGACAGAATTTGGAGCATGCGCACTGACAGTCGACGCATGCGCAGTACGTTCGCCACGGGATCGCGCCTAGTTTAAATAATACACGCCCCCTACCCGCCCAATTTGAATTCCGCCGGCTCATTTTCACTACGCCGCCTCAACTTTAGGAGCAAGTGCTATGTGAATAACAGTACTTGCTCGTAAAATTTCGGCGGAGTAACGTAAATGACAAACGTTACTCCAAAATAAAGATCCGCTCTCCTACCTGAATCTGGCCCGTAGAGTATAAGATTTCCTATCATCTGTGCCCAGTCTTGCCACACAGAGTTAATCCAGTACTGAGTAATCCTCTTGTAATGTTCAGTGCAAATTACCAGAATTCCAGATAAAAACTTACCAAATTATAAAGTCCGTTTCTCTGTTTTTGCTTTGAGTGACAGGTTATTTACATATCTAGCTTGGACATGTTTATCATATGTTATGTTTTGTTTATCATAACATGAGGTGATCCAAAGTTCATTGTATATTACCAGGATGTGTTATGTGGGGGAGGGGTGGATTTCTCACGTTTTATACCTCATGTTATGATAAACATAACATAACATATGATAAACATGTCCAAGCTAGATATGTAAATAACCTGTCACTCAAAGCAAGAAGAGAGAAAACTGACTTTTTATTTAGGCAGGTTTTTATCTGGAAGGCTGTTCATTTTACTGAACATTGGAAGAGGATTTCTCAGATCTGGATTAACTCTGTGTGGCAAGACTGGGCACAGATGATAGGAAATCTTATACTCTACATAGTGACATCCACTTTAGGTGAAACAAAAGAAGCAATACTGCATACCGGAGGTATCTATCTCCAGTAAGATGGTGAACTACAAAAAGGTGTGTATCTGAACACAAGTGTTACGATGAACCGGTGAATCTAAGGCCTTGTACACACGAGCAGACAGATTTGTTCAAATCTGTCTGTCCGACAGATTTGAACAAATCTGTCTGCTGGGATTTTGGTTTGCTCGCGTGTACACACATGCAAACCAAAATCCCCGCCAGCAGACAGCGCGCTGACGTGTCGGTGACGTGGCAGTGACGTTGACGCCGCCACGTCACCGCACCAGGAAGTAAAACACTTCCGCGCATGCGCCGAATCCATTCGGCGGCGGTGCGGCGGCGGTGCGGAACGACATGTCTGCTGGTAAGTGTACTATCCAGCAGACATGTCGGGCGGACGGATTCCCACCCGATAGATTTCAAAGCATGCTTTGAAATCTGTCGGGTGGCCAAATCCGTCGGCTCGGGCGTACACACGATCGAATCTGTCTGCTGAAACGGTCCAGCAGACCGTTTCCAGCGGACAGATTTGATCGTGTGTACGAGGCCTAACACAATAATACATGTAGCACTTACTGCATCCAAAGCACAAACCCTCCCTGTGAAGAAGTGTAGTCTCCGGTCTTCTTTTCTTCAGCTAGCTATTATACTGCAGTGTTTGTAATCCAATGGTTTAACAAGTAATGAAGTAACACAACTGAAGAGTTATAACAGTTCCTGCTGTAAAACACACTTGTAGATGCCTCTGGTGTAGGTATACCTTAACTGTCAGTCAGCCCTCAATGAAGCATAGGCTTTTAGGCCTGATTGAACTCAGTCTATTTGAATGAGACCTCCCTGTAGGACTACAGGTCCCAGCAACTTTGTAAAATGAGTCTAAGTGTGTTAAGGGTGTTAAAAAAACTTCTGGGCAACAGCTCTCTCACCACACCAAGCCTGGAAAGTTGTGAACCTCTGCTCCGGCTGCCTCAGTCCTGCTGCCAATCAGCACTGTCACGCTGCTCCGCTCCGCAAGCAAACTGGACATCCACTTGGCTCTGTCAAGGGTCCTGGATCCTCAGACCCGATCACACTGCTTCTCCAGCACACTGTGGTAAGGCAGAGTCAATGGATGTTGTTCTGCTCTGCACGATGTAGGCCCTCTTCTGAACACTCCTTCACAGATCCTTGCAGGCAGGCCATGTGTCCAGAACCCAAGAAAAATGGCTGCACTCTGCCTTTTTTATCCACCCAGCATGCAGTTCAGCCACCTAGTGTTCATGGGTAAGTGAGTCTTTTCACAAGATAAACATTTTTCTGCTCTGCATGTGTAAGTTAAAACATATCTCTGTCACATTGGTATTTGGCTCCCTCTAGTGGTATGCCATCTTTAGCATTACATGGCAAAAATACCAGTGCTACATACTCCCCCTGCTTTAAGTCTTTGGTCACCAAAGATATTCAAAATCTTAGCTCTATTACACACTTTTGCCTCTAGGCGATTGCACAATACTGACAGAGGAGCCTCCCACCAGTTCTCATGCGATGGGAGACTGTTCTGTGCACTCACAGCTGACACCATAGTGTCTGGTACAGATGTGTCAAGGGGTTGGTTGGGGTTCTCTCTTTCTGAATTGACAGTAGAGAGACCAGGCATTTCAGAATTTCTTTTGGCAGTAAACCGAGTCTGGTCGGAGCATTCACCCAGCACGTCATAAGTTAATCTTTTGGGTGCATGAATCTCTCTTTTAACTCTTTGTCTCTTGGGTGTAGGCACCATCTTCGAGCAGGTACTATCCTCTCCCACTTCAGACTCTTGTACTTCGATGTCATTAAAAGACGAGTGATCCTCAGAGTGTCCATTTTGTGGCACAAATTCTGGGGCTTCTGGTCTAAGAATTCCATTGTCATTTCTTCTTCTGTGGGGTGGACAGTTTACATCAACTCCTGGCATTTCAGGTGACCACAACCAGCTTATCTCCATCTCCTCCTCCTCACTACCTTCTGTGGCAAGGGATCCAGATTGAGACCTAGTTACAGGTCGAGGTACAGCAGTAGACGTGGACAGTAGTTCCTGTCGTGGAGTTATTTGGACTGCTTCTGTTAGAGGTAGGAGGTGATTCCGGTGCCATATTTTTAATGGTCCTGTACTCCCTTCTGGTTTGATCTGATATACCGGCAGTCCTGGAAGTCGTTTGCATACAATGTACGGCTGTGACTTCCAGCGATCAGCCAGCTTGTGTTTCCCTGGTATGCCCAGGTTTCTCAACAAGACTCGGTCACCAGGTTGTAGATCTTGAATCCGTACCTTGAGGTCAAAGTTCCTCTTGTTTCTACTTCCTCTCGTGTCCGATGTGGCTTGGGCTTTTTCATATGCGGCCTTCAAACTTCTCTGCAATCTGTCTACATACCCTCGGTGAGAAGTCTCTGAGGTGTGATCCAGAGAAGTGCCAAAAGCTAGATCCACCGGTAGTCGGGCTTCTCGTCCAAACATCAGACGATAAGGCGAATACCCTGTAGCATCACTTACGGTGCTATTGTAGGCGTGTACCATGGCTGTGATGTGTTTACTCCACTGTTGTTTTTGTTCAGAGGCCAGAGTCCCCAACATGTTGAGAAGGGTTTGGTTAAACCTCTCTGGTTGAGGGTCCCCTTGTGGATGGTAGGGAGTAGTCCTGGATTTTTTTATGCCAAGTAGATCCAACAGTCTTCTAATAAGGGTACTCTCGAAGTCTCTTCCCTGATCTGAATGGATCCGTTGAGGCAAACCATAGTGAATGAAGAATTTTTCCACTAAGGTCTTCGCCACTGTAGATGCCTGCTGATATCTGGTGGGAAATGCCTGAGCGTATCGGGTGAAGTGATCAGTGACTACCAGGATGTTTCCTTGCCCACTCAGGTCAGATTCCAAACATAGGAAATCTATGCATACTAGATCCATTGGCCCTTGACTCTCTAAATGGCCCATTGGGGCGGCTCTCTGGGGTAAGGTCTTCCTTTGTATGCACCTGAGACAGGAATGACAGTAGCTCTCCACTTCAGTCCTCATGTATGGCCAATAGAACCTGTCCCTCACCAGTTGAAGAGTCCTTTCTGATCCCAGGTGGCCATGGTGATCATGCAGGGCAATTAATACTTTCTCTCTATGTTTCTCTGGCAAAAACAACTGCCACTTCTCTTCAGAATCTTCAGAGGGGCCCCTTCTGTAGACCACTCCTTGCTGCAGCTGCAACCGATCCCACTCTTTGCGTAGCAGGCGAGCTTCCTTCTGAGCGCTCTGGAGAAGTAGATCAGGGTGTTGGCTCTCCAAGGCCTTCAATACCAGGCCACAAAGGGGATCTTCCTGTTGGTCTCTCCGGAGGTCCTTCCTAGATAGCTTAGGTAGACCTTCCTCCACAATTTGAGTGACATTACCATAGCACTTAGGCACCCCCGCAGCGGACACTCCGACTTCTTCAGCCCTAGCTCCACCTTTCACTTGTTGTTCCGCCCCCTCAAAAAGGGCTCTCACACCCTCAGGGGTAAGCTGGGTCCATCCTCCTGAGTGGTCCTGGGAACAGTGGGGCATTCTGGACAGTGCATCGGCGTCTCGATTCCCAACCCCTGGTCGATATTTCAGGCTGAAAGTAAATGCAGAGAGGGCAGCCAACCATCTATGGCCTGTGGCGTCCAATTTTGCTGTAGTGAGCAAGTATGTGAGAGGATTGTTGTCCGTCTTAATCACGAACTCGGCGCCATATAGATAGTCTTTTAATCTGTCTACTACTGCCCACTTCAAGGCCAGAAACTCGAGCTTGTGAGTTGGGTAATTCCTCTCAGCAGGTGTCAGACTCCGGCTCACATAAGCAATAGGTCGTAAATGTCTGTCGTACTCCTGATAAAGCACTCCACCCAGTCCATCTCGGCTGGCATCCACGTGCAGTTCGTAGGGTCTGGTAGGGTCTGCATAGGCCAAGACTGGGGCAGTGGTAAGGCTCCACTTCAGCTGTCTAAAGGTCTCTTCGCATTGCGGAGTCCACTGGTCTTCGATGGACTCTTTCTTCTTCCTAGGTCCCTCTTTTGGTTTTCCAGGTTTGTCCGAGTCTAAACCAGCTTCCTCTTGGTTCTTCAGCAGCTCAGTGAGTGGATGAGCTATCTTGGCAAACCCTTCTACGAACCTACGGTAGTATGAACAAAACCCTAAAAATGACCTAAGATCGGTCACATTCGTGGGTCTGGGCCAAGAGGTGACAGCTTCCAGCTTCTGAGGGTCTGTGGCCACTCCTTCGGCGGACACAATGTGGCCCAGGTAACTCACTGAAGGATGATAGAATTGGCACTTCTCCATGGAGAGCTTCAGGCCTTCATCATGAAGTCTCCTCAAGACTTTCTCCAGGCGCTCTTCATGCTCCTTCAATGTCCTGCCAAACACTATGATGTCATCCAAATATACCAGCACTTCAATCAGGTTCATGTCGCCTACAGTCTTCTCCATCAACCTCTGGAAAGTGGCTGGGGCTCCAGACAGACCTTGTGGCATGCGATTGAATTCAAAGAATCCTACAGGAGTAATGAAAGCGGTCTTCTCCCTATCTTCGGGGTGCATGGGGATCTGGTAGTACCCACTTTTTAAATCCAGCACACTGAACCACTTTGCCCCGACAGGCTCTGTAAAGCATCTTCTATTCGGGGTGTGGTGTATTGGTCGGGAATGGTCCTCCGGTTCAGTGTCCTATAGTCAATGCACAATCGTAATGACCCATTCTTCTTCCTCACTACCACTATTGGGGAAGCAATAGATGGACTCCGAGACTCTCGGATGATTCCTGTCTTCTTCAACTCAGCCAGCTGTTCCCGCAGGTCTTCCAAGTCTCCCAATGGAATCCGCCTGACCCTCTCTCGGAAGGGTTTATCTTCCTCCAATCGAATCTTGTGTTCAGCACTTTTTGCAAGCCCCACATCAAACTCACTTTTTGAAAACGCAGTTCTCCATCTCAGGAGCTGGGTTTTTGCTCTCTCCATCCAATCAGGTGTTAGGGGGGTGTTTTTCGGGTAGAACTCTTCCATAGGAATCTCTCCCTCTTGTCCTCCCACGATACCATACGATAAGACTGGGGTTGCTTGATTCACCTTCCCCAGCAACACTCTAGCTGGCATCTTCACAGGTGAGGTTGTGGTGTTCCGGACACTGACTGAGACCTTCCCCCCGCTCCGCTTCAGCGCCTTGGTCGATAACAATTCTGGGATTATTTCCAACTCCTTATCTTCCTTCTCTCTGTCCGTCTCAAGGACGATGAAAGGGCCAGGTTGTCTCCAATTCAGTTTGATAGAAGCTTTCAAACAGACTACTTCACCTGGTTGCACAATCTTCTCACTTCTGTCTAGGCGCCAGATTTTTCCCACTCCTTCCGCCGGGGCTTTCTGCTCATGCACTAGATTTTGGTACACTTGTGCTAGCATTGGGTGTACCTTCATGGCTGGAGTGCCCTGTACTTGGACAAGCGGTGTCAAAAGTCTTCGGACCAGGTCGGTATTGGTCCCAATGATGAGAGAACTTCTATCAGCCCCTGGGGGGCGGGGACACACCACTGCCAGGGTATCGAAGGTTTCGGCCTTTCCCGCCACACTCGGGTCGAAGGTAAGCTTAATGGGTAGGTAGCCGTCATAAGGGAAATTCTGGGTCCCTAGGCCCCATATCTCCAATTCCTCCAGCTTCCGCAGTGGCAAGTGTCTGAGATGTTTTTTATAAAAGTCACTGTAAAGTAAAGTCACTTGGGCTCCAGTATCCAACAGGGCTTTAGTGTAAATCCCTTCCACTTGGATGGGGACAATTGGAGAAGGTCCCACTAGCTCAGGAGGGAATCCACGGGGAGTGGCAGGTTTAGCTTGTTTGGTAGCTTGCACTTTTACACCTCGCTTCTGTGGGCTTTTGCCCGGATTCGGCCTAAGTGTGTCCCCAGGGACCTGGTATGTATGAGGTTGTTTGGAGCTGGCTGTTGTAACAGGGCGCCCAGCTGACTCCTTCACCGGGGCCCTCTGAAGTTTTCCGCCTGCTCTTGACGTTTTGTTTCAGGCTTTGCCAGGCTTGGGCATACTTGACGGTAGTGTCCAACTCCCCCGCAGTTGAAACAGGTCTTTGGCTTCACCGGTTTCTCAGTCTGAGCGGCAGTAGAATCCATCGGGGTCTTAAGTGCCGGGACTTCCTCCCTCTGTGGTCCAACCAGCTTTGCAGTCAACAAGGCCATCATTTCCAACATCTCTTTCTGCATTTGAAACAGTTTTCCTAATTCAGACTGTGGCAGATGTTGTACAGGTAAGGACCAGGGCATTTGATCAGTGTTCACTGTCAGGACACTGGGTTCCTGAGAGCCCTGTAGAATTTCAGATTGATGCCCTTTGGTTCTTGCTGTGGTGCTGGACTGAATTGTCCTTTGTTTCTTCTCCCTTTCCATCTCCATCTTCGCTGCTTCATTAGTCTCTTCAATGAGCACCTCATCTGTAGTGAAAGGATCGTCCAAGTACTGCCTTAACTGGAACTTGATATAGTCACTTCTCAGTCCTGTAGCCACAGACCTCAGGAATTTCTTCTGGATCAGTTCAGCCCCAAAGTGTTCATCTGAATCTTCTCCTTTCGAGACAGACAACAGGCGGTCTTTCAATTCAATGGCCCTGAATAAGAAATTCTGCGGGGTCTCCTGACTGCTCTGTGCCATATTTACCATTTGATGATATAGCTCAGCAGCATCTTCCTCTTTGTAGTAGCTCTTTAGTATTCTCCTGAGTTGTGCTAAAGTCAGTCCATTTTTCATTTCCAGCATGCCTCTGATACTTAGACCTGGGCTAATGGCATTGACTACAGCCTCTACAATTTCGGATTCAAGATATCCTCTTTGGAGTCCCAGTTCAATCTGATGCAGAAGATTTGTATAGGACAGGTTGCCTTTCTGTTCCTTCTCTCCTATCTGACCTTCAATCTTGAAATCTTTTCGGATCGTCACCTCTGGCAAGTGGCTATGAGTGCGTCTCTGGATGACTGAAGCAGGTCTTTGCCTTTGCTTACTACCGCTCAAGTCCTTGCATGGGACACTTAGCTCTTCAATGTGTTCCGCGATCATGCCGGAGGTCTCCTTGAACCTTTCTTGTATATTGTGGTACTGCCGTTTTAGGTCAGCTAGTTGTCGTTCCGACTGGGAACCTCTCCTGTGTGTGTTAACCACGGCCTCTTCCTTCTCCAAAGGGGGCCTTGTACTGATTTTGGTTGGGGTTGACCCAAAACTAACTCCCGGCATTGTTGGCTTAACATGTCTAGAGTTGGCAGAGCTCCCTCCGAGCCCCTCTGGGTGCGTCAGGTAAAACTTGGTTTTGCCAGCTAGCTGCACACTCGAGCCTCTAAAGTTCTCCGGAATTCCCTTTCTCCATTCCAATAGGGCATAAGTGTGAGAGGTCCCACAATCTGGTCTAACGGCGATCACCCAGGCCTTTCTATCTGGGGACAATGCCTTTACAATCTGGCTGACCTGTTCTTCCTCCCAAGCTTCTCCTGGGAGTGCGATTGCCACGCTCGCTTCTGAGCGAGCGCCTTCTGCTTCACACCACCGGACCACTGTGACGGGGTCCATACTGGTGCCAAGAGGGTGGGCTTAATTCTAGAGTAACAGGATCCCGGACGAGCCCCCACGTGTAGCACTTACCCCCGAAGGAGCTGCTGGTAATTGATTGGGCCTGCACTCTGCTCTACTACCCCCAAATAATTTGTCTCAACCCGCTTGACACAGCTGTGTAACAGTGTGGATGTGAAACTTTTACTAAACTGAACAACCCCACATAACAATGTGTATATAGTGTACCTTTACCGTTATCTGGGCATCCGTTGTTCCACCTGTTAGAATAACGAACAAGTCTCACACCAAGTGTGATCAACCAAAATGCAAGTTTACTGGAACTGGTATAAAGACAGTAGTTTTATATTAACTGTATCAACATACAAACTTACTATAATAATGCAAAGATATCAACACAGCACAATATGATTTTTCAAGAGCGTCCCCTGAGGTATAAGGCAGCCTTTTGTCTTACTGCATCCAAAGCACAAACCCTCCCTGTGAAGAAGTGTAGTCTCCGGTCTTCTTTTCTTCAGCGTGCTATTATACTGCAGTGTTTGTAATCCAATGGTTTAACAAGTAATGAAGTAACACAACTGAAGAGTTATAACAGTTCCTGCTGTAAAACACACTTGTAGATGCCTCTGGTGTAGGTATACCTTAACTGTCAGTCAGCCCTCAATGAAGCATAGGCTTTTAGGCCTGATTGAACTCAGTCTATTTGAATGAGACCTCCCTGTAGGACTACAGGTCCCAGCAACTTTGTAAAATGAGTCTAAGTGTGTTAAGGGTGTTAAAAAAACTTCTGGGCAACAGCCCTCTCACCACACCAAGCCTGGAAAGTTGTGAACCTCTGCTCCGGCTGCCTCAGTCCTGCTGCCAATCAGCACTGTCACGCTGCTCCGCTCCGCAAGCAAACTGGACATCCACTTGGCTCTGTCAAGGGTCCTGGATCCTCAGACCCGATCACACTGCTTCTCCAGCACACTGTGGTAAGGCAGAGTCAATGGATGTTGTTCTGCTCTGCACGATGTAGGCCCTCTTCTGAACACTCCTTCACAGATCCTTGCAGGCAGGCCATGTGTCCAGAACCCAAGAAAAATGGCTGCACTCTGCCTTTTTTATCCACCCAGCATGCAGTTCAGCCACCTAGTATTCATGGGTAAGTGAGTCTTTTCACAAGATAAACATTTTTCTGCTCTGCATGTGTAAGTTAAAACATATCTCGTTCACATTGGTATTTGGCTCCCTCTAGTGGTATGCCATCTTTAGCATTACATGGCAAAAATACCAGTGCTACATACATATGAAATATTAAATGTGTATAAACACAAATAAGTCTTTCTAAAATCCCAAATCACAGGTTGGTGGCTGGAACAAACAGTTCTCTCAACAAATATCCAATAGAGGTGATGTAGTCCACAGTGTGAATGTTTTTCATACAGAATCTCAGCAGATCAGGTGTGATATCACAGAGTCACCAGGGAGTGCCTTCACCAAAGGATGAGGGGGAGAATTAAACACTCTTATCGTGATGAGTGGATCCAGCTCACCATGTGGTGGAGGATTAGCAACGCTTAATCACACCTGTGGACTATGCACACAGGGACCAGGAAACGTCTCCACCTCTGATTGGATGATAGGTAAATGTTCCCACGTCAGGATCCAAGAAACAGGTCCACCAACACTGTTGGTATAACACAGTCTTTCTCAACCTTTTCAACACAGAGGAACCCTTGATATTGTTCTCTGGTCTCGGGGGAACCCCTGTTAAAAATTAGAACTACAATTCATGATACCTTAGTGTGATGGTCAGTGGTAAGAATGATCCTTACACTTGTAGTCATTGGGAAAAATACCTCCTTACGTATAGCTAAAAAGATCAATGGTGTCAGTGGGAAATTATCTGAGAGGCAGAAATTGCCCAGTGCTAAAGGAACCCCCAGCAACCTCTAAAGCAGGGGTCTCAAACTCAAATTACCTGAGGGCCGCAAGACAAGTTTTCATATCTCATGGGGGGCCGCATGCAAACTTTCAACTTCAAAAACAGTACTGGTGTCAGCGAACGTATTATTAACCCCCAGCTCTGTGTCAGCGGACACATTATTAACCCCCAGCACTGGTGTCAGCGGACACATTATTAACCCCCAGCACTGGTGTCAGCGGACACATTATTAACCCCCAGCACTGGTGTCAGCGGACACATTATTAACCCCCAGCACTGGTGCAGGGTACAGCACATCAGGGAACAGCGCACATCAGGGTACAGGGCACAGCGCACATCAGGGTACAGGGCACAGCATATCAGGGTACAGGGCACAGCACATCATGGTACAGAGCCCAGCACATCAGAGCACAACAGGGTACAGGGCACATCAGAGCACAGCACATAGAGGTACAGCACAACAGGCCACATCAGGGTACAGGGCACGGCACATCAGGACAGGACATATCAGGACAAGGAACATGGCACATCAGGATACAGGGCACATGAAACAGCACATCAGGGTACAAAGCCCAGCAAATCAGGGTACATGGCACACATTAGGGTACATGGGCCACAATCAGGGCACGTGGGGCATATCAGAGCACATCAGGGAACAATCAGGGCACATGAGAGCACACCAGGGCACATCAGGCACAGCACATCAGTACAGGGCACATGGTACATCAGGGTACAGGGCACAGGGTACCCTGATGTACAGAGCCCAGCACATCAGGGTACATGAGGCACATCAGGGTACATGAGGCACATTAGGGTACATGGGGCACATGGCACATCAGGGTACATGAGGCACATGGGGCACAATCAGAGCACATCAGGGCACATGAGAGCACATCAGAGCAGATGAGAGCACATCAGGGCACATGAGAGTACATCAGGGCACATGAGAGCACATCAGGGCAAAGGTCAGCGTTTACTTGTTTTCTTCAGATGCAGAGCAGTGCAGGAAGCGTCTGTCAGAGGTTCACTTGTCTCTCATGTCACGCTGCTACTCCCCCGCGGCCCCTCCTCTC
The DNA here is from genome assembly GCA_029574335.1 of Rana kukunoris. Lineage (NCBI taxonomy): Eukaryota > Metazoa > Chordata > Amphibia > Anura > Ranidae > Rana > Rana kukunoris. The sequence continues at coordinate 19,004,501 of CM056050.1, read as the reverse complement.
TTCTCGTCCATCCCAGATGATGTCACAAGCAAATAGGGATGGACGAGAAGAGAGGAGGGGCCACCGGGGAGTAGCAGCGTGACATGAGAGAGAAGTGAACCCCTGACAGACACTTCCTGCGCTACTCTTCATGCACCTCGATCTACACTTCCGTGGCACCCGCCCTGCCTGCGGGCCATTTATTACCGGGCCGGTACTTTGAGACCCCTGCTCTAAAGGAACCCTAGGGTTCCACGGAACCCTGGTTGAGAATCACTGGTATAACAGAATATTAAGTGGTTGTATATAAAAAAGAAGAAAAAAGCCTCCACATGGTGTAGTAGTGACAAAAGCAGGCAACAATTTAATCAAAAATAATTGCCAATAAAATAAGGGCATTGCAAGGACAGATTAGGAATAGATGGGGTATTTTAGCCAATGGGCAGGGATTTTCTTAGGTCCTTTGGCCTGCTGGGAGAGCCTATTTATTTGGGTGAGGTCAGGTGATCAGGGTTTTGTGCCACCTGGATGTTTGTCTGTGTGGACATGTGTTTTGCTGTACTGAGCTGCTAGGCCAGAGCCTGAGGCCTATCCTGGGGACAACTGGCTGCTAGGCTGTCTGAGGCCCTATCCAGAAGCAAGAGAGCAGCATAGGGTTGGGATTGCGGGTTGCAATCCAACCAGGAGTGATGGTTTTTCCAGCCAGAGAACCTGTCGTGGTCGGAGATAGAGGGACCATCCACCTTACTACCAGGGACCACTGTGAGTGGCTGAAGCAAGTACCAGAGCAGTATTCTCACCAACCGGGGACAGTGAAGAATTGGGAAACTTCAGCAGGTGTCAAGCTAGGTACCCAGCCAGCGGAGGTGACACTTTCCTTGGTAATCTGGATGCATGGGGATCTGGTAACATGCACTCTTTAAATCCAGCACACTGAACCACTTGGCCCCTGAGAGGCATTGTAGGGTTTCTTCTAGGGTTGTCCAGATACCGATACTAGTATCGGTATCGGGACCGATACCGAGTATTTGCGGGAGTACTTGTACTCGCGCAAATGCTCCCGATACCTAAATAGAATACTTTTTTTGTATTTATCAACCTGTTCTGTGAAAATTTGAGTTTTTTACTACTGCGTGACAAGAAAATAATTTTTTTTTATTCATTTTTACTCATTTTTATTCTTTTATAATGTCTTGAGTTAGAGTTCTTCATAATTCTAAAGAAAATATCCTTAGTCTGTATTGTGGTTTGATAACTGTCACATGACATTTAAAAAAAGTATCGGTATTCGGTATCGGCAAGTACATGAAAAAAAAGTATCGGTACTTGTACTCGGTCCTAAAAAAGTGGTATCGGGACAACCCTAGTTTCTTCTATGCAAGGGGTTGTGTACTGATCTGGGATAGTTCTTCGGTTCAAAGTTCGATATTCGATGCACATCCAAAGAGACCCATTCTTCTTCCCTACTACTATGATCAGGGAGGCATAAAGGCTCCAGAACTCCTTAACCTGTTGCCGACCGCCCACCGTCATTATACGGCGGCAGGTCGGCACTGCTGGGCGAGAGCACGTAGCTCTACGTCCTCCCTTTAGCGTCCGCTAGGGGGCGCGGGCACGCCGCCGGCGGCCCACGCATGCGCCCCCGCTCGTCCCCCGAGTCCCGTGCGCGTGCCCGGCGGGCGCGATCGCCGCTGGGCATGCCCGCTCGTTCGTTACAGAGCGGGGACCGGGAGCTTTGTGTGTAAACACAAAGCTCTCGGTCCTGTCAGCGGGGGAAACGCTGATATCCTGTTCATACAATGTATGAACAGAAGATCAGTGATTTCCCCTAGTGAGTCAACCCACCCATACAGTTAGAACACACACAGGAACACACTTAACCCCTTCCCTGCCCCCTAGTGTTAACCCCTTCACTGCCAATGGCATTTTTATAGTAATCCAATGCATTTTTATAGCATTGATCGCTATAAAAATGCCAATGGTCCCAAAAATGTGTCAAAATTGTCCGATGTGTCCGTCATAATGTCTCGGTACTGAAAAAAATATTAATAAAAATGCCATAAAACTACCCCCTTTTTTGTAAACGCTATAAATTTTGCGCAAACCAATCAATAAACGCTAATTGCGATTTTTTTTTCGAAAAATATGTAGAAGAATACGTATCGGCCTAAACTGAGGAAAAAAAATGTTTTTTTATATATTTTTGGGGGATATTTATTATAGCAAAATGTAAAAAATATTGATTTTTTTTTTTCAAAATTGTCGCTCTATTTTTGTTTATAGTGCAAAAAATAAAAATCACAGAGATCATACCGCCAAAAGATGGTATGACAATAACAAAACCCTTTACCTAGAACAGTGAATTGTTATCCACTGGGGAGATAGGAAAACACCTTAGGTTGGACACGATTTTACCATAAGTCCTTATTTAAAGGAGAGGTGCTGGTTCCTTCTTTTTATTTTCTTCTTCATTATCTTTGTTTTATTTTTGTGTTTAAATAGTACAAGTTAAACAGTACAGAGCATGTGGCTACATGCTCAACATTAAAGTTTATCCCCCACATGCATGGAATACTCGTACACAAGTCATGCACTATTGTACAATATTTGCATTTATTCCCAGAACATGTACAGCAGAGGTGACATAGGTCTGTTTTCATGGGTTGCAGTGTGTACCCAAAGGGGTAACCTATGGAAAAGACGGGCCTCAATGACATATCGTTTGCCTGTCGGTAGATAGACTTGCATTTCATGTGTTGTACCATCGCCTTGTTAATATGCAGCGAAGATGTCTTCTTTTGTTGTTCCTTTGACATCCACCTGCATTCTTGTAGTTGTACATATGCCATGTTTTCCATGTTTGTTCAATCTTCAGAAAACAATAAAAAACTATTGAAATTAAATACCACCAAAAGAAAGCTCTATTTGTGGAAAAAAAAGGACGCCAATTTTGTTTGGGAGCCACGTCGCACGACCGTGCAATTGTCAGTTAAAGCGACGCAGTGCCGAATCACAAAAAGTGCTCTGGTCTTTGACCAGCAATATGGTCCGGGGGTTAAGTGGTTAATGACCCCTGATCTCTTCATCTCAGCCAACTGCTCTCGGAGACTCACTTTTTTTTCTGATCACCATAGGGAGCTTCAAGCTGATTGGGTAACTAGTGATGTTCCTCACACTGACAAGAATTCATCCCCCATTTCTGATCTCCGAGACCAATTCTATTCTAGCCTCCATATCTGCTGAATCAGCCTCTACCACTACGTTAGGACCCGGCTGGTCCCATGACCGCTTGACCGTGGCTTTGAGACAGGCCCTCTCCCCAGGCTGCAACACCTTCTCATCTGTATGCAATTGCCACAATCTTCCTACTCCTTCAGCAGGTGCCTTCTTCTCTTGTAACACTCGCTGGAACGCCTGCCTCAGCTGAGAATTATTCTTTACTACTGGAGTGCTTCCCAAGGCCAGAGGAGTGAGTAGTCTCCTCACAAGATTGGTGTTGGTTTCTATCAATAAGGAATTTGGTAGGTTTCTCTCAGGTGGCTCTAGTTTGTGCCCTAACCAACCTCTATGTAAGGCGTGACGTTGGTCTAATTATTTGTTCAGTAAGGTGTGCATTGATTTCCTGCCTCTGTTTTCCCTTCCCTGGGGATTTAGTTTCTTTTGCTTGTTTAGGTAAAGAAGGGGTAGAGGTAACAGGTGACTTGCGTCCTTTCCTTTTCTTGACTTTGGAGCTCAGATTCCCTTCGAGTCTCTCAACTAGCTCCTTCACTGAGGTCCCCTGAAGTTTCCTGCGTCTTTGGGAAGAGTAATTTTTGCAATGCTATCAGAGTATCAGAACTTCAGTGAGTAATTGAGGGCTGATGCCAGACTTGGGGCACTCACCTCAGAAGTGTCCAACCTCTCTGCACCCATAACATCTCTTCTCTTGCCCCTGGTACGTTTCTTTCTCACTTTGATGAGTCCCTTGTTCTTGGACTTTCGCTTGGGCCTCCATCACTCGCATCAGAGCATGATACATTTGGGTTTGGGCTTGAGCTACCTGGGCCATCAATTTGGTTGGTCCAAGTTTAGCCACTGGCTTATTTGTTTCAGGAAGGGCCAATCCCACCGGTTCAGACTCAGTTACACTGTCATCATCTAAGAAATCCATCTCCCCATTAACAGCTCGAACCACCACTTTCTCTTTGTTCCCAGCTATAGAGCCCAATTCTCTCGATCGTTGGCTTTTCTCTTCTAATAGAGTCTCCTCCTCACGTACTTCTCTTATCAGTTCAGGGTATGTGGGTACCACTTGAGTTCTCTTCAATAGTAACTTTAAGACCAGTTAGCATATAATCAATAGTAGCGCTTGGAGGGGATGATAATGGACTATATACAATATTTTAGTAATGAGAACGGTATCATTAGCAGTAATCAGCATAAATTCATGAAGAATCATTCTTGCCAAACCAATCTATTAATCTTCTATGAGGAGGTGAGTTGCCATCTAGATAAAGGAAGGACCGTAGACGTGGTTTGTCTGGATTTTGCAAAAGCATTTGACACAGTTCCCCATAAACTTTTACTGTAACATGTGGCCACTCATTAAATAGACAGGAAAAAAGGTTTAACCTTAAACTACGCAGAGGGTTCTTTACTGTAAGAGTGACAAGGAATTTCCTTCCACAGGTGGTGGTCTCTTCGGGGGGCATCAATAGTTTCAAGAAACTATTAGATAAACATCTGAATGACCACAACATACAGGGATATACAATGTAATACTGGCACATAATCACACACATAGGTTGGACTTGGACTTGTGTCTTTTTCAACCTCACCTGCTATGTAACTATGTAATACAATAGGATGATTTGACTGAGCCCCTTGCAGAACCCGATCCAGGCGAGCCCATTCTGGAGGATAATTTGATGCAGCATCCTATCTACTCGGCACCGCGTCGAATTTCAAAATGTTTACGTCGTTTGCGTAACTCGTCCGTGAATGGGGCTGGACGTAAATTAGGTTCACGTCTAAACCAATGAGTCATAGCGGCGTCATTTGGAGCATGCGCACTGGGATACGTCCACGGACGGTGCATGCACCGTTAGTAAAAAACGTCAATTACGTGGGGTCACACTTAATTTAAATAAAACACACCCACATCAAACACATTTGAATTCGGCGGGCTTACGCTGGCCCATTTACGCTACGCTGCCGTAACTTAGCTTGGTGAATACAGCACTTGCCTCTCTAATTTACGGTGACGTAGCGTATCTGAGATACGCTACGCCCGCACAAAAATAGGCTCTCCATCCTGAATCTAGCCCCTAAAATTTGTAATATCTGCCCCCTCTTCGCAGAACTGCTTAAGTTCAGTTAAATTGGATGGTCACCATTTGTGGACTGCAGTCTTCAAGTCATTCCACAGATTTCCGATGGGGTTTAAGTCTGGGCTCTGACTAGACCATGCAAAGACATTCATCGTCTTCTTCTTCAACCACTGTGTGGTGATTTTTGCTGTGTACTTTGTGGGTCATTGTCATGTTGGAAGGTAAACCTTCTTCCCATTGACAACTTTCTGGGCAACAGATTTTCCTCAAAAATTTTACGGAATTGTGTCCCTGTCATGAAGATCTTGCCAGAAACAGGCGCCTCAGACTCTTTGGTTCCCGATCGCGGGTGCAACCGCGCATGCGCACGTGCACGCGCGCGCACCTCTGTTGGCATCAGGCGGGCTATTTAAGCCTGCCTGTCACATACAGTCCTCGCTGTCTGCTCTACAGCGTTGTGTGTCTTAAGACTTGATCTGAGACTGTATTAAGACCCGGCTTACCTTTGACCATCCAGTTATCTGCCTGCATCTGACCTCGGCTTGTTTGTGACCTGTAAATCTGAAATAATAACTAACTAATAATAACTATTACTACCTATTAAATTGTAGGTATGGGAATTTCCTTTCAAATTTGGCTCTTAGTGAACGTAACGAATACGAATTTATCTGAAGTTACAAATTATTCCGAAATAACAAATGCCGCATCTAAACGGAATGGAATGTAACGAATTAACAATAATAAATAACAATACTAATAAAAATTGTTTTATTATTATTAGCCACTTAACAACCGAGGACGTCATATGACATCCTGATCTTTGTGCGGTGATATCTGAATGATGGGTGCAGCTACAGGCATCATTTAGATATCACCGTCTTCAGCCGCCGATCCTCTGCACAATAAGAACGATCAAAGTGGCAGTTCTGCCGCTTGATTGTTCTTATAGGCAACGGAAGGGGATGTCACCAGTAGGGATGAGCCAAACATACCCGCGTTCGGTTCGCATCAGAACGTTCGAACAGACCGCGGGTTCGCGCAAACATTTAGAAACCCATTGAAGTCTATGGGTTCGAATTCAAAAACGATCATTTTTAAAGACCAATATTCAACTTAATGTTGGAAAACGCCTTTCAGAACCCGGGTCTTGCCCCAGGGAACATGTATCAATGGAATTTTTTTTTTTTTAAACAGTCATTTTTTCTGGAGCAGCGATTTTAATGATGCTTAAAGTGAAAAAATAAAATGAAAAATTCCTTTAAATGTCATACCTGCTGGGTGTCTATAGTAGTGGCACTTGTTTATAAATGTCCCTGCACAACATGAGATTACTCTCAGAAAACAGTAATTTAATACTGCTTGCGGCTTTAATGTAATGTTTGGTCCCTGCAATATGGATAAAAATCATTGAAAAAAATAGCATGAGTTTCCCCGCCACCACTCCCCCCAGGTCATTACAAGACCCAGTGCCAATCCTGACCTCCCTGGAGCCCTAAGCAATAATGACATGGCACATTAAAAATGAGAAGCGGGGGGCGCTGACGACAGTGACATGCGACATGTGACATGTGACAGCTAATGCGTTTAAGTGCTATCAAACAGCAAAATGCAGTTACACCAACTGCGTTTAGGTGCTATTAAACAGCAAATGTGCAGTAACAGCTAATGCTTGTAGGTGCTATTAAACAGCAAACGTGCAGTTACACAACTGCGTTTAGGTGCTATTAAACAGCAAACGTGCAGTAACAGCTAATGCGTTTAGGTGCTATTAAACAGCAAACGTGCAGTTACACAACTGTGTTTAGGTGCTATTAAACAGCAAACGTGTAGTAACAGCTAATGTGTTTAGGTGCTATTAAACAGAAAACGTGCAGTTACACAACTGCGTTTAGGTGCTATTAAAGAGCAAACGTGCAGTAACAGCAACTGCGTTTATGGGCAAAAACTCAGCAAACGTGTAGTAAGATCGACTGCGTTTATGGCCAAAAACACAGCAAACGTGTAGTAAGATCGACTGTGTTTATGGCCAAAAACACAGCAAACGTGCAGTAACACTGAGTACTATGTTTAGGTGTAAACTAAACACTATGCAGGCAATACAACACGTTAGAGCACTGCATGTAGCACAATCTACTGCCTAACAATAGGAATAGCTGATCTAGCTAAGCTATACAGTGTATAAATATATGTACAACTCATAGGGATGTATATATATTCTCTACACACTGTGGGCCAGATTCTCTAAGAAATTTGCCGGCGTAGCGTAAGCCATTTACACTACGCCGCCGCATCGTACTAGAGCAAGTGCCGTATTCCCTAAGCATTTGCTCCGTAGTTTGCGTTGGCATAGCGAAAATGGCCCAGCGTAAGCCCGCGTAATTCAAATGGGGCGGCATGTATTTAAATTAAGCGCGCCCCCGCGTCGAACGAACTGCGCATGCGCCGGCCGGGGAAAAAGCCCAGTGCGCATGCTCCAGCTCACGTCGGAAAGCGCCGTTGAATCCGACGTCAAAACGACGTGATCGTCACTACGCAATGCCCTATTTGCGAACGAGTTAGTAAAACGACGTAAGCGACGGAAAAAGCCGACGCTGACCCGACGTCATACTTAACATGGCATCCGACGGTACTTCGTAAGGTTACTCCTCATAGAAGCAGGGGTAACCTTACGAGTTCGTAAACGACATACGCGACGACGGGGCGGCGTAAAAGCGATCGAGAATCGGCGTAGTAGCCTCATTTGCATAGGCAAATGAGAAAACAACGTAAAGGCCACCTAGTGGCCGGAGTTGTCATTACAACTACGATCCGCAAGTGTAATGGTATTACACTTGTCGGATGTTCAAGCGTATCTATGCCAAAGTGATGCTAAGCATCACTCACATAGATACGAGCCAAAAAAAACAGCGATACGACGGGGTATCTGAGATACTCCGTTGTAGCGCCGCTGAGAATCTGGCCCTGTAAGTTTAACTAAACTGACTAGCCTTCCTGCTCTATCTATCTATCTATCTATCTATCTATCTATCTAGTAGAAAAGACACTGTGGGCCAGATTCACATACAATTACATTGGCGCAGAGGATCAGCGATACACTACGCCACCGTATTTTACCTGGCTCTATAACAAATCCAAGTAGATTTTGGCCCGTAACGTACGGCGGCGTAGTGTATTTCTCGCGGCGGAATCGAAATACGCGATTAGGGGGCATGAAGCATTTAAATTAGGCGCGTCCCCTCGGCGATCGAATTGCGCATGCTCCGTTCAGAAATTTCCCGTTGTGCATTGCGCGAAATAACGTCGATACGTCATTCGTTGTTTGAGTAGCGTCGTTTACGTACATTCCTATTCCCGGACGATTTACGTAAAAGATAAAAAAAGACGTTGACATTCGACGCGGGAACGACGGCCATAAAAAAAGACGTTGACATTCGACGCGGGAACGACGGCCATAAAAAAAGACGTTGACATTCGACGCGGGAACGACGCGAAAAAGGCTCATTTGCATACCCCGATGCGGAAAACGAAGGGAACTCCACTCAGCGGCCGCAAAATTATTGCAGCGTAGATCCGAAGGCGTACGAACACGTAAGCCAGTCGGATTGAAGCACGCAGCCGTCGTTTCATGGTTTGAGGATTCAGACTAATGAAACGACGCGCCTAATTTGAAAGTACTCCGGTCTAACGCGAGATAGACCGGAGTAAGGGCTCTGTGAATCTGGCCTCTCTTTGACAAAGCCGGAACACACTACACGAGGCCGCCTTGCAGGCTGCCTTTTATAGTGTGGGGCTTGTACTAAATAGTGTTGAGCAGAATACGCCATATTCGCTTTCGCAATATTTCGCGAATATATAGGAGAATATTCGAGAAATATTCGGAAATTTCGAAAATTCGTGATATTTCATCTAAAATAAAATTGCGAAATTCATTGCGACATTCTCGACCGCGCATGTGCATGCGCGCGGACAACACGCGGCCGCGAAAACGGCGATCATTTCCTGGATTCTTTGCCAGTGTATATTCGGATTGCTATTTAGTGCTGCCCTGCGAATCTACTGCTGCCCTGCGAAGCGAAGATGGTGGGGAGTAACTTTTCATCCAGTGAGGAAAAACTGCTGATTACTGTAAGTAATTTCACCACTTGTTATTTCATTATCTTTACTGCATTTTAGACTAGTTAAAAAGTTAGGATGCAAGATCAGATATTAGTATTTCCCAAACAGTGTGTCTCCAGCGGTTGCAAAACTACAACTCCCAGCATGCCCAGGGTTGCCACCTTTTGTTCATTTCAAACCCGAACACTTCAGCGTCGCACAGCAATTTTTTGTCTTAGTTTGCATAGATGTCGCTATTAAATAACATTTCCAACCATATGAAATTAATCACAAAAGTTCCTCTTTACATCAGAGTCCACAGACTTCCCCTTTTACATCAGGATCCACAGAGTTCCCCTTTTAGATCAGTGTCCACAGAGTTCTCCCTTTACATCAGAGTCCACAGAGTTCTCCCTTTACATCACAGTCCACAGAGTTCTACCTTTTACATTAGAGTCCACAGAGTTCCCCTTTTACATTAGAGTCCACAGAGTTCCCCTTTTACATTAGAGTCCACAGAGTTCCCCTTTTACATTAGAGTCCACAGAGTTCTCCCTTTACATCAGAGTCCACAGAGTTCTACCTTAACATCAGAGTCCACAGAGTTTTCCCTTTTACATCAGAGTCCACAGAGTTCTCCCTTTTCATCAAAAAGTCAAAAGAAACAAACATATTATTGTTCATATGTAAAGATAGGGAATGAAAAAAAATAATCTATTGTACAGGGCCAGTGTAAGGGTCAAAAAATAATTATAGCGGTCAGATGAATAGCAACTCATTTCTCCCCTATACGTGTATCCTGTGATGTTACTCATATATACATAATTATGCAAATGATAATGGCTGCTATATTTATTCCAAAAAGGTGGCGACCAAAATGGCAACATATAAAATCTGTCATGTTACCACTGTCAGTGATTAATAAGGCGAGAATGCTTCCAATTGTTGAATACCATACATTTACAGCATATATCCATAAGGGTTTAAACAAAAGTATTATAATATACTTTGTTCTTCATCTTGCAGAGGTTCCTGCAACACGGTTATGACCTAATGAGGTGCCAGCAGGAAAAACAAAAAATTGTGCAGTCCGTATTGGAGGAATTACAGGAGTTTCATGGCGGGTCACATGACCACATGGCCATTCTCAAAAAATGGTCAGACCTGAAGAGGCGCCAGATGGCCCGGGTCACACAGATCCGCGATGAATTTCATCCAGGTAAGTTATTGGTGACAGTCATGTAAGGTCATATGTAATTAACCTTAGGGCAGATGTTGTTAACCCAGACGCCATGTTGTGGTAACATATATCACCACCCAAGGTATTCATAGTACTGTTGGAAAAAGACATTATTCCATCAAGTTAAACCATGGAATTAAAGTGGTGGTGTGGTGGGTTAAAGGGGAAAGGGTGGTATTTTATAACTCAATTACCACTAAATTCCTGTGCTAGGCTTTGGGTTATCATAGTAATCCCGTGTACTCCATCAGGCCCTTTTTTTAACATGAGATCGCCAGAATAATACAAAGGAAACACAAACAGCTCATTTTACCATGGTGGCAGCCCAGCTCACACTCAGTCCCCTGTAGTGCCAGCAAGACCCTTTAGTATAACATTATCCCATTGGTTAACTGTCTATATAAATAAATGTGTATTCATATACAATACATCAGAGTACACATAATTTGCATATGTTATTAGAAATCATTTTTACATATATGAACATTGTGTTATTATAGGAGCTCCTCTACCATCTGTGCGCCCCAAGCGCACAAGGCGACAGGCCGCAGAGGAGGAGGAGGACGAAGAGGAGGATGAAGAGGCGGATGAAGAGGAGGAGAGGGCTGAGGAGCAGCCAGGGCCCTCCCACTTACCACCCCCAGCTCCTGAGGAGCTGCAACTTCCCCCCACCCAACCTCCTGGTGAATGCCATGATGCAGAAGAGGAGCAGGAGGATGACACAGCGCCTGTGATGACCATTAGTGTTGAGCAGAATATGCCATATTCGATTTCGCGATATATCTCGAATATATAGTCGAATATTCGAGATATATTCGCTAAATATAAACAACTTGTCACATAGGTATCTGAGCAGCAGCAGTATAGTAGTAACAGCACACAATATAGTGTTTTATCACTAGTGGAAGAGGTGGCAGCAGCACAGCAGCAGCATTGGTAATTGTAGTATATAGTGCCAAAGAACTTGTCACATAGGTATCTGAGCAGCAGTATAATAGTAACAGTACACAATAAAGTGTTTTATCACTCGTGGAAGAGGTGGCAGCAGCACAGCAGCAGCATTGGTAATTGCAGTATATAGTGCCAAAGAACTTGTCACATAGGTATCTGAGCACTGGCAGCAGCAGTATAGTAGTAACAGTACACAATATAGTGTTTTATCACTCGTGGAAGAGGTGGCAGCAGCACAGCAGCAGCATTGGTAATTGTAGCATATAGTGCCAAAGAACTTGTCACATAGGTATCTGAGCAGCAGTATAGTAGTAACAGTACACAATATAGTGTTTTATCACTCGTGGAAGAGGTGGCAGCAGCACAGCAGCAGCATTGGTAATTGTAGTATATAGTGCCAAAGAACTTGTCACATAGGTATCTGAGCACTGGCAGCAGCAGTCTAGTAGTAACAGTACACAATATACTGCAATTACCAATGCTGCTGCTGTGCTGCTGCCACCTCTTCCACGAGTGATAAAACACTTTATTGTGTACTGTTACTATTATACTGCTGCTCAGATACCTATGTGACAAGTTCTTTGGCACTATATACTACAATTACCAATGCTGCTGCTGTGCTGCTGCCACCTCTTCCACTAGTGATAAAACACTATATTGTGTACTGTTACTACTATACTGCTGCTGCCAGTGCTCAGATACCTATGTGACAAGTTCTTTGGCACTATATAGTGTTTTATCACTTGTGGAAGAGGTGGCAGCAGCACAGCAGCAGCATTGGTAATTGTAGTATATAGTGCCAAAGAACTTGTCACATAGGTATCTGAGCAGCAGAAGTAGTCGTAACAGTACACGATATAGTGTTTTATCACTCGTGGAAGAGGTGGCAGCAGCACCAGCAGTAGTAAGAAAGTGGCAAATCTCACAGACAAAAGGTGACAGCACCAGTATGAGTAATATATCGGTACATAATCACTCAGCCTTTTGGCATTAGCAGTAGGAGCCCATATTGTGGCAAAATTACAAAAGCTTGAAGTTGCATTAGCATGGTGATTAAATTTGAAAAGCAGAATGACACAGGCCTTAAGTAGCTGTAGCCTGACTATACCATAGTGCCTCATAATATAAAAGTTTGATTAACGTTATTTCTATGCTATACGTGACTTTTTAAATTCATGATGAGCATTGAGAAATTACATTTCAAAATAATGTGGCAGCAGCATCAGGACTCCTTATAGTGGCTTAATGACACAGCATGGAAATATTTATGCCCTTAACACTACCTGCCCACTATGAGTTTCAAAGGTATAAATCAGAGGTGGCAAATTCAAGGCCCGCAGGCCGAATGCGGCCCTCCAGACCCTTACTTTCTGCTTTCAAGCAATGCATCCAACTTCTTCCCAGCAGTAGCATAAGGAAAGGGGGATGCACTGTGATGTAAGGGAGAGGGGGAACTCAACTTCTGATGGTGGGGTGGGATGGTGGGGTGGCCCTTGACATCTAATTTAAGGGGAGGGGATGCGCTGGACATCTAATCTTACAGATATAACCGGCCCTTTTGAGGGCAACCATAATGCTGATGCGGCCCACGATGAAATTGAGTTTGACACCCCTGGTATAAATAGATCGGAGAGGTATTGATGAATGACAAGGGACCATTCAGCGCCCTGAACCGACGGCGGGTGCCAGAAAGTCACCGCCGATCCAGGACTCATTCATCTTGATGAATGTGAGTCTGTCCACGGAGTCTGTGGACAGACGGGTCCTCTTGTCCATGACCACCCCACCTGCCGCACTGAATGTCCACTCAGATAGTACGCTGGAGGGAGGGCAAGACAATAACTCCAGCGCATGCTGAGCGAGCTCGCGGCAGGTGTCCAATCTGGCAACCCAGTACTCCATGGGGTCGTCGGTGCTCATACTGTCAGAAGCACTGATGGACCCCATGTAGTCTGCCACCATGTGGGCCAGCCGCTGGTGGTGACTGCTGCTGCTGCTGCTGCTGCTGCTGGTACTGGGTCGCTCAGATTGCAAGAACATCCTCATCTCACCCATTAGGTCCCCTGCTCGGCTGCTGATGCTGCTGCTGGGTGCAGCCACCTGCTGGGTGAGATGAGGGGGGACAACTGGAGGCCGGGGAGTTGCCTGCTCCAACCGGCTGACTAGGCGTGCCTGCAGTTCCTCCCTCCGGTGCTGCCTCCGGCTGGCTGGGAGGAACTGCTCCAGTTTCCCCTTACATCTTGGATCTAAAAGGGTGGCCATCCAAAATTCTTCCCTCTCCTTTATAGTCTTAACCCGGGGGTCCCTCCTGAGGCATCTCAGCATGTGGGCAGCCATGGGGAAGAGCACAGCCCGCTGTGACTCGTCATGGCTGCCCGGGTCCATGACGTCCGACGCCCAACCCCCGGACTATCGGTGCCCCCAACACCGGCTCTCCCTCCTGACCAGGCCCTGACTCCAGGACGTCACCAGTAACCTCCTGATCATCATCATCCTCCTCCTCCTCGTCCTGGGCCTGGTCTTGGTGGAGCAGTGTTGCCTCCTCCTGCTCCACCAAGGCACTCTCCCCAGCTTCGAGCAGGCGATCTAGTGCCCTGTCCAGCAGGAACACTATAGGGAGCACGTCGTTGAGGCCGACATGCTCCCTGCTCACCATCTTGGTCGCCTGCTCGAAAGGGGCCAACACATGGCAGACCTGGTGTATCTGCCCCCACTCCGCACTGGTGATGTACGGGAGTGTGTGTTGTGATGGCCCGCCAGTGCCTTGCTCCAGCAGGTATTCCTTCACCGCCCTTCGCTGCTCCCACAACCTCTCCAACATGTAGAGGCTGGAGTTCCACCGCGTCACACTGTCCACAATCAGCCTGTGAAGGGGCAGGCTGTTGTCCCGCTGCAACTTGGACAGGGACGCGGCAGCGGTTGGGGAGCGCCTGAAGTGGCTGGCAATCCTACGTACCCTTAGCACAATGTCACTCAACCCGGGATAGGTGCGCAGGAACTTCTGCACCACAAGGTTGAGGACATGTGCCAGACAGGGCACGTGGGTCAGACTGCCAGCCTGGAGGGCGGAGAGGAGGTTGCTGCCATTGTCACAGACAACCATACCTGCCTGGAGCCTTCGGGGTGTCAGCCACTTCTGGACCTGAGCCTGAAGTGCGGTCAGCACTTCAGGGCCAGTGTGTCTCCGTTCCCCTAAACTAACAAGCTGGAGCACGGCCTGACAGAGCACGTGCCCCACACTTGAGTAGCTACGGGGGCGCTTGCTGGGAGGCTCAGCAGCTGTGGAGACAGTGGCTTGAGGGAGACCAGCAGTTCTCCCCTGGACACCCCGGGGCGGCACCACAAAATCTGATGCCGCCAATCCCTCCCCGGCGCCTCGGAGGGAAACCCAATGGGCCGTGAAACTGATGTAGCGGCCCTGCCCATGCCTGCTGGTCCAGACATCCATTGTGAGATGCACCCTGACAGCGTGATCCAGCGACAGGGTTACATTCTGCACAATGTGCTGGTGTAGGGCAGGGACACCAGTCCTGGCAAAGAAATGGCGGCTGGGGACACGCCATTGGGGTTTGGCCTGCTCCAACATCTGCCTGAAGGGGTTGCTGTCAACGATGTTGAAGGGCAGCAGATGTTGGGCAATAACCCTTGCCAGGAGCCCATTGAGGGAACGCACACGTCGGTCTCCAGGGGGGAAGGGAGTGGTGGAATATCTCGAATATCGCGGTGAATATTCGCAATTCCGAATATTCGGATTTTTCAAAATGTATTTTTAAAACAGATCACATCCTAGTGATCTCCATCGACGTCTAAAAGCATTGCTGTGCTGATTAGAGAGACCCTGGGCCGAGTAGCTCATCCGATCCTTTTATGCTGCCGAATATTCGCAATGCGAATATTCGGCAATAGGAATATTGCGCGATTATTTTCTCCGCCCTTCATTTGCATTAGAGCCAATCAGAGTTCCCCTACCACAGTTGTCAGAGGTTAGCAACCTCCACATCAACCAATAGGAACCTGCCTGCACGACCATTATACAGTATAAGCTAACTCCCAGCATGATTTCATTGCAGATTCACATGGTGGTTATAGAGAGTGGAGTGTTTCTGTGCCATCTCTGAGCTTGCATTAGCATTGTAGTGCATTTCAGTTCTCTGGTTCCTGCTGTTTCATTTCAGTTCTCTGGTTCCTGCTGCTTATATTTCTAAACTGCTTTTTTCAAAGCAAGAGACCCAAAAGCTTTTTTAAAAGCTCATATTTGTGTTGTTGTTTTCCAGGTTAGTTTAGCTTAGTGTTAGATAGATAGATTTCAGTGTACTTAGTGTAATTGTACACTTCTTTAAGGTAGCTTAGTTTAGTGTGTGTTTACGGGGTACCTCTCGCGCCCCTACTACTGGTAGAGGATCAGGTGGAAGGGGAGTCCGCCTCATCCGGGAGTTTTTCCCCTCGGGCAGCCGCCCGATATTGCCTTCCCAGACTTCAGCAGTGGTGGAGTATATGGGGCACAGCAGTGCCACTGACTCATCAGTGCCGACTCCAAGTAGCACCACCACCAGTACACAAGTGCCTTTAGTACCCACCCCCAGCCCCCAAGAGTCCAGCCTCATACTGTTTGACAGTGACAGGACATAGATTTATGTCCTGATGGTCAGGACCTTTTTGAAGGGTTGATGGAGGAGGAGGATGGGGTGCCGGCTGTCAGTAGCCCAGAGACATCCCTTCCAAGTGGTGCTGGTGTTTTTCTGCAGGAAACACCCACACCTAGTCAGACCCATGCATCGGTGAGGGGACATCGGAGCCAGGCAATGCGAATATTCGTGAGCAACACTAGTACTAAACCCCCTGAGCCATAATTGGCCAAAGCCACCCTGGCTTTGGCCAATTATTGTTCTTCGTTTTTTGCGCGTTGTGATTGGCCAAGCATACAGGGTCATGGTGCATGCTTGACCAATCATCAGCACGCAACGCCGCAGTGAAATATGGGCCGACGCGTCTCACTCGAATTTGGTGCGAACGACCCGTTTTGTTCGAAATTCGTTGAACGTACGAACAGACGATGTCCGAGTCGAACATACGTTCGTATCGAACGTGGAGCTCATCCCTAGTCACCAGTCATCTCTATGACTGTAAGAGGCCCGGGTGCGAAGTTATGACGTCACGCCCGGGTACCCCAAAGTAAACAAAGCCGCAATCGCGGCTGTCGGCATGAGATTGGTGAATTATTTTTTTCGATCTCATGCTTTCCAGCCTGGAGGAGAGATGTGGGGTTTTATTGACCCCACATCTCTCCATAAAGAGGACCTGCCGCAGTGATTCCTATTACAAGGGTTGTTTACATTCCTTGTAATAGGAATAATAGTGATCAAAAAAAAAAATGTAAAAAAAAGTGTAAAAATAAAAAAATGACGTAAAATAAAAATAAAACTAATTTTTTTTTTTTTTTAAACACCCCTGTCCCTGGTAGCTTGCGCTCAGAAGCGAACACGCATGTAAGTCCCGCCCACATATGTAAACGGCGTTCAAACCCCACATGTGAGGCATCGTCACGTGCATTAGAGCGTGTGCAACAATTCTAGCACTAGACCTCCTCTGTAACTCGAAAATAGTAACATGTAAAAAATGTTAAAGTGTCGCCTATGGAGATTTTTAAGTACCGAAGTTTGGCGCCATTCCATGAGTGTGCGCAATTTTAAAGTGTGACATGGTAGGTATCTATTTACTCGGCGTAACATTATCTTTCACATTATACAAAAAAATTGGGCTAACTTTACTGTTTTGTTATTTTTTAATTCACGTTTCCCCCCCCCCCCAAAAAAAGGTGTTTAATGCGCAAATACCCTGCGAGAAAAAAAGTTGCAATGACCGCCATTTTATTCCCTGTCTGCTAAAAAATATACAGTATATGTAGCGCTACCCCTGCAGGAGCCGCTGGTTTGATTTGGGATCGGCGTGTCACCTTTCTTAGCATGTCTAGGGGTATGATGAAAATGGATGACAGGAGCAATAATCAAATGTCCAGACAGCGAGATGTCATTTTCTGTGCTTTTATTCTGCCAACACGGCAACAGGTAACTCCAGGTTAACACAGGAAAGGATGATAAGAAGAAGTTGCAGATACAGGCCCTAGTTGCGCAGAAACAGTTCTGCTTTAATGATACCCTTTTCACACGTTGCCACTCCAGCCGGAGTGGGTATAGCGCACCCGGACAGTCTCTCTCACAGAACTGGCAGCCAGGATGTTGCTCAGAATCCCTGAGAAGGAAGCAAACCTCTGCTACAGGCTTGGCTCAATGGAATTTAAGAGAAGTACCTCTGCCACCGGCCCTTGATCTGGAATGCGACTTGACGGAGTGATTCCTTCTCAGTAAGCATTTGTCTGAATTGTCTTCAGATAGTTCTTGACTTTTTAGGTCACTGACTGACAGGTTGTCGTATAACATACTCTCAGTGTCCAGTCACCTCGATCCCGGGTGGCTTGTCTAGGCCCTATTGGATCGCCTGTCCCCGGGTTCTCCTCAGACTGACTCCCCACCAAACAGCACAACTCGCTTGGGATCTTCTCATAGGGGTGGGGTTCCAGTAAGTCACTGGGGCCTATTTGCAACTTTAGTTGCTCCGGGCCATGAGGGTCCAGAGTCAGGAACTCCGTGTAGCACGTGCGCCCCGGCCTGGTAGGCCATCTCGCCGGGGCCCGTGATGTGCGCACACCCCAAAGATGGGTGCCGCACCCAGATCCAACCTCAAACTCCCGACGCCAAGATGGCGCCCTAAAGAAGTACCCTCCCCCAGCATGCTCCGCGAGGGGAAACCTCCTCTAATTGGCTGCTGGTAAGAAAGCGCTCTCGCTGGTCTCCACTGCTGCCACCTGTCGTTTCAAGATGGAAAAGCATCATTGGAACGCAGAATGAAACTGTAGGACAGCACTAAACTAGAATTATTACATGGATGAGAGCTGAATATGTCTCTCATCCCCCTCTAAATTTGGATAGCGTCCGTACTTGGAAGTACAGGGGCACTACACATGTATATATAATCAGTGCCGCCATCAGGGGGGGTACAGGCAGTACACCTGTAAGGGACCCGGGGGTCCCCAGGGGCCCGGATGGCAACCCCCTTTTTTTTATAAAAAATATATATATTTTTGTAATATATTTTTATTTTATTTTTTTAATAAAGGGCCAATTTTTATTTTATTTTTTTAGGGTTCTGGAGGTGCCCAGGGGCCCGGAGATCCCCACTGCCCCGGATGACAATCCCCCTTTTTTTATAATTTGTTTTATATATTTTTTTATTTCTTTTATTTTTTATTTACACACACACACATATACATATATATATATATATATATATATATATATATATATATATATAATATTATTATTATTATTAAAGGGCCCAGAGGTTCTCAGGGCCCCGGATGGCAACCCCCCTTTTTTTTTAATAAAAAAAAAACATTTTTTTCTATATTATTTTATATATATATATATATATATATATATATATATATATATATATATAAAGGGCTCAGATGGCCCCATGTGGCAAACCCCTTTTTTATTTTATAAATGTTTATTTTTGTTTATATAATTAGTTGTATTTATTTTTTATTAAAGGGCCCAGAGGTTTATTTTTTTTATTTTTATTAAAGGGCCCAGAGGTCCCAGATGGCAACCCCCCTTTTTTTGTAATTTCTTTTTATAGAAAAAAATGATTAAAGGGCCCAGAGGTCCCCAGGGCCACATATGGCAACCCCCTTTAAAAAAAAAAAATATATATATATATATATATTTTTTTTTTCTTCCTTTTTTTTATTTTTATTAAAGGGCCCAGAGGTCTCCAGGGCCCGGATGGCTACCCCCCTTTTTTATACATATTTTCTTTATTTCTTTTTTTTGTAAAGGCCCCCCCCCACTTCTCAATTTCAGGCGGCAGGACCCCCCCCCCCCGATTCTCTGCTCCAGGGGGCCCATGCCTGAAGCTGTGTAAGGGGCCCCATAATTCCTGATGGCGGCCCTGTATATAATGTTTGGGGGTTCTGATTAATTTTCTAGCAAAACAAATGTGATTTTTACATTAAGGAGAGAAGTGCCAGAATAGGCGCGGTGGTCAAGCGGTTAACGTTTATTAACTAGTTCCATTTTGTTTAGATGCAGCATTCGTTATTTCGGATAATTCGTAATTTCAGATAAATTCGAAAGGAATTTCCAATACCTACAATTTAATAGTTAGTTATTATTTCAAATTTACTTTCTTATTTTTGAATTTGAAATTTTCGAAAAAACAAAACAAACGAAAACGAATGAATTTTTCGTACATGACATGTTGGGTATCGATGTACTCGGTGTAACATCATCCTGGTATTAGAGTGAGGCGATTGCTATCTATAGAGCGATAGATATTCCCTACTGATCTAGCAGTGTGGGAGGAGCTTACATAATAAGGAGAAACCAATCAGAGGAGTGATCCGCACTGACAATCCCCTCCCCATCAACTCCCCTCTACTACTTCTAGGGCTTGCTGTAGACTTGAGCTGAGCTGCAGCGTCCGTTACGCTTTGGTACGTCCCCCCCTGCTGCTTTTCTATTGGCTGACGTCAGTTGTTCCACGCCCCCTCAGCAAGCTCGTGCGGGAGGCGCGAGAGACGCGCGCTTTAAACATAATTAGGAGGCGCTGGTGTCCGCGATCCGCCGCCCGTCACCGAGATGAATGGAGTGGGAGGTGAGCTCCGTGACAGCCCCGCACCGGGACTCTCCTCACCATCGTAACCCGTACCGGAATGACCAATAAAGTTAATTGAGGAGTAAAAAAAAAAAACAACAAAAAAAACGTGTCTCTCTTTGTTGTGTGTTGAGTACAATGATGAGGAGGGGGGAGTGGCCATGTAGAGGAAGGGGCGGGGACGCGCGGTCCGTGCCCGGTGCATTGTGGGACATGGTGGGCTCCAGTCAGGAGGCGGTGTAGCTCGCCACCGGAGAATTTCGGCCCTTTCTTATTTCTTATACCGAACCGCGGTCCTCCTTCCACCCCGTACCCGACTACCCCTTCCTGCGCGCCCCCGGACACCGAGCCTGTGTCTGCTATGGAGGGGGAGCGCGCACCCTCCTCCCCGCGGGACCGCGCTCCGCCTCCAAACTCCAAGATGGCGGAGGCTGGAGAGGAGGCTCCGGCTTCCCCGGTGCTCGGTCCTGCGGGGCCCGGGAAAGCGGGATCGTGTCCGGACTACGCCGTCGTCTGTTCCTTCCTGGAGAGGTACGGAGCCGCCCTGGACCTGCCCGAGATCACCTTCCCCGAGCTGGAGGAGGCCCTGGAGGAGACCAAAGCAGGTGAGACACACACACACACACCGGGGGAGTGAGAGAGAGAGGGGGGACCGGACACCGGGGAGAGAGAGAGGGGGGACCGGACACCGGGGAGAGAGACACCTAAATCCGGGACATATCATCCCACCCTTCTCCATATTATTATCATCCCCATCCTCTCCATCACTACTCTTATCATCATCCCCATCCTCTCCATCACTACTCTTATCATCATCATCCCCCCATCCTCTCATCACTACTCTTTATCATCATCATCATCCCCATCCTCTCCATCACACTACTCTTATCATCATCATCCCCATCCTCTCCATCACTACTCTTATCATCATCATCCCCATCTCTCCCATCAATACTCTTTTCAATAATCATCCCCATCCTCTCCATCATCTACTCTTACATCATCATCCCCATCCTCTCCATCACTACTCTTATCATCATCATCCCCATCATCTCCATCACTACTCTTATCATCATCATCCCCATCCTCTCCATCACTACTCTTATCATCATCATCCCCATCCTCTCCATCACTACACTCATCATCATCATCCCCATCCTCTCCATCACTACTCCATCATCATTATCCCATCCATCACTACTCCATCATCATCCCCATCCTCCCATCACTACTTATCATCATCATCCCCATCCATCACACTCCATCACATCCCCATCCTCTCCATCATACTCTTATCATCATCATCCCCATCATCACTACTCATCATCATCATCCATCCTCTCCATCACACTATCATCATCATCCCCATCCTCTCCATCACTACTCATCATCATCATCCCCATCCTCCATCACTACCATCATCACCCCATCCTCTCCATCACATCATCCATCCCCATCCTCTCCATCGTACATATCATCCCCATCCTCCATCACTACATCATCATCATCCCCATCCTCTCCATCACTACCATCATCATCATCCCCAATCAACTAGTATCATCATCACCCCATCCTCTCCATCACACTCTTATCATCATCATCCCATGACCACTTTATCATCATCAGACCCCATCCTCTCATCACTGATCATCATCAACCTCTCCATCACTAATCATCATCATCCCCATCCTCTCCATCAAATCATCATCATCATCCTCTCCATCACACCATCACATCCCCACTCTCCATCACTTGATATCATCATCATCCCCATCCTCTCCACACTACTCTTATCATCATCATCCCCATCATACTATCATCATCATCCCCATCACTACTCTTATCATCATCATCATCCCCATCACTACTCTTATCATCATCATCCCCATCACTACTCTTATCATCATCATCCCCATCACTACTCTTATCATCATCATCCCCATCACTACTCTTATCATCATCATCCCCATCACTACTCTTATCATCATCATCCCCATCACTACTCTTATCATCATCATCCCCATCACTACTCTTATCATCATCATCATCCCCATCCTCTCCATCACTACTCTTATCATCATCATCCATCACTAATCTTATCATCATCATCCCCATCCTCTCCATCACTACTCTTATCATCATCATCCCCATCCTCTCCATCACTACTCTTATCATCATCATCCCCATCCTCTCCATCACTACTCTTATCATCATCATCCCCATCCTCTCCATCACTACTCTTATCATCATCATCCCCATCCTCTCCATCACTACTCTTATCATCATCATCATCCTCATCCACCCCCATCCTCTCCATCACTACTCTTATCATCATCATCATCCTCATCCCCATCCTCTCCATCACTACTCTTATCATCATCATCCCCATCCTCTCCATCACTACTCTTATCATCATCATCCCCATCCTCTCCATCACTACTCTTTTCATCATCATCCCCATCCTCTCCATCACTACTCTTATCATCATCATCCCCATCCTCTCCATCACTACTCTTATCATCATCATCATCCCCATCCTCTCCATCACTACTCTTATCATCATCATCATCCTCATCCCCATCCTCTCCATCACTACTCTTATCATCATCATCATCCCCATCCTCTCCATCACTACTCTTATCATCATCCCCATCCTCTCCATCACTACTCTTTTCATCATCATCCCCATCCTCTCCATCACTACTCTTATCATCATCATCCCCATCCTCTCCATCACTACTCTTATCATCATCATCCCCATCACTACTCTTATCATCATCATCCCCATCACTACTCTTATCATCATCATCCCCATCACTACTCTTATCATCATCATCCCCATCACTACTCTTATCATCATCATCATCCCCATCCTCTCCATCACTACTCTTATCATCATCATCCCCATCACTACTCTTATCATCATCATCCCCATCCTCTCCATCACTACTCTTATCATCATCATCATCCTCATCCCCATCCTCTCCATCACTACTCTTATCATCATCATCCCCATCCTCTCCATCACTACTCTTTTCATCATCATCCCCATCCTCTCCATCACTACTCTTATCATCATCATCATCCCCATCCTCTCCATCACTACTCTTATCATCATCATCATCCTCATCCCCATCCTCTCCATCACTACTCTTATCATCATCATCATCCTCATCCCCATCCTCTCCATCACTACTCTTATCATCATCATCCCCATCCTCTCCATCACTACTCTTTTCATCATCATCCCCATCCTCTCCATCACTACTCTTTTCATCATCATCCCCATCCTCTCCATCACTACTCTTTTCATCATCATCCCCATCCTCTCCATCACTACTCTTATCATCATCATCATCCCCATCCTCTCCATCACTACTCTTATCATCATCATCATCATCCTCATCCCCATCCTCTCCATCACTACTCTTATCATCATCATCATCCCCATCCTCTCCATCACTACTCTTATCATCATCCCCATCCTCTCCATCACTACTCTTTTCATCATCATCCCCATCCTCTCCATCACTACTCTTATCATCATCATCCCCATCCTCTCCATCACTACTCTTATCATCATCATCATCATCCCCATCACTACTCTTATCATCCCCATCACTACTCTTATCATCATCATCCCCATCACTACTCTTATCATCATCATCCCCATCACTACTCTTATCATCATCATCCCCATCACTACTCTTATCATCATCATCCCCATCACTACTCTTATCATCATCATCCCCATCACTACTCTTATCATCATCATCCCCATCACTACTCTTATCATCATCATCCCCATCACTACTCTTATCATCATCATCCCCATCACTACTCTTATCATCATCATCCCCATCACTACTCTTATCATCATCATCCCCATCACTACTCTTTTCATCATCATCCCCATCCTCTCCATCACTACTCTTATCATCATCATCATCATCCCCATCCTCTCCATCACTACTCTTATCATCATCATCATCCTCATCCCCATCCTCTCCATCACTACTCTTATCATCATCATCATCATCATCCCCATCCTCTCCATCACTACTCTTATCATCATCCCTATCCTCTCCATCTGTACCTTCTCCATCTCGACCAGCGCCATCAGTAATAGGAATGTGCCGTGACAAATTACAGATAACCAACTGTTTTTGTTTTCACTTCACCTGTCAGCAATGTTACAAAGCATTGAAAAGTTATTTACAAATAAAATAAATTGGTTTATTTTGTAATTTTGTGCTTTTTTAATGTGATGTGTAAATATATGTTGATATGTATTGTGTGTAAACATATTCACTAACAAAGCAAACAAAAAAAGGTTTAAATTTGATTATAAAATAGAGGGGAAGAAAAAAAGCGGGAAAATAATAATTAAATGTAGGAGACTAGGGAGTTAATTAAGGCTGATTAGAGTACATTAAGGGTTAATAAGGGGTTAAACAGAGGAACCTTTGTTCATCCCTTTGATCTGCAGATGAAGAAACAAAGTTACAGAAACAATGTTTCTTTTTATCTTAGTGTTTCAGGGGTGAGCAATGTTGTTGTTAAACATTGCCAGCTGCTTTGTTTGTTTTTGTTTTTATTTGACAGCTCCAATTACCAGACTTTTTTTTAAACATTTCAGCTGTCAACAGGGGAGACCCACTGAACTGAGCTTGAAAGTATTGGTGCATTTGCACGCGTACCGATACTTGTGCAAATACTCAGTATCGGTACCGATTACTGGTATTGGTGCAACCCTAATCGGTACTTTTTCCATTCCCCTATCCGACGATCACCATCAGTACCTTCTTCATCCCCCATCCCGACCAGCACCATCAGTACCTTCTCCATCCCCCATCCCGACGATCACCATCAGTACCTTCTTCATCCCCCTTCCCGACCAGCACCATCAGTACATTCTCCATTCCCCTATCCGACTATCACCATCAGTACCTTCTTCATCCCCCATCCCGACCAGCACCATCAGTACCTTCTCCATTCCCCTATCCGACTATCACCATCAGTACCTTCTCCATCCCCCATTCCGACCAGCACCATCAGTACCTTCTCCATTCCCCTATCCGACTATCACCACCAGTACCTTCTCCATTCCCCTATCCGACTGTCACCATCAGTACCTTCTCCATTCCCCTATCCGACTATCACCACCAGTACCTTCTCCATTCCCCTATCCGACTGTCACCATCGGTACCTTCTCCATCCCCCATCCCGACCAGCACCATCAGTACCTTCTCCATTCCCCTATCCGACTATCACCATCAGTACCTTCTCCATCCCCCATTCCGACCAGCACCATCAGTACCTTCTCCATTGCCCTATCCCGACCAGCACCATCGGTACCTTCTCGTTCTCCATTGCCCTATCCCGACCAGCACCATCGGTACCTTCTCGTTCTCCATTGCCCTATCCCGACCAGCACCATCGGTACCTTCTCCTTCTCCATTGCCCTATCCCGACCAGCACCATCGGTACCTTCTCCTTCTCCATTGCCCTATCCCGACCAGCACCATCGGTACCTTCTCCTTCTCCATTGCCCTATCCCGACCAGCACCATCGGTACCTTCTCCTTCTCCATTGCCCTATCCCGACCAGCACCATCGGTACCTTCTCCTTCTCCATTGCCCTATCCCGACCAGCACCATCGGTACCTTCTCCTTCTCCATTGCCCTATCCCGACCAGCACCATCGGTACCTTCTCCTTCTCCATTGCCCTATCCCGACCAGCACCATCGGTACCTTCTCCTTCTCCATTGCCCTATCCCGACCAGCACCGTCGGGACCTTCTCCTTTTCCATTGCCCTATCCCGACCAGCACCGTCGGGACCTTCTCCTTCTCCATTGCCCTATCCCGACCAGCACCATCGGGACCTTCTCCTTCTCCATTGCCCTATCCCGACCAGCACCATCGGGACCTTCTCCTTCTCCATTGCCCTATCCCGACCAGCACCATCGGGACCTTCTCCTTCTCCATTGCCCTATCCCGACCAGCACCATCGGTACCTTCTCCTTCTCCATTGCCCTATCCCGACCAGCACCATCGGTACCTTCTCCTTTTCCATTGCCCTATCCCGACCAGCACCATCGGTACCTTCTCCTTCTCCATTGCCCTATCCCGACCAGCACCATCGGTACCTTCTCCTTCTCCATTGCCCTATCCCGACCAGCACCATCGGTACCTTCTCCTTCTCCATTGCCCTATCCCGACCAGCACCATCGGTACCTTCTCCTTCTCCATTGCCCTATCCCGACCAGCACCATCGGTACCTTCTCCTTCTCCATTGCCCTATCCCGACCAGCACCATCGGGACCTTCTCCTTTTCCCTTGCCCTATCCCGACCAGCACCATCGGGACCTTCTCCTTCTCCATTGCCCTATCCCGACCAGCACCATCGGTACCTTCTCCTTCTCCATTGCCCTATCCTGACCAGCACCATCGGTACCTTCTCCTTCTCCATTGCCCTATCCTGACCAGCACCATCGGTACCTTCTCCTTCTCCATTGCCCTATCCTGACCAGCACCATCGGTACCTTCTCCTTCTCCATTGCCCTATCCCGACCAGCACCATCGGTACCTTCTCCTTCGCCCTATCCCGACCAGCACCATCGGTACCTTCTCCTTCTCCATTGCCCTATCCCGACCAGCACCATCGGTACCTTCTCCTTCTCCATTGCCCATCAGTACCTTCTCCATCTTGACCATCACTTCCCACACCTCCTCCATCCGTGTCCTGACCATCACAGCCAGCAGTACCCTCTCCATTTCCTATCACTATCCATACATCTCCCGACCACCACAGCTGTTAATTTGTCTATCCTCAAACTATTACTGCCCTTATCTCTTCCATCCTTCACCACCATCCTTTTCTTGGCCCTGTCAGCCCATACCTCCTCCGTCCCCCAACTAATATTATCATGGCCACTTCTGTTCTCACCACCATCTCTATCCTTACCCTTCACAGCATCATCCTTATCCTGCAGCATACATTACTTTGACTGCCGTCGCTCATACATCCTTTCTCCCTAGCACTGCCCATACCCCTGACCTCTGCTTGGTGGCAGGTTGAAGCACTTGTTGCATTTCTTGTGATAATCCAGCACCTTCCAACTATGTCACCCCATTAAAAAAAAGACAAATTATCATCTTATACTTTTCTGTATGTTGTAGCAGAGTGGGAGTGATGTCTTTGTTTAATCGGCCAATCAGAAGTCTCTCTTTATTTTTTAATTATAAGTAATGATAGAATTTGGAATGTGGTTGTCGTGAGATTTTCTCAGTTCTCACCCTGGTGTACACTTTGTCCAAAACTGTAATGGTTGTGATAATACTTACTGTGGCTTCAGTCTCGGCCAGTGTAAAAACTTGGGGTGATAGGGAGGGAGAGGGTTCAAGTGGTATAAGGATCCAAATTATTCCCAGAAGTCACAGCTGCCGACCTCAGTGCTCACATTTTTCTGCTTCTTCTTTTACCTTTCAAATTTTATTTACATTCTTCTTTGATTAGGAGAAAAAGATACAATTTCAGTAATTAAATTCAAAAAGTGAAACTCGTGTATTTTGCATAGATGAGTTACACACGTCACAGAGTGATATATTTCAAGCATTTTTCTTTTAGTTTTGATGATTATAGATGTTGAAAAGTTGACAACCCCAAATTCAGTAACTTGGAAAATAAGAATATTGCATAAGACCTATAAATAAAAAACGTTTTTTTTTATTTATTTTTTATACAGAAATGTTGGCATACTAAAAAGTATGTCCATGTACAGTATAGTATGCACTCAATACTTGGTTGGGACTTTTGCATGAATTACGGCATCAATGTGGTGTGGCATAGAGGAGATCAGCCTGTGGCACGGCTCAGGTGTTATGGAAGCCCATGTTGCGTTGATAGCGGCCTTTAGCTCTTCTGCATTGTTGGGTCTCATGTCTCTCATCTTCCTCTTGACAATACCCCACAGATTCTCTATGGGGTTTAGGTCAGACGAGTTTGCTGGCCAATCAAGCACAGTGATACAATGATCATTAAACCAGGTATTGGTACTTTCGGCAGTGTGGGCAGATGCCAAGTCCTTGTGGAAAATGAAATCACATCTCCATAAAGCTGGTCAGCAGAGGCATTATGCTTTAGAATTTCCTGGTAGACGGCTGTGCTGACTTTGGACTTGATAAAACACAGTGGACCAACACCAGCAGATGACACGGCTCCCTAAATCATCACTGACTGTGGAAACTTCACCCTGGACTTCATGCAACTTGGATTCTGTGCCTCTCCACTCCTCCTCCAGACTCTGGGACCTTGATTTCAAAATGAAATGCAACATTTTCCACAGTCAGTGTTAGGGTTGTCCCGATACCACTTTTTTTACGACAGAGTACAAGTACCGATACTTTTTTTTCAAGTACTCGCCGATACCAAATACTGATACTTTTTTAAAAATGTGTCCCCAAATGCAGCCACGTCCCCCCCCACATATGCAGCCATGTCTCCCCATGCCTAGATGCAGGTGGCGCCGCTACTGCAGCGGGGGGGGGGTAGTATCGGATATGTACAAGTACTCCCGCAAATGCTCAGTATCGGTATAGGGACAACCCTAGTGGGTATCATGATGACTATACACTAGATCAGGGGTGTCAAACTCAATGTCATGGTGGGCCACATCAGCATTATGTTTGCCCTCAAAAGGGCCGGTTGTATCTGTTAGATTAAATGTCCAGCGCACCCCCTCCCCTTACATTAGATGTCAAGAGTCACCCCACCATCAGAAGTTGAGTCTCCCACTCTCTCTTACATCAGTGTACCCCCTTTCCTTATGCTGCTGCTGGGAAGAAGCTTAATGCATTGCTTGAAAGCAAAAAGTAGGGGTCTGGAGTAGGAATGGAGGAGGACTGGAGCTCTCCTGCTGCTGGAAAAGGTGCGAGGGCCACATGAAATGGCTTGGAGGGCCGGATTTGGCCCACGGGCCTTGTGTTTGCCACCTCTGCACTAGATTATCAAAAGTATTGGGACACCTGCCTTTACACACGCATGAATTTAATGGCATCCCAGTCTTAGTCCGTAGGGTTCAATATTGAGTTGGTCCACTCTTTGCAGCTATAACAGCATCAACTCTTCTGGGAAGGCTGTCCACAAGGTTTAGGAGTGTCTATGGGAATGTTTGACCATTCTTCCAGTAGCGCATTTGTGAGGTTGGGTGCTGATGTTGGACGAGAAGGTCTGACTTGCAGTCTCTGCTCTAATTCAGTGGTCATCAACCCTGTCCTCAGGGCTCAATAGCAGGCCAGGTTTTATGTATTACCTTGGGGGAAATGCAGACTAGAATACTGCAATCACTGTGCAGCAAATTATATCTTGCAAACCTGGGCTGCTAGTGGGCCCTGAGGACAGGGTTGATGACCACTGCTCTAATTCATCCCAAAGGTGTTCTATCAGGTTGAGGTCAGGACTCTGTGCAGGCCAGTCAAGTTCCTCCACCCCAATCCCGCTCATCCATGTCTTTATGGACCTTGCTTTGTGCACTGGTGTGCAGTCATGTTGGAACAGGAAGTGGCCATCCCCAAACTGTTTCCACAAAGTTGGGAGCATGAATTTGTCCAAAATGTCTTGGTATGCGTCGGCCTTAAGGCTGCATTCACACCTGAGCGTTTTGTCGCCTTAAAGGGGTAATTCCCCCAAAAACCTTTTTTTACCATTGATTGAGGCTCGTTATGTCAAGGGGAATCGGGTGGTTTTTTATTAGAAACGAAGCAATACTTACCGTTTTACAGATGCATCGTCTCCGTCGCTTCCGGGTATGATCGTCTGGTCTGGGCGTGCCTATTTGATTGACAGGCTTCCGACGGTCGCATACATCGCGTCACGAGTAGCCGAAAGAAGCCGAGCGACGGTGCGGCTCTATACTGCGCCTGCGCACCGTCGTTCGGCTACTTTCGGAAAATCGTGACGCGATGTATGCGACCTCGGAAGCCTGTCAATCAAATAGGCACGCCTATAGTCGGAGCCCATACCCGGAAGCGTCGGAGACGATGCATCTCTAAAACGGTAAGTACTGCTTCATTTCTAAAAAAAAAAAAACCTGATTCCCCTTGACATAACGAGCCTGAATAAATGTTAAAAAAAAGGTTTTTGGGGGAACTACCCCTTTAAGCATGAAGCTCCAAAACGCTAGAGGGGAAAAAATCCATTATTCTCTATGGAGATGGTTCTCATCTCCACTCCAAAACGTCCGAAGCTCAAACAAGTTCGGGACCCTTTTCTGTCGCGCAAATCGGGCTGATTTGGGTGTTTTTGAATCGTTGTATTACCATGGAAACAATCGATTCAAGCGTCTAGCACGGCAATGAGCGTTTCTACGGGCGTTTTGCCGCTTTAATCCGTTCTGTGAAATAGAATATTCACCAAGGAAAAAGATGAAAAAAAATCTACAAACATAGCAACAAATGATTAAAGAGATGATCATTTTTCCTATTGGCTAAAATAAAAAACGACGAAGTTCAAAAACGTCGGCCAACGCTGTATGCAAACGCCAGAAAAACTGACCGAAAACGCTATGCTCAGGTGTGAATGTGGCCTAAGAGTTCCCTTCACTGGAACTAAGGGGCCAAGTCCTGAAAAACATTCCCATAGACACACTCCTAAACCTTGTGGACAGCCTTCCCAGAAGAGATGAAGCTGTGATAGCTGCAAAGGGCGGGGCCAACTCAATATTGAACCCTACTGACTAAGACTGGGATTATAAACTGCACAATTTATCGCTAAAAAAAATTGTGATCTTGATTCAACCCCCCCTGACAATCTCCAATGCAGAGAATTCACCCCCTTTCATCTGGGCGGATAGGAGGGCCTATAGAGTAGCCGTGACCTGTCTTCAGCCCGCTCCGCTCATAGTGGCCCTCGAATGGTTACCAAGCTCCTTAAGTGGCCCTCGCTCTTGAAAAGGTTGGGCAACCCTGATATAAGTGGAGAGACTTTCAGCTGTCAAAGAAAATATCTGGACAGTCTGCCAAGTTCTTAACAGGAAACATTGTAACTAACGCTTTTTAGATCAAAGGGATACACTTCTGTGTGTGTGTGTGTGTGTGTGTGTGTGTAAAGAAAAAATTTGGGCAGTCTGCCAAGTTTGTAACAACATGAAACATTGTAACCAACTTCCATCTTAGTGTGTGTGTAAATGCAGGGAGTTTAACCTCTTGCAGTCCAAATCTTTTTCTGACGCTTGTTTCTTAACCACTTCAATACCCACCTATTGTCATATGACGTCCACAGAGGGGATCTCCCATCCTGGGTGGATGTCATATGACGTCCTGGGATTTGCCGGGGGATATCTGAATGATGACTGCAGCTAGAGGCATCAATCAGATATTCATGTCTTCAGCCGATGATCCTGCGCACCATAAGAACTTGATCGTTCTTATAGGCGGTGGGAGGGGAGATGTTACGCTGCGAGAATCGTGATCTTTCTTCTAAGCAAAATAAAAATTGTGATTATCTATTTAGCCCGCATCGCGCAGCTCTAAATATAATAAAAAATAAAATATATAAAATATGTGGCAGGCGTCCCAATACTTTTGGTAATCTAGTATATACATACATTGGGGGTGCATGTATGTATGTATGTATGTATGCACACACGCTACACTTCACCAATTGTGTCACGCACACCCAGGACGAGGGCAATAATTTTGGGGCCATTAATCACGGCTGACTCCAAACTGTTGACCTTTTAGGAGCTTTCAGGCTTTCACACTGGGACACGGGCGGCATCGGCAGAAAATAGCGGCACTTTATCGTCATTTTTGCGGAATCCTTTAACCCCTGCTAGCGGTTCGCCCGCGCTGTCCATTCATTTCAATGGGCAAGAGCAGCGTACGCACCGCTCCAAAGATGCTGCTTGCAGGACATTTTTTAACATCCTGCTAGCACAGGCGTCGACAATATCCGGGCGCCAGGTCGCAATTGAGACCAGAAATTGTGACCTGGCGCCCGCGGCGGGCCCGCCGCGATCGCACGGTGGGGGAGCACGGAGGCAGAGGATCCTGTGTCTCCGTGCGCCCCCACCTCCCCCCGCCGCGGCCGGCAATTGAGGCCGCGTCTTTGCGGCCTTGTGAAGTCCCTTCTGTGAGCCGGCGCCATCTGGTGGTGGCCGCTGGCATAACAAGTTAAACAGTAATTCTAATGTAATTTTTCACTGCCATCTCCTTCCCTCTAATTAGAACCCCCAAACATTATGTATATTTTTTATTCTAACACCCTAGAGAATTAAATGGCGATCGTTGCAATACTTTGTGTCACGCCGTATTTGCGCAGCGGTCTTACAAGCGCACTGTTTTGAAAAAAATTTAATAAAAATAAGACCGTAAAGTTAGCCAATTTTTTTTTTATATTGTGAAAGATAATGTTACGCCGAGTAAATTTATACCCAACATGTCACGCTTCAAAATTGCGTCCGCTTGTGGAATGGCGTCAAACTTTGACCCTTTAAAATCTCCATAGGCGACGTTTAAAAAAATCTACAGGTTGCATGTTTTGAGTTACAGAGGAGGCCTAGAGCTAGAATTATTGCTCTCGCTCTAATGATCGCAGTGATACCTCACTTGTGGTTTGAATACCTTTTACATATGCGGGCGCTACTCACGTATGTGTTCGCTTCTGCGCGCGAGCTCGTCGGGACGGGCCGCGTTTTCTGGCTAACTGTTTTAACTGGCTCCCAGATTCCAAGAAAATTTGTCAAGCCCTGTGCTAGCACACCGCTCCAGCCCTTATGTCGTTTTTTGTGATTAAATAAAACAACGTTTTTAAAAACGGCATTTAAAATGATCGTGTGTGTGGGCTTCACATCGTTTTTTGTCTTCTAAAAAACGACCAAAAATTCAAACATGCTTCAATTTTTTTATGTCGTTTTTCAAAATGTCGTTTTTTTGTGTCATAAAAAAATCATGTGTGGGCTAAAACTAAGTTTTTTAAACCCGCGCATGCTCAGAAGCAATTTATGAGACGGGAGCTTCAATGGAACAGAGTGCCGTCGTACGTGTTGTACGTAACCGTGCTTTGCAAGAGCATTTTCAGAAAACGATGGTGTGTAGGCAACGTAGTTTTTTATGATGAAGTTAGAAAAACGTTATTTCATCACATAAAACGATCGTGTGTACGCGGCATTAGGCTTTCACACTAGAGAAACGGCAGCCGCTATTTCAGGTCAGTTTGCAGGTGCTATTTTTAGAGCTGCAGAGGTGTTTTGCGGGCAGTTTTAACCCTTATCGACTGATGGGTTAAAAGCACCCCACTAGCAGCCGAAAATCGTGGTAAAAACGAAGATAAAGCAGCGCTAAGTTTAGCGGCACTTTACTGCCAACGCCTTAGTGTGAAAGTACCCTAATACATTTTTCATATTCAAAACAAACTTCCCCATCCATGCATGCTTAATGTTGTTGAGAAATCACTTTGTAAAATTAGTAAGGGCAGCTGATTCATGTAGCATTTACTTCCTGGAATCCATATGCCCTTGGCTCAGGCAGGAGGATGTGCTTAGCTGAGAAAACCTCCCATCTTCCTCTCCTCCCCCCCCTGAGGACTCCTGGGATGTATCACATTGTTTGCCTAGGCCAGAAACCATAACTGAAGAAAAATGGATTGTTTGAGAGAAGTTCCACTTTAAATCTTCAGGTCTAAGGCCCCTTTCACACTGGGGCCTTTTCCCAAGCTTTTTTCGAGTAAAGACTTATCTGCAATCCCAATGTGTTGGTAAAGCACTGCTAAGACCCTAATGTTTTAGGGCGTTTTTGCAGTGCCTTGGTGTGAAAGGGTAAGGCGTTTTTACAGCGCTTTCAATTCATTTCAATGGAGAGGGGCGTTTTTTTCAGCGCCCAAAAGCTGCTCGAAAGATTCTGCTTGCAGGACTCGGTGTGAAAGGGTCCATTGAGATTTTTTTGTTTTACGTGCACAAAAATGCAAAAACGGCTCTGGCAGTGTGCTATGGTGGCACACTCGTGGGCTTACTCCTGAGCCCTGCTTCCTGTTTCAATAGACAACGTGGCTTGGCCTGGCTCCCTTGTCACAGGATTTGACTATGAGAAGTGTGACGTCATCAGTCCTCTTCCCCTCAGCCATTTAGAGAAACGCAGCACCGGCGTTTTGCCGCAATTTAGTTTATAAGCCTTTTTAAAGGTGACCTATTTTTTTACATTAGAAATATCAAAAATGATGGCAAATGATGAAAAACCATTAAATATTTTTTAAAAAAAACTGTAATTGCTTGCATTTCATTGTGGACAATCCACAACTTGTGGCAGGTGACGTGGTCAGGTCACATGGCAAGTAGACAATCCACAATTGTGACAGGTGATGTGTCCAGGTTATGTGGCAGGTGACATGGCCAGGTGACGTAACCAGTGGACAATCCACAACTTGTGGCAGGTGACGTGGCCAGTGGACAATCCACAATTTGTAGCAGGTGACGTGGCCAATCCACAACTTGTGGCAGGTGACGTGGCCAATCCACAACTTGTGGCAGGTGACGTGGCCAATCCACAACTTGTGGCAGGTGACGTGGCCAATCCACAACTTGTGGCAGGTGACGTGGCCAATCCACAACTTGTGGCAGGTGACGTGGCCAATCCACAACTTGTGGCAGGTGACGTGGCCAATCCACAACTTGTGGCAGGTGACGTGGCCAATCCACAACTTGTGGCAGGTGACGTGGCCAATCCACAACTTGTGGCAGGTGACGTGGCCAATCCACAACTTGTGGCAGGTGACGTGGCCAATCCACAACTTGTGGCAGGTGACGTGGCCAATCCACAACTTGTGGCAGGTGACGTGGCCAATCCACAACTTGTGGCAGGTGACGTGGCCAATCCACAACTTGTGGCAGATGACGTGGCCAATCCACAACTTGTGGCAGGTGACGTGGCCACTGGCCAATCCACAACTTGTGGCAGGTGACGTGGCCAATCCACAACTTGTGGCAGGTGACGTGGCCAATCCACAACTTGTGGCAGGTGACGTGGCCAATCCACAACTTGTGGCAGGTGACGTGGCCAATCCACAACTTGTGGCAGGTGACGTGGCCAATCCACAACTTGTGGCAGGTGACGTGGCCAATCCACAACTTGTGGCAGGTGACGTGGCCAATCCACAACTTGTGGCAGGTGACGTGGCCAATCCACAACTTGTGGCAGGTGACGTGGCCAATCCACAACTTGTGGCAGGTGACGTGGCCAATCCACAATCCACAACTTGTGGCAGGTGACGTGGCCAATCCACAACTTGTGGCAGGTGACGTGGCCAATCCACAACTTGTGGCAGGTGACGTGGCCAATCCACAACTTGTGGCAGGTGACGTGGCCAATCCACAACTTGTGGCAGGTGACGTGGCCAATCCACAACTTGTGGCAGGTGACGTGGCCGCTGGACAATCCACAACTTAGGTAAAGAACGCAAAGTATTGGAATAAGAGCCAGGAAACGAAATAAATGCTACCTGTGGTGCAGCGTGGTGACATTCAATGTGAATGGCATCCTGCTGCATTGTGGTAAGCTGCAGTCCTAAAAAAAAGTAATTTCGTTTTTTCTTTCATGTTGTACAGTGTATGGAAAAAGTATTCATACCCCTAGAAATTTTCCACATTTTGTCATGTTACATCCTTAAATGTTTTTTTATGTAATAGACCAACACAAATTGACACATAATTGTAAAGTGGAAGAAAAATGATAAATGGTTCAATTTTTTATTTTTTTTTGACAAATAAACATGTGAAAAGTGTGAGGTACGTTTGTATGGCGCCCCCCTGAGTCCTTTCTCTGCAATTACAGCTGCAAGTCTTTTTGGGGGTGTCTCTACCAGCTTTGCACATCTAGAGTGACATTTTTGTCCATTCTTGTTTGTAAAATAGGCCAGATTGGATGGAGAGCGTCTGTGAACAGCAATTTTCAAGTCTTGCCACAGATTCTCAATGTGAGTTAGGTTTGGACTGTGACTGGGCCATTCTAACACATGAATATGCTTTGATCTAAACCATTCCATTGTAGCTCTGGCTGTATGTTTAGGGTCATTGTCCTGCTGGAAGGTTAAACCCCCCCCCCCCCCGTCTCAAGTAAGGATGAGCTCCGGCATGTTCGCAGACCCCACGTGCAGAGCCCACCAGGAAGATGGCACTGCACTGTGCTAATCACAGGCAGTGAGACATTTCCCCATCTCTGCAGCCGAGCATCTGGACAATGTCTCACTGCCTGTGATTAGCGCAGTGCCGACTTCCTGGCGGGTTCTGCACGGAGCATATCCTTAGTCTCAAGTCTTTTGTAGACTCTAACAGGTTTTCTTCTAAGATTGCCCTGTATTTGGCTCTATTCATCTTCCCATCAATTCTGACCAGCTTCCCTGTCCCTGCTGAAGAAAAGCATCCCCACAACATGATGCTGCCACCACCGTGTTTCACAGTGGGGATGGTGTGTTCAGGGTGATGTGCAGTGTTTTCCACCACACATAGCGTTTGGCTTTTAGGCCAAAAAGTTAAATTTTAGGCCAGTGGGGATCAAGGACCACCAAGAAAAAGCTCTAATTCCAAAATGTGTCAAAAGCATGATCCAGTAAATACATGTATTGATAATTAATAATAAAAAAAATTGTATCCAACTAAGGTTAAAGTGCATAAGTATTTACAACATCAATTATAAAAAAAATAATAATCAATAAATGTAAAAATTCCTAAAGAGTGCACAACTCGACACCAACACTTCACACTCGCCAGGAGTGTAGCCGCAAATTTGTTTTATTAAATAACCCAGGTGGATTCCACTTCTTAAACCAGGTATTTGTCCCATTAAGTCAATGACCACTACATGAGCCACCGCCACCATCCAGGGCAGAATCTGATCACCGCAGCTGGTCAACGATGTTAAGTCGCATGGCTTCTCTAAATGTGGAATTAATCAGTAGTCCCTATCTGTTCTCCACCAGATGAGGTTTCCCCCGGGGTTTCACTGCCCCGCACTGAGCTGACTGATGGAAGCCTCCTACTGATTTGCTGCTACGCGCCAAGCAGCCATTTATCCTGGTGAGTGCGAAGTGTTGGTGATGGTGTGCCATCATATATCCTGGTGAGTGCAGGGTGTTGGTGTGCCATATATCCTGGTGAGTGCAGGGTGATGGTGTGCCATATATCCTGGTGAGTGCGGTGTGTTGGTGTGCCATATATCCTGGTGAGTGCGGTGTGTTGGTGTGCCATATATCCTGGTGAGTGCGGTGTGTTGGTGTGCCGTATATCCTGGTGAGTGCGGTGTGTTGGTGTGCCGTATATCCTGGTGAGTGCGGTGTGTTGGTGTGCCGTATATCCTGGTGAGTGCGGTGTGTTGGTGTGCCGTATATCCTGGTGAGTGCGGTGTGTTGGTGTGCCGTATATCCTGGTGAGTGCGGTGTGTTGGTGTGCCGTATATCCTGGTGAGTGCGGTGTGTTGGTGTGCCGTTTATCCTGGTGAGTGCGGTGTGTTGGTGTGCCGTATATCCTGGTGAGTGCGGTGTGTTGGTGTGCCGTATATCCTGGTGAGTGCGGTGTGTTGGTGTGCCGTATATCCTGGTGAGTGCGGTGTGTTGGTGTGCCGTATATCCTGGTGAGTGCGGTGTGTTGGTGTGCCGTATATCCTGGTGAGTGCGGTGTGTTGGTGTGCCGTATATCCTGGTGAGTGCGGTGTGTTGGTGTGCCGTATATCCTGGTGAGTGCGGTGTGTTGGTGTGCCGTATATCCTGGTGAGTGCGGTGTGTTGGTGTGCCGTATATCCTGGTGAGTGCGGTGTGTTGGTGTGCCGTATATCCTGGTGAGTGCGGTGTGTTGGTGTGCCGTATATCCTGGTGAGTGCGGTGTGTTGGTGTGCCGTATATCCTGGTGAGTGCGGTGTGTTGGTGTGCCGTATATCCTGGTGAGTGCGGTGTGTTGGTGTGCCGTATATCCTGGTGAGTGCGGTGTGTTGGTGTGCCGTATATCCTGGTGAGTGCGGTGTGTTGGTGTGCCGTATATCCTGGTGAGTGCGGTGTGTTGGTGTGCCGTATATCCTGGTGAGTGCGGTGTGTTGGTGTGCCGTATATCCTGGTGAGTGCGGTGTGTTGGTGTGCCGTTTATCCGGTGAGTGCGGTGTGTTGGTGTGCCGTATATCCTGGTGAGTGCGGTGTGTTGGTGTGCCGTTTATCCGGTGAGTGCGGTGTGTTGGTGTGCCGTTTATCCTGGAGTGCGAAGTGTTGGTGATGGTGTGCCATCATATATCCTGGTGAGTGCAGGGTGTTGGTGTGCCATATATCCTGGTGAGTGCAGGGTGTTGGTGTGCCATATATCCTGGTGAGTGCAGGGTGATGGTGTGCCATATATCCTGGTGAGTGCGGAGTGATGTCAGGTTGCACACACTGGTCCCCAAAAAGTGTCTGATTTTTCCACTGCAATGTCGCAGTCCCCCTATAAGTCGCTGGTGGCCGCCATTACTAGTAAAAAATAAATAAAAATATCCATAAATTTATCCCATTGTCTGTAGATGCTGTAACTTTTGCACAAAGTAAACCAATCAATATACGCTTATTGGGATTTTGGATTATGTAACAAGAAAACGCTTTGGCCTAAATTGATGGAAATATTTAGATTTTTACATTTTTTGTTTTTATTGGACATGTTTTCTAGCAGAGGGTATAACGTGTGAGTTTTTTTTTTTTTTTAAAGTAATGCAGTGCCGGTTCGCAAAACATGGCCTGGTCATGAAGAGGGGTAAATCTTCCAGAGGGCAAGTGGTTAATGGTGGAAGACTTTTTATGAATTAGTGGAACTTTTACATTATTTATGGATTAATTAACGGTCTATAATTTTATGTTGCGGCTGTTTTGTTCTATATGATTTAATAATATGTATTTATTGGATTATGCTTTTGACACATTTTGGAAGATTTATCTATTGATCTGGTATACACATAGCTTATATCGATCCAGCTTGGACAATTGTAACAAGGTATAACAAGTCTCAAAATTTTAAGGCCAGGCCTTAAGGGTTACTTGCCACCAGTTGCCCCACCCAACCACTACCATGCCCCACCCCTAAACACCCCCTCAAACTATCTCATGAAATTACACTTAAATGTGTTATGCCAAATTAAGTTACTAAAATAAATATTAACAACTTAACCTGTGGCCCATCGGTGCGGCCTGACCTGTGGCCCATTTTTGTACAGTAAGGGAGCCTGTAGAACTGGTCAAGACTGAAGGGGAGGCTCTTGGCCTGGTGGACAGATTGTTGGCCTGTGGTTTGTATGGATTTGGGTCAGACTTTTCCATGTCCAGAGGAATCATTATTAGCTTTTTCTATTTTCAGTGTCCAGAGTCCTGGTGGAACTTCATCTGAAATTGATGCGGAAGATCGGGAAATCTGTCACTTTTGACAGATGGGAGAAATATCTGATCAAGGTACTATACAAATAAAATTGTGATACCCTTGTTTTTATTGTATTGTCATTTTTATAGCTCAACTGTTACAATTCATTTAATAAGATCTTTCACGCATTTTAATGTTCAGATATACATTTTTTTTTTACTGCTAACACTGGAAAGTATTCATGGCGCTTCACTTTTTCCACATTTTGTTATGTTTTTATAGGACTGATGGATGTACAAATGTCTATGGTCCCAAAAAATTGTCCGATATGTTGGCCGCTGACCCGCTAAAAATCGCTGATCACCACCAATGCTATTAAAAAAAAAAAATGCCATAAAACTATCCCCTATTTTGTAGACGCTATAACTTTTGCGCAAACCAATCGCTCATTGTGGGTTTTTTTAGTATTTTTTTTTTCTTTACCAAAAATATGTAGATGAATAAACATTGGCCTAAACTGATGAGGTTTTTTTTTTTGGGGGGGGGGGGCTAGTTTATAGCAAATAGTAAAAAAGAATATATATATATATATATTCTATCATTTTTTCCCCCCACAAATAGAGCTTTCTTTTGGTGGTATTTGATCACCTCCATGATTATAGATGGAGATATATTTGTATTTGTTTAACCCCTTCCCGCCCAAGGACGTCATATGACGTCCTGGACTTTCAGTGGGGATATCTGAATGATGCCTGCAGCTCCAGGCATCATTCAGATATCCATCTCTTCAGTCGGCGATTCTGTGCACCATAAGAACAATCATAGCGGCAGTTCCGCCGCTTGATCGTTCTTATAGGCGGCGGGGAGGGATGTCCGGGCTCTCCTTTCCCATCGGAGACCCAGAGAAAGGATCCGCTGGCGTCGGATGGAAACCATAGAGTAGACCAGTCATCTCTATAATGGTCGGAGGGCGCGATGTTATGACGTCACACCCGGGTCCTGGAATGTAAACACAGCCGCAATCGCGACTGAAAGCATTAGATCTGTGATATATTTTTATTTTTTTCACGATCTAATGCTTTCCAGCTTGGAGGAGAGATAGATGTGGGGTCTTATTGACCCCAAATCTCTCCATAAAGAGGACCTGTCGCACACTATTCCTATTACAAGGAATGTTTACATTCCTTGTAATAGGAATAAAAGTGCTAAAAAAAAATGTCAAAAAAAATGTAAAAATAAAAGAAATTGAGTAAAATAAGAAATAAAATAATAAAAAAAATGTTTTAAGCGCCCCTATCCCCGGTAGCTCGCGCTCAGAAGCGAACACACACGTAAGTCCCGCCCACATATGTAAACGCCGGTCAAACCACAGATGTGAGGTATCGCCACGTGCGTTCGAGCGTGTGCAACAATTCTAGCACTAGACCTCCTCTGTAACTCTAAATGTGTAGCTTGTAAAAAAAAAATAAGCGTTGCCTATGGAGATTTTTAAAGGGGTGTTCCACCCAAAAATATGACCCCTTCTTAATCCACTCCTCACCCCCATACATGCCACATTTGGCATGTAATTTTTTTGGGGGGGGAGTGGGGGCTTCAGTAGGAGTGGGACTTCCTGTCCCACTTCCTGCTTCCGCCGAGGGGCTGGTTAGGCGATTAAGCTTAATCGCCTACACCAGCCCCCTCCCTGTAGGCGATCACATGGGACACTGACAGGTCCCATGCGATCGCCTCTCCAATCAGCGGCGAGCCGCGCCGCGCACGCATGCGCAGTACGGCTCGCGCATGCGCAGTGGGTGCCCGGCCGTGAAGCCGAAGGCTGTCACGGCTGGGTGCCCACAGACAGGATGGAGACGCCGGCCGGGGAGGGGGGCAGAGGAGCGGAGCCCCGGTCGGCGCGTCGCTGGAACGCAGGAGCAGGTAAGTGAGTGTTTATTAAAAGCCAGCAGCTACACTTTTTGTAGCTGCTGACTTTTAATAAACACCATTTTTGGCTGGAACACCCCTTTAAGTACTGACGTTTGGCGCCATTCCATGAGTGTGCGCAATTTTAAAGCGTGACATGTTAGGTATCTATTTACTTGGCGTAACTTCATCTTTCACATTATCCTACGGGGTAAAAATGACCGCACCAGCCAAGCAGACACTGGCTGGAAAAGCGCCCAGAGGTGATTCAGTTCGCATGCGTTGCGCTATACAAGTCATTCATTCATACAAAAAATTGGGCTAACTTTACTGTTTTGTTTTTTAATTCACAAAACCGTTTTTTCCCAATTATTGCGCAAATACTGTGCGAGATAAAAAGTTGCAATGGCCGGCATTTTATTCCCTAGTGTGTCTGCTAAAAAAACATATATAATGTTTGGGGGTTCTGAGTATTAAAGTGTATGGTATTAAAGTGGTTAATAAATAAAAAATCACGGAGGTGATCAAATACCACCAAAAGAAAGCTCTATTTGTGGGGGAAAATGGACATAAATTTTGTTTGGGTACATCGTCTCACGCAATTGTCAGTTAAAGCGACGCAACGCTCTGTATCACAAAAAAAAATGGCTTGGTCATTAGGGGGAAAATCTGCTGATGTGGTTAAAATGCTCTGTTGTGAATAGTTCTTAGTACTTTTCAAGAGCTAGCTACCATAACCCCGGTACCCTCTTCAAGAGTGGGCGGTCCTCTTTCAGATAAACGTGGTCAATGTGGTGGACACACGCCGCAAGATCACTTTTATCGGCGGCGTGAGAGGGTGCCCCCCTGCCGCTCTCTTGTGCCCTCCACCGCTTATCAGAGCCGTCCTCTTACCGGCTGGGTATGGAGACGAGTGAGGGGAAGATGGCTCCATATCATTGCAGGGTGGAAGTGACATCAAAACGTCACTTCCGTCCAATGCTCTTAAAGAGATTTTTTTTTTTTAAAATGACATAAAAAAAGGAATTGCATTTTAGTATAAATACGAGATGTGAGGTCTTTTTGACCCCAGATCTCATATTTAAGAGGACCTGTCATGCTTTTTTCTATTACAAGGGATGTTTACTTTCCTTGTAAATGGAATAAATGTGACCCAAAATGTAAAAAAAAATTGTTAATGTTTTATTAAAATGAAAGTTAAATAGGATTTTTTTTTTTTTTTTTAAAGCGACCTGTCCCCACGAGCTTGCACGCAGTAGCGAAAGCATACGCAAGTCACACCCGCATATTAAAACTGTTCAAGCCACACATGTGAGGTATCGCTGCGATTGGTAGAGCGAGAGCAATAATTAGACCTCCTCTGTAACTCAAAACATGCAACCGGTAGAAATTTGTAAATGTCTCCTATAGAGATTTTTAAAGGTAAAAGTTTGTCGCCATTCCCCGAGCGGGCATAACTTTGAAGCGTGACATGTTCGGTATGAATTTACTCGGCGTAGCATTTATCTTTCACTATATAAAAAAAATTGGGCTAACTTTACTGTTTTTTATTTACTCAAAAAAGCTTTTTTCCACACAAAAAAAGTGCGCTTGTAAGACCGCTGTGCAAATACGGTGTGACAAAAAGTATTGCAACGGCCGCCATTTTATTCTCTTGGGTGTTAGGGGAAAAAAAATGTATGTGTGTGTGTGTTTTGGGGGTTCTAATTTTCTAGCAAAAAAAGTTTTTAACTTGTAAACACCAAATCTTTGAAAGAGCCTCAGGGCACACGAGACGATGGTAAACTCGAGTTCAGAGGCATTTGGGCATTTTTTTCAACTGCCCCTGAACACATTCAATATTATCCTATGTGTCCATGCACACAATCTCGTTTATTGCCGTTTTTAGGCAGTTGAGTTTACCCTCGTTTTTCCAGAAGCTAACAAATGGGTTTAGCCGCAAACGTTTTCGCGTTTCAGACGCAAAACGCGGTACCGGTGTTTTGCCGCGATTTCGTTTATAGGCGTTTTTAAAGGTGACCTATTTTTTTACATTAGTTATCTCAAAAATTATGGCAAATGATGAAAAAACATAAATTACTAAACAACTGTAATTTCTTGCATTGCAATGTGGACAATCCACAACTTGTCGCAGGTGACGTGGCCAGTTGATGTGACAGGTGATGTGGCCAGTGGACAATCCACAACTTGTGGCCAGTAGACAATCTGCAACTTGTGGCAGGTGACGTGGAAAGTGGACAATCTGCAACTTGTGGCAGGTGACGTGGCAAGTGGACAATCTGCAACTTGTGGCAAGTGGACAATCTGCAACTTGTGGCAGGTGACGTGGCCAGTGGACAATCTGCAACTTGTGGCAGGTGACGTGGCCAGTGGACAATCTGCAACTTGTGGCAAGTGGACAATCTGCAACTTGTGGCAATTGACGTGGCCAGTTGACGTGGCAAGTGGACAATCAATTTTAGAATTTTTCAAATTTGCGAAAAAAATTTAAATGTCAGATTTTCAAATTTCGAATTTTTGCATTTCGAATTTTTCAATTTTCAAATTTTCGATTTTTTTTTTTTTTTATTTCAAATTTTTACATTTTCGAAATTTCCGAAATTTTGAAATTCGAATTTTTCAAATTTTTCAAATTCTGAAATACGAAAATTGAAAAATTTGAAATTGAAAAATTTCGAATATTTCAAATTTCAATTTTCGAAATTTCGAAATTAGAATTTTTCGAATTTTCAAATTGGGAAATACGGAAATTAGAATTTCGATATTTTGAAATTTCGAATTTTCAAATTTTAGAATTTTTTCGAATTTTAAAATGTAAAAATTTCGAATTATTCGAAATTTGAAAAATTCAAAAATTCAAAATTTGAAAAATGTGAAATTCGAAAATTGAAAAATTTGAAATTTCGAAAATTGGAAATT
Source organism: Rana kukunoris (assembly GCA_029574335.1). NCBI lineage: Eukaryota > Metazoa > Chordata > Amphibia > Anura > Ranidae > Rana > Rana kukunoris. Next base: position 18,960,038 of record CM056050.1, on the reverse strand, counting down.
TAAAAAATTTCTCTGGATAAGTACGCAGCTGGACATACATATTAGTAAAATAGCCAACTGAAAATCTCTGAGCCATCAACGGATGGGTCCAATAGTGACGAGCTCTCGCGTAGTTTGCGACAGCGTTGAATCCTCAGTAAGAGCAACGTATGGACAATTTCATGGCATATATTCAATATGGGATCCATTTAAAAAAAGAAGAATCAAATGAAAGTATGCAAGTCTGCATACGAAAGTCTGCTGCTGCTGCTCTCTCTGTTGAAAATGGCAGAAATAGTTAAAAATATATAGCTTTCAGAGCTTTGGGAGGGTCTACAACAGGGATATGCAATTAGCGGACCTCCAGCTGTTTCAAAACTACAAGTCCCATCATTCCTCTGCCACTGGGTGTCATGCTTGTGGCTGTCAGTCTTGCTATGCCTCATGGGACTTGTAGTTCTGCAACAGCTGGAGGTCCGCTAATTGCATATCCCTGGTCTCCAATGTCTGTGCTATAAACGCTGATAGCCGCAGACGCGGCAGAACGCCGCGAAATTCGCGGCAAAAACGGGCGTTTTAAACGCCGGTTTTTGCCTTTGAAAATGTGAGTTCAGATGTGTTTGCATTTGCTTCTCGTGTGCATGGGGCCTAGGTGGTTAAAGTGTGAGAGCACTGAAAGCTAAAAGTTGGCCTGGTCGGGAATGAGAAATTTAAGTGCCCAGTTGGTAAGTGGGTAAATGGTGACATTTGATGTTGGGTATCTATTTGCCAACATCTTTTATATTTTACAAAATAATTGAGTTAGAGCCCATTCACACAGGGGTGGCACGACTTTGGGGGCGACTCGGCAAGGCGATCTGAAGATGACTTTAGAGGCGACTTGCAAAATGACTTCTGTATAGAAGTCAATGCAAGTCGCCCCCAAAGTCTTACAAGAATCTTTTACTGTGTTAAATGGACTGTAATGCAAATCTGCAAAAAGCACCAAAACTGCATAAGTGTGAATCCAGCCTAAGGCAGGCATGTCCAAAGTCTGGCCCACGGGCCAATCGTGACTAGACCAACCGATATTTGGCCATTTTGGAGAAATCGACATCGGCCGATTATTATTCAAATTGGGCCGATATTGAACACTGGACGGACCTCTGGAGAAGGGAGGAGGAACATGGGGTTCCTCCTCTCTTCGCCACACTCTGTTGGCAGAGCAGCGACGCAGTGTGTGAAACTGTATAGAGAGGGAGAGAGAGAGAAGCTGTCAAATTTTGAGGTTGGATGTCGGGGGTGGGCGGGACCCAGCTATCCAACACCAGCCAATGGGATCTGGGTGCGCCACTGTGTTGCCCCGCCCATTTCTTAAACGGCCCAATCATTGTCTGGATAGCTGCTGGGTCCCGCCCACCTCCGACATAACACTGAATCTTTCCCTCTTCCTCCCCCTTCCAAGTTTTTTTCCCCTCAAACTTTCCCCCTCAAAATAAAGGTTTGTGTTTATACGCTGATAAATGCGGAATATCCTAATATTACGCAGGGCTCATCTCTTCCCAATACGCAGCACAAAGGGAAGAGAATCCTGCTTGGGCTGTGTATTAGTTCTTGGATGTTCGGCCCTCACGTATGTTCGCTTTATCAAATCTGACCCTCTTTGAAAAAAGTTTGGACACCCCTGGTCTAAGGGATGGTTGTAGTTCTGGGCATATTCTAAAAATTGAGCTGCTTTTAAAGTAAGTTCATGGTAACTCTTCTTTTCTCTTCATAATTCCAGATCTGTCAGGACTATAACAGTACCTGGGCATGGGAGATGGAGAAGAAAGGATACCTGGAGATGAGTGTGGAGTGTAAAGTGGGTATGCTGAAGGTAAGACGCAGTTGAAAAACATATGGTAACGGTATTACCAGCCAAAGGGGTTGTACTGCCAGACAGTACAGCCAGGTGTCTCGCCTCCATTGTAGTTAATGGAAATATACAGGGGTTGGTTTACTAAAACTGGAGAATGCAAAATCTGGTGCAGCTGTGCATATGAACTAAGCAGCTTCCACTTTTTTGTTTGTCAAGGCTAAATTGAAGAAGCTGATTGGCTACCATGCAGAGCAGCACCAGATTTTGCACTCTCCAGTTTTAGTAAATCAACCCCACAGTCATTTATTTTTAAAAATATGGTATACATTGCCCTGAAAAAGTATTCACACTTTTTGGAACAAATATGTGAAAAGTATGGGGTACATTTGTATAGCGCCCCCCGGAGTCAATACTCTGTAATTACACTGAAATTACAGCTGCAAGTCTTTTTGGGGATGTCTCTACCAGCTTTGCACATATAAAGAGGGACATTTTTGCCCATTTTTCTTTGCAAAATATCTCAAGCTCTGTCAGATTGGATGGAGAGCAATTTTCATGTCTTGCCACAAATTTTAATAGTGATTCAGGTCTGGACCATGACTGGGCCATTCTAACACATGAATGTGCTTTGATCTAATCCATTCCATTGTAGCTGTGGCTGTATGTTTAGGGTCGTTGTCCTGCTGGAAGGTGAACCTCCGCCCCAGTCTCATGTCTTTTGCCGACTCTAACAGGTTTTCTTCTAAGATTGCCCTGTATTTGGCTCTATTCATCTTCTTATCAATTCTGACCAGCTTCCCTGTCCCTGCTGTAGAAAAGCATCCCCACAACATGATGATGCCACCACCATGTTTCATAGTGGGCATGGTGTGTTCAGGGTGATGTGCAGTGTTAGTTTTTGGCCACATATAGCATTTTGCTTTTAGAGAAAGAGAGAGATTAACAGGAAAGGAGGGGGAGGGGCTGCAGAGCTGGAGGTGTGCCTCTGTTTAAATCCAGGAAGTGAATAGGCAGCAGCTTCAGCTTCCTACAGTTGAAATGGCTGCGGTCAGACTCAGTGGAGGGAGATTTCTGCAGCATATTTGGCAAGTACAGAATTGCAGTATATAAATATGCAAAGTGGTTGGAGGGAAGCTTCAGAATGGCAAATGTGTTTTTATTACAAATTTTGTGAGCCGACTGCAGTTCCTCTTTAAGCACGCAGACATCTTTGCTATATTGTACTACACAATGTTTGTGCCTCACAGTTCCGTTTTTGCAAAGTAAATTTTAAAAGTGGTTATGAACCCTGTTTTTGGACTTCTACCTATAGGTAGTGGAAATATCTCCTAAACGTGCGCCATTTAGGAAATATTTCACTTGTAGTCTGCCGAAAATGTTAACGGCGCATACGCGGGGAAGAAACAACATTTTCTGCCGTTTCTTCCCTAGCCTGTGCCGTTAATGGCGGCTCCCGTGCGCATTACTTCACTCGGCTCTGGCGAATTACAGAGCCGAAGTCCGCGGCCCGGAAGGAAGAGGGGCCAGAAGATGGACGCTGCCTACACAGGTGACATCACTGGTTACTTTTGCAGGTAAGTGTCACATAATGGGCCATCTTTGGAGCAGCCTTTGGGCACTGAAAAAAACACTCAAAAAACACCCCTCTCCATTGAAATTGAAAGCGCTGTAAAAACGCCTTACCCTTTCACACTGAGGCACTGCAAAAACGCCCTAAAACGTTAGGGTATTAGCAGTGCTTTACCAGCACTTTGGGATTGCAGATGAGGCTTCACTCGAATAACACTTGAAAAACGCCCCAGTGTGAAAGGGGCCTAAGCCAGCCAACCCAATGAAAACAATTCGGCCCCTTTTGTGGCTGTTTTTTTATCTCAACAATTGTTAGGCAGGACATAGATGATACAAGTTTTCTTTCCTGTATCCAAGGGTTGCAGGAAAAAAAGTGGTACCTTGGATTACGAGCATCATTTGTTCCAGAAGCATGCTTGTAATCCAAAGCGAGTTTCCCCATAATCAATGGAAACTCGGATAATCCCCTCCACAGTCACTGTATGCAGTACTGTATGTGGCCAGAGGTGCGGGGGCGGCAGAGACACTTGGGAACGGAGCCCCCCCCCTCCCCCCGCACCTCTGGCCACATGCAGCACCGCACACCCCTGTGGCTTAAATCCTGCTCATCTTGCGAGGCGACGATCACAAATAGAGACGGAAATAAAAAAGAAATAAAAAAATTGTGTTGTGAAACGCACCTATACCGCGTTAATCGCAATTCAAGGATTTCCTGTTGCTGACTTTCTTTCTTTTTTTTTTTTTTTATGAAATTTACCAAAATACCCAAATGGTACATAATAACATCAACATTAGGACAAGAAAATAATATATATTTTCATAACACAACATGTCACTACTATCTTCTAACACACTAATCCTGCCTCCGATCCTGTAGTGACCCTTTTAGATCTGTGGATACAATTCCTTTACTCCATCAAGCCAATGACCCCCCCCCCCCCTCCTTCAGGGAATCCAATGTCCCCTAGGGGATGGGGCAATTGGACCGTTCCCTGCTATGTCACTCTCAGCATTGCCATTCCTAACCAGTCCCACTCTACGAAACACAACAAAACACAAAAAAAAAAAAAAAATATTTGAAAGCGCTCCACTCCCACTACAGTACCTCTCGAACCTTGTTAATCTGCGCTCGTATCTAGTTTCAGAGTGTCTAAGAAGTGCCGCAATTGTACTGCCCTCCAAAAATCCAGTTGGTAGGGCATCCCACCCAATAACATCTCCTGCGTAGTATGCCATGAGCCCTCTTTCAAAAAATGGGTTGCTTGTAACAGGCCCTGTTCTATTAATCCGCTGAAAGGCCCCTTCCCCAGCCCTGGTGCGAACCGCGGGTTCCCCAGAATTGGATAAAGTGGTGAATCCAAAGTGGACAGTTTCCCCTTCGCAAAAAGCCTGTAGGCCACTTGCAGTGTAGGGCCTATCAGTGGATGCTTTTTAATGATTGTCGGCATCGCCCTGTAGTACCATGCTGCTTGGTGGAGCATACTGCTACACTGGGCTTGCTCCAAGCCCGGCCATCATTTATTTTCGCCATGTCTACTCCAGTCTATCAGGCGGATCAATGTAGCCGCCTGATAGTATCTGTAGATGTCTGGAGCTGACACGCCTCCATCTCGTTTTGCTAGAGATAATATACGACTCTTAATTCTCTGGCATTTGTTGGCCCATATGAACCTTTTAAAAAGGGTTTGCGTCTGCTTAAAGAAGGGTTTTGGTATTGCAATAGGGAGTGTCTGGAAGAGATACAGAAATTTCGGCAATATATTCATTTTAATGATATTGCATCGTCCGAACCACAAATAGAACCCCTTCTTCCATCCATCCAGGAGGGCCGGTGTTTTCATCAATAATGGCACAAAATTAAGTTTAAAGACCTGTGTCGGGTCCGCCGGGATGGAGGTACCCAAGTGTAACGGTCAGCACTGTTTACGACCTTCCATCCAACCACGACAAGCTTATCTGACACACTGCGACAATCCTGCATGCACGATCCATTCCATTTCCCATAATAACCGAAACCAAGCTCTGGTACTGGTTTCAAAATGAATGAACACTTTATTGGTTTCTTCTTAGCTTTTTATACAGTACAAGATGTTACAGTTAATCACAGGACAATGGAATCTCCACCCCCCTATTCATACACTATGGGTAGTAACTGTGCAGACAATTCGGCACCGATATATTTAGCATGACTTAACTACTGCCTCAGAGAGAATGACAATCCTGTAGATCAGCCATTCTCAACCAGGGTTCCGTGGAACCCTAGGGTTCCTCCAGAAGTGGCCAGGGGTTCCTTGAGCTGTGGCTGATTTACCTTCTGTTTGATGGTGCCTACATAGTTCTGAGCCAATTCCACTTGGAGGAGCCAGTGTTATTACACCAATGATCTTCATAGTTCTCTGTAAGGAGGGCATTCTTACCACTACTGTAAAAAAGGGTATTCTTCTCCCTGACCACCAAAGTAAGGGGCATTGTTCCCACTGACCCCCAATGAATGGGTTTTATCAGGGGTTCCCTGAGACCTAAAAATTATTTTTAGGGTTCCCCAGCGGTAAAAAGGTTGAGAAAGGCTGCTGTAGATAATTACATCAAAACAAAATACTGTCACACAATGATTTCCCTTCAAACCATATCTTTAGACAGCCGTCTGTCTCTAAAGGGAAGGTTCTTACACCTGGGCGTCAATACATTCCTAAACATAATTGACATGCTAATTCAGTACATCTGAATGGAGACTGCTAACTTGAAGTACGATACACAATCTTTTAAGTGTAAACACAGGGCTTAGAAAAAGTTTTATTACACAATGAAAAAGTCTCTCAGGAGCCGATGCAATTAACACCTTTCCACAGAATGTGTCCACACATTGAAGAGCCAACCTCACTTAACATTTCAATAGCCAGAGCTAAGCTTTGAATAAGCTTGTAATGTCCCTCTCCTGTGTAACAGATGTCAAAATGGACCCCTTGTAATATTCCAGTCCTGCAATATGAATTATTATTAATGTCCCATTTCATGTAATATATGAATTATGATCCTATTAGCCACCCTACACCCAAAAGGGCACAGGGTGGATTTTAAACCCAGGAGTTTAGTGTCCCTGGCACAGGAGTATCTCTCATCCTTCCAAAGACTCTGGTTGTCACGGTTCATTCCGTTACACCAAGTATGTAAGTGACGTATCAGACCATTTAAATCCATGATTAGCTTTCAGGGACCGCAAATCCTCCTCCGGGATTGCCACCCCCATTGCTTCTGACTTATCGTAATTTATCTTAAAATTTGATACGTTACCATATAGCTGCAGTTCATGTAGCAAGTTAGGGAGGGATTCCATCGGGTTCGACAGGGGAATATGTTGTGTCATCCGCATAAGCCGAAATCTTATATTCTGCACCTCCAAAAGACACTCCTTTTGATATCAGGAATCAGTCGGATCATACTCAATAAAGGTTCTACAGATAACGCAAATAAAAGGGGGGATAGAGGGCAGCCCTGTCTTGTCCTGTTTGACAACTTAAAGGGTGGCGACAATATTCCGTTCACTCTGACCTGTGCTGATGGGTGAGTATAGTTACTTGCAATCCATTGTAGCATCTCGTTACCGAACCCCATATGTCTCATGACCATAAACATAAATTGCCAGTTAAATCCGGTCAAAAGCTTTTTTCGCGTATGTACCAAGAAAGACACATGGGGTTCGGAAAACTCCAGCCAAATGGATCAGATTCAGAGTCTTAACCGTATTGTCCCTAGCTTCACGCATCTGCACAAATCCCACCTGATCTTTATGGATGAGCCCAGGTATGTGTTGCTGTATCCGTCCTGCCAAGATCTTGGCAAAAAGCTTCAGATCTTTGTTGAGCAATGAGATTGGTCTATAACTTCCACAGTGGGAGAGGTCCTTTCCTTCCTTAGGTATAACCGCTATTACCGCCTTCAAAGTTTTGGTATGGAAGGAACATGTGTCACCTAGGCCGTTGAACATTCTAACCATAAAAGGGCCTAATACTGGGAGGAAGAGTCTATAGTACTGAGTGGTAAACCCGTCTAACCCCGGTGATTTCCCTTTTTTCCCTGCCTCTTGTAGCTTTTCTAAGGTTATAGGTTTTTCCATCTCTTGGCTCTTCTCTGATGTTGGGGTAGGGATACCTGATGTTGCTATGTAGTTTCCCATTACCTCATGGTGTTGGGGACTTGTTTGCAAATTATATAGAGTACTATAGAAGTCGCTAAATCTCTGTGCAATCTCTCTAGGTAAAACAAATTCTTCGCCTCCTGTCCCCTTAATCATAGGGATACAAGTCTTTACTTGTTGTTCTCTCAGGGAGTTTGCCAATTGCTTCCCACATTTGTTACCATATTCATAATTCTGCCTTCTGCCATTCTGTATCGCCCTTTTTGCTCTGTATAGGAGTAAATCGGTGATTTGTCTACAAGCCGTAATAAGATCTTTTTCTACCTCCTGGGTTAGGTTTTTGTTTGTGCCTTCTTTCTAAATTTGTGATCTCTGACATAAGGGTTGTTACTTTTCGTTCTCTTTCCTTCTTTATCCTTGCCCCATGTTTCATCAGGACCCACCTAATCACCGCCTTATGGGCCTTATGTTGCACTATGGGGTGTCATTAGTCTCGAAATACCAATTTAATTCCCTCTGCACGTCTTCCAACACCGCCCAGGGCCGCCATCAGGACTTTTGGGGCCCCTTACACAGCTTCAGGCATGGGCCCCCTAGAGCAGAGAAGCGGGGGGGGGTGCAGCCTGAAATTGAGAAGCGGGGGGGGGGGGCTGGGGCTGTCACGAATTGAGAAGTGGGGGGGCCCCCTTTACAAAAAGAAGAAATAAAGAAAAAAAATATATAAAAAAAGGGGGTAGCCATCCTGGGCCCTTTAATAAAAAGAAAAACGGAGGAAAAAAAAAATATATATATATATATATATATATATATATATATATATATATATATATATATATATATATATATATATATATATATATATATATATATATATATATATATATATATATATATATATATATATATAATATATACATTTTTTTTAAAGGGTGGTTGCCATCTGGGGCCCTGGGAACCTCTGGGCCCTTTAATCATTTTTTTTTTTTTTAAAGAAATTACAAAAAAAAATGGAGCTTTTCATCCGGGACCACTGGGCCCTTTAATAAAAAATAAATATATTTATATATATATAAAAAATAAACATTTATAAAAAACGAACAAGGGGGTTGCCTTCCATATATAATAAAAAAAAAAAAACATTTATAAAAAAGGGGGTTTGACACATGGGGCCCTGGGGACCTCTGAGCCCTTTAATAAAAAAATATATATATTATAAAAAGGGGGGGTTGTCATCTGGGGACATGTGGATCTCGGGGCCCCTGGGGACCTCCAGACCCCTAAAAAAAAAAAAAAAAAAAAAAAAAATTTCCCTTTTAATAAAAAAATAAATAAAAAAAGAGGGGGTTGCCATCTGGGGCCCTGGTGGCCTCCGGGCTCCTGGGGACCTCCGGACCCCTTACAGGTGTACTGCCTGTACCCCCCTGATGGCGGCCCAGACGCCGCCTCTTCCTGTAACAGGCTCTCGTTCAATCTCCAGGCTCCCGATCCCAAGGGCCGGGAGTCTCCTAGTTTATATTTCAGAAGAATTGGGGCATGGTTGGACCAGGTAATTTCCCCTATTCCGACCTCTTTGACTGTGTGGAGCTGATTATGCGGTACAAAGTAATAGTGAATACGTGAGTATGTCTTATGCGGGACGGAATAAAAGGAATAATCTCGCTCCCCAGGGTGCATCATTCTCCATATGTCTATTAGTCTCCCTTGTTGTAACAACTGCCGAATTTGTTTCCGGGTGCCCCCCGAAACTGACGAGCTTCCGGTTGACATGTCCAAAATAGAGTCCAGAGGGATGTTCAGGTCCCCTCCCATAATCAACTGACCTTCCTGAAAACCTGTTAGTCTGTCCAGAAAGTTCCTCAAAAACCGATCTTGTATATTGGGGGCGTAAAAAGTAGCAAACGTAAATACTACCCCTCCTATCGTCCCCTTTACCGCTAGGTACTGCCCCCCAGTAGCCACCAGGGAGTCTTTTAAAGACCACGGCATGTTAGATTATATAAGTATTGATACTCCTCCCTTCTTTGCCGCCGGGTTCATCGCATGATATATTGTCAGGAAGAATCTGTTTCTAAGGAAAGGGGACCCCCCTTTCCTAAAATGTGTTTCCTGTATCAAGGCTATATTACTCCCTCTTTTTTTTTTTTTCAAGTCTTGCAGTAAGATCCGTCTCTTTTCCGGGATATTTAATCCCTTATAGCAGTGTTTCTCAACTCCATTCCTCAAGCCCCCCCAACAGGTCATGTTTTCAGGATTTCCCTCAGACGAAAAGGCTGTGGGAATTACTAAGGCAGTGAAACTGATCAAATCACCTGTGCAAAATAATGGAAATCCTGAAAGCCTGACCTGTTGGGGGGCCTTGAGGACTGGAGTTGAGAAACGCTGCCTTAAAGGAACACTAAAGGCTCATTTTTTAGTAGATCAATTGATTGCTGTAAGCTAGAGCATTTAAATATCACTTACCTCGTTTTTCCTTTTGACCTCCAAAATACAGTAATCCAGGTTTGAAAATGCCATTTCCTGTCTCTCCTCTTCTTGCTTTCCACCAGCATCTGAGCTGTTTTGCATGGTGTAAAGCAGAATGTGCTCACCCCCTCCCTATGGCTACAGCCCTGAGTGAAGATGCTCTCTTATCCTTCACAAGCATGGAGGCTAAGCCTAATGGGAACTGTAGTTCCCATTAGGCCGTGATGTAGCAAGAATGAATGCGCACCGCAAACCAGGAAGTCAGTGAGAATAACGATTCAGGAGTGACGAAGGTGAATAAAACAGCTCGATTTCAACAGGTCTCAAACTAGTTATAATGCAAAACCATTACTTTTTACTTTATCAGCTACTGTCAGGCTTTAATTTAAGAGGAAAATATTTTTGTCTTTACAACCCCTTTAACATTAAGTGAGATCATTGAAAGGGCCTCCATGCCTAGCTGCACCTCCAATTCCCTAAGGAGGAACACAAACGCCCCAGACCCTGCAAGAGAAGAGGAGAGGAAGGAGGAGAAGAGAAAAAAGAAACCCCCGACCCACCACCCAACCCTACCTACCCCCTACTCTAAACTGATAACCTAGGGCAGAGAAGGGAGGAAATTGGTGGTCCTCTCCTCCTCCCCAAGGGTATCCCAAAGCAATGGCTTTATACACTCAAGACCCATCCCCCCGTAAGTGACGGCCTAATAGGGACTAGACCACGCATACCCCGGTGAGGGATCTCCCGCCCCCCTCTCACGCTCCTTCCATCCACGTTAATATACCCATGATCTCGCTACTAGATTAGATTGGTTGCCCCTGGGTCGCCCTGCCTTCCAGACGTAAACTTTCTTCCAATAAACCAAGCAGAACAAACCTAGTAGAAGATCTCATAAGGAATTCATCATTCCCACTTCCTGTTCCACATGGCAGATCTCAAGCTCTCTTTACTCCTTTCAATTGGTTATCTTATAATGCCCAACGATCGTGCCCCCCCTTACCCCTCCCTCGTCCCATGTTGCTGACTTTCACCATCAACTGTCAGTATTGATGGAGGAAGCCCTCCTGTGCAGCTATTGTTTTCTTTTGGTGGAGGGATCCACCCCAAAACACAGTGATTATTGCTAGTGGCTATAGCCACTGATAATTATCTCATGTCTCTCCCTCAGCCCTTTGGGAATACTCAGTGCTTGGGTATGGGAGCACATATGATTCCTCCCAGGATGCAGTGCTCAGACCTGAGCAGTCAATCGGCAAGTGTAAGCACAGTCACTTAAGGGAGGGGAAGGTAGTAATTAGCCTGTAGGGAAAGCACAATAGTTGATAATAAAAAACAGTGCAAAAAAAGATGTAAAACAAAAATGCAAATGGCAGCTGAACATTCCAGGTCAATTTCTAACACCTCAGATGAATAAAGTACAAAATAGGGCAGCGTTAGTGGGGAAAAAAAAAGTTCATAAATAAAGGCACCCAAGATTCCAGATAAAGTGAAGAGGTGCCTTTTAAGACAATGGACTCCGTGCCAGAAATGTGTAACCTCCACTGTTCTGTTCTCGCTACACGTTTGCCCCTGGCGTGTATGTAGCTTAAACCTTGCATCCTAAATAACCAGACTGTCTGTAACGTATCTTTATTACGATGAACAGGTGGTGGCCAAATAAGATGCGTATGAATAATTGTGAAACTAGAGATGAACATATAAGAATTATATGAACACAAACAAATTTATACTAGGCATATAGATAAACAGTCTTTATCATACCAGTGATGCTGTCCCAGGAGGATCAGGACTTGGGAAACATGGTGCAGGCTTAGTTGACTCCATGTGGACTGTCCAGTGGAAAAGAGATAAGAGTGGTGATAGGAAGTGAAGACAGTTTTCAGTAACACAACAGGACATGTACATTACCATAGAACTTGCTCATCGACAGTCCTTTAAGGGTGACATCTAGTGGACAATATTTGAATTACAAGTCTAGAAGATATTCCTGTATTTCCTTGTTGGCCAAAGGCATGACATTCATCATAAACACTCTTTGTTGCTCTCACCTCAACGCCAGGACCCCTGAATTAACAAAGGGCCACATAGGCTTTCCCATAACGCCTTTATATTCACAAGCTTAGTCTCAGAAGTGAATACAACAGGAAAAACCGAGGTTTTAGAGCTGCGCCTTAACACCCGGACTCAGTGTAGTCAAAGAGTCCACATATCAATTATGTAGAAATAGCACAATCCTTCAGCCAGAAAAAATATAAATAATAAATATTAGCTCCAAAAGTCTCTGCTGGTCTTAGTTCGGGATGGACATGTAGTATTCACCACTGTGCTATGACTCAAACTTGGCTCTTCAATGTGGCCCACCACCAGAAGTCTAAGCAGCTTACCAGAGGAATAACTGTTACCAGCAGTCGGCTATGACCCAGCCGCGGCCTTTGAGGGAGACCGAACGAATCCCAAATCCTAGGGCAGTGCCTACACCTGGGCTCCACTCCGCAACTCCACCAGTTAGATCATCGGATTTATGCCTATATCTAATTTCACTTCCTCCTCTAGGGGGCCGCAGCCATAGACGTAATTTCCTGTTTTGTGTTGGCTCCTGGGAGATCTTGTTGTCCAAAACAGTTACAGTACATTCAAGGCATGCTGTGAATGATAACCATTGTTTGTGCTCTCAACTGAACTGTCGAGCCATCAAATGACTGGTGTCATAGCTGATCACATGTGCAGAACCATGTAAACGGCAGATCAAACAGAGGCTACGATGGCAGCTTCCTTGGCTTGCTGCTTAGGAGATATCTGTCCCGATGTCTGTCAGCTATGTAGTCTCAGAAGTCTTCCTGGTTTTAGTGTTTAACCCCTAAAAATAGATTTTGGTCCCTTAAAGCAGATTACAGAGCACAGCCCTTGTGCGGTGTTATCTACCCCCCTGTAAATTGTAAAAAAAACACCCTGAACCTTTCACTTCCTGTATGCCCTCTCTGCACTGACCACAAAAATCAGGGCCACTCCGCCCTATTCACCTTGGTCAGAGTACATCCCTGCTTTATACACATCTGTCTTTTCGGCTCTCCTCTCACCCCCTCCTTCCTTCCTGCCTGTCATCTCCCTCTGTCTCTGTCCCCCCCCCCCCACCCCACTTTTCTTGTAAAATAAAAACCTAAAATTATCACTGCCAGCCTCTCCATTAGAGGGTGGCATAGCACATTATGTCAGTAGTTTTCAAAAACAAGAGTCTTTAACCACTTAAGGACCGCCGCACGACAATATACGTTGGCAGAATGGCACGGCTGGGCACAGGGACTTATATATACATCCCTTTAAGAGCCCAGTCGTGGGTTTCACGACCCGGTCCGAAGCTCTGTGACCACAGGACCCGCGGGTGTCCCGTGATTGGGTCAAAGTAGCTGAAGAACGGGGAGAGGTGTGTGAGTGTAAACACACCTTCCCCGTTGTTCTGTGTAGCAATGTCAGTGATCGTCTGTTCCCTGATATAGTGAACGACGATCAGTGACGTCACTAGTCCCCCTACAGTTAGAAACTCACATGAGGTCACACTTAACTCCTGCAGCGCCCCCTAGTGGTTAACCCCTTCAGTGCAATTGTAATTTTCACAGTAATCAGTGCATTTTTATAGCACTTTTTGCTGTGAAAATGACAATGGTCCCAAAAATTTGTCCAATGTGTCCACCATAATGTCGCAGTCACGAAAAAAAATCGCTGATCACCGCCATTGGTAGTAAAAAAAAATAAGATTACAAAAAATTCTATAAAACTATCCCCTATTTTGTAAACGCTATAAATTTTGCGCAAACCAATCGATAATCGCTTAATGCGTTTTTGAATTTTTTTATTTTTTACCAAAAATAGGTAGAAGAATACGTATCGGGCTAAACTGAGAAAAAAATGTGTTTTTTTTTTGGGGGGGATATTTATTATAGCAAAAAGTAAAAAATATTGTTTTTTGTTTTTTTTCGAAATTGTTCTATTTTAGTTTATTGCGCAAAAAATATAAATCGCAAATACCACCAAAAGAAATCTCTATTTGTGGGTTAAAAAGGATGCCAATTTTGTTTGGGAGCCACGTCACACGACCAAGCAATTGTCAGTTAAAGCGACGCAGTGCCGAATCGCAAAAACTAGCCAGGTCCTTTACCTGCATAATGGTCCAGGTCTTAAGTGGTTAAGGGACCAGGATCTGTGTTTTTTTTTTTTTTGGAGTTGACAAACACTGAGACTTCTGGAGACTACGCTTGTGGATATACACCCAGTATAGGAAAGCCTATGTGACCATTTGGTAATTCAGGGGTCATGGTGTTGAGGTGAGTGGCAAAGAGTGTCTATGGTGGTCGATTGTCTTTAAGGCACATCTTCACTTTATCTGGAATCTTGTGTGCTTTTTTGTTTTATGAACTTTTTTCAGTTTGCACTATTTTTGTAATTTAGTAATTAGCCTGTGTAAGCTTCAAAGGGGGTTTGGACTCCAAGGAGGAACAGAGCGCGCTCTACTTTTACTTTCAGGTCTTTAGCTTTAAAGCGAGGCTCCGCCTTAAAATAAATATTAAAAGCCAGCAGTTACAAATACTGCAGCTGCTGACTGGACAGGTATCTGCACCCCCCTGAAAGGTGCCAATTGTGGCACCGGAGGGGGGGAGGGTTCCGATGAGCGGAAGTTCCCCTTTAGGGTGGAGGTCCGCTTTAACTGTACAAATCAATACACTACAGCTGTTATCCGTTTATAGTTCTCATTTTAAGTTTTTTTTTTTTTTTTTGTTCTATTTTTTTTTAAAGAACATTGTTGACATGAATCACCAAGTTGGTAAAAATAATTAGCTGAGCATTATTAATCATAATATTACCTGTTTATTTTTTGCAGCACTTATGTGAGTGTCAGTTTGACGACAATCTGAAGTTTAAGAATGCCATTAATGAAGAGGATGCCGATTTGATGCGCATCCAACCAATCGGAAAAGATAAAGACGGCTTAATGTACTGGTACCAACTGGATCAGGACCACAATGTCCGAATTTACATCGAAGAACAGGATGACCAAGACGGATCTACGTGGAAATGCATAGTCAGGTTGGTTTTGTGTGTGTGTGTCCTTCATTGTATTGCTGTGCCTGTCCAGTTATGTAGTGTAAAGTGCAATGATTTGTCCAAATTCTTTAACCCAGAGAGACCAATTGAAAATCCCCCATGAAATCTTCAAGCCTTTTCTACCAAAAAAAAAAAAGCCCAATTTCTGCAGTGAGTTGTGGATGGGAGGCAATGTGTCCGTGAGGGTCCACTTTAAACCAGACATTTAGGCCCAGATTCAGAGAGAAGTAGATTATCGTAGAGTATCAGAAATACACTACGCCGCCGTTTTTTACCTGGCTCTACGTGGAATCCAGCTAGATTTTGTCCAGTAAACGACGGCGGCGTAGTGTATTTCTCCCGTCGCAATCCATCTGCGCGAGTAGGGGGCATGAAGCATTTAAAATAGGCGCGTTCCCGCGGCGATCGAACTGCGCATGCTCCGTTCGCAAATTTCCTGCCGTGCATTGCGCGAAATCACGCCGTCACGTCGTAGTAGCGTCGTATACGTACATTCCTATTCCCGAACGAGTTACGTTAAAAAAAAAAAAATATTTTCAAATCGACGCGGGAACGACGGCCATACTTTACATGGGTTACGCACTGTTAGACCAGCAAAAATCTCCTCTAACATTACGTAGCCAAAAAATGACGTAGGCGATTGCGAGGGACACTCGTACCTTCGTGGATCGCCGTTAAAACTCATTTGCATATCCCGACGCATGAAAACGACGCGAACTCCTCCCAGCGGCCGCAAAAATATCGCAGTGTAGATCCGAAGGCTTACGAAGACGTAAGCCTCTCGGATCGAAGCCCGAAGCCGCCCGTATCATGGTTTGAGGATTCAAACTAGTGATACGGCGCGCAAAATTTTAAATTGCTCTGCGAATCTGGGCCTTAGTGTCTATTCAGGACCCTAATGATGTAATTTATTATTTTAAATTTCTACTGAAAAATAGCAATATACTCCATATGCCCACAGCTTCATACAGTGGGTTTTTAATCCCCTGCAGATTTAGTAAGTTTGCCCACTTACAAAGAAATGAAGGGTCTATAATTTTTTATCATAGGTGTATTTTAAATGGAGAGAGAATATCAACCAAAAATCCAGAAAAAAACACCACATGATACAAATGTTATAAATAAAGTTGCAGTTCAGGAAGTAAAATAAGTATTTGATCCCCAAGCAAAACATGATTTAGTGCTTGGTGGAGAAATTCTTGTTGGCAATCAGAAGTCAGACATTTCTTGTAGTTGGTTTCCAGGTTTGCACACATCTCAGGAGGGATTTTGGTCCACTCTTTACAGATCTATCTTCTCTAAATCCTTAAAGGAGTTGTAAATGAAAACATTTTTTCACCTTAATGCAATCTATGCATTAAGGTGAAAAAACATCTGGTGTTTCCACCCCATCCCCCCCCCCCCCCAAAGCCCCTGTTATACTTACCTGACCTGTCGAAAGTCCCGCGCGGTCCCGATATCCTCCTTGTCGCTCAGCCTGGCCGCTGATTGGCTAGAGCAGATGGATTGAGAGCAGCGCAGCCATTGGCTGGTGCTGCTGTCGATCACATCCAGTGACGCGGCGCGCCGAGGGGTAGGGCCGAGTGGTACAGTGAGCGGCTATGGCCGCTGGCTGTATCCCGGTAGCGCGCCTGCAATTACTGACCACTAGGGGTGCAACGGATCGTGTCCGATCCGCACGGAACGCACCGCCGCCGCCTTAGGAAAGGCCGCGGCTTTGGCATAGCTCCGGAGCGGTTGGCCATCTTGGTACACCCGGTGGCGGTGCGCGATGACGTCATCACTACTCTGCCCGTGGATCTCTTCCTACCAGAGCGCACGCTGATGTATTCTCAATGCTTCTGCAAGACTGCAACAAGTAAAGTGAGTTGAATCATGTTCGGCAATGCTAAAACTACTGGCTATTATTACTAATATTTGGGGGGCAATGTTATACTACTGGCTATTACTAATGTCATGTGGGGGCAATGTTATACTACTGGCTAGCCTATTATTATTAATGTCATAAACAAAAAGACAAAACGTAAGTATGTGTTGGTTTTTTTTTTGCTGATCCGTGACTCCTGATCCGAGGATCGATCTGATCTATGAGTTTTTTGATCCGTTGCACCCCTACTGACCACCATGCGAACTCTCGCATGACTGTGGTGAGTAATTGCGGGGAGGACAGACAGCCACCGAGGGACCCCAGAAGATGTGGATCGGGGCCACTCTGTGCAAAACTAACTCCACAGTGGAGGCAAGTATAACATGTTTGTAATTCTACATTTTTTTTTCCTTTACAACCACTTTAAGGCTTCTTGGCTGTCACCTGGCAACTCAAAGTTTTGGCTCACTCCGTACATTTTCTATAGGATTAAGGTCCGGAAACTGGCTAGGCCACTCCATGACCTTAATGTGTTTCTTCTTCAGCCACTCCTTTGCCTTGGTGGTATTATTTGGGTCATTGTCATTTTGGAATACCCATCCATGACCCATCTTCAGTTTTCTGGCTGAGGGAAGAAGGTTCCCCTTCCAAGATTTTACAATACATGGCCCTCAATGTGGCAAAGTCGGCCTGTACCTTTTTAGCAGAGAAACCGTCGCAAAGCATAATGTTTCCACCTCCGTGCTTGACTGTAGAGATGGTGTTCTTAGGGTCATAGTCTGTATTTTTTTCCCTCTAAACGCGACGAGTTGAGTTAATGCCAAAAAGCTCAATTTATGTCTCTTCTGACTACAGCACTTTCTCCCAATCCTCCTCTGAATCATTGGGAAAACTTCAGACGGACCTGTACCTGTGCTGTGCCTTCTTGAGCAAGGGAACCTTGCGGGTGCTGCAGGATTTCAATTCATGTCGGCGTATTGTGTTACCAATAGTTTGTTTGGTGATTTGTGGTCCCAACTGCCTTGAGATCATTCACAAGCTCCTCCCGTGTATTTCTGGGCTGATCCCTCACTTTTCTCATGACCATCCTCACCCCATGAGGGGAAATCTTACATGGAGCCCCAGACTGAGGGCGATTTGATGGTTATTTTGTATTTTTTCCATTTGTGAATAATCGCACAGTCTCCTTCTCACCAAGTTTCTTGCTGATGGTCTTGTAGCCCATTCCAGCCTTGTGCAGGTCTACAATCTTGTCTCTGACCAGGGCCACCATCAAAAATTTTCCCTGGAGAAGAGAACCGGGGGGGGTGCTGCCGCCTTAAAATTGAGAGAAGCGGGGAGCCCTGGGACCTCTGGGCCCTTGAATAAAAAGAAACCTCTGGGTCCTTTTAAATATATATATATATATATATATATATATATATATATATATATATATATATATAGGGCTGTGCAAATTAACTTTTAATTGATCGATTAATCTCTAATTTTTTTGATCGATCAAAATATTTTTGATCGATTAAAATTCTTTTCATTGGTACTCACCTCTCCGCCGGTTTCTGGGCCTTCAGGGAGTTTCGTTGGAGATCTGGTGATGTCACGGCCACCAGCGGGGGTTGCCGTGTCCATCTGAAGGGCTCCTTTGCTGTGCCTTCATATCTGTATGCCGGCGGGACCTTACTATCTGCCACACGCAAGGGCTGTTAGGCCGTGTACACACGGCAGGGAACCTCGACGGGCAGAACACATCGTTCCGCCCATCGAGGTTCCCTGCCGGCCGTCGAAATCGGCGACCCGCCCGTCGGGAATGGCAACCAGCCATTCTTCCAGGCGGGCCGTCGAGCAAATAGAGAGCGTGCTCTCTATTTTTGCTCGACGGGCTTTCCGACGGGAAGCTCGCCGAGAGCGTACACACGGCCGAGGTCCTCGCTGGAATGCAGCTTCCAGCGAGGTTCTCGCTGGTTTCCAGCGAGAACCTCGGTCGTGTGTACGCCGCCTTACACTTCTCTATAACTTCCCTCTATCAACCTGGGATTCTACAACCATCCACTGGGAATTATGATAGTTTCCTTCACAGCACACAGCACATCTACATGCCGACGGACTGATGTTAACCCCCCCTCATCTCGATTCAGCAGTGGTATCGTTGTACACATTTTTATACCAGTATTACACTTAGCTACATGGTTTTTATGACTACTTTTGGTACCGTTTGGTATTACCTGCACCATTTTTACAGTTTATGTAGCTACATCGATTTTATCTCCAGTGCAATATTTATTTTGTTACCTACTTGAAGACTATAAAAGTTTTAATGCTATTCCCATCGAGCGCTGCCTTTGTGTGTTTTTTGCATCCTGCTATTAATTTTCCAGTGGTTGGTATCGGTATCTGCCTGCAAGGAGATCAGCTAAAAGTAGTTGGATCTGTATGTGCGTTATAATTAATCGAAATTAGTCGATTAATCGATTAAAAAAATAAACGATTAATCGAACACAAAAATTTTGATCAGTAACAGCCCTAATATATATATATATATATTTAAAGGGCTGTGCAAATTAACTTTTAATCTATTAATCTTTAATTTTTTTGATCGATTAAAATTCTTTTGATTGGTACTTGCCTCCCTTCCGGCTTCTGGGCCTTCAGGGAGTTCCGTCGGAGATCCGGTGACATCACAGACACTGGTGGGGCTTGCCGTGTCCATCTGAAGGGCTCCTTTGCTGTTCCTTCATATCTGCATGCCGGCGGGTACTTACTATCTGCCACACGCAAGGGCTGTTACACTTCCCTCTATCAACCTGGGATTTTACAACCATCCACAGGGAGTTGTGATAGTTCCCTTCATGGGACATCTACATGCCGACGGACTGATGTTAACCCCTCCTCATCTGGATTCAGCAGTGGCATCGTTGTACACATTTTTATACCAGTATCATACTTGGCTACATGTTTTTATGACTGCTTTTGGTACCGTTTGGTATTACTCGCACCATTTTTACAGTTTATGTAGCTACATCGATTTTATCTCCAGTGCAATATGTATTTGGTTACCTACTTGAAGACTATAAAAGTTTTAATGCTATTCCCATCGAGCGTGGCCTTTGTGTGTTTTTTGTATCCTGCTATACATTTTTCCAGTTGTTGGTAGCTGCACTGGGAATCGGCCTGCAAGGAGATCAGCTAAAAGTAGTTGGATCTGTATGTGCGTTATAATTAATCGAAATTAACGATTAATCGAACACAAAAATTTGGACCAGTAACAGCCCTAATATATATATATATATATTTACTTTTTTTTTTTTTTTTTAAAGGGGGGGGTTGCCATCCAGGGCCCTGAGGACCTCCTGGGCCTTTTAATAAAAAAAAGGGGGTGGGTTGCCACATGGGGCCCTGGGGACCTCTGAGCCCTTTATTAAAAAAATAAAATATATATATAAAAGGAGGGGTGTTGCCATCTGGCGGCCTCCGGGCCCCTTACAGGTATACTGCCTGTACCCCCCTGATGGCGGCCCTGTGTCTGACGTCCTTTGACAGCTCTTTGGTCTTCCCCATGATGGTGAGATTTGAATGTAAGAAAAGATTCTGTGGACAGGTGTCTTTTATACACATAACGAGTTGTCGTTCGGAGAACCTTCTTCAATTGACAGGACTAATCTGTGTACCAACCACATGAGAACATATTGTAGACCAGGGCTCAAAATTTCAAGCCCTGAGCTACTAGCCAGGCCTCAAGAGTAACTCTCCACCAGTTGCCCCACCTAACAGCCCATTCATACACTGCCCCGCGCCTAATTGCGCCCCTAAACACGCCCTTGTAAATTATCTCATGGAATGACATTGTTAAATGTTTAATGCAGAATCAAGTTACACAATTAAATATTACCAACAACTTTAAAAAAATGGCACAGGGCACTGGGGGCAGACCAGAGGCACAGGGCACTGGGGGCAGACCAAAGGCACAGTGCACTAGAACCGGGTCTCTTCCCCATTCTCTTGCAACTCCAATCCATCCTATCTCTCTCTCTCTCTCTCTCTCTCTCTCTCTCTCTCTCTCTCTCTCTCTCTCTCTCTCTCTCTCTCTCCTAATAATCTCATCATCAGGAGCCCCTGTGTGCGGCTCCACGCTTGCATGTCCCCATTTCCCCTTTTTATTCAGGCTGGCAGTGAGGAGAGGAGCTGCAGCACAGCGGGAGGGAGTACAATCCAGCGCTGAGATCCACACAACTGCACAGCCATTGACACCATAGCACAGCGCACACTGACACTGCACAGCACACAATGAGACCAGTCTGCTCGCAGTGCTCAGGCTGAACTGCTGGACACTTACATAGAGCACAAGGAGAAGAAAACTGTACAAACTGGAAGGCTGTCACTCTCATGTCAGGGCAACTTTCAGTGAGTGCTGCACTGCCTACCTGGGACACCCGGAGTGGTCATTTTCGCAATCCTCCACCTCACTCATTACTTCCTGCTCTCCAGCTACATTGATCGGGGGGGGGGGGGGTAGGGGGACAGGCTCAGAGAGGTCATAATGTTAGGTCCCATGGCTTAATGAGAATTGTAAGTAGAGTACCTGTGTATTGCTCTGCCTGTGCGTGGCTCACCAGACTACTTTTCCCGAGCATGCACCTTTCCTCTTCGGCCGCCAATCAAATTGGGGCTATAAGTGTAGGTACAGATTGGAGGGAGATCGGTCATGCAGCCCTGTCATCACTCGCCCCCTGCTGAAATCCACTCGCCAAATGCTAGCAGGCGAGTGGAAATTTTGAGGGCTGTTGTAGACAGTCTGTGGGAGCCAGAATTATTGAGGGTTGGTAGGGGATCAAATACTTGTTTTACTCACGGAACTACAACTCCATTTATAACATTTTGTATCATGAGTTTTTACTGGATTTTTATCTATCTATTTAAAATACACCTGTGATAAAAAAAAATTATAGACCCTTCATTTCTCTGTGAACTTACAAAACATTTAAGGGATCAAACAATTATTTTTCCCCACTGTATCTGTACATCTGCAGTCGGGCATTGCTGCATCTGACTGCTCATCTCATCAGGTTTGGAGTGAGATTTTGGTGATGTCTCTACTGTGCTGCTCATTGTTCTCCTTGCTGATGAGGCAAGTGTACCTGAGGACCTGCAGTATTAGGATCTACCTGTTTCTGCTTAATTTTGTGCTTTCCCCCTATCGGTGCCACATTACTCCTTCTCCAGTCAGATTGGCAGTCATTCGAAAGGCGGCTCTGACATGAGAAAGCGAAACCCTGCCTCAGGATAATTGCCACAGTACACTGGGGTTGATTTACTAAAACTGAAGAGTGTAAAATCTGATGCCAGCTGTGCATGGTCGTCAATCGGCTTCTAACTTCCACTTGTTCAAATAAGCTTTGACAATAAGACTGGGTTCCCACTGGTGCGGCAAACGTTTAGACATTGGAAGCTCATGTCGCATGACAATCAATGTTTCCCTATGTGAGCCCTCTTAACTGGTCCGACTTTGAAAATGCTCCCTGCACTACTCTGGTCTGAGTTTGATCCTACTTCAGCCCATTGAATATCATTGAAGCCGGATCAAAGGGCATGATGAGACGGTGACGTCATAGGGGGGTTCACTGGATGACATCACCCGGTGACCCCCGCCCCATGCCTATATAAGTCGTTGCGCATGCGGAATTACAGCAGGAGAGAGCCTTGTGTCAACATCGGAAAAAGAGGAGAGGGAAGAAGACGGAAAAGACCGGGGCAAGAGCTAGCAGAAGATAGCGGAGGACACCGGAGAGCGTGGAGAAGAGACCGGAGAAGTCGGAAGAGACCCCCCAGAGCTGTTTAATAATTACTTTAAAAACCCTTTGTAGTGTGTGTTTTTTATTTTTGGTGGTGGGAGGCTGGGATCTGGGGGTCCCCTTATTAAAGGGGTCTCCCAGATTCCGATAAGCCCCCCCCCCGTCCACGGACCCCGACAACCAACGGCCTGGGTTGTTGGGAAGAGGCCCTTGTCCTCATCAACATGGGGACAAGGTGCTTTTGGGGTAGGGGGGCGCAGGGCACCAAGCACCCACCTCCCATGTTGAGGACATGCGGCCTTGTACGGTTCAAAAGGGGGGAGGGCGCTCAGATAAGGGTCTGATATGGATTTTGGGGGTACCTCCACGCCGCTTTTTCGGTAACCGAGGGGTAACCCGTGCTGGTTTTTTTTTTTTTTTCTTAAAATTGCCATGGAGTTCGCCCTCAAGATTCATACCAGACACAGTGCCTGGTTTTGTCGGGATAGAAGTCTGATCCCTGTTCATTGAAGTCGGACTTCAAGTCGCAGGGCAAAGTCTGATCCAAAGTAGGGCGACTGTCGTGTTGTACCAGTGTGAACCCAGCCTAAAACTTGGGAGCTGATTGGTTTCTATGCACAGCTACACCAGATTTTGCACTCCCCGTTTTAGTATATGGACCCCAATATCAAACAAGGCATAGCAAGTCAATAATGGGGGAGGGGGGGGGGGGGGGGGGAGATCAGCAACAGGGAGCCTATAGGCAATACTGGTGAGGGATCCTTTGTGCTAGGGTTGTCCCGATACCAGTATCGGTACCGATACCGAGTATTTGCGGGAGTACTTGTACTCCCGCAAATACCCCTGATACCCAAATAGAATACTTCCCCCAAGCCCCCCCCCCCCCGCCGGCGCCGCCGCATACCGCAAAGCCACCGCATATCGCAAAGCCGCCGCGTTAATCCCCGCATATTACAGTGCCGCATTACAGGCATCTTTCGTTTGAATTCTTGTAATGCCCGCCGCACCATGTATAGACACTCCCCTTCTCGGGATTGGACGGATCTGTCCAATCCCGAGCAAGGGGGAGTGTCTATGCACTGAGCTGTGCATAGACACTCCCCCTTGCTCGGGATTGGACGGATCCGTCCAATCCCGAGAAGGGGAGTGTCTATAAGAGGCAGGCATTACAAGAATTCAAACGAAAGGTGCCTGTAATGCGGCGCTGTAATGCACGGGGATTAACGTATCGGCATCATCGACTACTAGGTATGGGGGACATGGCTGCATCTGTGGAGACTGGACATGGCTGCATCTGTGGAGACTGGACATGGCTGCATCTGTGGAGACTGGACATGGCTGCATCTGTGGGGGGCAGGACATGGCTGCAATATGTGGGGGGACATGGCTGCATTTGGGGACACATTAAAAAAAAAAAAAAGTATCGGTACTTGTACTCGGTCCGGTTCATTTTTGAAATGCCACTTTTGATATCCCAGGAGCTAAAGAGACAAGAAGTCTAAAAACATCACCATTCAGTTGTCACGGGGGCTTTTAGGGAGCCAAGCACTTATTTTTAAGTTTTTTTTTTTGTTTTTTTTTTAGGTTCCCTAAAAGTGCTTGCTAGCATCCTGGTAGATTTTTGCCTCGCAGATGTTTCAGAACAAATCGATAATGATGGTTGTCACGATCGAGCCTGCCAGCGGCAACTAACCGTGACGGGTGTTACGTGATGGGGGCTATACTAGGAACTGAGGGAATAAGGGGGAATTCCTACTGTTTATGTGAGACTGGCTGTGATACTTTCACAGCCCGCACTACCTTTGGCCACCACTAGAGGGAGACTCCACTCCAATCCAGCTGGCTCACCGCACACGGGCAGATACAAATCTTACATGCAATCTGGTGCACGCTAAGGGTTGGGAAACTATCTAGCAATTGCTACACACTTCTAGGGTTCCTCCAGCTATCCTGTAAGTTTGAATCCCAGTGTTAATCACTCTTCCCACTGTCCCCACACCCACACACACACTTTACGATAGCCTGCCACCACCCAACAGTTTGTCCACAGACTGGTCTGCTGAGCCACCACACACACAGATCTCCCGTCTGGCAGATCTGTTAGCTTACAATCTTCATGCAATCTGCCAACACACAGGGCAACTTGCATACCGATTGGCACGTAACGTAGACAGAGCACTTAGGCACTAAAATACAATAACCTCTCCAGAGATACGAGTCCTAGCTTAGTACACAGAAGTCACTTATTAATTTTATCATTTAATATCCCGAAAGTGGGCAGTGCATACAAAGAAAACAGAGTTACCAAAAAGATACAAAAAATACAGAAAGACACAAACTTGGCAATTTGCTAAGAAAATAAAATCAGAAACCAACTTTACCTAAGTCTATCCTTTAGCAGAAGCATACTAGAATATGGCCCTCCCCAGTGTGGAACTGGCTTCATGGAAGAACACTGTCCATATCTCTGGCTACACCATTTATTGAGATATGGATTCGGGCTAGGCTCTAGCACTTGGCCAATCAACTCTGGGGGGTAGTCCTGTCTCAGCCCACAAGAGATTTTGTGTTCTGAAATGACCAGAGTCGAATTGGCCCAGAATGGCGCTGATTGCAGGGTCATGGATTGGATTTCCGATACCAGCGTATCAATCCGATTGCAACCATACCAATCACTACTTGCTTGCCGCAATCAGGCGCCATATAACAGTTTTGTGTATTTTTCTAGGATTCTACACACGCTACAAATACAGATTGACATGTACATGTAGCCTAACAGGTGTACAATCAAAAGGAATTATTTTCATCTCTCTGCCGCTAATATTTTAGCTTTTATGCGACATAAAATGGATTCCTTAGATCTGAGGATATAAATCAACGTACACAGACTGGCCAGAGCCTTGCGAACGCCCCCTGTGGATCCTTGTAGCCTCAGTGGCTGGGAGCCCCTTTAAAGACGTTCGAAAGGTGGCAAACTATGTTTACTGAGATGGGGACTTTTATTGGCATCTAGGTGTCAACTCTGGCCTTGAAACTGGTCCTGTCCTTTTCAAATGCTAATGAAAGAACATATGTGGCATGACTGATAATGCCTACTCAATTTTTAATAACCCAGAATTAAACTACATCTACAATTACACTATTTCTATAGATCACATCTCGTTAAGGAAAAAATCTTACGCTTACGTTTACGTCGCAATGGTAAATTTTATATTTTTCGTTGCAGGACCAGGAATGAGCTGGCAGAAACTCTGGAACTTTTAAAAGCACAAATAGACCCAGCTTTACTGAAGAAATCCGAGCCACAGGATAGTTCATCTCAAGAATGCCCAAATCCAGAGGATGGGGAACTGAAAAAAGAAGAGAGCGGAGGTATGATGGGATTCCATTGTGTAACATTTATGGTCTTTTTCAATGAATAGTGCAAGTAGCGGTGCATTAGCCAACTCTTCGGTTTAGAGTATGTTCCGTTTTTTTTTTTACTGGAAGTCTAACTATTGATTTTATAAACCCTGTTGCCGGCCCATATATCTGCAAAAATCTGCCCATAACGTAAACATTCCTTGTAATAGGAATAGTGGGTGACAGGTCCTCCTTTAAGGAGATATGTGGGGTCAATAAGACCCCACATCTCTCCTCCAGGCTGGAAAGCATGAGATCGTGAAAAAAAATTCACAGATCTCATGCTTACTAGCCGCAATTGTGGCTTTGTTTACTTGCTTACCCGGGCTTCCGGTCATCTCTATGCTTCCTATCCGGTGCAGGGCGATCCTTTATGGATCGCCTTGCGGATGGTGGTGGGAGGGGGGGGGGTGTCCCCTCCCGCCGCCTATTCTAATAGATCAAGTGGCGGAACCGCCGTTATGATCTTTCTTATGGTGGGCAGGATCGCCGTCGGAACACAATGATATCTGAATGATGCCTCTAGCTGCAGGCATCATTCAGATATCACCGCACAAAGTCCAGGATGTCATATGATGACCACCCAGGATAAGAGATCCCCTTTGTGGACGTCATATGATGGTGTGCAGTATTGACGTGGTTAAAGGTACATTTTTTTTTTAAAACATATTGCGCTATGAGGTGACGTTTTTTTTGCTTTGTATTACATTTTTGCCTGTGTCTGCCATTTAGCTAGTCCCTGAAGCTGTACATTTTTTTTGTCCTTCTCATAGAACTCCTTTGTGGTAACTTTTGTGATATCCTTATAATTTATTGCAGAGATTCATACCAACTTATACTTGCCATTTTTTTTTTTTTTTAAATTTGTGTTTTTCTATGTCCATGACTTACAGAGAAGTTGGAAGAGGACACAAAAGAAGGAATCAAAGAGAAGCTAGACGCAGCAGATGATACCACAAGCTCTTGTCCAACAGAAAATGGTAACAAATGTAAGCCTGGCGATAAAGAACCCCTAAAAACAATCAGTGAAATAAAAACAGAACCACCTGATGCAGAGGAGGTTCAAAAGGCTACCAAAGAAGAAAGCGACTCCTTCAAGGAGAACGTAAAGCCTGTGAAGGTTGATCTAAAAAATAAGGCAGAACCTAAAGACTTGAAGGAATTAAAAGGGACTGCTGAAAAGATCCCTTCCCCACAGGAGCCCGAACACTCAGAAATTTCCGTTATTGTCAAGCGCACTGAAGATCATGTTGAAAAATCCGTCGAGGATTCTGAGAAAATGAAGAACGACCAACAGGCCAAGATCCCTTTGAAAAAACGAGAACTCAAGCTCACTGACGACTTTGACGGACCAGTTAAAACATCGCTGTGCAAGTCCAAGACCCCTACAAAAGAGCTGCTTCAGAAGGAGGACGAGAAACTAGATGACGATGGCACAAAGACGTCTGCTGCTCCTGCAACAGTTTCTGAAGGGAAGCAGTTGGTGAACGGGGAAATTAACGGGGACAAATCACACAAAGCAAAGGTAGACTATGTGGAGAACAGTAACGCCACCCCAAGAGAATCCATCATTAGCACAACAAAGGAAGAGAATGGTGTAGTCGAGAAGAGAACTTCTAGTGTCATCAAAAGCTTGCATGAACTTAAAGAAAACAGCAGACCTAGAATCCCTGAGAATTTGGAAAAAAGCGCAAAAGACCTCAACAAAGACATTATTATTCCTTCATCGGAGGAAACTTCTCCAAAGACCTCCTCAAAAGAAGATACATCTGTGTCTGAAACGCACAAAGCCAATGTGGACTCCAAAGGAGAAGAGAAAAAAGAATTGCTGTCTTCTGTTGAGAAGGAAAAGACAACCAAGACCAAGAAAGACCGCAAAATTGACACCAATGATTCAGAGTCTGTAAAGGTGACTGAGATCCCGAAGAAACCTGCCATAGTAGCCACTTCAGACATCCCAGATGATGAGAAATTATCTGAGGCCGAGAAAACTGAGCAGTGTGTGTCTGAAGACAAGAAATCGTGCGCATCTGAAAAGCAAGATGCAGAAGGTATTATTGAGGAGCCTAAATCCAAGACAAGAGATACAAGAAAGAAAGCAAGCGGAACATCAAAATCAAAACTGGCCGCATCAAGAAAAACATCTGCGGCGGCAAAGAATTCTGTGTTGAGCAAAGAGAAGTCCACAGAAATTAACAAAGAAGATGAGGGAAAATGTGAGCCGGTGTCTTCTGATAAAGCTGAGGAAAAGGCGAAACAAGATGAAGAAGCAAAGGCGAAACAAGAAGAAGCAAAGGCGAAACAAGAAGAAGCAAAGGCGAAACAAGAAGAAGCAAAGGCGAAACAAGAAGAAGCAAAGGCAAAGGCGAAACAAGTAAGGAAGCCTCCCGAAACTGAAAAGAAAACATTCAGCTTAAGGAGCACACGGAGGGAAAAACCAGCTGCAAAGGAAATTGATGACTCCAACGACACTTCCGACTCTAAAGAGCCGGAAGTTAAGAAGGACGATAAGGACAAAATCTCAGAAAAGCCCAGTTTAGTTACCAGAAATAAACATAGGCTAGAGCCCTTGGCAGAGGAGGACAACAGTGGATCGGAGAGCAAAGAGATGACATCCGAGAGGCAGAAAGATGGCCTCAAATTGACAATCCGCATCTCCAACAAGAAGAGGAGGTCGGAACTGCCTGTGGAACTGGCCACAGATGAACCAGAGGATGCTGAGAACGAGGACTGTATTGGGAGGAGGCTGAGACGATCTCCCAGGATCTCAAGACCCGCCGCAAAGACAGAGGTCAAAGAACGCAAGCCTGAGAAAAAGCAAAGCGATGATGATGAGGAGGTGAAGCCAGCACCTGCAAAACCAGCCCGGGAGGAGAAGAAAGCCGAGAAGGAGCCGAGCCAGAAAGTAAAACAGGTAACTTGTCTACCGTACCATATATGTGATCAGAATGTAAGGTGTTTCTAACACTTGTACAGTATATATAACAATTTCTTTAATTGGACTCAAACCAAGTCCAGTTTAGTAAAAAAATTAAAAACAATCCGCACAAGGGACCATAGCTACATTGCATGAAATGTGTGTCTTGTGCTGGTGGTCTCTCTCTCTCTCTCTCTCTCTCTCTCTCTCTCTCTCTCTCTCTCTCTCTCTCTCTCTCTCTCTCTCTCTCTCTCTCTCTCTCTCTCTCTCTCTCTCTCTCTCTCTCTCGAAATAGGTCCACCTGATGCAGGACGGAATTTCTGTCATAGGCCCAACTTCCATTCATTATATTCTTTTCATTAAAATAATCTGTAGTACAGCTTCTGTGAATGAAGGGGGGCCCACCAAAAGAGCAGTCCTAGTCTGGCACTCTTGGCAAACGCCTGTGACCAGTGCGTCTGCAGACAGGGCTGGTGCTACCACTAGGCATCCACCTAGGGCGCACTGGTTTTTCCTACTCTCTTCTCTCTGCAACAAGCAACCAAGTCTCTGCATCGGCAGGCAGCCACTGCTCCATTCGCACATAGTGTCAGAGACGCAGTGGCGACGGAGGACTTTGTCCCAACTGAATGAATTGAAGCAAGCAAGCATTCATTGATGGGCGCCGGTGGGGCTGCATTTGATGGGCACTGGTGGGGCTGCATTTGATGGGCGCTGGTGGGGCTGCATTTGATGGGCGCTTCATTAAAAGGGTGAGTGTAAACATGGGTAGGACAGAGGGGGGTGGTGCCAGGGGGGTGCCAAAATGAGGTTTTGCCTAGGGTGTCAAAAATCTTGGCACCAGCCCTGTCTGCAGATCATTTTGTAGTGTAATGTTATTACAAGTGACCTTCCAAATCAAAGTTGTGTACTTCACTCTTTTTTTTTCGGCTACAGCGCGGGCTTCCAGTGCTGGGAGGGCGTCAATAGATGTCCTCCCGTGATCGTGTGCAGTTAGCACGCTCTGTGATCGGCGAGGTCTTTGGACTCGGCTGATCGCAGAACAGGGTAAAGGGCAAACACAGCAGCCTTTTACTACGTGATCAGCTGTCAGCCAATGACAGCTGATCATGGAAGTAAACAGAAGTTGGTTTTCTCTTTTTAGTTCACACAAATGGAGCTTTCTTTTGGTGGTATGTAATCACCACTGGGGGGAAATAGAAAAAATAAAAACAATAATTTTGAAAAAAAAAGTTTCTCATAGTTTGTTATAAAATTTTGCGAACAGGTAATTTTTCTCCTGCACTGCCGATGAGGCGCGGATTGGCAGAAATGGCAATTACCGATGTCCCTGTAACAGATGCCGGTTACTGGCTTTTTTCTATTATCCTCACGCTGATCACGAGGCGTCAGTACCGATCTGTGCCCACCAGTGCAGCCTAACAGTGTAGCCTCATCAGCGAAAATCAGTCAAGGAGAAAAATTACCTGCTTGAAAAATTTCAGATTTTTTGGTCTTATTGGTGATTAAATACCACCAAAAGAAAGCTCTATTTGTGTGGAAAATTTTTTGTTTGGGTACAGGGTTGCGTGACGACTCAATTGTCAAAGTGTGACAGCGCTGAAAATTGGCATGGGCAGGAAAGGGGGTATTAGTGGCCAGTAAGCAAGTGGTCAATGAAACTCAGAGACTGTTGAATGAGCTTAGTCTATAGAGAGAACTTTTTTGTGTATGAATATGAGTAATTAAAGATCCTTTATTGAAATGTGTGAATATTTTACATCCAGGACATCTGACATTGCAGAGAAACCCTTCCTTACTACTTCCCCTCCTTCTTTTTTTTTTTTTTTTCTATAGAAGCCGAAACAAAAACGAAGGGCACGGTGGACCAACACGAGATCACGACGCAAACTTAAATCATCCAGTGAGGACGAGTCTGAGGAGTCGGACAGCGAGGAAGAGTCGGAGGAGGAGTCGGAAAATGAGGGAAAAAAAGAGGGGGTTCCTGGGGAAGACGAAGAACCCTGCAAGAAGTGTGGACTTCCCAACCACCCTGAGCTGGTTAGTACACGAGACTTGAGGCTAAAAAATATTTTACATGTTTAAAACTGATTTCAAGGCAAATATGCTGTACACATATCTGAACATCTCTGTATTGACCTAATGTGTCCTGTAGCTTTAACTTCTCTAGTGAGCCAAGAACTGTCTGCTCTTTCACTTTCACTATAGTGCAGACATGTCCAAAGTCCAGCCTGCAGGGCCAAATGCGGCCCCCGCTGTGGATTTAATATGGCCCCCTGGGGATTTGGATATATATAATAAAAAAAAATATATAGATATATATATCTATATATATTTGTGCCCCCAGGGCCACAAGAGAAATATATTGTATTTATCGGCGATGCCATTGGACGACTGTTCTGTTTATCATAGGAGGTGGAGCTTTATTTTAAAGAGGCCACAGAGTAAACAAGAGATTCTCCTGTTTGTAATCTGTCAGCACTCGTCCCGCCCCCCTCCCTCTGCCCTCTAAAGGCTGCATAATGGCACATGTGAGGCTGTATTCATGGCATCATGTGAGGCTGCATTCGTGGCAATGGTAAGCCTGTGCGTGTTATATGCCAATAAATACGGTATATCCAAATAACACGCCCAAGCTCATCCTTAGTCCTGAGCAGCGCTCTGGGATTCGTTGGGACCACAAAAGAAATATATACAGTATATCCAAATAACACAGCCAAGCTCATCTCTTCACCCAGCCACAAAGGCAAGAGAATTCTTGTTGGGCCCTGTATTAGTGCTCAGACTAACACACTTATGCTGCATTCACACCTGAGCGCTTTGTCTGAAGCCTGAAGCTATAAAACGCTAGAGGGGAAAAAAATCCATTATTCTCTATGGAGATGGTTCACAACTCCACTCCAAAACGCCTGAAGCTCAAACAAGTTCTGGACACTTTTTTGTCGGGCAAATTGGGCGGATTCGGGCGTTTTAGAACGTTTGTACTCCCATAGAAAGTAATGGAAACGCCCGATTCAAGCGTCTAGCGCGACAATGAGCGTTTCTACGCACGTTTTGTCACCTTAATCTGTTCTGTGAAATAGAACATTTCACCCAGGAAGATGATAAAAAAAAAAATCTACAAACATAGCAACAAATGATGAAAGAGATGAGCATTTTTCCTATTGGCTAAAATAAAAAACGTTGACGTTCAAAAACATCAGACAATGCTGTGTGCAAACGCGCGACAAAACGCCGCAAAAAATGACCGAAAACGCTACACTCAGGTGTGAATGCGGACTTAGACCGAATTGTAACGGTTCAGAGAATGTAAGGCAAAATAGTCAGCCCTCAGGCATGTTCAGTATATCAAATCTGGCCCTCTTTGAAAAAAAGTTTGGACACCACCCCTGCTATAGTGCTACTGCTGCAGTGTTGTCATCCCTGCCCTGTGTTTCTTCTGGTGGACTACAGAACCCCTTCCTCTTATGTTTTGGAAAGGAAGGGGGAGGTGTTATGTAGTGCAACAGGGGAAAACTGGGCAAACGGAATACAAACCCTTGTGACATTTTCAACCAAGTTAAAAGGACCTTTTGAAAAGAGGCCCATTTGCTATATTGGCACTGTGTCAATTTACCAACATACTTGTGTTTGGGTACCTTGGAAGACTGATGTAAGAGTGTAAGCAAGTGAAGAGATCATGCAAAGGGTCATTTCTGAATCTGTCTGGCAGGGCCGTTGATTTTTTATTTATTTTTTCTAATTACAGATTTTGTTGTGCGATTCCTGTGACAGCGGTTACCATACGGCGTGTCTCCGCCCACCGCTCATGTTGATCCCGGATGGCGAATGGTTTTGTCCTCCTTGCCAACATGTATGTATATGATTATATTCTTTACTGTATCTTCTGTTTTAATGTTCACACCAGAATAAAAAAATAAAAAATCACACCTTGATATACACCTGGGAAATGCAGTATGACTGCTATAGATTCCAGCTTTTCATTCAGGCATTGCTTTAGTTCCCCAGTCCACTTGCTCCCTTTTGTTGATCTGGTGACCTAAGAACCCCTAAACTTAATACAAGAGAGGATGTCCCAAACGCACCAACTGCGTTCTTCTTGCCTTCAGATCTGAAAGCTTGATGCAAGCAAAAATGTCAGTAGGTGTTAACCTGTTGGCGTCTATGTAACACGTGGTGGCTAAAGGATGGACTTACATGGCATACACATTTGTCAATTGGCAGCCAGAGTTTGTGTGTTGAGAGTGCACTCACTGCAGAGTCCAAACTCTTGGCACCCACTAACGATCTGTAACGGGCAGGATCAGCTCGCAACCATGTGACTACTGGGACATTCAATCAGTTTTGCAGACTCTATTAACCACTTGCGGGTCGGCTCACGCCGATATACGTCGGCACTTTGAAGAGGGATATCTTTGTTGTGGCAGCAACTAGCTACTATAACCCACAATATCCTCTTCTTCAGTGAGCAATAAAACCAAAAATTTGCCCTGGGACTTTAAATGAGGTGGGCACCTTCTTC
The DNA here is from genome assembly GCA_029574335.1 of Rana kukunoris. Classification (NCBI taxonomy): domain Eukaryota; kingdom Metazoa; phylum Chordata; class Amphibia; order Anura; family Ranidae; genus Rana; species Rana kukunoris. Next base: position 18,926,464 of record CM056050.1, on the reverse strand, counting down.
AGTGAGCGGTCCGGTTTAAGATAAATGGTCTCTGTGGTGGCGGTGGGAGTGGAGCCCCCCTTCCGCCGGTACCCTCAGCCACTTACCCGAACCGTCGGTAGCGGCGGAGGCGATCGGGTCCTCCTCTGTGCTGGTTATGGAGACGAGGGGAAGATGGCTCCAAAACATTGCGGGGCGGAAGCGACGTCAAAACGTCACTTGCTGCATTTGTGTAAATATGAGATCATGGACTTTTTGAACCCAGACCTCATATTTAAGAGGTCCTGTCATGCTTTTTTTTTCTTTTACAAAGGGTGTTTTAATCCCTTGTAGTAGGAATAAAAGTGACACGATTTTTTATTTTTTTAAAGCACTGTGTAAAAGGGAAATGAGAAAAAAATATATTTTTTAAACGCGCCCTGACCCGCTGAGCTTGCGTGCAGAAGTGAACGCATACGTAAGCAGTGCCCACATATGAAAACGGTGTTCAAACCACACATGAGTTATCGCCTCGATTTGTAGAGCGAGAGCAATAATTCTAGCCTTAAAACTCCTCAATAACTAAAACGTGCAACCTGTAAAAAACAATTTAAACCTCGCCTATGGAGATTTTTTAAGGGTAAAAGTTTGTCACCATACCACCATCGAGTGCAATTTTGAAACGTGACCTGTTGGGTATCCATTCACTCGGCGTAACATTATCTTTCACAATATAAAAAAATTGGGTTAACTTTTACTGTTTTTTTTATTTTTTAATTCAAAAAAGTGTTTTCCCCCCCCAAAAAAGCGTGCTTGCAAGACCGCTGCGCAAATACGATGTGACAAAGTATTGCAACAGCTGCCATTTTATTCTCTAGGGCAGGGATCTCCAAACTACGGCCCTCCAGGTGTTGCGGAACTACACATCCCATGAGGCATTGTAAAACTCTGACATTCACAGACATGACTAGGCATGATGGGAATTGTAGTTCCTGAACATCTGGAGGGCCATAGTTTGGAGACCCAAGCTCTAGGGTGTTGGAAGTCTCAAACAGGCTCGGTCCCTAAGTGGTTAAAGGGATGCTGTGGCTGGGCAGAGAAGAGTTGGTAAGTTTGCAAGTGGAAGCACACGCTGCAAGAAGTACGTTTCCCAATGATCTAGGCTAGGGGAGGCTTTTTGGAATTTGGCTACAGGAGATCACAGAAAACTCAAAATATGTTAAATCAGGTGGACTAAGCAGAGTTTTATTGGACATAAGTATTTTTTTCTTACTTTTTCCAAAGTACAAAGGTGTACTTCCGTCCCAGCCTGGCCGTGGCACAGTGCGTCATTTCCTATTCAGCGGCGAGCCCACCTCCCCTGCTTTCTGAATTGCCCCAACAACAGCTGGGACACACACACAGGTCCCAGATGTTGGGACCATTCATAAAGCGCCGCGCAACTTGGCTGCAAAGCCTGAAAGCTCCACTGCCGGTTTTCCGCATCAGCTGCTCATCCCTGTATTTTGTGCTGTGAGTTGTAGTGCATTTATCCTTTGTTTTTAAAAAGACAACCATCAAAGTCTAATGGGAATGGGCAGAGCTGTGGGCAGGACAGGTATCTGATCATTCAGCTCTTCTTTAATGATTTTGCATTCACAGGTGCTTTACTAAGGGCATATCTTGTAGTAATCATACTATGCACTGATATCGTGTGGTGCTGTCCAGAGACTGCTCTGTGGAGAATGACTGACTGAGAACTCCTCCACACGGTGTGTACAGATTACATGTATCTACACAGGATCCAGATTGTGCTGATCAAATCTTTTTTTTATAAACAGAAATTACTGTGTGAAAAACTGGATGAGCAATTACAGAATTTAGACGTGGTACTAAAGAAGAAAGAACGAGCAGAGAGAAGGTAATATTCTTATTAACCACCCTTGCTTACCTACTGTAGGTATCTCATGTTTTGGCTGTTATTGTATCTACCATCTGTCTAATCTGTAATATGAAACGTGCTGCCTGCTTTTAGCATGTTTCCCACTAGACCAGGGGTGTCCAACCTGCGGGCCACATGCAGCTCGGGCCCGCAAATACGTTTTGTTCAACAGATTTAAAGATTTGGCCCTGGTTCTCTCCAGTGTGCCTTCCCAGTTTTCCTGAAAATCACTTGTAAATGCACCTCTATTTAAAATATTCCTTCTTCACCATCCCCTCTGCTTTTTTTTTTTTACATGCACTGACTGAGCGTATTGTATATTTTCAGGAAGGAGCGTTTGGTTTACGTTGGAATCAGTATTGAAAACATCATTCCTACACAAGTAAGTTAATTGCCATGCATGATTTTAATGTGACCCTGACCGGCCCCAATTTTTTATATTTGTTTGCAAAGTAATTCTATTGCTGCCTATACCTTGTGATGACTGCAAGTACTTTTTTATTTTTTTTCGTTTCCATATCCGTCCCTTTTGGATCCTAGTTTTAGGCAGGACTTGGAGCCTTAATTCCTGTCAAAGTCTACATTAAAGGATAAGTTCATCTTTTGTTCATCATTTGCACCAGCCCCTGCTCTCCCCTGACCCTCCATTCTGACAGCTAGCAGGGGTTCTTCTCTCCTGGTTAGCTCCCACAATCCTAACCACTTCAGCCCAAAAGAATTGGCTGCTCAATGACCAGGCCATTTTTTGCAATTCGGGACTGCGTCGCTTTAACTGACAATTGCGCGGTCGTGCGATGCTGTACCCAAACAAAGCTGACGTCCTTTTTTTTTTTTTCCCCACAAATTTTTTTGGTGGTGGTATTTGATTCTGTGTGATTTTTATTTTATGCACTATAAACAAAAAAGAGTGGCAATTTTGAAAAAAAACACAATATATTGTACTTTCTGCTATAATAAATACCCCCACATTTTTTTTTAAAAGCGCCTTTTTCCTCAGTTTAGGCCGATACGTATTCTTCTACATATTTTTGGTAGAAAAAAAATCGCAATAGACGTATATTGATTGGTTTGCGCAAAAGTTATAGCATCTACAAAATAGGCGATGGTGTATGTGTGTATGTATATATTATCATTTCATTTTTTTTTAACTAGTAATGGCAGTGACCTGTGATTTATTTATTTATTTTTATCAGCAGGACCGCGACATTATGGCGGACACATCAGACACTTTTGACACATTTTTGGGACTGTTTGCAGACAGCAATCAGTGCTATAAGAATGCACTGATTACTGTAAAATTTTCACTGGCAGGGAAGGGGTTAACTCTAGGGGGCAATCAATGTGTTTCCTAACGTGTTCTAACTGAATGGGGGAGTGGACTGACTAGGGGAAGAGATTGATCGGTGTTTATACATTGTATGAACACACGATCAGTCTCTTTGCCCCTGAGAGAACCAGGATGTGTGTATTTACCACCAAACACTCGCATCGGCCCCGGGGGCGCGCACACGCACGCTTGCGGAGACATCTTAAAGACCTGACATACAGCTACAATGGTTCGCGCAGGGGGCCAGCCTGCCGCAGTATAACTGCAGTGGCTGGTCCGGAAGTGGTTCAAAAAGATGTGGCTGTGTGGGGCTCCACCAGCCTGGCAGTGGCATCCATTCACAGTGTTCTGTAAATGGGAAAACTACAAGGTCTGGCAGCCTTTGCGGCTGTCGGCTTGTATTTTTCAGTAATCTACCAGGGCACTGTCGATCAGTGGTCATCAACTCCTGTCCTCAGGGCCCACCAACAGGCCAGGTTTGCAAGATAACTGAAATACATCAGAGGTGATATCATTTGCTGCTTTAGTGATTGCAGTATTCTAGTCTGCATCTCCCCAAGATAATACATAAAACTTGGCCTGTTAGTGGGCCCTGAGGACAGGGTTGATGACCACTGCTCTAGATAGTTCATGGAGCTTCTTGTCTCAAGTGTAACTGCTTGCCCGTATTGGAGGTATGGGCCAGTGGATACACAGACAAGTCTGCAGGACCGTGGCATTACACCCAGGATCTGTGTATCATGGGTGCAATGACCTAACAAAAAACAAATCTTATGCTTTAAAGCAGTGGTCATCAACCCTGTCCTCAGGGACCAATAACAGGCCAGGCTTTATGTATTACCATGGTGAGATGCAGACTAGAATACTGCAATCACTGAGGAGCCAATGATATCACCTGAGATGTATTTCAGTTATCTTGCAAACCTGGCCTGTTAGTTGGTCCTGAGGACAGGGTTGATGACCACTGCTTTAAATCGCATAATTAAAGTATAACCACGGCTCGACTGCCATCTTGGCTGCCCGTGTGAACAAGCTCTAAGGCAGCTCTGTCCCCCCACCTAACCCCCTCTCGTATTTTATAACATTTTTTTAGCTATCAACAAATAAGAGACTAGAGAACTGGGAGGAGCCACATTGTTATGTGAAATGATATTTCATGTCCCTTTGTGACCCGCCGTTTTGCACTCCTGTAACCTGTTTTCAGCAGAGAGCGGGCTGAAGTCCACTCTCTGATGCTACAGAAGTCAGTCCAGGTACCACGTCATCCCGACAACGAAAGTCGAGTTCCACCAGGTGCCTGGCCTCGGTGAGCCTGAGCCGGCAGATCCGCCCACCTTCACATCTCAGCGTTGCATTGAGTGAGGAGGGTGGAGGAGCAGAGAGCCGCGACTGACAGTTAGCAGTTCTTTTCTCAGGGAACTGTCGGAACCAAACGATCAACAGTGTTTGATCGCTTGGTCCTCGGTTTAGAGGCGCCGGGGGACAGATGCAGCATCCACCTAGGTAAGTATTCTACTGGAGAAAATCGGATTCCCATACTGTTTAAAAGGTTAATTGTTCACTTTAAGCCTGATTTGGTGGTACTAGCATTAAGCATGGAATGGTTTTCATTGTTGTAGGATACAGAAGAGGTCACAGAAATTATAGAGAAAGAAGAAAAAAAGAAGAAAAAGTCTAAACCATTGGAAAGGCGGTCAACAAGGACCAGGAAATTCATCAGTTACAGGTGAGGCATGTGTTACACAATTGCAGCGGGTTGTATAAGCAGATCCTGCATCCTGAAAGAAATTGGACACAAAGCCAAATACATTCCAGTCCGATCAGAACAAACTCTGTCCCAAGTCTTACAGTTCTCTTTCTAAAGAGGTTTTTGAGTAGAAAAGCCTGCCCCCTGCCAACAGCTGCAGATATGGAACACTGCTGTCCATTGGGGTGGGGGGGTCTCATTTCTGAGATTCAACACACTCTGTACTTTCTTTGACCTATAGCTCTGCAGTTGGCAAAGACTCCTGCTGCTTTAACCACTTCCTGCCCGAGGACGTCCTATGACGTCCTGGACTTTCAGTGGGGATATCTGAATGATGGGTGCCGCTACAGGCATCATTCAGATATCCATCTCTTCAGCCGCCGATTCTGTGCACCATAAGAACGATCCACCGCTTGATCGTTCTTATAGGGGACGTCCCACGATCATGTGAAAGGGACGCAAGGCTGCTTTTACGTTGATGGTCTGCATTCTATTGTGGCTCCGTGTACAGTACCTGTCACCGAGAATGTGTTTCCAGCACGACAGCATCGCGCTGATTCTCGGCGACAGGGTGCCGACATCTCGCACTCGCTGGAATAGAAAAAGCACATTCCAGCGAGCGCATCATAGAAGCGACGGGGATCCGACTTAGATTCCCGCCAATTCTACATGCAGCGTTTGGTATGAATCATGAGGGGGAACTCCACGCGAAAATGTTAAATAAAAATCCAGCATGGGTTCCCCCTCAGGGGGCATACCAGGCCCTTAGGTCTGCTATGGATTGTAAGGACCCCCTACGCCGAAAAAACGGCGTGGAGGTTCCCCCACAATCCATACCAGACCCGTATCCAAAGCACGCCGCCCGGCCGGTCAGGAAAGGAGTGGGGACGAGCGAGCGCCCCCCCCCTCCTGAGCCGTACCAGGCCGCATGCCCTCAACATGGGGGGGTTGGGTACTCTGGGGCAGCGGAGCGCCCTGTGGCCCCCCACCCCAAAGTACCCTGTAAGGACAGGGCCTCTTCCCGACAACCCTGGCCGTTGGTTGTCGGGGTCTGCGGGCGGGGGGCTTATAGGAATCTGGGAGCCCCCTTTAATAAGGGGGCCCCAGATACCGGCCCCCACCCTAGGTGAATGAATATGGGGTACATCGTACCCCTACCCATTCACCTGGAGGCAAAGTGTTAACAAAAACAACATAACACAGGGTTTTAAAATATTTTATAAGTCAGCTCCGGGGCCCCCCCCTCTCTTCTTTAAGCTCTTTTACGAGGGGGGGTTGCTTCTTCTCCGCTCTCTGGGGGTCTTCTCCGCTCTCTGGGGGTCTTCTCCGCTCTCTGGGGGTCTTCTCCGCTCTCTGGGGGTCTTCGCCGCTCTCTGGGGGTCTTCGCCGCTCTCTGGGGGTCTTCTTCCATCTATTGCACTTCACCGCTGTTGTCTCGTCGCTCCCCGGTTCTTCTCCCGTTCGCTCTCCGGTGCCGCCTTCTTCAGGGCTGGCCGCCGACATCTTCGTGTTGGCTCAATTACTATCGGCGGCCAGCCCGCTCTTCTATCTTCTCTTCTTCCGATGTTGACGCAACACTCCCTCCCGCTGGAATGGCGTGTGCGTGGCTCGCACCGATCTATATAGGCCTCCTACGACATCACAGTCTCATCATGCTCTGGTACCTACCCACGTGGGTAGGTACCAGAGCATGATCCTTACAATCCATAGCAGACCTATGCCTTCTGGGGGGGGGAACCCATGCCAGATTTTTATTTAAAATTTTGGCGTGGAGTACCTCCTCATGATTCATACCAAACGCCGCGTGTAGAATTGGCGGGAATCCAAGTCGGATCCCCGTCGCTTCTGTGACGTCATTGTCCATGGGGACGTCATTGTCCCCATGGCTTGGCGCTGGCTCCCGCGATGGGGCTCGTAGGTGGTCAATCTCGCTGAGAAAGGAAGCAAGATTGACACAATTTCGCGGTCACCTACTGTACCTGTGGTTTTTCTGCCGGTTAGCTGCACTTTGCCATAGACGTCTATAATATCCTGCAGGTGTGGTGCACTTTCTGAAAAGCCGCTTGCTTCCTCTACCGCCGTCTTCATTTACAATAAATGATTCTCTTGGGTGGCAGGTCGGCAACCTGCAATCTAGGCTTGCCCACCAGCCATCCCAGAGCAGGAGGTCGCAGGCCACATCAGAGGGCTTTGCGGGCCACATGTGGCCCCCGGGCCACTGGTTGGGCACCCCTGCCCTAGGGTGTCTGCTAAAAAAAAAAAAAAAAACATAGTGTTTGGGGGTTCTGAGTAATTTTCTAGCAAAAAATTATGATTTTTGCATGTAGGAGAGAAGTGCCAAAATAGGCCCGGTATGGAGATGATTAATAAAAAAAACACACTATAAGAGCCGGTTCAAGCTGGGGCTCAGCCGCCTGACGAGTTGCGTCCCATTCAATGCAATAGAACCGTTCTAATAGGTGCGACACAAGTTGCTCCGACTTAGAAAAAGGTTCTTGCACGACTTTGGGGGTGGCTCGGGGCGACCTGCATTGACTTCTATACAGATGTCGTTTTGTAGGTCGCCTCTGAAGTCGTCTTCGGGGACGACTTGCAGAGTCTCCCCCGAAGTCGTACCGCGGAAGTGTGAACCGACTCTTAGACTTTGCAAATCTTTTTGTTTTGATGCTCCTACAATGTATTTGGCAAGTGCCAATGTCTCATCTCCTTTCTCTATGCTGGATTCAAGTTGCTTCAGATTAGAGGCACATTATTCCTTGGATTTGTCTGTCCTCTCCCTGAGACTTTGGATGCACCCACAATGCTTTGCAGGCAAAGCTTTTAGAAACTATATTGCTGATGTCTCATGACTGGAAAACTTGTGGTTAAACACTTCATGCAGATCGGCCGAACCTGTATGTCAGGACTTTAACACTAAATACTGGAGTTATGGCAGCAGCGTGTGCCCGGCGGCGAGCGGGGCGCGCACGCGCCGGCCGTCGGCGGCGCGCATGCGCCCCCTAGTGGCCGCTTTAAAAGTATAGCTACGGGCTCTCGCCCAGGCGTGCCGACTTCCCGCAGTAAAATGATGGTGGGGAATCGGCAGGCAGTTAGAGGTCCTGTCATGCTTTTTTTTTTATTACGAGGGATGTTTACATTCCTTGTAGTAATTTAATAATTTTTAAAGCGTCCCGCCGAGCGGACGCGAACACATACGTGAGTAGCGAACGCATATGAAAATGTGAGGTATCGCCGCGATCGTTGGCGCGACAGCAATAATTCTAGCGCTAGAACTCCTCTGTAACTTTTTTTTTTTTTTTAACGTCTCCAATGGAGATTTTTAAAGTGTAAATATTTTCCATGTATATCTGCTGTCTTCAGCTTTATTTACCGTTTAGAAAGTTCACATGCTGGTAGCATTTTCTCTTCCTGATTCCTTGTGGGTGTGGATATTTGCTATACACTGTGAGACAGCTGATTGGAGGAAAGGCACACACCCCCTCCCTCCCACATATGCATAGCTTGCCTGTGAATAGTTAAGCTGTCTGCTAATCTGCTAGCACCCTCCCTGACACAAACTTCAGGCTCCCATCCCAGAGAACTTGTCAGTTTCAGGCTGATAACAGAACAATGGAGCTGTCATCATGCTTTGAAAAGAGATAAGAAAACACTGCATATATATGTGCCCAGCTCCAATTTCATGAATCGGGCCTACATCCACTTTAACCACTTAAGGACAGAGCCTCTCTTTGAGATCTGGTGTTTACAAGTTAAAATTCAGTGTTTATTTATTTTTTGCTAGAAATCTACTTGGAACTCCCAAACGTATATATATATTTTTTTTTTACAGACATCCTAGAGAATAAAATGGCGGTCGTTGCAATACTTTGTCAACACTGTATTTGCGCAGCGGTCTTACAAGCGCAATTTTTTTGGGGAACCTTTTTTTTATTATTAAAATTAGGGTTACAGTAATGTTAGCCCAGTTTTTTTCTGTATTGTAAAAGATAATGTTAGGCCTAGTAAATTGATACCGTGGAATGGCGACGAGCTTTGGCACTTAAAAATCTCCATTGGCAACGTTTAAAAATACCTACAGGTTACCAGTTTTGCGTTGGAGGAGGTCTAGTGCTAAGATTATTGCTCTCGCTCCAACGATCGTGGCGATACCTCACATGTGGTTTGAACACCGTTTTCATATGCGGGCGCGACTATTATATATATATATATATATATATATATATATATATATATATATATATATATATATATATATATATATATATATATATATATATATATATATATATATATATATATATATTTTTTTTTTACTTTTTACACTGACCTTCTTTTTTCTTTTTTTTTTTTTAATGTTTTTGAATCACTTTTATTCCTATTACAAGGAATGTAAACATCCCTTGTAATAGAAAAAAGCATGGAGGGCACTCTGGGATTTGGGGAGCAGGGTATGTGACCATGTTTTCATGTTCCACCCTAAGACCCCTTTCACACTGAAGCGTTTTTACAGCGTTTTAGTGTTAAAAATAGCGCTATTAAAACGCCCTCCATGCATCTCAATGGACCCTTTCACACCGAGTCCTGCAAGCAGCATCTTTGGAGCAGCTTTTGGGCGCTGAAAAAAAAAACCACTCCAAAAACGCCCCTCTCCATTGAAATGAATTGAAAGAGCTGTAAAAACGCCTTACCCTTTCACACTGAGGCACTGCAAAAACACCCTAAAACGTTAGGGTCTTAGCGGTGCTTTACCAGTACATTGGGATTACAGATGAGACTTCGCTCGGAAAACGCCCCAGTGTGAAAGGGGCCTTAGTGCTGGTTCACACTACCGCGATTTGGGATCCGACTTGTCGCACGACATGAGAGTCTCAATTGAAGTGAATGAGAGCCGTCTTAATGTACACTAATGAAGTCGCTCCGACTTGAAAAAGTGTTCCTGTACTACATGGCGACTTCTAGGCGACTTGTACCCATAGATTTCAATGTAAGTTGCTGCCAAAGTCTGATCTCTGTCTTAACTGAAGCAACTTTACAGGAAGAGAATATGGTTTACTCAGGCAAACCCCTCCTTCCCACAGAGCTGATTATTCTGTGATTGGCCACAGCCAAAGTCCCCTGTCCTGGAGGCAACTTTAAAGTCGCGTTTAAAGTTGCCTTGCAAAGTCGCGCTTTAAAGTGGATGTCACAATGTAGAGTATAAGATTTCCTACAGAGTTAATCCAGATCTGAGAAATCCTCTTTTAATGTTAAGTGAAAATAACAGAATTCCAGATAAAAACCTGTCTAAGTAAAAAGTCTGTTTCTCTCTTCTTGCTTTGAGTGACAGGTTATTTACATATCTAGCTTGGACATGTGCATCTTATGTTATGTTATATTTATCATAACATGAGGTGATTCACAGTATAAAAAGTTAGAAATCCCCCCCCCCCCTCCCCACATAACACATTCTGGTAATATACAATGAACTTTGGATCACCTCATGTTATGATTAACATAACATATGATAAACATGTCCAAGCTAGATATGTAAATAACTTGTCACTCAAAGCAAGAACAGAGAAATGGACTTCATAATGTGGCAGGTTTTTATCTGGAACAATAAAATAGGATTACTCAGCGCTGGATTAACTCTGTGTGGCAAGACTGGGCACAGATGATAGGAAATCTTATACTCTACATTGTGACATAAAAAATAAAAAAATTGGGGGTTTACATCCACTTTAACCACTTGGTAACCGGCCTTTAGACGAAATACGTCCATAAGGCGGTTCCCTAACTCTAACTGGACGTCCATGGAGTCCAGATTCAGATGCGCACGCCCGCATCTGAGGAGAGAAATGTCAGAATTGGTCTGGGTGCTCCAGAATTTGTGGTATGCATATGCGTGTGTGAGAAATAACCTGCTAATATGAAAATTTTGTGGAAAAAAAATTTAAATAAAAAAAATCTTGATTTTGCAAAGAATTGTGAGAAAAAAATGACAACTTCAAAAAACTCACAATGCCTCTTTCTAAATACCTTGGAATGTCTTCTTTCCAAAAAGGGGTCATTTGGGGGGTATTTGTACTTTTTCTGGCATGTTAGGGTCTCAAGAAATGAGAGAGGCTGTCAGTCCATCAGGTGTGATCAAATTTATCAATTTTCAGTAATTGGTACCATAGCTTGTAGACCCTATAACTTTCACCCAGACTAAATAATATCCATTTTTTTTGTTTTGTTTTGTTACCAAAGATATGTAGCAGTATACATTTTAGGCCAAATTTATAAAGAAAAATTACTTTTTTGCAAAATTTTATAATAGAAATGAAGAAAAATTCATTTTTTTACCAAATTTTCGTTCTTTTTTCATTTATAGCGAAAAAAATAAAAACCGCAGAGGTGATCAATTACCACCAAAAGAAAGCTCTATTTGTGGAAAAAAAAAGGACAAAAATGTCATTTGGTTACAGTGTTGTATGACTGAGTTATTGTCATTCAAACTGTGAGAGCACCGAAAGCTGAAAATTGGTCTGGTTATTAAGGGGGTTTAAGTGCCCAGTGGTTAAGTCAGGTTGCTTCTGTGTGAACCGGCTCTAAATGTATAACGTGGTACAAAATGTAGACTTGGACTTTAAAGTAGGAACAGTTATACCTATGCAAATAAAAAATAAAAATCTACTTTTCTAACTATGGTAAGAGTCAAAGTGCATACCGCCGGAATGAATAAATGTTTAATGTAGGTTCTGCTAAATAAAGCTGTAACTTTGTTGTTTTGTAGGTTTGATGAATTTGATGAGGCGATCGATGAAGCAATAGAAGATGACATCAGGGATGCTGATGGAGGAGGAGGTAGTGAAGTAAATTCTGCTATTCGTTTTAACCACTTCGGATTTGGCTGCTGAATGACCGGGCCATTTTTTGCTATTCAGCACTGTCGCATTAACTGACAATTCGGAAATGCACGGTAAGGCCCGAGGACAGCTCGGCTGACCTTGGCAAACCTCGGAAAGGGAGTCTTTCCACAGTCAGCAGAACTGTCCTCGGGCCTTTCCTGACGTTTTCGAGGCTCTCCTGCGCCCCTGCCTCTGGCCGCATGCGGTATTGCATGCCATTGAAGTCAATGCGGAACTAATTATTTTAGTTTCCATTGACTTCAATGGGAAAACTCACTTTGAGTACTTTGGATTACAAGCATTCTCCTGGAACAGATTATGCTGGTAATCCAAGGTTCCACTGTACTTTGTAGACGGTTACATTGACATAGTTGCAGAATTGTTCTTTTCGAAGTAGAGGATTTATTTAGATGAAGAGAAAATAAAACCATCATATCTAAGAATTGGGAAACTGCAATATAATAAATGTTTGCTTTTGGGTTTAATACTGATTTAAACCTAGATGGTAGAGAATGATGGGTGTCCTGGGAGCCGCACATCAAGTCAAAGCCTGCTGTGTGATATTGAATGGCAGTCTCAGCCTGGACCCCCACCAGGCCACACCCCCAATGCATTTGGCTACGCCCACCAGAGTTTATAGTGATACTTAACTCACAACAGTAAAATCTGTCCTGTAGGTGCAGAATAGCATGTTTGCTATACTCGCTGTGGTACTCAAAGGGTTTATCCTCTGTATTGTGTAAAAAGGATGTTTTATACTGTATGCATAGATCCTTCCCTCCCTGCACTGTCTATCTGGGGAAAGCCAGCTAACACAGGCAGGGTAGCCAAACCTACAAATGCTCAGTTTAGTCTCTATTGCTGGAGAGAACATTTCCTTGTTCTCAGAGCTAACTAGGTCATGTGATGTTGGCATCACACATGTAGGTGTGTACGTATACAGGCTATAGTGGAAATCTCTTCCTACCTGAACTCGGAGCTCTGGACAAATTCTGCAGGTTCTCATGTAATTGTGGTATACAGATCAGCCAAAAAAGTGTATATAGTGGCAGTATTTTAATGTAAAAAGAGGATTTATAAGCTGTGGGCACTGTTGGTGGAGGGGGCAGATGTACTATTTTCATATTACTGGATTTAGAAACATTTTAAACCCTAGATGACCGGATCAAATTTAGCAACGTTCATATGCGTTCATTAAGTGCCGGTTCACACTATAGTGACCTGGGATCTGACTTGTCACCCCCAAGTCGCACGACAGGAGAAAATTCCATTGAAGTGAATGAGAGCCGTCTTAATGCACACTACTGAAGTCGCTCCGACTTCTGAAAAGGTTCCTGTACTACTTCAAGGCGACTTCTAGGCAACTTGTAGGCCACCTGTACCCATTGAATTCAATGGAAGTTGCCTCCAAAGTCGGATCTGTCTTAAATGGGTCCCTAAATAGCTTCCTTTACCTTACTGCAGTCCACCTTCACTTACCTCATCCTTCCATTTTGCTTTTAAATGTCCTTATTTCTTCTGAGAAATCCTCACTTCCAGTTCTTCTGTCTGTAACTCCACACAGTAATGCAAGGCTTTCTTCCTGGTGTGGAGAAAGCCTCTTGAGGGGGGTGAGCAGGAGAGTCAGGACACCCACTAATACCCAGCTCCTTTCTCTGCAAAGTAGAGGGCGTCATGACTCTTCTGCTCGCTCCCTCAAGAGGCTTTCTCCACACCAGGGAGAAAGCCTTGCATTACTGTGTGTAGTTAGACAGAAGAACAGGAAGTGAGGACATTTAAAAGCAAAATGGAAGGATGAGGTAAGTGAAGGAGGACTGCACTAAGGTAAAGGAAGCTATTTAGGAAAACAAAAATGTTTACCTTTACAACCCCTACTGAAGCAACTTTACAAGAAAAGAAAATAGTTTACTCAGGCAAACCCCTCCCTCCCACAGAGCTGATTATTCTGTGATTGGCCACAACCAAAGTCGCCTGTCCTGGAGGCAACTTTAAGTTGCTCCAAATCGCGTTGACGTCGTCTTGCAAAGTCGGGTTGTCCCTGTGTGAACCGGCACTAATTTGACAGCAATTCTAATTTTGTTTCTTAATTATTTTTGCATGCATTTTTATCATTCACTAAGGCTCCATGCGAACTTGTGTGACTTGTCATGTGACTGTGGTCATCAAAGTCACATGATATGTCGTTCCCCGTGTTTTCCTTTGATAACCATTCATTTATGTATGACTTGGTCACAGCGACTTCAAAGTAGTTCATGCACTACTTGGTGGTCCGACTTTCGTGTAACTTGAGGGCCTTTCACTTCACTCTCAAAAGTTGCATGAAAGTAGTAGCCAAATGTTTTTCAATACAATGGTTGTCCATTATCATTGGTCGAAGCCAAAGTTGTATTCAAGTTGCTCCCAAAGTTGCAATCCAAAGTCGGGGAACTTTGGAGTTTTACAAGTGTGTGAATGAAGCCTTAAAATGGAACTAAAGGCAAGAATGCTAACCTGTGCTCCAACAGTCCGACACACCCTAGAGGTCCCTCTCTGGTGCCGGCATCTAGTCCCCATCTTCTTCCTTGTTCCAGTCTTCGGCTATCTTGATTGACCAGTGTGAGGTGACGCCGCTCCCACCCATGCACAGGAGTCCTTCCTACTGGCCAGTGCTTTTACCCAGCTTTATGTACATTCTACAGAGGGTTGCAACCAGGCAGATTAGTTCATTTTTTGCAGTAAAGACTTTAAAAATGGACGTTCTTTCCACTTTTTTGGGGATTTCATACATTTTCCTAAATCTTGTAAAGAAATGCCATGTAATCATGACTGGTATTGTGTCCTGTCGATTGGTGGATGATTCAGAATATTCTTAAATTATTATTATTGTTGGTTTTTTTTTTAAGGTGGAGGTGGCCATGGAAAAGACATGTCCAATATCATCGGTCATCGCGGCAAAGACATATCCACCATTTTGGAGAGTGAAAGGACGGAAAAAACAGAAGGAACAGAAGCGACAGAAGGGACTGAAGGAACAGAAGGGACTGAAGCAAAACGGCCGCAGAGAGTTGTCGCGCGTCGCAAGAAACGTAGGCGACTTAACGATCTGGACAGTGACAGCAACCTTGATGAAGACGAGAGTGAAGATGAATTCCGGATCAGTGAAGGGTCAGTGAATGAATGTTGCGCACTTCCTGCCTTCGTATATTTATTGTGGAACATAATCTTTGTTTTTATATTGATGTTTTGGCTTGTCCTTATCTGTACCTTCTCTAAAATCCTAGTTCCCAGGAAGATTTTGTCGTCTCTGAGGAAAATGTAGAGGAAAGCGATGAGGATCAGCAGTCCAATGACAGCGACTTCGGCACAAGGCGGCCTCGGAGGCACTACCAGCGGCCAGTGAGGAAAAGCACGCGGCTGAGGAAGCGTGTAAGAAGGTATTCGGATGATGACGACGATGATGATGACGACTCTGATGAGGAGCGCCGGGAGTCAGGTGAGACGTTTTTTTGGTTTGCTTTTAGAATCTGGACTGTTTTGTAATAACTTTTTGAGTAATCATGTATCCTTTGATGACTGTGCTCAACCTGTATGCAATTTTGCTGGGGTGATACAGGCATCACCCGGGTACTGTTTTTTTTTTTTTTTTTTTTTTAAAAACAGACGGTCAGTTTTCTTGTAATAACCACTGGGCTGTTATATCAGTAAAACGGGAGGGAACACCCCCCTTGCTGCTCGGCCCGTGTCTTCCGTCCCACCAGAGACCCGAGTCACCAGCCGACACGTCCACCCGCTGGCCTGAACAATGCCAGATTCAGCTTTGATCTGGCTCCAATGTGGAAACGTGGAAGTGTTCCAGTTTATTCGGCAGCCAACATTGCAGTTTAAAGAAACAAGTCAGTATTCAAAAACGCAGTGCAGTGGAGGGGTTTGGGGTATTTTAGACCTCAGATCTGTCTGGGAAACTTTAAGCTTCTCCTATAAGTAAATAATTTCCTTGGGCTTAAAAGCACAAATACAGCTCTCTTCTATAATGATGGGAAAATCGCGCTGGTGTATCTCTAATGCCTTGTTTCCACTGCACGGAACGGTTCATGTCAGTAAATTTGGAGCGGTTAGGAAGGGACCGGTCTATTCGCATGAGCGTTTTCACTGCAAATCGGACCGTTAGGGACCATTCAGGGTTTAGAAAAAATTCCTAGCGCGTCCACCAATCGGTGAGATGTTTTTGTAGGTCCACCCTAATGGAACCGTTCCACTCTCTCTGGACCCACATGAGAAGCAGGACCCTTGCTGGTGCGGTACGGTTCGCTTTTACGGAACTCTTTCATAATGGAAACACCCAAAATAGCGTACCGTACAGAACCGTACCGAACCGATACGCTCAGTGGAAACGAGGCATAAGTAACACAGATGCTGGTATTACATTGAGCTTACTAGAATCCTCCCTAGCATGAGCAGCTCTGTTTGTTTATACTGTCAACATGAATAACAAAAGAAGGTGGTGGCTTCACAATCAGCCAATCAGACATGTGTATTCTTTCAAAAGAACCAATCGCACACATATATAAACAAAACAGTAATATTTAAAACTCAAAGGAAACTCTATGAAAGTCCCAGAGTCCAAAAATAGTGCTGTAGCAGCGCTCCAATCAAACCCGCATTTGAAAGTCCTCTATAGATGTTAAGTATTGGTGGTAATAGTGATGTAGATGGAAATTAAATGGACCATCAGTGCACAGTGCTCCTTTCACCCAAAGCTGTTCACCATGTGGGGGGGGGGCTAGTCCTTCCCCTTTTGGGGATACACTTACCAGAGGTAAGGAAAAATGGGCATAGATCAATGTTGACCATCCGTCACTGATACTACACTATCCACCACTTAGCCTTGCTTGTTATAGGGTCCGCAGTCATATATAAGAAATCAATTCCAAATGGAGCAGTACAGTTTTTGAAAGTTTATTCTAACCCCCCCCTTATAAATATATGCGTAACAAAACAAAGCTTCAACAGGCAATGTATAACTTGACTGCATGTGTTTCCGACTTACTAAAAACCGATGCTCTCGCGTTCCACGGACCTGGAACCAGGAAGGGAGCCGGAACTAACAAAATCCTCGTCGCTTCTGGGGTCACAGAGATTGAGGAAGAACGTCAATTCCTCTCTCTGTGTGTAGTGCCGCCAGAAGCATTGCTCTCGGTCTTTGTGATTGGACGGCAGAGCCCTGGGAAAGGGGGCGGCGGTGGTGGTGAGAGGAGGCGGACCCCTTTCTGCCGCCCCCATAAGTGATCATGTGACTATTCAGCCACTCTAATCACTTCTGCTGACTAGAGAATCGTCGGCTGAAAATGTTGATACCGGCAAGATCTCCTGCAGGTGCAACCACTTTAACCCGAGGACGTCATACGGGTGGAAAGTGGTTAAAAAAAAAAGTGGGGTATAAAGTTCGGTCAACTAGATGTAGCTACTGAGGATCGTGTTGCCCTGTTCTACAGTCCAATGCTGGGCTTAGCTTTCTGGGTATCACTTTCCAGTACTGCCAAAGCTTTCCCATCTAAAATTCCTGCTGGCCAGTAAGGCAACCCATAAGAATGTGAAAGGGGTGTGACTAAGCTCTGTCACTACCTGGAAGCTACCAGAAGTGCCCAGCAATTGACTGTAGCATAGGGCAACTAAAGTTAAGGGGATGTGTGCTTGTGGGGATTTTTTTTTTATTGTGTCTTGTGGCAAATTTTAACCACTTGCTGTCCGCCTAACTGTAAACATACGGCACTTTGACGTAAAATACTGGGGTTATGGCTGCAGCTAGATGCCATAGCCCTGGTATTTATTTTTATATTGGGCAGTCGGCTTTCTGATAAAAGTAGGGGTGCAACGGATCGTCTCCGATCCGTGATCCGAACAGGTCACCCCATTCGGATCGGCACACCCCGCCATCTGCGGAGTGCTCCGAAGCCTCAGCCTAGGAAAGTGCCCGGCTTCGGCCTAGCTCCGGAGCGGCGGCCATCTTGCTCCACTCAGTGTGCTTGCCAGAGCTCAGCCCAGTGCACAGCGTGACACGCGTGCTGAGGCGGGGAGGCGTGTCACACTGGGCTCTGGCAAGCACACTTGGTGGAGCAAAATGGAACCACAGAGCACAGACAGGTACCCATCCCACCCCTTTTGGGAGACGACCTTGCAGAAAGTCCAGCCCTTCTCCTCCTCCTTTCACCGGGCTTCCTAACCAATCCCAGTGAGCCACACTGTAGGCAGCTGAACATGGTGGGTAACATTTACCCATATATTCAAAGCTTTCAATATTGCATTTACATTTCTGGTAAGCCAGACACAGCAGAAGTTTCAGAAAAACATTTCAATTGGAAGGCGGCTGGGCATTAAAAAGTTATCAGCCTTGAATCAGCTCAAGCTGATCTTTTTCACTCCCTCTAGGTGGCGCTGTTACAGTTCCCTTTATAAGACAGCAGGCAGAGGAAAACATACAACATGGCCCAATTCAATCAATGTCTTCAAAAGAGGGGGGGGAGAGTAACATTTGTTTAATGGATGGAATCTTAGTTCACCAAAAAATATAAGTAATCTATACAGCACATCAATCATATCATCAATTTAAATATGAGATAACATGACACACATTCCTACATACTGGACAATAGTCTAAAGGCTTTTTATATGTACTATGTAGCAAGCATGTAAGGTTTGCTGCTGCTTTTAAAATGTAACATGTAAACAATCCGTCAGATTTACATGTACTGTATTTAAGCAAATAAGCTCAGTTTTGTGATGAAAATAACTGAATCTAAAACTCTGTTGGGTGTAACAAGATTAGTCTTCTTTTTTTTTTTCTTGCTGATCCGATCCGTGACTCCTGATCCGAGGATCGATCCGATCCGTGAGTTTTTTTGATCCGTTGCACCCCTAGATAAAAGTAATCAATTTCAGAAGCAGCGGGTTGCCACCTTCGGTTCTTGGTTGTTCCAGGTTTAACATTACTGATCCACGAGTCTGGGAACCATCCGGCGTTGGCAGGGATAATGCTGTATCCGATCCAGCATTTGTCCCCCACCGGTTCTGCAGGGAGAAATGAGTGATCAAACACTGCTGATCTCTCAGTTCACCCCCTCCGCTTTGAGCAGAGAGCCATGGCTGTCCGTCACCAGCTCTCTGTAGCACCGGACTGTGGAGGGGGTGAGAGCTTCTCAGCGATTTGTTCAGCCAGCTGCTGGTCCAGGTATCAAGGTGGCTGAGGGGTGACGGTGGACTTTAGTCCGCTCTCGGCTGAAAATGCATCACAGGAGTGCAGAACGAACTGTTCTATGGCCTACAGGAAGAGTATAACCAAATTAGCTTTGGGCTATACTTGTCCTTTTAAAGCGGAGTTCCAGGCTTTTTTTGTATGTTAAAAGTCGGCAGCTACAAAAAGTATAGCCCTTTTAATAAACGGACACTCATCTGTCCCACGGTCCAGTGATGCGTCCGCATTGAGCCTCGTTCCTCTCCCCCTCCTCAGCGCCTCCATTGAAGCTGTGGGCACCCAGCCGTGACGGCTTGCGTCTTCACGGCCGGGCACGCACTGCGCATGTGCTAGTCGCGCTGCGCTCTCCCAGGAGACGGGCAATCTTCTTGGACCTGTCGCGTGTCCCAAAAGATTGCGGAGAGGGAGGGGCCACCTAGGGGGAGAGGAGTCGCCGCCCTGGCGGCCTGTAGGCGCAAGTGGGACAGGAAGTCCCACTCAAAAGAAAGCACCAACTCCCCCCCATCAAAAAATAAATAAAAAATGACATGCTAAATGTGGCATGGAAGGGTGCGAGGAGTGCTTAAAGCACTTTTGGGTGGAACTCCACTTTTAAGTAGTTCCTTGTCAAGACTTTACTAATAGGTTATCAAAGACTTTCAGGTGAGTGGTTGCTGTGGAGTCAGACATGTCACTTTAGTGTAACGACTCTTTCCTTTTTTTTTTACCACAGAGACTGACAACAGCAGTGCTTACAGTGATGACTATCTGGAAACCAGAAGGAGGCGATCACGGAGAAATCAGAAGAGACAAGTCAACTACAGAGAAGAATCCGAGAGCGATGGATCACAGAGAAGAGCTCGCCTTGGACGAGGGAAGGAGATGGGACGAGGGAAGGAGATGGGACGAGGGAAGGAGATGAGACGAGTACTTAAACGTAGATTCTCCAGCTCTGAAAGCAACGGTAAGCAGATGTAAGGTATTTGTTTTGGACGGTATTAGGAAAAGGCTTTCACTTTTGAAATGGCTTAGAAAATCAGCCTACTGCAATCCTTGGACCACGTTGGCATGGTCTTCTAGTCACATGGCTGCAATCTGCACAATACTTACACTGGCTTTATCTGCAGCAGCGTTATGTGCGGCTTAAAGTGGTTGTAAACCTCCAAAAAATAAAATAAAAAAACCCTACAAGACAAAGGCATAATGAGCTAGTATGCATTGCATACTAGCTCATTATGAAATACTTACCTTAGAACGATGACCTGGATTAGCGCAGGCACACAGATTACAGGGCCGACATGTTTCCCGGAGTTACTTACAGGTTTGCGAGCTCCGGCTATGATTGGCCAGTGCTGCGATTTATATCTCTTGCGCACATGGGAGCCGCCAGGAGATATTTACAGTACTGTACCTATAGGTAAGCCTTATTAAATGCTTACCTGTAGGTACAATTAAAGAGGAAGACTTTACATCCTCTTTAAGTGAGCCGCCAATCTGTCAAAATATCCATAATTTTCTGGAGTGTCAGAGCTTTAGACTTGTAGTCACCCCCTTTCTCCACCACCAGCCACTACATCTATATCTTCTCCTACTGCTGCAAGCAAAATCTGGAATATAGGAACTGATAGATGCTGTGAGTGCACCAGTGGCAGCCCAAGTATTTTATCTCTGCATGTTTTCCATGTAAACCTCTATTCCAGGCTGGGCATCTTGCAGGGATAGAGATTAATGGCTAAGTCAACCTTTTCCAAAAAAAAAAAAAAAAAGTTAAATGCACCCATATTTTCAGCAAAAAGAAATATGCATTTATTGTTTTTTGTTTGTGAATGAGCATGCAAAGCATTGCAACACTGATTTGTGGATTGCAGTTGCAATGAGGGTTTTTTTGCAAATTCTTCTCTGGATCGGTGGTATCCAAACTGTGGCCATTTTGTTAGCATTTATCTGGCCCTTAGGGCACTTTTCCTTCCAATAATATGAGGCACTAATCCTCCCATTGACACCAACAATGGGTTACTGTTCCTCCCACTGATGCCAATAATGGGTTAAAGGGGTTGTAAAGGTTCGTCTTTTATTTTCTAAATTGGTTCCTTTAACCACTTAAGACCCGGACCTTTAGGCAGCTAAAGGACCCAGCCAGGCTTTGCAATTCGGCACTGCGTCGCTTTAACAGACAATTGCGCGGTCGTGCGACGTGTTTTCCAAACAAAATTGGCGTCCTTTTTTTCCCACAAATAGAGCTTTCTTTTGGTGGTATTTGATCACCTCTGCAGTTTTTATTTTTTGCGCTATAAACAAAAATAGAGCAACACTTTTGAAAAAAATTCAATATTTTTTACTTTTTGCTATAATAAATATACCCAAAACTATATAAAACATATTTTTTCCTCAGTTTAGGCCGATAAGCGTTCATCGGTTTGTTTTCGCCAAATGTATAGCGTTTACAAAATAGGACATTGTTTTATTGCATTTTTTAAAAAAAAATTTTTTTACTACCAATGGTGGCGATCAGCGTTTTTTTTTTTTTTTTTTTTTTTTTCGTGACTGCGACATTATGGCAGACAATTTTGACACATTTTTGGGATAATTGTCATTTTCACAGCAAAAAATGCATTTAAAATGCATTGTTTATTGTGAAAATGAAAGTGCTGTTTGGGAGTTAACCACAAGGGGGCGCTGAAGGGGTTATATGTGACCTAATATGTGTTTACAACTGTAGGGGGGTGTGGCTGTAGGTGTGACGTCATCGATTGTGTGTCCCTATAAAAGGGAACACACGATCGATGACTGCGCCATAGTGAAGAACGGGGAAGCCGTGTTTACACACGGCTCTTCCCGTTCTTCAGCTCCGGGGACCGCTCGCGAAGATCGGCTCCCGGAGCTTCGGACCGAGCTGCGAGAGCGCGCCCCAGGACTGGGTACTAACACAGGACGTACCTATACATGCATGTGCCCAGCCGTGCCATTCTGCCGACATAAATGTGCAGGAGGCGGTCCTTTTAAGTAGTTAAGCTAGTGCATTGTTTGTTCACTTACCTTTTCATTTGATTTCCCTTCAGTAAGCTTTCCACCATCATTCTGAGGAGGAACAGGAAGTCAGAAATTCAGACAAAGAAAACAAAGAAAAAAAACATTTAGAAGGAAAATTGAAGGAAAAAATAAGTGGACCAACCATGCACTAGCTTAAAGTAACCTATTTAGAAAATAAAAACAAACCTTTACAACCCCTTTAATATTCCTCCCACTGATGTCAATAATGGGGTACTGTTCCTCCCACTGATGCCAATAACGGGGTACTGTTCCTTCTACTGATGCCAATGGTGGGGTACTGTTCCTCCCACTGATGCCAATGGTGGGGTACTGTTCCTCCCACTGATGCCAATGGTGGGGTACTGTTCCTCCCACTGATGCCAATGGTGGGGTACTGTTCCTCCCACTGATGCCAATGGTGGGGTACTGTTCCTCCCACTGATGCCAATGGTGGGGTACTGTTCCTCCCACTGATGCCAATGGTGGGGTACTGTTCCTCCCACTGATGCCAATGGTGGGGTACTGTTCCTCCCACTGATGCCAATGGTGGGGTACTGTTCCTCCCACTGATGCCAATGGTGCGGTACTGTTCCTACCTCTGCTGACCACTATCCCTGAGGCGGTGGCCATTTTCTACCCCCCCTGGCCACAATCTGACCCCCCCCCCCCCTTAAAGTCTGAAGGACGGTAAACTGGCCCATTGTTTGAAATTTTGAGACCTCCCACAAATACTAGTTGATCCTGCCAGCGATGTACACCTAATGCAGCTTCCTGTGTGGTGGGGTGCAGAGCAGTGATGCTGCACTATTGCTGATGTCAGAGCAGAGTTGTCACTTGTGTAGGTGCTGTGCCTGGTTGGACTACAGTGGGATGAGAAGATGTTGCAGGCAGTATGGCTCAGTATTGTAACTGCCAATTTGTAAGCCCTGTAGCTCATCAGCGAGCAACTGGTCACTCGTAATCTGCCCAGTGCTTTTTTGACTGGCAGCACATTTTTCAAACGAAACGAAATATTCCAGTCTGCACATGTCTAGAAAACAAGTCAAATCTGTGAGGGACAGCGCTGGAAATAAGTATTGCCACAAGAGTTAAAGTGGTTGTAAATGTTCATTTAACCACTTAAGGACCGAAGGTGTTTTTCAGATTTGTTTGTTTAGTTTACGAGACTAAAACTTTTTTTTTTTTTTGCTAGAAAATTACTTAAAACCCCCAAACATTATATATATTTTTTTTCCTAACACCCTAGAGAATAAAATGCCGGTCATTGCAATACTTTGTCACACCGTATTTGCGCAGCGGTCTTGCAAGCGCACTTTTTTGGGAAACCATTCACTTTTTTTTAATTAAAAAAATAAGACAACAGTTAATTTGGCCCAATTTTTTTATATATTGTGAAAGATAATGTTACGCCGAGTAAAATGATACCCAACATGTCACGCTTAAAAATTGCGCCCGCTCGTGGCATGGCGTCAAACTTTTACCCTTAAAAATCTCTATAGGCGACGTTTAAAAAATTCTATAGGTTGCATATTTTGAGTTACAGAGGAGGTCTAGGGCTAGAATTATTGCTCTCGCTCTAACGATCGCGGCGATACCTCACTTGTGTGGTTTGAACATCGTTTTCATATGCGGGCGCTACTCGCGTATGCGGACGCTTCTGCACGCGAGCTCGTCGGGACGGGCGCTTTAAAAAAAAATGATTTTTTTTTGTTTTCTTAATTTTTTTTTATTTGTGTAAAAAAAAAAAAAAAATATATCACTTTTATTCCTATTACAAGGAATGTAAACATCCCTTGAAATAGAAAAAAGCATGACAGGTCCTCTTAAATATGAGATCTGGGGTCAAAAAGACCTCACATCTCATATTTACACTAAAATGCAAAAAAATAAGGAAATTTTGTCATTTGAAAAAATAACAAAAAATGTCTCTTTAAGACGCATGGGTGGGACTGACGTTTTGACATCACTTCGGCCCAGCAGAGCTGTGGGGTCCATGTTGCCCTCACTCGCATCCCCACACAGCCAGCAAGAGGACCCGATCGCCTCCGCCGCTACCGGCCACGGAGGGAGCGGGAGGGGGGGCCCTATCCCGCCACCGATAACGGCGATCTCACAGCGAATCCGCCGTGGAGACCGCCGTTATTGTTGACAGGCCCGCCCACTGAAGAGATGGACATCTCGGTTGTGGCAGCAGCTGCTGCCGTTAGAGATATCCATCTTTAAAAAAAGGACGTATATATACGGTGGGCGGGCGTTATGTGGTTAAAGAAAATAATCACAAACCTGTTTATACTCGCCTGCTCTGTGTAATGGTTTTGCATAGTGCAGCCTAGATCCTCCTCTTCTGGTGTCCCTCGCCAGCGCTCCTCTTGATCGGATGCCCCTCCATAGAAAGCTGCTTTTCAGGGGGGGCACCTGTGCGAGCTCACTTCCGAGTCCCGCTGCTGCATCCATTGGCCTCAGGTAGGAAAAAAGGGGGGTCTGGGGGGGGGGGGGGGGCTGCAGCACAGAAGGTTTTTCACCTTAATGCATTAAAGTGAAAAACGTTAATGTGATTGTAAAGGCAGTGTGTTTTTAAGATAAAAAAAGCCTTCTGTGTGCAGCAGCCCCCCTGATAATTAGCTGAGCCCCATCTAGATCCAGCAATGTTGTAGCATTATCTCGGTTGCCCAGGACTCTCTTCCTCATTCGTTGAGACAGCAGCGCAATGCCATTAGCTCCTGCTGCTGTCAAAGTCGGTCAACTAATGAGGCGAGAAAGGGGGCGGGGATGGACATGTGGAGCTGTGGCTTGGTTCAAGTGCCACCATAGCAAGCTGCTTACTGTGGGGGCACTCAACAGGAAAGAGGGGCAAAGGGCTACAAAGAGGGACCTGAGAAGAGGAGGATCGGGGTAACTCTGTGCAAAATCATTACACAGAGCAGGTAAGTATAACATATTTCTTTTATTTCAACCTAAAACAAGAGATGAGACTTTACAATTACTTTAAGCCTTGTACACACTATCGGTTTGTTTTTCTTTCAACCTGAACGGGAAAAAAAACTGTCACCTCTGGTCAGACCTGCTGTATGAAACCGACTTTAGTACAGCGATCTCCCCCGCTGAGCTATTGTGTTCTGATGGGGGGGTAGCCCACCCGCCAGAACACTCAAGTAAGCACTCTCCGCCATTGGCTGAGAGCACTAATTAGGAGTCGGTCACCTGCTGGTTTTTCAGCATGCACACCCTACAGAAGCCATACACACGGGCATAGAATGCATGAAAAACTTCTGGCTTTACAACCCCTATTAACAGAGGTTTACTTTTACACTTTGTAGTCTCAATTAATATTTTATTGTGTTGGTAGAGTTGACTGACCTGTAGCAGTAATGGGGATCTGTCCTTTCTTTTGCTTCATGCTTGTTCTCAATCGGAAACATAATTACCTTTTTTATATTTACTTTTCAGCAAGTGCCAAGTCTGGAGATTCCGAAGACGAAAAACCTAGAGGTCTCAAAAAGAACTTGCTGAGAAAACGCATCCGAAGTTCAAACGACGAGCTGTCAGAGGAAGAGACGGAGAAACCTATCCGAAAGCGTCTGAACCGCATCGAGACGGACGACGAGGATGAAGAAGCCGACGCAAAGCCCGTGGACAGCAGCGACAAGCCTCCCGAGGAGGAAAAGCCGCCTGCCACGAGCACCGTCCCGGAAAACACTAAGAAGCCTTGTTATCGGCTAGAAAGCGACGAGGACGAGGACTTTGAAAATGTTTCGAAAGACGGGAGCCCTCTGGACTACAGCTTGGTGGATTTGCCTTCCGCTAATGGACAAAGCCCTGGCAAAACTATCGAAACTTTAATCGGTAAACCAAGCGAAAAGAGTCAGACTTCTAAGGAGGCTACGGCCGCCGTTAGCCAGGCTCCCAACGGGACTGGGGGCGGGCAGGAGGCGGCCGTTCCAGAGGAGGACGAGGATGAACTCTTGAGAGTAACTGACCTTGTGGATTATGTCTGTAATAGCGAACAGTTATAAAGGAAACACAAAAAAAAAGTCCACCTCTTCCATATATTTTGTGCTAATTTATTCCACAGTAGCTCATACCAGCGGGCCAGTTATATGAAATGCGGTTTTATTCTCGGGAAAAATTAAACCCACTTCACTTTGGATTTTATCTTTTTCTAGAAGCGAACGTTTGACCAGTCCTGCAGTCTTTCTGTGAAGTGACAACGTTTTTGAACTATCAAATAATATCTGTACATTTTTAAAGAAAAAAAAAAAGAAAGAAAAAGAAATCATGTCTCTCATTTTGCATTTGTGGTCATGGGGTAATTTCACTGACTGAAACCATGTTCATTAATATGAGAATCAACGACGAAACTATCTGTGGTTCTTCGGGAAGTTTGTGAATAGGGGTGGGACCGGTGCAAAATGCATTCCAGATATTTCCCAAAAAGATTTTTTTGTTTTTGTTTTTAGGGAGCTGAATCCAAGCAGAATAAAAATGGGGGAAGGGAGGAAAGAAGCACTTGATGCTTTTAGCCTTTTTTTTTTTCATATGAGATATATATTCTATTTAAATACTCAGTACTTAGGTTACGATAAACAGGCAGTTATAAATAAAATTTACCAACTACTTTACTATGCTTTGTGCGTCTTAGCTATATATGGTTGGTCGCCCCATTTTTGTATACATAGTCTAGAATTCAGTGACCACAAGATGTATATTTAACCACTTCTGTGTCAGAAGGCCTAATTACACGTTATGTTGCAATTTGCTGCTGTAACTTCTAAAAGTTGATCCAGAAAAAAGAAAATGGTTTCCACTTTTTGTTCTGAGGGTGTCGAGGTGCACGCAGGGGTGGGGGGATATTGGGGGTTGGGGTAGTAACGCGTGTCGAAGATATTTTCTACTGATGTGCCACACAGTGTATACCTGTCTCTTCTGCCTTCTCATGTGATATTATAGACTTTATACTGGCACCAAACTGGATTTGTGAGGTCATTCTTCCTGGTGCGTACTGTTTATTACCGGTGCCCCGTTACCTAGTGATGTGTTTTTATGTTTGCTGCTAGCGGGTCATGTGTCAGAAGTGCATTCCCTTGTCTAAGACCGCACTTTGACCTTTTAGGCCATGTCCTAAAAGGGTCCTCAACTGCAGATTAAAGAGTCACTAAAGGAAAAAAAAAATTGGGCTGAAATGACTGTTTACAGTCATAATCAACCTACAGTTCTAGTTTAGTTTTTGCTGTTGTTTCCTGTCTCTCTGATGTACAGAGCCAGAGAGCCAATAGAGGGCAGTGATGGTTTGTCTAAAACCCCTCCGCACCAACCCAGTTTCAGTTTACACACAGTAATCGCACCTCCTTGATTAGTGACCACAGTGAGAAGGCTCCCAGCACTGTGGTTATAAGGAAACAGACAACCAGGAAGTGTGGAGATCAGCGCAGAATTACAGCAACATCAAAGCAAAAACGAACAATGAGGACATGAAAACAGCACTGCAGTAAGGTAAAGGAAGCTATTTAGCTAAAAAAAAAAAAAAATTCCTTTAGTGACCCTTTAAGCTTTAGTTCTTAAGATTTCACCAGATTCCGCTTCAGTTCTCCGGGTTTCAGCAGATTCAGCTTCTGTTCTCCAGATTTCAGTAAATTTCCCTTCTGTTCTCCAGATTTCGTCAGATTCCGCTTCTGTTCTCCAGATTTCGTCAGATTCAGCTTCTGTTCTCCAGATTTCGTCAGATTCAGCTTCTGTTCTCCAGATTTCGTCAGATTCAGCTTCTGTTCTCCAGATTTCGCCAGATTCAGCTTCTGTTCTCCATATTTCGTCAGATTCCACTTCTGTTCTCCAGATTTCGGCAGATTCCGCTTCTGTTTTCCAGATTTTGGCAGATTCCGCTTCTGTTTTCCAGATTTTGGCAGATTCCGCTTCTGTCCTCCAGATTTCGTCAGATTCCGCTTCTGTTCTCCAGATTTCGTCAGATTCCGCTTCTGTTCTCCAGATTTCGCCAGATTCAGCTTCTGTTCTCCAGATTTCGTCAGATTCCACTTCTGTTCTCCAGATTTCGGCAGATTCCGCTTCCGGCAGATTCAGAGATTTCGGCAGATTCAGATTTCGGCAGATTCAGATTTCGGCAGATTCAGATTTCGGCAGATTCCGCTTCTGTTTTCCAGATTTCGGCAGATTTTCAGATTCAGATTCCGCTTCTGTCCTCCAGATTTTGGCAGTCAGATTCCGCTTCTGTCCTCCAGATTTTGGCAGATTCCGCTTCTGTCCTCCAGATTTTGGCAGATTCCGCTTCTGTCCTCCAGATTTTGGCCCGCTTCTGTCCTCCAGATTTTGGCAGATTCCGCTTCTGTCCTCCAGATTTTGGCAGATTCCGCTTCTGTCCTCCAGATTTTGGCAGATTCCGCTTCTGTCCTCCAGATTTTGGCAGATTCCGCTTCTGTCCTCCAGATTTTGGCAGATTCCGCTTCTGTCCTCCAGATTTTGGCAGATTCCGCTTCTGTCCTCCAGATTTTGGCAGATTCCGCTTCTGTCCTCTAGATCTCAAGAACCAGTGTACAACCCAGGAGTCACAGAATTAAATGTACTTTCAAGAGGTCTATTCAAATGGAGGCGGACTGAGAAGTGTTCACAGAAAATGCACAGTTGGTTAATTTGCACATTGGCGAGTGTATTTAAAAAAACAAATGTAGGTATTTTCTGTGAATAACAGTATTTGAGATTTTATACAGTTGTTTTCTTCGTCACAATTGCATCATGCCTCTTGATGCCAGCTTCCAGGGATGGATGGCCATTGGGACTACAGGGAGTTTCCCGGTGGGCCGATGGCTCAGTGGGCCGGCTTCAGTGACAGCGGATCGCTGCCCCCCTCTGCTCCTCTGTCTCTCCCTTCCCGCAGCGCTCACCTCCTCTCCCTCCCCGCAGTGCTCACCTGGGGGGACAAAGAAGCAGGGGGAGGACCAGAGAAGCAGGGTGGGCGACAGAGGAGCATGGGGGAGGGGACAGACAGCTGACTCAACAGCTATTGTCTGGGAGTTTCTCACTTCTGCCTAATCTTGTGCAGGAGTTGTCCGGCCGCCATTGGGAGAGACATGTCAAAGTGGGCCAGTCTGGATTAAGTCCAGGGACAAATTTTTGTCCCAGTCCAGCCCTGCCA
Organism: Rana kukunoris; assembly: GCA_029574335.1. Lineage (NCBI taxonomy): Eukaryota > Metazoa > Chordata > Amphibia > Anura > Ranidae > Rana > Rana kukunoris. The sequence continues at coordinate 18,897,261 of CM056050.1, read as the reverse complement.
GCTTCTAGCACCTACATAAACTGCTGTGTGCTTTGTAGGGTGTAGCCAGGCCTATTTGGCTGGCTTCAGTCTGTGCACACTATATACAGTACCCAGGTACAGGGTCTTTAACATAAAAAGATTCACTTTTGGCAAGCACTTTGGGCTGACTGCACATGTATTTTAGAACTACTCAATTGCTACCTAGGGACCACTAAAGTTGCATGATCAAGTTAAAAAAGCAGCAAGAAGCATTGTGGGCACTTGTGGAAGGGCAAAATTAGGTGTTTAGGGGTTAGTTCACCTTTTCACCAAATATAAAGAGGTCAACTAACGCGCTACACCCTCACTCCCTGTCCTTGCTGCCATTATCTTCTGCTGTCAGCTGTAGCTTATGTAGTCTAGGCATTTGAAAGCGATATATCTCTCTCTCATTGTCAACAGTATTGGGATGCCTGCCTTTGCACACACACATGAGCTCTAATGGCATCCCAGTCTTAGTCCGTAGGGTTCAATATTGAGTTGGCCCACCCTTTGCATCTATAACAGCTTCAAGGCTGTTCACAAGGTTTAGGAGTGTGTCTATGGGAATGTTTGACTATTCTTCCAGAGGTCAGGCACTGATGTTGGACAAGGACTGGCTTGTAGTCTCCCAATTCATCCCAAAGGTGTTCTATCTGGTTGAGGTCAGGCCAGTCAAGTTCCTCCACCCCAGACTTGCTCATCCACACTATATTGCCAAAAGTATTGAACCGCCTCTCACACACATGTTCAGTTGCAAGATCGAAAGGGGGGAGGAGGCAGGGCAATATGACTCGATCCTTTAGGCGAATGCCCACTGTTGGCAATGATAGGTTTGCTTTCAACATGTTCAAAAGTAAAACTCAAAACTTTGAGCAATCTGGTACATCAAGCTTTCACTGTTGAAATAATAATGGTTTTTTAACCACTTAAGGACCGCCTACTGCACATTTACGTTGGCAGAATGGCACGGCTGGGCACATCAACGTATATATACATATTGATTTTAGTACCCAGCCGTGGGTCACGGGCGTGCGCCCGCGACCCGGTCCGAAGCTCCGGGACCGCGGGATTCGCGGACCCGATCGCCGCTGGAGTGCGGCGATCCGTCCCTGGAGCGGAAGAACGGTGAGAGCCGTGTGTACACACGGCTTCTCTGTGGCCGTAGCATCGATCGCGTCATCCCTGTAATAGGGGGACGCGATCGATGACGTCACACCTACAGCCACACCCCCCTACAGTTGTAAACACACACATTAGGTCACACATCCCCTACAGCGCCACCTGTGGTTAACTCCCAAACTGCAACTGTCATTTCCACAGTAAACAATGCAATTTAAATGCATTTTTTGCTGTGAAAATGACAATTGTCCCAAAAATGTGTCAAAATTGTCCAAAGTGTCCGCCATATTGTCGCAGTCACGAAAAAAATTGCTGATCGTCGCTATTAGTAGTAAAAAAAAAAAATTAATAAAAATGCAATAAAACTATCCCTTATTTTGTAAACGCTATAAATTTTGCGAAAACCAACCGATAAACGCTTATTGCGTTTTTTTTTACCAAAAATACGTAGAAGAATACGTATTGGCCTAAACTGAGGAAAAAAAATAGTTTTTTTATATATATTTGGGGGATATTTATTATAGCAAAAAGTAAAAAATATTGCATTTTTTTAAAAATTGTCGCTCTATTTTGTTTATAGCGCAAAAAATAAAAACCGCAGAGGTGATCAAATACCACCAAAAGAAAGCTCAATTTGTGGGGAAAAAAGGACGCCAATTTTGTTTGGGAGCCACGTCGCACGACCGCGCAATTGTCAGTTAAAACGACGCAGTGCCGAATCGCAAAAAGGGGCAAGGTCCTTTACCTGCATTTTGGTCCGGGTCTTAAGTGGTTAATGTGGTAATAAAGCCAAAAGCAAACTTTTAATATATTGTAGTTTACCAACTTTCTTCTATTTCCATCTGGTGATCTGGCCAGTTAGCCTCTCTTAAGCCTCCTACGCACAATCGGACTTCAAACAAACTTTTCCATGGATTTTTGTTTGGAGGGCATTGACTGTGAACTTGGTATGCATACACACGGCAGGACTTTTTCAGCAAACTTTCCCAAAATCACGTGGTTTTTCAGCTCTTTGCCGCCCCCCCGGTCAAGTTCTGTAATATTGTCTGATCTTTTGCATTGGTTCTGAGCATGCGTGTTTGTACTTTAAACTTAAGTCCGATGGATTTCTGTACACACGTCAGCTTTTTGCACCATAGGACTTTTGTTGCTGGAAAGTTTGTCTGTTTGCAGAGCAAACTTTTGTCCGATGAAAACCGAAAAAAGTTTGTCCGATGGAACGTACACACGATCTGTTTTATTTTTATTTTTAAAACTGCTCATTTTGAAGTTTTGTCAAAAAGTCCTACTGCGTGTGTGGGGCTTTACACTCCCCTTCCCCAAGACTCACCATGCCGCTCTTCAAATGTGACCCCCTGTTCCTTCATCTAGAGTGGTGGGCGCTCCAAAAACCAAGCATTGCTAAGCTGCAATATATTACATTTCTGGTTTTGAATTTAAAGTGTGAGTAAACCCCCCCTATCATTTTAAGCCAAGGGAGATGCCATCTTTGCCTCTGTTTAATCTACAACTGCCATGATGCTGCACATGTGATCAGTTATGACACCAGCCATTGGATGGTTTGACAGTTTGGTTGAGAGCACAACCAATGGGAGTTGTTACATTTCTGGCACGTGTCAGAAATTAAACTGTTACTGATGGGTTTACTTCAGATCAGGTGCTACAACCCATACAAGATTCCATACTGCTCCAGGCTGGGAGGTCATATTGCATATTAGGATGGTCTGGGAGGTCATATCACTTATTGAGATGGTCTGGTCGGTCATATACCATATTAGGATGGTCTGGCCGGTCATATCACGTATTGAGATGGTCTGGCCGGTCATATCACGTATTGGGATGGTCTGGCCGGTCATATCACGTATTGGGATGGTCTGGCCGGTCATATCACGTATTGGGATGGTCTGGCCGGTCATATCACGTATTGGGATGGTCTGGCCGGTCATATCACGTATTGGGATGGTCTGGCCGGTCATATCACGTATTGGGATGGTCTGGCCGGTCATATCGCATACTAGGATGGTCTGGGAGGTCATATCGCATACTAGGATGGTCTGGGAGGTCATATCGCATACTAGGATGGTCTGGGAGATCATATCGCATACTAGGATGGGCTGGGAGGTCATATCGCATACTAGTATGGGCTGGGAGGTCATATCGCATACTAGGATGGGCTGGGAGGTCATATCGCATACTAGGATGGGCTGGGAGGTCATATCACATATTAAGATGTGCAGCTGATTTTCCGCTTAGTTTTAGGTTTGCGCTAAATATCCGTTGCAGTCACATCTGTGCCAAGTAGGGTGCTCAGGGGCAGGTGCGTTATTTATACTGTATGTGCCTTGTGCACACAAAGATGTGGGGCTGGTCTAAAGGAAAGACCCCCCCCCCCAAATCTGTTCTAATTTTTAGCCTAATACCATGTTTAATGTCCCTATTTAAAAAGTTTGTTTGGGCCGACACTGCACTTGCTGGGTACACTATACGAACTCTGTATGTCCTCAGCTTAATGCAGCACTGTGTTCCGGCATTGGGACAAGAACTTCCTTCCTGTCCCTCTCCCAGAACACAATTGATTTAGGCTGAGCTCCGCTTAGCCATTCACAGAATGCTGTGTGTTCTATGAATAAAAAATACATGCTTGTTAGACAGAGAGGTGGGTGGATGACCTCACAATTTAGGCCTCTTAGGGGAAGCTTTGTACTCGTGTATAGAATACAAAGCTTCCTATGAATAGAGGAGCAACCACTCAGCCCGACTATTTTGTTCCAGGAGTTGGAACAAGCGCTCTATCCCACTGCCGGAACACAATGCTGCACACAGCTGAGACTACATACAGTTAATACAGCATACCTACCTACCTACCATCTGATCAAATAATACCTGGAAATGCTTAATTTTATTGTCCTAGTTAGGAAATGAAATAGGGGGATTCTTGGTCTACTATAAAATGGAAAATTGTATTAAGGAATTACCGTAATTTTCGCTTTCCTGTCGCTGATCCATGCCAGCATATGTGTGGCAGTATGCTGCAATGTTAATGCCAGAAAAATGCAAAATTATACCAAATACTGTAATTTTCCTTTCCTTTCCTGGCGCCTATCCATGGCAGTATACTTACCACATATATGCTGCCATGTTGGCACTAGGGAAAAGTGTTGTGTATATAGACATCTGCTGGGTATTTCCTGTGAATAACAGAAATTTTAAAGCGCAACTTCAATCTCTTAATCAACATTGGTTGTTTTTAATCCTCATGCTGAAAGCATTAGTAAATAGAATAGTATATCATATTTAATTGTTAAATTTTTATTTTACATTTCTTCAGTTTCTTCCTGGTTTTTGGCCTAGGCAGATGTCATACATCCCAGGAGTCTTTAGGAGTGGTTTTCTCAGCTCTGCAAACCCTCCTACCTGCATGCCTGAGCTAAGGGCAGATTCCAGCAAGTTAATACTGCATGAATCATCTGCCCTTACTCAAAATGTCCGTGGCTAAAAATGCCAAAGGGGAGGGGGGGTGCAAAATAATGCATGGGCACTCAGGTGGATGGATGGGAGAGTTTACATTGTATTTTTAAAACGGGATACATATAATTTTTGGATTGTGGCGCTCGGATACAGTTTTGCTCTGCTTTAAGTTCCATGTTCGTCTTGTATAGAAGGCCCTGTGTTTGCCTAAAAGGTACAGCCTATTTAAATCTGGATCAATGATTCTCGGTTGCAGTAATATGGCAGTACTGAAAAGTATTTGCTTCAAATTGAAGAGGGTACATAGAAACCAGTTCCAATATCTGTTCTTTGGTAGTCTGTAGATTATTTTTTTTAGCAATCGTTCGTGGCATATCGCCTTCAAGTGTTCATTTCTTCTACTTTCATTTTATTGCTTTTTATTTTTATTTTTTTTCTTCATAAAGTTTTATTGAAAACTTTGTTTAGGCCATAAATAAATTCAAAATATGGACCCTTTGCTGTATGTTAGAATGGAGGGGGAATTAAAATGCGTCTGTCATTCATTCTCATAATGAGCAATTTGTATTTGTTTTTTTTTACATTGTTCCTGTCAAACGCATTACATCCTTTATCATTAAATGTTAAAACTAAGCCAAGCATCTCTATAGCAAAGCTTATGTGTTGCACTTGTCTTTCTCATTAAAGCAGAACTGAACGCTCTAAATCAACATTAGCTATTTTTAATCCTTATACTGTTAGCGTGCGTAAATAAATAGGAAGGTATATCATGTTTACTAGTTTTTAACTACTTGCTTACTGGGCACATATACCCCCTTCCTGCCCAGGCGAAACTTCAACTTCTAGGCACTGCATCGCTTTAACTGACAATTGCGCAGTCGTGCGACCTGGCTCCCAAACAAAATTGGTGTTTTTTTTCCTCCACAAATAGAGCTTTCTTTTGGTGGTATTTGATCACCTACTGCGGTTTTTATTTTTTGCGCTATAAACGAAAAACGAGCGACAATTTTGAAAAAAAAAAAAAAAACACTATTTTTTACTTTTTGCTATAATAAATATCCAAATTTTTTAGGTCGATACATATTCTTCTACATATTTTTGGTAAAAAAAAAAATCGCAATAAGCGACTGGTTTGCGCAATTGCGATTTATTTATTTTTATACTAGTAATGGCGGTGATCTACGATTTTTTTATTGGGACTGTGACATTATAGCGGACACTTTTGACACATGGTTTGGACTGTAACGGTCAGGGGTTAACGCCGTTTATGATATTCCATTCCACCAACCCACGACAGTTTCTTGACACTCAACAATCCAGCAGACACGACCCATAAGAATGCCCCAGACAAATGAGACACAGCTCTGTTCTCTGGTTCCAAACGGGTAGCTTTTAATGACAAACTCAAGCTCTTTTTATACAGTAAAAAGCATGCTGCAGTAATCAAAGGGACAATGGCAAACTCCACCCACAACATTATACAATGGGTACTAACGAGCCTTCAATACATATTCTTTTAGTAAACATATGTCAGACCTTTACATTGTGCTAATTCACAACACATATTATCATCAATAGAACTTTCACACAATACAGTGTTAATTAGCATCACACAATGAAACGGTCTTTGGAGCTAGACTTAATTAACACCTTAACCGTATGTGTTCCCACATTGAATGAATCACTCTATTGACCGGTTGGGTACAGAATTAACCACCTGTAATATTTCAAGATATCCTGCACTACATTGTGAATTATCATTACTGTCCTATCATGTAATTCAAGATATCCTTTCTCAGTCATCCTATGCCCCTAGTGGACATGACTACCTGGTACAGGATTACCCTAGATGCAAGAGTCATTGGTGTCACTTTGTACTCAGATGGGTCCCGTGTCACAAACATGATTGCAGCATATGCTGGATGTCTGTAAATATTATGTAAATACATTGTAATGTCGTTCTTTAGGCAAGTGCTATATGTTTTTCATGAGCTCCAACGAAGCAAATCTGGTGAAATATATCAACACATGAAGATCCACTGTATCAGGACTCAAATTACGATGTGTGATTGTATACAATGAATCCTACAACACTGTTTGGTTTTACTCATTTATAAACATACAGTCCTCCCCGGCATAAATGAGTACACCCCAACAGATTTGTCAGAAAACCTTTAATTTCCTTTCAGAATCAACATTTTCTCTGGGACACTATACTATAAAATACTCCCACAATTGTGGGCCATTGACTGCAACCAAGATGTGTTCATTTGCACTAAGAAATTCATTCAAGACCTTCTTCGAAAATTGAACATGCCCCAATTAAAGTCTAAAGTCTCGTACACACGATACGATTGTTGGCCAACTGAGCATCTGATTTTTGTCCAATGGGTGTGTGCCTGGATCTTGCTTTGAATATGAACAGTACACAATTGTAAGCCAACAAACACGAACGTAGCGACGTACTAAGTGGAATTTCAGCTCTTGAGCGCCATTCTTTGGGCCCCTTCGGCTAATTTTGTGTTTAGTTAATATTGATTCCATGAGAGCCGTCTTAACTGGTCCAACACAAGTCGGTCCGACTTTGAAAATGCTCCCTGTACTACTTTGGTCCAACTTTGGTCCTACTTCAGCCCACTGAATATCATTGAAGTCGAACTAAAGTAGCATCCTTGTCCTTACCATCAGACTTTTGACATCCGACATGTGATTACAGCAGCGGTAAAAGGAATTCTCACACTGGGATTGTTTTGATTGGTCAAAGAACAAGTCCGACTATCACAAAGTCGGATCAAAGTAGTATCCAGTTCATGAAAGTCCAATGGATGTCGGACCAATGTAGGACTGATGTCGGAGAGCAAAGTAGGATAAAAGTCGGATGACTAAGGTTGGGTTCACACTGGTCTGAAAAACGCTCCGACATTGGGAGCTCATGTCGCATGACGTGTGAAAATCAATGTTTCCCTATGGGAGCCGTCTTAAAGCAGAGGTTCACACAAAAAGTGAACCTCCGCTTTTTGGATCCCCCCCCCCCTCCGGTGTCACATTTGACACCTTTCAGGGGAGTGTTCCCAGGAGAGAGCGGGGACCAGTGACAGCGTGCCGCGATCCTCGCGCATGCGCAGTAGGGAATCGGGCAGTGAAGCCACAAGGCTTCACTTTCTGATTCCCTCACCGAGGATGGCGGGAGAAGCAGCAGAGGACCGAGCAATTGCTCAGCCTCGGCTGCTGACATCATGGGTGCGCTGAACAGGTACGTGTCCATTTTTTTAAAAGTCAGTAGCTGCCATATTTGTAGCTGCTGGCTTAAAAAAAAAATAATAATTGGGGGAAGCTTTGCATTAACTGGTTTGACACATGTCGGTCCAACTTTAAAAATGCTCCCTGTACTACTTTGGTCCGACTTTGATCCTACTTCAGCCCATTGAATATCATTGAAGTGGGTGGGCGCTGGAGCATCAAGAACACCTACCAGGGAGCTGTCTATCTCAGAGGATCACTAAATATCAAGAGAATGACAATATATGTGAAAAAATAAAAATAAATGAAAGAAACACTCTGAAAACATATGAGATCTCAACGGGCAAACATCTCATTCTGGATATCTATACTGATATGGGCTTGGTAATGTGTTAGGAATAAAAGGATGGCACATCTTTTGATGGAAATTAAAATTATCCACCTACAGAGGGCTGAATTCAAAGACACCCCAAAAATCAAAGTGAAAAAATGATGCAGCAAGCTAGTACATTTCGCTGAAATTTCATTACAACAACTCAGAATGGTCCTCAGTAGTTTGTATGGCCCCCAAGTAAGCACTAGATGGGCAACAATGAGACGACCTCCAAAACAGGAATGTTTTTTCAGGTGGAGGTGTCTGCCATTTATTTTCCTTACTCATCTTTTCTGACTGTTTTTCAGTACCATGTTTCCCAGGAAAATAAGCCCCAGTAGGGCTTATTTTCGGGGTAGGGCTTATTATGTGCTGATTTCTTCCCCAATCTCCCTCCCTGCCTGTCAGGAATCCACAGTGGCCAGTGGAACCTAGTAAAAGTGCCTGCAAAACTCAAGTATGCTCTGGATTACAGTATCAGATAATGAAAACTGTACCTTTCTGCAATCCATGTGTGACAAACGCCTTCACATAGTGCCGCACCCGTGTCCCGACAGAGCACTGCAAATAGAGGGGGGTCCGATATCCCCCACAGAAGAGAGCGGGAGCTGGCAGAAGAGAGGAGTAAAGCACATTAGGACATCAGCTGAGCGCCGCTATGCGCTTCCATGGCCCGCCGGAGCTCTTGTTCCTGCTCCGAGCACTGAGGGGGTCAAACCCCCCCCCCCCACTGACAGCTGGTTGAAGAGAGGAGAGAAGCAGTGGGACATCAGCTGAGCGCCGCTATGCACTTCCATGGCCACCGGAGCTCTTGTTCCCGCTCCGAGCACTGAGGGGGGTCAAAATTACCTGCTAACAGCTGGCTGAAGAGAGGAGAGAAGCAGCGGAACATCAGCTGAGTGCCACTATGTGCTTCCATGGCCCGTCGGAGCTCTTGTTCCCGCTCCGAGCACTGAGGGGAGTCAAAATCCCCCGCTCACAGCTGTCTGAAGAGAAGGAGAGCAGTATTTTCAAAACTTTTGGTCTTTCTTCGTTTGTTTAGCAAAAAAATAAAAACGAAACACCCAGTGGTGGTAAATACCACCAAAAGAGAGCTCTAGCTGTCTCATAAAAAAAAATATAAAAATGTATTTTGGGTACAACATTGTATGTCCGGGCAATTGTCATTCAATGTGCGACAGCGCTGAAAATTGGCCTGGGCAGGAAGGGGGTAAAAGTGCACAGTATTCAAGTAATTAAAGGAGGAAAAAAAGGAGAACTCTGTTTTCTATGTTTATTCACATAATCAAATGTGTAGGCAGTCTTCATATAATCTCACAGGCCTGATGAGGTGGCTCCCAAACTTAACGGGCCTCCTTTATTGGGGTGCCAGAAAATGAATCCAAAGATACGTACACACGTGAGCGCCAGACCATAGGCTGAAAGAGTCCAAGAAAATTTTAACAGTTCACAATTGGAATGTAAAAGTAGCCAACACATTTTGGGGGCCGCAATAGTCCCACTTCATCAGGGCTTGTAAGATTTTGTATACGCTTTATTAAAGCGGAGTTCCACCCAAAAATGGAACTTCCTCGTTTCGGAACCCTCCCCCCTCTGGTGTCACATTTGGCACCTTTCAAGGGGGAGGGGGGAGCAGATACCTGTGTAATACAGGTATTTTTTGCCCACTTCCGGGCATAGATACCCGAGCCATCCACGGGTATCCACGCCACTTCCTCCCCCCCCCCCGCAGTGTAGCAAGGCCTAACTCCCTGATTCCCCTACCTAAGATGGCGGTGGCAGCACCCGAGAGCTGAGCGGCTGACATCGTGGGCGTCATGGACAGGTAAATGTCCTTATTTTAAAAGTCAGCAGCTGCAGTGTTTGACTAAAAATGTATCTATAGCCCCATAGGATTTATATTCAATCTGAAGTGATTGTGGTGCAAGGGGTGACCATTAGCACCGCATCCCCAAGATAAAAATGTACTCCATTAACCACTTGACCACTGGGCACTTAAACACCCTTAACCACTTTATATTGCTGTCCATTGACCAGAGCACTTTTTGTGATTCGGCACTGCATCGCTTTAACTGACAATTGCGCAGTCGTGCAACGTGGCTTCCAAACAAAATTGGCGTCCTTTTTTTCCCCACAAATAGAGCTTTCTTTTAGTGGTATTTGATTATCTCTGCGGTTTTTATTTTTTGCGCTATAAACAAAAATAGAGCGACAATTTAAAAAAAAAATGCAATATTTTTTACTTTTTACTATAATAAATATTCCCCAAAAATATATAAAAAAAAAAATTTTTCCTCAGTTTAGGCGATATGTATTCTTCTACATATTTTTCGTAAAAAAAAATCGCAATAAGCGTTTATTGATTGGTTTGCGCAAAAGTTATAGCGTTTACAAAATAGGGGGTCGTTTTATGGCATTTTTATTAATATTTTTTTTTTTACTAGTAATGGCGGCGATCAGCATTTTTTTTCAGTACTGCGACATTATGGCGGGCACTTCGGACACTTTTGACACATTTTTGGGGCCATTGGCATTTTTATAGTGATCAATGCTATAAAAATGCATTGTATTACTATAAAAATGCCATTGGCAGTGAAGGGGTTAAGTGTGTTCCTGGGTGTGTTCTAACTGGTAGGGGGGGTTGGCCTCACTAGGGGAAATCACTGATCTTCTGTTCATACATTGTATGAACGGAAGATCAGCGTTTCTCCCGCTGACAGGACCGGGAGCTATGTGTTTACACACAAAGCTCCCGGTCCCCGCTCTGTAACGAATGAGCGCGCGTGCCCGACGGCGATCGTACCCGCCGGGCACGCGCGCGGGACTCGGGGGCAAGCGGGGACATGCATGCACCGCCTCCGGCGGAGCGCACGCGCCCCCTAGCGGCCGCTTTAGAGCGGATGTATAGCTACGGGCTCTCGCCCAGCAGTGCCACCGTCCCGCAGTAATATGACGGCGGGGGGTTGGCTAGTAGTTAATAACCAGACCAATTTTCAGCTTTTGGTGCACTCACATTTTGAGAGACAATAACTCAGTCATACAACACTGTAACCAAATTAAATTTGTCCTTATTTCCCCCTACAAATAGAGCTTTCTTTTGGTGGTATTTGATCACCTCTGCGGTTTTTATTTTTTGCGCTATAAACAAAAATAGAGCGACAATTTTGAAAACATTTCAATATTTTTTACTTTTTGCTATAATAAATATCCGCCAAAAAGATATAAAAAAAAATATTTTTCCTCAGTTTAGGCCAATACGTATTCTTCTACCTATTTTTGGTAAAAAAAAATCGCAATAAGCGTTCACTGATTGGTTTGCGCAAAATTTATAGCGTTTACAAAATAGGGGATAGTTTTATTGCATTTTTATTAATATTTTTTTTTTTTTTACTACTAGTGGCGGCGATCAGCGATTTTTTTCAAGACTGCGACATTATGGTGGACACGTCGGACACTTTTGACACATTTTTGGGACCATTGTCATTTTCACAGCGAAAAGTGCTATAAAAATGCACCGATTACTGTGAAAATGGCAGTGAAGGGGTTAACCACTAGGGGGCGCTAAGGGGTTAAGTGTGCCCTAAGGGAGTGATTCTTACTGTAGGGGGGCGTGGCTGGATGTGTCACGTCACTGATCGTTGTTCCCTATATCAGGAAACAAATGATCAGTGACACTGCCACACAGAAGAACGGGGAAGGTTTGTTTACACTCACCTCTCCCCGTTCTTCAGCTCCTGTGACCGATCGCGGGACACCAGCGGCGATCGGGTCTGCGATTCCCGCGGGCGCCGTCACAGAGCTTCGGACCGGGTCGTGAACGACCCACGGCTGGGCTCTTAAAGGCGACGTACCTGTACGTGCCTGTGCCCAGCCATGCCATTCTGCCGACGTATATCAGCGCTAGGCGGTCCTTAAGTGGTTAAACAATAGCACAGGGAGAGTTTCCTGTTTGAGTGGAGGAACATCCCCAATGCTGAGACTTCATCCCGGTTCACAGAGCAGCTTCTGGGAGACCCCCTTATTAGCACAGAGGAGCCACTTAATTCTTGATCAGTCAGCCACCCCTCTATCTAGGGTTGCCACCTTTTCTTAAGCCAAACTTTAACACTTTAGTGGCCTGGAACACCTTTGGGTGCCCCATGGAAAATAGTAATGTGGTACGCATAGCGTGCTGCATCAAAAAATTGGGTGTGGCCAAATTGCTCTTGCTGACATCATCACACTGCCCCCTAGTGATGCTACTAGACAGCCTCCCCCAGCTCCTGGATGGCAACAGATTTGCGTGTGACTATCTTGGTTACTTGGAGAGCTACAGCCTGGTTTGAATAATGTGTCCAGGTTTCAGTCCGCCTGAAACCCGGACACGTGATTCAAAATCCGGCCTGAATCCTGGACAGATGGTAACCCTACCTCTATCAGAAGCCATCCTTAAGTAAAGCAGACCTTTCCTGGACCAGTGCTTTACTGTGATAATGTGTGTAATGCTGATACCCGTACAAAAAAATAAACAGCAAAACGTGAACATCCAAAGGCTAACTGCTATAACTTTATTGAAATTGTAAAACAGCATCACAGGGTATGTATGAGAAGGTCATGGTGCCCATCTCTGCTCCAGAATGCCCCTCTCCTAATGCTGATACCCGGCTGTGTCACTGCGAGTAATCTGCTGCTGAAGCACTGTGCCATTAACTGCTTTATGCCCACGCTATAGCTGAAAGACGGCTGCAGAATGGGCTTCTTTTGCCGGGAGGGCGCACATGGATGTCCTACTGTGATCGCGCTGCGCTTCAGTCGGTCCCCCAATCTGTCAGATCACAGATTGGGGGAAAAGGGCCAATCACAGCGGGCCTTTACCACGTGATCAGCTGTCAGCCAATGAATAAACACAAGCCGGTTATTGGCTTTTCTTTCCTCATGCTGAAAGCATAAGAGAGATGAAGAAAACCGGTAACTGGCTTCTGTTAAAAGGGATATCAGCACTGATAATCAGTTATCAGTGTCCTGATTATCAGTGCAGTTTCAACAGTGCCCACCAGTGCTGCCTATCAGTACCCATCATTTGTTCCTATCAGTGACCACCAGTACCGACTATCAGTGCCCATCAGTGCTGCAAATCAATGCCCACCGGTGTCACCAATCAGTGCCCATCAGTGTCACCAATTAGTGCTGCCTATCCATGCACATTAGTGCTGCCTACCAGTGCCTATCAGTGCCCATCATTTGTTCCTATCAGTGACCACCAGTACTGCCTATCAGTTCCGCCTTTCACTGCAGCTTCATCAGTGCCTCCTTATCAGTGCCCACCAGTGCCTCCTCATCAGTGCCCACCAGTGTTGCCTCATCAGTGTCCACCAGTGTCTCCTCATCAGTGTCCATCAGTGCCACCTCATCAGTGCACATCAATGTTGCCTCCCAGCACCTATCAATGCCCATCATTGCTGCCTATCAGTGCGTCCTAGCAGTGCCCTTCAGTGCTGCCTATCATTGTGACTTATCAGTGCTGCCTATCACAGCAGCCTCATCATAGTCTCTTTATCAGTGTCCATCAGTGTCCATCAGTGCCCCCTCATCAGTACACATAAGTGAAAAATAACAATTACTTATTTACAACATTTTTATAACAAACAATGAAAAATATATATTTTTTCTTACATTTTTGGTCATTTTTTTGTTTGTTTAGAATTGAGATATTTGTGTAAAAAAAAAATTATATAAAAAAGTTTTGTCTATAAATACATTTTCTTTTTTTTTAATAAAAGCATTTCTATAGCATTATTTAAGCTTTAGGTCCCTTTCACACTTGTACGACTTCAAAGTCGCGCGATTTTACCGCGATTTTGCCGCGATTCTTGGCCGCAATTTCAATGAATGCCTGTGTAAGTGGCATCAAAATCGGACCAAAGTAGTGCAGGGACTACTTTAAAGTCGGCACTACTTAAAGTCGTGCCAGTATGAATGGTGTTCATTGAAAATCATGGAGAATGACTTGTCATACGATTTTGCAGTACAAAATCGTGAGACAAGTCGAATAAATGTGAAAGGGGCCTAAGACTGCCCATAATGGTAGAAGTAATCTTAGCAGAGGATTATTTTTAGCTAACTGATGTGTGTCCTCATTTTAAATGTAGTTGACTTGTGAGTAAATGACTCTCTAATCACCAATCCTCTGAGATCGGCCCAGAACAGGCAAAAGGGAATGCAAACAGCTTGTTTCATAACCAGAGAATACAATGATTGCAATCGACTTCCCTCGGGTATTAATCATCTTAAGCTGATTATTTGAGGTTCATCACTTTTGATTTATTACTGTGAAAGCACCTGAGAGTGTTGTTGGAGATAATGAGGTTCAGAAAAACTTTTTTTTTTTACAAGCATATGTAATATTATACAGAAATTATCTCTAAATTATCTCTAAACTAGGAAAAAAAATAAAAATGTATTTAGTAGGGACAACTTTTTAGAGTGTAGTCTGGTTTGTGGTCTTTATTTTATTATTTTTCTAACTTATTTTACTAATGGAATCAATATAACATGTGTAGCGGCCTAAATTTAGAGGGTAGTCTGAGAGTTAGCTGACTCAGACCGTATGATTCTTTCCAAATTTGGGCCTCTGTTCCAGCCATGGCTGTACTGTGAGTGACCACTATTGTTGTCTGGGGTGCTGTTACCACCCCAGACCAAGGGTGGCAGCAGTCAGGTCAAGGTGATTTGGGTGTTCCTCTTCGGCAGCCTATCAGTGGGAGTTGATCATCCCGCTGTGCATGCTGGGGAGGAGTACTTAAGTGACAGACATCATTGGATCCTGGGTCTGTCATCCCACCACTCCCGTGAGTGGCCCTCCGCTCATGTGTTCATGTGTTCATGTGTTCCTGGCTCCGGGACCAAGTTGGCCGGGGTTGTGATCTACTATGTAGGCCCGGTAGTCAGACTGGGTCTACATTTGCAGAGTGGTCCTGTGCTGTCCGTCCTGAGGAAGGAAGCCATTCGATAAAGAACCAGTCTTGGATAGCACCGAGCAAGAGGCTGGTATCTCAGGAACCATTACTGAAAGGCTGAATGATGGTCGTCTGTCAGTTCTAAGTTTGTAAGAAGTTAATCGGGAGAGATCCGGGTGCTGATACCTCCATCTGTAGGAAGGTCTGTGGCAGAGACTTTACCATTGTGCGCCATCCCAGATGCTAAGCTAGTGAGAGGGGCCTATCTGGGTGCGCAATACCCACTCTGGCTAAAGTGGCAACGAAAGCTATGTTGATGGAAGCAGGAGTGTTTCCGGACAGAAGTTGTACACCTGAACCTATTACCTGTTACCCTTCCACCTCTTCAACTACTACTTTTATTCCTTTACCAAGTTCAGCAAATAAAGCAAAGAAAAAGAAGTCTAAAGCTTGGACATTAAACTTTTTCTCAACTCTCATCTGATACCCTAGACGGCGAGGAAATAGAGGTAACATGCCACCCAAAACAATCCAGCAGCTCCTCCAGGGTTAGTGCTACACATAAAAATATACAATGATACAATGATAAATTTGCTCAATGCATAACCCCTGTGAAAGCCATAGGAGGTGCCCCCTAAACCTACAACAATGCAATTACCAGTACAAAAATGGCATACAGTAAGGGAGTTATTCCCATTGTTTCGTCAGATTAGGTGACCCATCAGGATTTGTAACGGAAGTGACGTTTCGTCGCAGTCATCTTGCTACACCCTACATTCGTTCACAGTAAGAAGGCAGCAAGTGGACATCTTGCTACACCCACCGGCATCCTGCATTTTACGCTTATTTATAACCACTTCCCATCCCGCGTATAGTCATATGACGGCCGCAAGGTAAATCTGTCATCCCGGGATGGGCTTCGAATGACATCTTCATCTTTCCGGCCGCTGGGGGGTGCATGCGCCTGGCGGCCACCATGTCCTCCAGGCACCTGCGATTGCCGGTCACAGAGCAGGGATGTGGATCTGTGTGTGTAAACACACAAATCCTCGTCCTGTCAGGGGAGAGGAGACAGATTGTGTGTTCCTTGTGTAGCATTACCCCCAGTGTAGCTGCTGTATTTTTGGGCGGCGTGTTACCTCATGGCTTCTCTGAAATTCCTAGGAGTGAATGATGCGTATTGCATGTAGTAGAAGTAAAAGGAATGTCCACGACAGGTGCTCTTTGCTGTGCTCTTTATTACCCAGCCGAGTAGAAACAGTAAACTTGTGGTGAGGAAAGTAAAGCTGAGGAAGAATGGAGAACAGCAGATTCAGGCGTAATGATAGGAAACAGTCCTGCTCCCAAATGTAACACTTCTTAGCACCACTCCCGCCGGAATGGGTTTAGTGTACCCGGACAGGTCTCTCTCACTGACCTGGCAGCCAGAGTATCACTCGGACAATTGTAGGATAAAGACTCTGCCACAGACCATCCTAGGTGAACTTGAACTTGGGAGAAAGTCTCTGCCACAGACCCCTCTCAATGAGCCTCAGAAGATACCTCTGCCACAGGTCCCCTCTGGGTTTAATTCTTGGAGATATGCCTCCTTAATTGAGTTACGCCTGCATCTTCTTCAACTTGTCACCCAGGTACCGAATGACAAGTGATCAATCCCTCGGTGTCCGGCTACCTTGATCCCCGGTGGTTTGTCCAGGCCCTTTTGGACTGTCAGCCTCTCAATGGCACTCCTCAGACTGACTCCCAACCGAACAGCAGTACAGCTAGGGATCCTCAAAGAGGGGACCAAGTCACTCACTGGGTCCCTGTCACTGTTCAGATGCTCCGGGTCAGCATGGCCCCTAAACCAGGAACACCACGCGGCACGCGCGCCCCGGCCAGGTAGGCCATAACGCCGGGCGCCGTGATGTGGCCACCCTAAAGGTGGGTGCCACACTGGACCAAGAAGACCCAGAACCAATAGCGTCTGCTCCATAAATACCCAACCCAAGCATGCACAGCGAGGACAAACCCTTGTGATTGGCTGCTGGGAAAAACCTTGACTCCACTGCTGTCACCTGCAACACCGGGGCTGGAAGAACACCCCAGCACAGCAGAATGGGCTCACAAACTGAGACAGAGACCGCATTTTGCTACTAACAATCTGGATCAGAGTTTAACTACACTCTGATATGCCCTTAAATTTAACTAGCACCAGTACTGTAAAGTACATAGGTGCTACACTTGTATATAGGAATACCGATCAGTCACCTCCCCCAGTCAGTCCCCTCCCCCCACAGTTCGAATCACTCCCTAGGTAACACATTTAACCCCTTGATCGCCCCCTAGTGTTAGCCCCTTCCCTGCCAGTGACATTTATACAGTAATCAGTGCATATTTATAGCACTGATTGCTGTATAATTGTCAATGGAATGTTGTTACTTATCTACTCCTCTATCATACCTAATGCTTTAAATATCACCACACTTTACTGTACTCAGTGGGAATGAGACCTCAATGACTCCACACCCCCCTCCGTCAGCCTGGGCTAAGAATTGGTAGAGCATTTTTAAAAGCTCTTTTATTGTGCTGGCACTAGAAAATTCTTTCATTCTGTTCTATTCTGCATCCTGATTTAGGGAATGTTGAGAAGTGGGCAACATGCTTCATGTCTGGTAACTTGCTCAAAAGTGCATCGTTTATGGAGTAGAATCAGCATGATGATTAACTGATGAGTCTTACAGGTGAATGTAAGCAAAGATCTTTGGGAAGCTCCTCTACATAAACCAATACAGGACATTCCTTAACATGCTAGAACCCTTATTACACATATATTTACAGCCACCAAAAAAAAATGATCACTCACGCATTAAAATCTACATTCTGAACATTGAGGGGGTTTAATCAAGTATTCGTGGGACACTTATCAATTACTGTAAAAAAAAATTGCCATACTGGAGGGAAACCAGGACAAATCCATCTCAATCTGGCAATGTTAGCTTGAGTACTTCCCACTCTCTCAAAATACACCAAGTCTCCTGCAGCTTTGATTGAAGGCATAGTCTCTCTGCACTGTCACCTCCCTGCATACTCCAGTGGGTGGCCTCCATGGTCCCTCTCCCTCCCCTACCCCAGATATAATTCCATTTTATTCTATCCACCCCCCTTTTTCCCCTTTCTCTTCATTCGTCATATAGATGTCACACTTCCTGTATTTCCTCCATGTGCAATGATGTTATCCAAAGGCCCCAACCCTACGTGTTTTGTCACAGGGACATGTGAATTCCTCAGGGGATATCTTGATGCTGTCTTATGGAGGAGCTGAGTTTATGTGGCATATTCCACTGAAGGACGGAAGATTAGATTTAAAGGAGACAAAATCTGTTTTTGACCTTGCATGTATATGTAGGACATATTTTGGAGGATGAGAGCGCAACTGGCGGTAGAGGCACATGGGACGTGAATGAGAGGTGGCGTGAGTACCGTCGCAAGAGTTTATGCACACAGTGTTGTGTATCAAGGAAGAAGCATAGAGACCATTTTATATTGAATTTGCAGTGTTGTATAAAGTTATTTTTTTACTTTCATACTTGTTGTTCTCTTTTGTAGTGTAACATTAAAAACAATAGACAATAATTTTTTTTAAAAAAAAGCATTTATTTAATTTTTTTAATAATATCATGATTTGTACCAGAAATATAATTTTCTTCTCTATTTATTCCTCACCCTGAGCAGATGAGGTACAAGAAGTCCCAGTGTATCTCATAGCAGTCGTCTAGCATGCAGGAATTATAACTCCAAAGTTAGGAAATCTGGAAGGATGTCCTCTGTATGTTCTCTTTTGCCTCGTACACACGGTCGGAGTTTCTGAGAAAAAAGTCAGACTGTCGAACTGACTTTTTTTCTCGGAAAGTCCGGTCGTGTGTATCTTCCATCAGACTTTTTTTTCTCGGAAAGTCCGACGGACCTAAGATAGAGAACCTGTTCTCTATCTTTCCATCGGACTTCCGACGGACTTACGGTGGACTTTTGCACTGTCAAAAGTCCAACCATGTGTACGAGGCATTTCAGTGAGTGTTATGCCTTGTACACATGACCGTTTTTTTCACGACAAGAAAATTTCCATTTTTTATATTGGTTGTGAAAACCGGTCGTGTTTTTTCCCCCCCAGCAGTTTTCTCGACGAAAAAACTGCCCGCAAAAAAATTGAAACCAGCTCTCTTTTTTCTCGTTGTGTTTCCCATCAGTCTTTTGCTCATCGTGTGTATGCTTTTCTGAGGGGAAAAAAAAGCGTGCATGCTCAGAATCAAGTATGCAGGCTAAAAGCAGCCCAAAGGGTAGCGCCATTTGGAAGGAACTTCCCCTTTATAGTCCCGTCGTACGCGTGGTACGTCACCATGCTTTATTCTGACTTTTTTCGTGAACGTGTATGCAAGTCAGGCTGGAGAGGAATCACATTGTGAAAAACTTAGTTTTTTTTCCTGTCGTGTGTACGAGGCATTACTGAAATTCTTCCTCGAGCAGTGCAATGAACAGCCTTGAACCTTTGCAACTCAGGTCTGTGTACATCTGACTTTGCTAGCCCTCATTAGTGGACTTTAAAGTGCCTCATGCTTGGGCCTCATCAACAGGTTTGCTTATGCCCAGGATAGAGGTCTATCTGTCCATGGTGTCTGTCTGACTGCTCATGCCTTGAGTTTCCTTCTGAACTGTTTGGACTGTGTTTTTTCTTAGCTTACCCTGCAGATTGGCCGCTTATCTCTTCTATTGTCCATCATTGCCTGTCTGTTTGCCTGTGTCTGGCCTGGTCATTGGTTTGTTTTTTGTATTTTTTTTTGTCTTAAGATTTACAGTGCTGCAGCCTCTGTCCAGTCTGTTCACAGCTATTGGCCCTTACAATACAGGAGTTTATTGAACTCTGTACCAACCAAATTTCCAAATCCAATGAAAAATAGTGTGCTCAGTAGCCGCAAGACCTAAAGCAAGACGAACACATATCTGTAAATTTTGGAAAGAAAAAATCGCACTAAAACCTTGTGAAACATATGTAAACCAGTGAAGACATGTGCTAGAATAAATTACAAAATGAACAATCCTCATGTGTTAGTAATGAAAAAACATTTGAAAAAAACATTGGTTGCATTTAACAGAAAAAAGTCCATAAATCAGGTGAATAGATGGAAAGGAATCACATCTATAACCAAAGCAAGAGAAAGAATCCTCCTCCACCAGTGTGAAAGTCCTTAGATGGTATATTCAAATATATCACAGATGAAACGTGGCAACCCATCCACTGAAATCCTCCACAGACAGAGCACACAGATCTGCTTACCAGATCCCAGTGGTCCCTTAAAGGGGAGTTCCAACCACAATTTCACTTTTTAAATATAAATACCCCTGTAATACACAAGCTTAATGTATTCTAGTAAAGTTAGTCTGTAAACTAAGGTCCGTTTTGTTAGGTTGTTACAGCATTTAGATAGTTTATAATCTAGAAATAGACCGTGGCCATTTTAAGTGTGGGCATCATGAAGCCAGACTGTATGACTTCCTGGATTTCAGCTTTGCATATCTCGCACATGCTCAGTGCTGCACAAGCAATGTAATAGGTTTCAGTCAGGTTTGCAAGGACTACTGGGAAACATGATGCCTATCCCAGAAACCCTTGCAAATATCCATGTGACTTAATAGCCTAGGCTAATAAAGAGGAGGAAGTAATGAAGGACTACAAAATAAAGGTATTTACAAGCAACAAAATAAATAAAAAATGTCCATTCTGAACACTATGAGATTAGGGCATGCAGCACAGACAAACATAAAAAAATGGGTGGAACTCCACTTTAATTATAGGGGACCCCAGGTAGCATGTAGATGTACAGAGACTGCTGGGCTTAACTGGATACAAACAGCCTGATAGGGATCAACTCCTCATTTTAATATTCCAAAGCAGTGGTGGCCACATTACATGTGTAAGGAAAAAGAAAAAAAATGCCTCGATCCTGTAAAACCTTTTAAAACTTTAATGTATATA
This sequence comes from Rana kukunoris, assembly GCA_029574335.1. NCBI lineage: Eukaryota > Metazoa > Chordata > Amphibia > Anura > Ranidae > Rana > Rana kukunoris. The sequence goes on along the minus strand of CM056050.1, from coordinate 18,876,113 downwards.
AAACGTACACACTAAACACTCACAATTTTGCAGTGATTAGAAAGCCTTGAGTCTGCGGTGCCGGCCGGATACATGCAGACAGACCCTTCCGTATAGGAAATCCGAGCAGTTCAGGAGGGTGACGCTAATGTGCCGCTCATTCCGCCCTACTAGTTTCATGAAAAATCACGTCTTCAAGGGGCACGGGCTTAGATTAGCTTCATGGAATGAGGTGACTAGAATGTCCATTGTATGAGGTAAAGGGCACAATAAGGAGATCATCATAAGAAATGAAACTGACAGAAAGAAGATGTTGAGGATTTATTTCAATAGAAACCGGCCGACAATTGGTCAGTGTGTACAGCAGCTGGTCTGACTGAAGGGTCATGACCGAAAAAGGTCTACCAATCGACTCCCGATCAGTGCTGACCAGAGTGCTCTGGCGGGGGAGCTGTTCCCCTGCCAGAACACAATAGCACAACAGGGGATATCACTGTACTAACATCAGATTGTTGGTACAGCTGCTTCGACCTGAGGTGTTGTTTTTTTTTTCTTCGTTCAACCTGCTGGGTTGAAGGAAAAAAATATAGAAGCGTGTACTAGCCTTTAAAGTGTATATAAACCCTAACAATGAATCTTATTTGCTTCCCTTTGGTCTGTCAAATTTACCAGGTATCAAAAAAACAAAAAAGAATACAAATGTATCCACCACATCTCGGAACTAGTAAGCCACAGTATATAATATATTGATTCTTGGGTCTGGGTAAAGTTTGAATTAAAGTTTGAAAATAATTTGGGTAAAAACTGAAATCAGCCAGGTCTATTTCAAGCAGTCAATATCTGTTATAAAAGAGAAAAGTTTCATTTGGGGGAAGATTCAGTGCTCTTGTTGATACAGATTTTTTGTAGATCTTTCATTAAAGTTAACTTATGCCCCGTACACACAGTTTTCCTGTTGGAAAAAGTCTGATGAGAGTTTTTGGTTGGGAATTCCGACAGTATGTATGCTCCACCAGACGTTTTCCAATGGAAAAACTGCTGGAAAAAGATAGAGAGCAGGATCTCTTTTTTCCTATCTGGAAAAAAACTGATCGGAATTTCCGATCGTGTGTACAAATCCCAACGCGCCAAACAATTTGACACATGCTCAGAAGCATTGAACTTCATTTTCTTGGCTCATTGTAGTCTTTTACGTCACGTGTTCTTGGCAGTCAAACGTTCACCGAACTTTTGTGTGACCGTGTGTGTGCAAGGCAGACTTGAGAGGAAATCCATCTGTAAACCGCCCAACTTTTTTCCGATGGGAAAACTGATCGTGTATACGGGGCATAAGGATTCAATCTTTTATGGCCAGCCCAATGAATTGCTTTACGTACAATCTTTTATTATAGAGGCCAATCCCTAAAGTCTTCTGTATACATTTGCGAAAAGCTTCATCTCTTAACCCATAAATTAAGGGCCCAAGAAATCTTGGAAAGCACATAAACACCAAGAAAGCTATATACTGTATGACAAATTTAAATTCATCAAAATGATCTTCAACTATTGGAGAAGTCAAAGATATGATGTAAAAAAGGAGCTGAAATGCGTGGAGCAGAACCGTTTTAGATGCCTTTAATGCAGAAGACTTCCCAGATCCAATCTTTAATGCCACCATTAAAATGCTGATATATGTATATAATATGACAAGTCCTACCAATGCCAAGCTGAGCACAGTTTTGCTGATTCCCACTAAGCCTTGAACTGGGTCCACAATTAGTACATACCTGTTACATACCACATAATGACCAAAAAAATCTCTATTCACAGATTTAGCTAAAAGGATGAAATCTACAGCTTTAAGGGCCAGTGAAACCATCCATAGCACTGTCACTGTTACGTTAGACCTTTGTGCGGTACATAATTCCACATGTCTTAATGGAAAACACACCGATATATAACGTTCCAGGGCCATTGTTGCCAAGATGTATGGAGTTATCAAGTAAGTAGTTTCTCCAATGGTCACTAAGATGTAGCAAATGGAGATAAGCATGGTTAAAGAAAGCTGAGAGGCCATCAACAACAGGAATCCAACCAGGAGGTACAAGGTATCATACATGAGCATGTGGAAGAACAGAATGTAACGAGAGGTCTCACGGACATGAGGAGTGTTCCAGTAGACTCGGGTTATGACTGTGATGAAGTAGAGGAAGACACACAAGAAGACAACAGATGGTAAAACCAGTGTCAGCCTTACTGAAAGTGGTAACTTGTTCTGTATAGATGTTAAATTAGACATGGCTGAGACAATGCCAAGATTTCTTTCTTTCATAATATAAAGTTCTTCAGCTGTGGAGAAAAACAAAATAAATATTAGTGGTTGGTATAGTTGGTTAGTTGGTAGTGTAATCCACAATGTAAAGAATAACTGAACTTTAAAAAAAAAAATCATTTCTCCTTCCTGTTTAGACATCCTGCTAAAAATTAGCCTTCTTGCCCCAGATACGTACTTGCCCTAATTTCAGTGCTATTGCCTCTTCACTTCCTGACGGCTGGCATCTTCCTACATACACAGTCACTCCTCATAGACTATTAGGCTGGGTTCACACTGGTAGGACACGACAGTCATACTACTTTGGATCAGTGGCAGCTGGTGCTCAACATTTTTGGGGGGGCGCAAAACGGAAAAAAAAATATTGCAGCCTCACTGTGCCCATCACATGCAGCCACTGTGCCATGCCACCAAATGCAGCCACTGTGCCATGCCACCAAATGCAGCCACTGTGCCACCAAATGCAGCCACTGTGCCATGCCACCAAATGCAGCCACTGTGCCACCAAATGCAGCCACTGTGCCATGCCACCAAATGCAGCCACTGTGCCATCAATTGTCACCACTGTGCCATGCCATCAAACACAGAAACTGTGCCATCAATTGTCACCACTGTGCCATGCCATCAAATGCAGCCACTGTGCCATCAATTGTCACCACTGTGCCATGCCACCAAATGCAGCCACTGTGCCATCAATTGTCACCACTGTGCCATGCCATCAAACACAGCAACTGTGCCATCAATTGTCACCACTGTGCCATGCCATCAAATGCAGCCACTGTGCCATCAATTGTCACCACTGTGCCATGCAACACAGCAACTGTGCCATCAATTGTCACCACTGTGCCATGCCATGCCATCATATGCAGTCACTGTGCCATCAATTGTCACCACTGTGCCATGCCATCAAACGCCACCACTGTGCCATCAATTGTCACCACTGTGCCATGCCATCAAACGCCACCACTGTGCCATCAATTGTCACCACTGTGCCATGCCATCAAACGCCACCACTGTGCCATCAATTGTCACCACTGTGCCATGCCATCATATGCAGTCACTGTGCCATCAATTGTCACCACTGTGCCATGCCAAACGCCACCACTGTGCCATCAATTGTCACCACTGTGCCATGCCATCATATGCAGTCACTGTGCCATCAATTGTCACCACTGTGCCATGCCATCAAATGCAGTCACTGTGCCATCAATTGTCACCACTGTGCCATGCCATCAAATGCAGTCACTGTGCCATCAATTGTCACCACTGTGCCATGCCATCAAACGCCACCACTGTGCCATCAATTGTCACCACTGTGCCATGCCATCATATGCAGTCACTGTGCCATCAATTGTCACCACTGTGCCATGCCATCATATTCAGTCACTGTGCCATCAATTGTCACCAATGTGCCATGCCATCAAACGCAGCTACTGTGCCCATCAATTGTCACCAATGTGCCATGCCATCATATGCAGTCACTGTGCCATCAATTGTCACCACTGTGCTATGCCATCATATGCAGTCACTGTGCCATCAATTGTCACCACTTGTGTCACCAATTGTGCCATGCCATCAAACGCCACCACTGTGCCATCAATTGTCACCAATGTGCCATGCCATCAAAAGCAGCTACTGTGTCCATCAATTGTCACCACTGTGCCATGCCATCAAATGCAGTCACTGTGCAATCAATTGTCACCACTGTGCCATGCCATCAAACGCAGTCACTGTGCCATCAATTGTCACCACTGTGCCATGCCATCAAATGCAGTCACTGTGCCATCAATTGTCACCACTGTGCCATGCCACCAAACGCCACCACTGTGCCATCAATTGTCACCACTGTGCCATGCCATCAAACGCCACCACTGTGCCATCAATTGTCACCACTGTGCCATGCCATCATATGCAGTCACTGTGCCATCAATTGTCACCACTGTGCCATGCCAAACGCCACCACTGTGCCATCAATTGTCACCACTGTGCCATGCTATCATATGCAGTCACTGTGCCATCAATTGTCACCACTGTGCCATGCCATCATATTCAGTCACTGTGCCATCAATTGTCACCACTGTGCCATGCCATCAAACGCCACCACTGTGCCATCAATTGTCACCACTGTGCCATGCCATCATATGCAGTCACTGTGCCATCAATTGTCACCACTGTGCCATGCCATCATATTCAGTCACTGTGCCATCAATTGTCACCAATGTGCCATGCCATCAAACGCAGCTACTGTGCCCATCAATTGTCACCAATGTGCCATGCCATCATATGCAGTCACTGTGCCATCAATTGTCACCACTGTGCTATGCCATCATATGCAGTCACTGTGCCATCAATTGTCACCACTTGTGTCACCAATTGTGCCATGCCATCAAACGCCACCACTGTGCCATCAATTGTCACCAATGTGCCATGCCATCAAAAGCAGCTACTGTGTCCATCAATTGTCACCACTGTGCCATGCCATCAAATGCAGTCACTGTGCAATCAATTGTCACCACTGTGCCATGCCATCAAATGCAGTCACTGTGCCATCAATTGTCACCACTGTGCCATGCCACCAAACGCCACCACTGTGCCATCAATTGTCACCACTGTGCCATGCCATCAAACGCCACCACTGTGCCATCAATTGTCACCACTGTGCCATGCCATCATATGCAGTCACTGTGCCATCAATTGTCACCACTGTGCCATGCCAAACGCCACCACTGTGTCATCAATTGTCACCACTGTGCCATGCTATCATATGCAGTCACTGTGCCATCAATTGTCACCACTGTGCCATGCCATCATATTCAGTCACTGTGCCATCAATTGTCACCACTGTGCCCCATGCCACTGTGCTCATTGTCGCCTCTGTGCCCCATGCTGCCACTGTGCCCCATGCTGCCCCTTTCCCTGTAAAAAAAATCACTTACCTGATGCTTCCATGTCCTCCCTCGATGTCTTCTGCCGCCGTGGAGAAGCTTCAGCCAATCAGGTTCCTGAAAACCAGAATCCGGGAACCTGATTTGCTGAAACGGCTGTCAGTCTAATGCAAGGACCGCAGGTTGCCTGCGCTCCGAGCATAGACTTCCGAGAGCCGGAGGGCGGCACTGGAAAAGCCTATCAGAGCCGCTGGCTTTGATAGGCAGTTCCCCTCAGCCAACCAGCTGCCGCTATTCGGGTAACCGACGTCCCATGTCCGGTTATACGAATAGACCAGGCAGCTGGCAACAGTAACACACGTCCAGTGCATAGCATTGAACGTGTGTTACTTGCGAGAGGGGGTGGCGCTGCAGCGCCCTCTATAGACGGCCGCCAGAACTTCGGCTAAAATGTCAAAATGACATTTTAGCCGAATAAAAGTTCTTAAAGGGCCCGTTTTTTTTAAATTTTTTTTCTTTTTATTTTTTTTTCTTGTGACTGCGGGAGGGGGGGCGGCGCCCGTGCGCCCATATGGGCGGGCCGCCACTGCTTTGGATCCTACTTTGCCTGCGACTTGAAGTCCGACATGTGTCTGACTTCAATGAACAGGGATCCGACTTTGATCCCCGATAATACCAGGCACTGTGTCTGGTATGAATCTTGAGGGAACTCAACGCCAAATTTTAAATAAAAAAACGGCATGGGTTCCCGCTCCAAGAGCATACCAGGCCCTTCGGTCTGGTATGGATTTTAAGGTGAACCCCCTACACTGAAAAAACAGCATGGGGGTTCCCCCAAAATCCCTACCAGACCCTTATCCGAGCACGCAGACCAGTCGGTCAGGAAAGGGGGTGGGGACAAGCGAGTGCCCCCCCCCCCCCCTGAACCGTATCAGGACGAAAGGCCTGGTATGCTCTTGGAGGGGGGGACCTATGCCAGTTTTGTATTTAAAATTTGGTTTGGAGTTCCCCCTCAAGATCATCGGAGCACAAGTCTCATGCCAAAGTTGGATTATGCAAGACGTTGATCCGACTTTGATCCGACTTCATTTTATTTAAATGTTATATTCTTTATTGTTTTCACCAATACAAAAAAACCATCTACTTAAAATTCAACAATATCTATACATGCAACACATTGTATCGACTTTAAGATGCCCTCTTTAACCATTACTCTCCCTTCCCTCTCCCCCCCCCCACCCTCTTATTATTATTCACAAAAAAATACTGCAACCACTACACCAGTTTTATGCACTCTGGGTATATTACTCTTCTTTATCTGTTTTCTACCACTCTCATTCTCTTTTTCTCACTTCAGCTTATAAGGTTGATCCGACTTCAATGATATCCAATGGGTTGAAGTAGGATCAAAGTCGGACTAAAGTAGTACAGGGAGCATTTTCAAAGTTGGACCGACTTGTGTCCGACCAGTTAAGACGGCTCCCATAGGGAAACATTGATTTTCACACGTCATGCGGCATAAGCTCCCAATGTAGGAGCATTTGTTGCACTATTGTGAACCCGGCTTTTTGGACCCGTCAACGAGTAGATGCCCAGTTGATGGGCCCATATGAGGGTCTATGAGAAGAAACTGTGCAGGCATGGCCATCGGTAAGGTTTCAACTGCCCAGGGATAAGAATAGCAAAAGGCCAAGATACAGTATATCTGTGGCAGGTGGAATAATCTTCTCCAGAGGGCCTGTAAAAGTACAGTTAGCCATTAAAGTACATCTAAACTGGGTGCTGCCATTGCTTGCCTTCTTCTGAGAATGCCAATTGTGCAATTGTGTATAGGTTCAATATCCTCGAAACCACAGATGTGAACAAGTATGCAGCAAATGAAAGTTAGAATTGCTTCTTTCCATACTTGTGACTGACCAAAGCAACAGCATGTGTTTTTGATATATTTGCTTTTTTCTGTTTTTATTGTATTACAAACTGATTTTTTTTTAAAAAACATTTTCAATATAATCAGGGCAACATATATTATACAAAGAAAAAAGCTGCGCTAATGTGCGTTTTACAAGATGCACTGACACCCACGCAAATATTGCAAGAAATAAATGGCAAACAGTGATCATGGCAAACAGTGAGCCCTAATGGGTTAATCACAGTCCACCAAAAAAGTCCGTAGCAGATTGAAAAAATCATGGTCTCCAAAGTGAAAGAAAAATAATCCCAACTCCTGAAGAAAGTGATGATAGAAGCACCTCCACCTTAGTCACACACTGACTCTTAGGCCCCGTACACACGAGTAAATCTATCTGTTCAAATCGGTCGGACAGACCGATTTGAACAGATCTGTCTGCTGGAACGTATTGGTTTGATCGTGTACACACGATCAAACCAAAATCCCTGCCGGCAGACAGCGCGCTGACGTGGCGGTGACGTTGACGCCGCCACGTCACCGCACCAGGAAGTAAAACACTTCCGCGCATGAGTCGAAACCATTCGACGCGTGTGCGAGCAGATATGTCTGCTGGTTTGCATACTAACCAGCAGACATGTCGGGCGGACGGTTTCCCAGCCGACAGATTTGAAAGCATGCTTTCAAATCTGTTCGGCTGGCCAAATCCGTCTGTTTGCCCGTACACACGATCGAATCTGTCTGCAGATTTGATCGTGTGGACGCGGCCTTACCGGAACTCTATGATCTCTTATTACAGGAGATCATAGACAGCATAAAATAACGATATCCTCACAGCATATCACCAGACTGGGACGGTCACAGTAATGGATGGCCTCAAGCGGTATACTGATATATGTTTAGAAACAAAAGAGAGCTCCCATAGCATAAGATCCTCAAGGTTTTTAATAAGATAAAAAAGATGTACACTTACATCAAAGTAGTTGTCACACAGCATGTATAAAAATCGAGCCGGCCGGCTCCTTGAACAAACAGCCCGTATCTTCTGGGTGTAAACACTTGACGCGGTGACGTCAGAACGTCGCCTCCCTGTCGCCTCCGGTAAGGCCGCGTCCACACGATCAAATCTGTCTGCTGGAAACGGTCTGCCTGACCGTTTCAGCAGACAGATTCGATCGTGTGTACGGGCAAACAGACGGATTTGGCCAGCCGAACAGATTTGAAAGCATGCTTTCAAATCTGTCGGCTGGGAAACCGTGTTTATTTGTTGCAATATTTAATTCTTGCAATATTTGCGCTGGTGTCAGTGCATCTTGTAAAACGCACATTAGCTTTTTTTTTGTATATTGTGTCTTGACATTTTATAACGTTTTTTAGTTGCAGCTTTTTTAGTAGTAAGCGCAGTATATTTTTTTCAACACACAATATTACATATTAATTTTGTAGTTGCTGCTTGAGATTGTCACATAGAGCTCTATGTTAGAAATGTATGCTCTGCAATTTACAAATTCAGGTTGCAAGTATTTGCCCATTTACCCTACTTTCTTATTAGCTATGCAAACTAAATTTCATGGAACCCCCCCCCCCCCCTTTGTTTTTGTTTAATTGTGAAATAAAGTTTTCATATAACGTACTGTGCAAAAGTTTTAGGCAGGTGTGAAGAAATGCTTTCAAAAATATACATTTTAATGGTTTATTTTCTATCAATTTACAGAATGAAAGGTGAGCGAACTGAAGAAAAATCTAAATTAAATCAATTTTTGGAGTTTGGCTTCAAAGCAGTATTTATTCTTGCACACTTTTTACACTTGCAAAAAGTCGGGGATTTTTTAGGATTAGAGTCAGGTTTATGATTAACCAAAAATACCAAGCAGGTTCTAATGATCATCAATTTCATACGTAGGGTGAAAGACGTCATTAACTGAAAGGGGTTGTAAATCTTCATGTTTTTTCACCTTAATGCATCCAATGCATTAAGGAGAAAAAACACCTGGCAGTCACCAGTCGCCCAGCCCCCTGTTTTACTTACCTAAGCCCCTTCATCTTCTTTGGCATGTCCCCGCCGCCCTCCTCTCCACGGAGTCTCGGCTTTGATTGGATAGATTGATAGCGGCGCAGCCACTGGCTCCCGCTGCTGTCATACAATCGGCATCTATGGAGCGCTTCTCCTAGGGGGTTATCTAATGCGGGGAGGATGCGCAAGAGCCGCCAAGGGACCCCAGAAGAGGATGTTCGGGGGGAAACCCTGTGCAAAATGAGCTGCACAGTGAAGGTAAGTATGGTATGTTTGTTATTTAAAAAAAAAAACTTTAGTGTCACTTTAACACTGGGTGAGGAACAGCCAAACTCTGCTACTAAGATGAGGTTGTGGAAGTCAGTTTCATGTCACAGGGCATACACTATGGCAAGACTAGGCACAGCAACAAGATACAAGGTAATTATATTGCATCAGCAAGGGTTCTACAAGGCAAAGATGTCAAAGAAAACTGGGGGTTCAAGTTGTTCTGATCAAGCTCTTTTGAGGAAGTTCTCCTTTCCTGCACACAGTCAAACCCCACACACACATTATTTTCTTGCACATGAGGCACTACCCCCGAAGGAGCTGCTGGTTAGTTTTGGGTGGCATGTTACCTCTATTCCTTCGCTGTCCAGGGTACTTAATTAGAGCTGAAAAAGAGTTCAATGTTCACACATTGCACTTTTCTATGCTTTATTTACCAAATGTGGTAAAAGAATAAAATTAGCAGTTGAAGAGGTGGAAGGGTAATAGGTGGTAGGTTTGGGTGTATAACTTTTGATCAGAAGCACTCCTACTCCCAGCCATGCAGCCTTCATCGCCACTCTAGCTAGAGTGGGTATTGTGCACCTGGATAGGCCTCCCTCACTAACCTAGCAGCCAGGGTATCACACGGAACTTGGTAAAGTCTCTGCCACAGACCTTCCCAAAGGTGGAGATATATTCGGTCCAGAATCCTCTCAGCATAGGATTAAGCACCCGGATCTCTTCTTGAAATAGGTTCTTGTGAACTCAGAACTGACAGGCGACCTTCACCTGGCCTCTCAGTATCAGTACGGCCTTCATTGAAGTTCAAGGTCTCTCCTGAGCGTACCAGCCTTCTGCTCAGTGCTCTCCAGAATAGGTGCTTCATTAAGTGGCTTCCTCCCTCTAGAACGGACAGCACAGGATCACTCTGCAAGCATAGACCCAGCCTAACTACCGGGCCTACTTGGTCCAATCCACAGACCCCACAGGTCCCGAAGCCAGGAACACTTGAACACGCACCCCCGGCCAGGAGGGCCACTCACAGGGGGTGGTGGGACCACTCACCAGGAATGGACGACGAAGACCCAGAACTAATGACGTCTGTCCCTTAAGTACTCTCCCCCAGCATGCACAGCGAGGCGATCAACTCTCACTGATTGGCTGCCGAGGAAAAACACCCAATACACCCTGACTTGACTGCTGCCACCCTTAGCCTGGGGTGGTACCAACACCCCAGACAACAATAGTGGTCACTCACAGTACAGCCACGGCTGGAACAGAAGACCAAATTTGGAAAAACAATACAGTCAGAGATAGTTAAATCTCTGACTACCCTAAAAATTGAAGGCAGCGCCAGCTATAAAAGTAGCAGGCCGCTACACACAAACTGCCCACATCATACCCTCCACACTCTTCTCTTGTACATACTGCCCACATCATACCCTCCATACTTCTCTCCTGCACATACTGCTCACAACATAACCTCCACACTCCTCTCCTGCACATACTGCCCCCATCATACCCTCCACACTTCTCTCTTGTACATACTGCTCACATCATAACCTCCACACTCCCCTCCTGTACATACTGCCCACATCATACCCTCCATACTTCTCTCCTGCACATACTGCTCACAACATAACCTCCACACTCCTCTCCTGTACATACTGCCCCATCATACCCTCCACACTTCTCTCCTGAACATACTACCCACATTATAACCTCCACACTCTTCTCCTGCACATACTGCCCCTGTCATATGCTCCACACTTCTCTCCTGCACATACTGCCCACACCATACCCTCCACACTTCTCTCCTGCACATACTGCCCACATCATAGCCATTAGATATGTGCATTCCAGTTCGTACGAATGTTATTTTCGTACGAAAATGTTCATTTTCGTAACCGCGGGATAATGTGTACATACGAAAACGGTAAAGCACCAAAATACGAAAACGACGGGATAACGGATGAGCCGCATAACGAACGACCGCAAATACAAACGAACGATCCGACGGGAAAAAACGACAAAACGAAAATGGCAAAATAACGAAAATTAAATCTGTATCAAGAGGTTTGCATTGTGTATTTTGTTTGAATCCGTTTTGTGTTCGTTTTCAGTTGTATGTTCATTGTTCAATGACATCTATAACAAAAGAATTTCATTATGTATATTGAATGAATTCCTTTTTCTGTTTTCTGTGTATTCAAAATACTGAAGTCTGACCAAGTGTATGGGGCTTAACAATACTATTGTTAAGCCCCATACACTTGGTCAGACTATTTTAACAACAAACATAAATGATCGTTTTCCGATCATTCTCCGAAAATTTGTTCGTTTTTAAACTGCATCAGAAAACCATTTTTGGGTTCAAAAGTCTGGCCAACTGATCTCCCTTCAGATGAAAATCCACAGAAAAGTTTATTAGGCTTTACTGTACAAGTGTACTCACTATTCTGCACAAAAGAGAAGCTGCTTTCAGTCACTGAGGCTGGCCATACATGTTCAATTTTCTTGTACAATTTTCTTTTAGATTGACCAAAAACCATATATGAGGTCAAACTAAACAACACTTTCAATTGTATGCAATCAGGCAGGCCCTTGCACTCACTGGCGTAGCGGGGGGGGGGGGCAGGGGGGTCTGTCGCACCGGGCGAAAAATGGGGGGGGCGAATCCATCCACCGGCTCCGCGGAGCGCTCCGGAGCCTCGGCCTAGGAAAGTCCCCGGCTTCGGCCTAGCTCCGGAGTGGCGGCCATCTTGGTACACCCGGCGGCGGCCCTCCTCTCTGTTCACACCCACAGAGGAGGAGGAGCCCGCGCTTGAGGGAAACCACACACGCCGCTGTCTGAGGTCTGAGGTCTGCACTACTGGGGGTTACTGTCTGAGGTCTGCACTACTGGGGGTTATTGTCTGAGGTCTGCACTACTGGGGGTTATTGTCTGAGGTCTGCACTACTGGGGGTTATTGTCTGAGGTCTGCACTACTGGGGGTTAATGTCTGAGGTCTGCACTATTGGGGGTTAATGTCTGAGGTCTGCACTATTGGGGGTTACTGTCTGAGGTCTGCACTACTGGGGGTTAATGTCTGAGGTCTGCACTATTGGGGGTTAATGTCTGAGGTCTGCACTATTGGGGGTTAATGTCTGAGGTCTGCACTACTGGGGGTTAATGTCTGAGGTCTGCACTATTGGGGGTTAATGTCTGAGGTCTGCACTACTGGGGGTTAATGTCTGAGGTCTGCACTATTGGGGGTTACTGTCTAAGGTCTGCACTACTGGGGGTTACTGTCTGAGGTCTGCACTATTGGGGGTTAATGTCTGAGGTCTGCACTATTGGGGGTTACTGTCTGAGGTCTGCACTACTGGGGGTTACTGTCTGAGGTCTGCACTATTATGGGGGTTACTGTCTGAGGTCTGCACTATTATGGGGGTTACTGTCTGAGGTCTGCACTATTATGGGGGTTACTGTCTGAGGTCTGCACTATTATGGAGGTTACTGTCTGAGGTCTGCACTACTGGGGGTTACTGTCTGAGGTCTGCACTATTATGGGGGTTACTGTCTGAGGTCTGCACTATTATGGGGGTTACTGTCTGAGGTCTGCACTATTATGGGGGTTACTGTCTGAGGTCTGCACTATTATGGGGGTTACTGTCTGAGGTCTGCACTATTATGGGGGTTACTGTCTGAGGTCTGCACTATTATGGGGGTTACTGTCTGAGGTCTGCACTATGCTGGGGTATACTGTCTGAGGTCTGCACTATTATGGGGGTTACTGTCTGAGGTCTGCACTATTATGGGGGTTACTGTCTGAGGTCTGCACTATTGTGGGGGTTACTGTCTGAGGTCTGCACTATTGTGGGGGTTACTGTCTGAGGTCTGCACTACTGGGGGTTACTGTCTGAGGTCTGCACTATGGTGGGGGTTACTGTCTGAGGTCTGTTAAATAGGGGGTCTGTGATTGTGGGGGGTCTATCTGTGATTGGGGGGATCCATCTGTGATGAGAGGTCTGTTATTTAGGGGGTCAGTCTGTGATGGGGGATCTGTGATTGTGGGGGGGTCAGTCTGTGATGGGGGATCTGTGATTGTGGGGGGGGGGTTCAGTCTATGATGGGGGATCTGTGGTTGTGGGGGGGGGGTCAGTCTGTTAATCCCTTACAGTAAGGGGTTAAATGATTAATCCTGCAATAATTTACCCCTTACATGCTGAAAGCCCTGAGAGGGATACATTACAGATCCTTATAACCAGAGTGGATGATTATACAAGGGGGGGGGGCGAAAAAAAAATTCTGCCCCGGGCGCCCATAACTCTGGTTACGCCACTGCTTGCACTACGTAGTTGAAGGTAAATCTAAAGAAAATTGCACAGAAAATTGTATCATGTATGGCCAGCCTAACTCTCTGGCCATTCAAAAAAAAACATAAACAAAAGATTTGCATTTGAACCTGTTTCTTTTGTTATTTTCGTATGTTGATATGACACCTATAACAAAAAATTTGCCTTCAGTATTTTGAATACACAGAAAACAGAAAAAGGAATTCATTCAATATACATATTGAAATTCTTTTGTTATAGATGTCATTGAACAATGAACATACAACTGACACTAACAAAAGAAAAGCATTCAAGATACACAGAATGCTCATTTTGATGAAAATTCACGATAATTATTGTCTAACAAGAAACGAACATGAATTAAACAGAATAACGAATTATCCCGCATGTACGAAAATAAAACGGTAACGGAAATACGAAACGATCGGAATACGAAAAAATCACATCGTACGACAAACGAACGGGAACGAACGGGAAAACGGGCGTCTTACGAAAAACGAACGGAAACGAACAGTCGGGACCATACGAAACGGAACAAAAAAAAACGATTTTTTTTTCTGTGCACATGTCTAATAGCCATCACACTCCTCTCCTGTACATACTGCCCACCATCATACCCTTCACTCTCATCTCCTGTACATACTGCCCTCATCATACCCTTCACACTACTCTACTATACATACTGCCCACCATCATACCCTCCACACTCCTCTCCTGTACATACTTCACACCATCATGCCCTCCACACTTCTCTCCTTCATATACTGCCCACCGTCATACTCTTCTCTCCTGTACATACTGCACACCATCATGCCCTCCACACTTCTCTCCTTCACATACTGCCCACCATCATACCCTCCACACTTCTCTCCTATACATATTCTTGAGTTCTTCGACACTCAAATCGTTCCCAAGCTTTCCCAACAGGTGCACTTTTGCTAGTTAAATAAAAATGCATTGGAACAAGTCATTTGAAATGCATAAACATTGGTTACTTACTAATTTTAGAAACATAATTCTAATCCTTGGTTATTGTGGCTATAGTTGTGGTGAAGCTCTTACCTCTGTGATGCTCAGTTTTCAGTAATGTGTACAGAGTTCTTAGTACCTGTAAATTCATCTACTGTAAGGTCATAGGAATTACCGGCTATTTAATACCTGTACCGTACTTTTTTTTTTTTTGATCAACCAATCATTAGATGTGGCATTAATTGTTCATGTTTATGAGAGTTTGTCAATGTCCCATGTGTTGCTATCCTCTCCCAGATAAGAGGTCCCTAAAGAAAGATGTCTTCTACATGACTAGATGTGATAAATGTAACATGCAAATGTATTTCCATCAATTTCTCTGCTCATACAGCTTATTATATAGACATCAGTTTAGAGAATGTATAGTTTCTTAAAATGGAACTCCAGTCAAAACTTTTTTTTCTAGCTTTGAGTAGCGTAAAGAATGATAAGATCCTCTGTAGACATGTGCACAACAAAATTTTTCGTTTATTTCTGTTTAGTTTCTGTTCGTTTATCGTGATTCGTAACGAGTCGTAATTTCGTAAGACGTTAGTTATCGTATTCGTACTCTTTAGTATTTTCGTAACACTTTTTTTTTCTGTTTCCGTTTTTTTATGTTAGTTTATTTTTCGTTGATTCGAGATTAGTATTTTCGTTAAATGTTGTATTCTGCCTCGTTCGTATTTTTACAATGAATTTATTCGTTCATTCGTTTTTACGTTGGTTTATTTTTCGTTGTTTTGATATTCGTATTTACATTATATTTTCCATCATGCCTCGTTTGTATTTTCGTAAGAAATAAATCTTCGTTGCTTTATGATCATTCGTATTTTCGTGTCTAATTTCATTTGATTGTAACAACGTTCTTTTGTAGATTTTTTGCATTTGTAATTCTGTTAAAATACATTTTACGTTTATTCGACACACTACTCGTCGTAATTTTGTAAAACATCGTAATTTACTGCGATTGACTTGACAGATCCACAAAACCGGTGCAACCTACCCAAACACACCCTGGACTCTGGATGGAATGCACTGCAGTCTAACACAGATAAAGACACAGGCCCAGATTCATAAAGCAATTACGCCTGTCTAACTGGTGTTAGACAGGAGTAATTTCAAATTTCGCGCGCCGTATCACTAGTTTGAATCCTCAAACCATGATACGGCGGCTTCGGGCTTCGATCCGAGAGGTTTACGTCTTCGTAAGCCTTCGGATCTACGCTGCCATCTATTTGCGGCCGCTGGGAGGAGTTCGCGTCGTTTTGATGCGTCGGGATATGCAAATGTTTTTTTACGGCGATTCCCGAAGATACGAGTGGTCGTCGCAATCGCTTTCGTCTATTTTTTTGTACGTAATGTTAGAGCAGCTTTTTGCTGCTCTAACGTTACGTAGCCCATGTTAAGTATGGCCGTCGTTCCCGCTTCGAATTTCTTTTGTTTTTTTTTTTGTTTACGTAACTCGTTCGGGACTAGGATCGCCCGTAAACGACGCTACCTAAACAACGAATGACGTCACGACGTGATTTCGCGCAATGCACGGCGGGAAATTTGCGAACGGAGCATGCGCAGATCGATCACCGCGGGAACGCGCCTATTTTAAATGATTCACGCCCCCTACTCGTGCAGATGGATTGCGACGGGAGAAATACACTACGCCGCCGTCGTTTACTGGACTAAATCTACCTGAATTCCACGTAGAGCCAGGTAAAAAACGGCGGCGTAGTGTATTTCTGATACGCTACGATAATCCATTTCTGTGTGAATCTGCCCCACAAGGTCAAGGAGCCACTAGGTAATAAGAAAGAAGCTCTTTGGGGCAGTACTAATGAAAGTGAATTTAGGTTATTTCATTTCCGTTTTCCGAAGATTCGTAATTTATTTTTCGTTAGTTTTGCTTTTCGTTTATTATTCTTTGTTCGGCATTTCGGTTGTTTTCTTTTCGTTCTTCGAATATTAGTAAGTTTGCATTTTCGTTTATTTTTTGTAATTATGATTTTTTTTTTGTGTTCGGTATTTTCGTTATTTCTATGTTTTCGTTTCTTTTTTCTTTCGTTGTGTTGTTCTTTTACATTTAGTAGTTTCGTATCTTCGTAGTTTTCCATATTCGTTATTGTTGGAAATATCGTTATTCGTTATTATTTGCGCTAAACCATTCGTTTATTCGTAGGTTAACGAATTAACGAAAATAACGAATAATGACGGAAAACGTATTCGTAACGAAAAAAATTGCACATGTCTAATCCTCTGTATGGGAGGTCTCTTCTCACTTCCTGTCCTGGAGACATAACAAGAAATTGTTAGCATGCTGTTTATACAGATATAGATGCAACAACCATTCTCATATATGATACTGTGATTATTATTATTGCTATGAGGTAGCAGTGTGTGTTTTGTTTAATTCTTCTGTAATGTATTGTTCTCTCTAGAGCAGTGGTCTCCTAACTGCGGCCTTTGCTCCTCTTTATCCGGTCCTTGGGGCACTTTTCCTCCCACTGATACAAGGCACTATTCCTTCCACTTACACCAACAATGGGGCATTATTCCTGCCTCTGACATCAACACTGAGACACTATTTCTCCCACTGACACTAACGACGGGGAACTACTCCCCAAACTGCCACCAATGATTCTTCCCACTGATACCAATGATGTAGCACTATTTCTCCCACTGGCACAAATGATACGGCACTATTCCTCTCACTGACACCAATGATGGGGCACCATTCCTCTCACTGACACCAATGCCCCATCACTATTCCTCCCACTGATACCAACAACAGGGTGCTTATCTTCGCCACTAATAGCAAAGATGCGTTGTTTAATGCCACTGATGCCAGGACAATTTCTACTCCCAATGGTTACAGTGTGGCCCCCATAAAGTCTAAAGGACAGTACTTTGATTGTGAAAATAAATAAATAAATAAAGGACAGAAATCTGGCCCTTTGTTTAAAAGGTTTGAAGACCTCTGCTCTAGAGAAATTACATTGTTCCTGTTGTTTCCAATAAAACAAGAAAGGCTCAGATATATATTAAACGCTATCTGGAAAGAGTCATATCTGCAACCGTTTTTTAACTTAAAAGGACAGCTCCTTAAAATTAGGGTAAATCCTGGTCACCAAAGCATTGGTCATCACCAGGAGAGCTCCATTGGTTCTGTTCTAATATCAGCTGTAAAATGTTAAGTTTCTTTTAATTTCCTGTTGTGGTGGCTATGATCAGATTATGGATTGTACAAAGACAAGGAAGGCCAGGTGATGGGTTGGATGGAATAAGCAGATGATGGGCCAGATCCACAAAGATGGGACGCCCGCGCGGCATTCCCATTTACACTACGCCGCTGTAAGCCACAGCGGGGGTATTACGAATCCTCAATGACATTCCGCTGTAGCTTATGGCGGCATAGCGTAAATGGGCCGGCGTACGCGGGTGTAATTCAAATTAACTAGTGGGGGGCGTGGTTTAGTATAATTATGAATGACCCAAAGCAAACAACGAAAATAGTCAATGAAAACGACGTGTACGTAATTCCCTATTTGCGAACGAGTTACGCAAACGACGTAAACGACGTCCAATACGACGCGGTCCCAACGTCCATACTTAAAGAGGAGGTTCACCCTAAATATTCTCTCTCCCATGCGATCCAGCATCCTGGCGTCAGCGCCAGTATGCTGTTTTTTTTTTTTAAATCGCCCACTTACTGTGAAATCTTTCATTTTAATTTCTTTCCCCCCGTGGTGGATGGCGCTTGTATAGCGCGTCACAGCTTCCGAAAATACCCGATTTAGGACTCGGGTATTTCCGGCGCAATTCGGCGCCTGCGCACAGACCTAGGAGCTGACTGCGCAGGCGCCGTATTTCTCCGAGTCCTATGGCTAAAAAGCCGAAATAGGACTCGGAGAAATACGGCGCCTGCGCAGTCAGCTCCTAGGTCTGTGTGCAGGCGCCGCATTGCGCCGGAAATACCCGAGTCCTAAATCGGGTATTTTCGGAAGCTTTGACAAGCTGTATAGGCGCCAGCCACCGCGGGGGAAAGAAATAAAGATTAAAGATTTCACAGTAAGTGGGGGATTTAAAAAAAAAAAAAAACAGCATACTGGCGCTGACGCCAGTATGCTGGATCACATGGGAGAGGGTATATTTTAGGGTGAACCTCCGCTTCAACATTGGCTGCGCCTCACTATAGCAGCTTTATCTTTACGCCGTACAGGCGCTTACGCAAACGACGTAAACACACTGCGCCGGGCGTACGTACGTTCGTGGATCGCCGTATCTACCTCATTTGCATATTTAACACGGACACGCCCCTAGCGTCCAGCGTAAATATGCATCTAAGATAGAAAACAATGACACGCCAGCGGGAAATTCGAATCACACCCGTGTATCTATAGATACACCGGCGTAATTCCTTTGTGGATCTGGCCCCATAGCTCCCAACATAGATGGGACCCCCCGGATATGACCAAGATTTACAAGATTATATACTATTGAAATCAAAGTGAGTTACTGACCACCAAGACTATAAAATGAATAGAATAAGCAGGCAGTTTCACCTGCAAACACTCATAGCTATTTCATGTTATGAATGAGGATTTCGAAAGTAAGAAAATTGGTTTCAGATGTTCTACTACCAAGGGTGGACTGACCATTGGGGCACTCTGGCACTGCCCGAGGGCCCCATGCCACTAGGGGGCCCCCCATCCGGGTTGCCAGGCTCAGTAAAACCAGGGACAGTATGTAAAAATCTGTGTTTTTTTACATCTGTCCCTGATATGTCCAAAACCGACATGCTTTTGATGTGAATATCCCAAGATTTTAGCTGCCCCATCTCTGCACTGCCTCCTGGCGTGGTGGCCATATGTAAGCACAGGGGCCCCATAATCTTCCATTGCCCGGGGGCCCCATGAGTTGTCAGTCCGCCCCTGTCTACTACTGTATCTATAGAGACCAGGGGTGGATCCAGGGTCTAGTCTCGGATGGGGCAATGACAGAAAATAACTGAATTTAATGTATAATACAGTGTACAGAGGTCAGTAGGTCAGTACAGAGGTGTACAGAGGTCAGTAGGATGTAGGGCAGTGTGCAGGGAACAGCAGGGAAGAGGACAGGGGTCATTAGGATGAAGAGCAGTCTACAGGGATCAGAAGAGCAAAGCACTGTGTCACGAGGGTGGGTAAAAACGGTACACACTGGGGGGTCAAAACGGCACACACTGGGGGGTAAAAACGGCACACACAGGGGGGTCAGAACGGCACACACTGGGGGGTAAAAACGGCACACACAGGGGGGTCAGAACGACACAGGCTGGGGGGGGGGGGGGCAGGGAGGGCATACACTGGGGTGGGGGATCAGGAGAGCCTACACTGGGGTGGGCGATCAGGAGGGCATACACTTGGGGGGGGGATCAGGAAAGGCTACACTGGGTGGTGGATCAGGAAGGCATACACTGGGAGGGATCAGGAGGGCATACACTGGGGGGAACAGGAGGGCTTACACGGGGGAGGGGGGTCAGGAGAGCCTACACTGGGGTGGGGATCAGGAGGGCATACACTGGGGGGGATCAGGAGAGCTTACACTAGGGGGGATCAGGAGAGCCTACACTGGGGGGAATCAGGAGAGCTTACACTGGGGGGGGGGGGGATCAGGAGGGCATACACTGGGGAGGGATCAGGAGAGTTTACACTGGGGGGGATCAGGAGGGCATACACTGAGGGGATCAAGAGGGCATACACTGGGGGGATCAGGAGGGCATACACTGGGGGGATCAGGAGGGCGTACACTAGGGGGATCAGGAGGGTATACACTGGGGGGATCAGGAGAGCATATACTGGGGGGATCAGGAGGGTATACACTAGGGGGATCAGGGGGATAGCTATTTCATGTTATGAATGAGGATTTCGAAAGTAAGAAAATTGGTTTCAGATGTTCTACTACCAAGGGTGGACTGACCATTGGGACATTCTGGCACTGCCCGAGGGCCCCATGCCACTAGGGGGCCCCCCATCCGGGTTGCCAGGCTCAGTAAAACCAGGGACAGTATGTAAAAATCTGTGTTTTTTTACATCTGTCCCTGATATGTCCAAAACCGACATGCTTTTGATGTGAATATCCCAAGATTTTAGCTGCCCCATCTCTGCACTGCCTCCTGGCGTGGTGGCCATATGTAAGCACAGGGGCCCCATAATCTTCCATTGCCCGGGGGCCCCATGAGTTGTCAGTCCGCCCCTGTCTACTACTGTATCTATAGACACCAGGGGTGGATCCTGGGTCTAGTCTCGGATGGGGCAATGACAGAAAATAACTGAATTTAATGTATAATACAGTGTACAGAGGTCAGTAGGTCAGTACAGAGGTGTACAGAGGTCAGTAGGATGTAGGGCAGTGTGCAGGGAACAGCAGGGCAGAGGACAGGGGTCATTAGGATGAAGAGCAGTCTACAGGGATCAGAAGAGCAAAGCACTGTGTCACCAGGGTGGGTAAAAACAGTACACACTGGGGGGTCAAAACGGCACACACTGGGGGGTAAAAACGGCACACACAGGGGGGTCAGAACGGCACACGCTGGGGGGGGGGGGGGCAGGGAGGGCATACACTGGGGTGGGGGATCAGGAGAGCCTACACTGGGGTGGGCGATCAGGAGGGCATACACTTGGGGGGGGGGATCAGGAAAGGCTACACTGGGTGGTGGATCTGGAACGCATATACTGGGAGGGATCAGGAGGGCATACACTGGGGGGAACAGGAGGGCTTACACTGGGGGGGGGGGGGTCAGGATAGCCTACACTGGGGTGGGGATCAGGAGGGCATACACTGGGGGGGGGGGGGTCAGGAGAGCTTACACTAGGGGGGATCAGGAGAGCCTACACTGGGGGGGATCAGGAGGGCATACACTGGGAGGGGGGGTCAGGAGAGCTTACACTGGGGAGGGATCAGGAGAGTTTACACTGGGGGGATCAGGAGAGCTTACACTGGGGGGGGGGGGATCAGGAGGGCATACACTGGGAGGGGGGGTCAGGAGAGCTTACACTGGGGAGGGATCAGGAGAGTTTACACTGGGGGGATCAGAAGGGCATACACTGAGGGGATCAAGAGGGCATACACTGGGGGGATCAGGAGGGCATACACTGGGGGGATCAGGAGGGCGTTCACTGGGGGGATCAGGAGGGTATACACTGGGGGGATCAGGAGAGCATATACTGGGGGGATCAGGAGGGTATACACTAGGGGGATCAGGATGGCATACACTGGGGGGTATCAGGAGGGCATACACTGGGGGAGATCAGGAGGGCATACACTGGGGGGATCAGGAGGGTATACACTAGGGGAGATCAGGAGGGCATACACTGGGGGAGATCAGGAGGGCATACACTAGGACTGGATCAGGGGGGCATACGCTGGGGGGGGGTCAGGAGGGTATGCACTGGGGGGATCAGGAGGGCATACACTGGGGGGGGGGATCAGGAGGGCATACACTGGGGGGATCAGGAGGTCATACACTAGGGTGGATCAGGAGGGTATACACTGGGGGGATCAAGAGGGCATAAACTGGGGGGTATCAGGAGGGCATACACTGGGGGGTTTAGGAGGTCATACACTGGGGGTGGGGGGATCCGGAGAGCTTACACGGGGGGGGGGGTCAGGAGGGCATACACCAGGGGGCAGACATAATTCTTTAATTTGTTAAATTGCTCACTAATCTACATAAATAGAAGATGAATAGGATCACATTTGCCAGCTACCAGCACCAGCACCTCTATGGTAAGCTGCAGTACCTCAGTAGACTGCTAGCAGAGCTCACCACCAGGAACTTTCACTCGGCTCCCTCTGCTCAGCACGACAGTTGATCACACGGCTCCCTCTTTCAGACGAGCGTGACCTCGTGGGGGGGGGGGGGGCACATTCCCCATCCCTCCCACTCAAGCAGCAGCCTGCAGGAGAGAGGCTGAAAACTGTTGGGGGAGGTACAGGGGGGCAGAGAGTGCAGTCCAAGGTTTCTGATCAGTATTTCATCCTGAGAATGGCTGCGAGTTGTCCCGACCGTGGCTATGGTTAACCGGGGATCTCTTAGCCTCAGAGTCAGTAATATTTTCTCGGGGGGAGCAATTTCCCCATTGCCCCCCCTGGATTCGCCCCTGGTAGAGACCACACAAAAATACAAGAACAACCAGTAACAGCATAGAAAGACCCAAATTATTAATGACTTTGCCATATTCTACAATAAAGCCGGCACATGGAGTCTACCACCTTGTCATCTTGTCACTGGATGGCATTGGAGTTATGATTTATTACATTTTCTAAACTTTCAGCGATGGAAATACACCTAATAGTCTCAGAGACCAGATAAGGACATTACCCCTGGACTATACAATTTTATTGGGAGTGGCTGGACTTACCAAGTGGACCGGAAGTGACGTAAGAGGCGTCTGAAACGCCATATTTGCACATTCCATGCTTGTTTTATCCTTTTAGATGTAAGCGCCCATTTGGCAATTTAAATAAATTTTACTTGCTATACGTTTTTACACTATGGGAGGATTTCTTTTCATCCTTATCAAATTGGCACTCGTAATCACTATATGATCGGGAGTTTGGAATCTGTGACCACCATTTATATCACCCATCTGAGTGAAACAACTCTAGACACTGCAACGGTTTCTGGATATTTGGAGCCATATCCAGAGGCGTATCTAGTGAAAATAGCGCCTATGGCAAGAACTAAAACTGCGCCCCTGTCGAAACATTTGAAACCCATCGTTCAGATAACCTTAACAAAAAAAACATCTAACAAAACTAGTCATATTTATCATCCCTTGTGATACCTTGGGTAGTGACATATCCTCTTTATGGAGAAATCTGGGGGTTTATTAGACCCCTGATCCCTCCTCTGCCCTCCAAGGCCAGGTAAATGCAGAACCAATACTGGAAGTGATGGAATCTTCATCACTTAAGGCCTCAGTTTTCATAGAGGAGAGGGAGAAACTGATGTTCCTCCTTCTTTGTGCGCTGCCAATCCAACCAGATGGAATGGGAGAGCCTGGGAGAACAGGGGAGGGCTGTGGCTGAACGCAGCAGGGATAGCGCTGCCATTGTCCATTAGCAAATGTGCTGAAAAGAGGATTCTGCCTATGCTCGGGAGGAGGGAATTAGAGACCCTCAGACCCTGGTAAGTGCCTTGCTACCCAGCCAATCAACAGCTCCCCCTTCATATGGTGCCCATGGCACTTCCCATGGCTGCCATACCCTAGATACGCCACTGTATATATCTGTCCTCTGCTTTGGGAGATCGTTAAGGCTGATTACACTGCCCATTGAGGTAAGAGTTCTGAGTGATTGTGAGTGTCACTAAGATTGAACACAGTAGAACTACTTTGGCACATTGGATGATTAAATATACAGTGCCAGCGGAATACATGCTGAAAGTGTAAACCAATAAATATATGTATATATAAATATAGGGCCAGATTCAGGTAGATGGGCGCTTCTTTACTTTGGAGTAACGTTTCTCATTTACGTTACTCCGCCGACACTTTCGGCGCAAGTACTGTTATTCACATAGCAGTTGCGCGTAAACTTGCGCCAGAGTAACGATAATGCGCTGGCGTAACCCGACGCAAGTGGAAGTGGGTGTGATCATATGTAAATGATGGGCGGAGCCCAGCGCAGAGGCTTACGTTCAGCGCATCATCCACGGAGCATGCGCAGTAAGTGAGGCTTCACTCGGCCCCCTTGTGCGCATGCTCACAACTTCCGTCGGCACCACTTCACGGGAAACGTCAGCGCAATGCGTTCCGTTGGGCGTTTAAATGCGCCCGTAGATGCGCCATTCCGGCACTAAAGTATATCCTGTTCCCCCTCCCCGCAGTGAAGTTACTTTTGTTCTGAGATGGCTGCTCCCGTTCCCCGCAAACACACAGGAGAAAGCTGAACTCTAAAGGCCAGGAGCTGTCAGCCGTCATCTCGGCTATGGAGACCTATGATGTCTTCCTCCATGGCTGTAAAAGTTGACAGACAAGCAGGGACAGAGGTGTTGTCCTGCAAGTGGGGGTGCTCAGCTAGCTCTTACCGTCGGTAACGCTGCTGTAGCTGCTCTCCTGCAGACCCGTGGCCGTCTGGAGTAAAGATAAAGCAGCTATTTGTAGAAATAACTTTGCGCCGGACGGACGAGATACGCGCGGCGCATGTAGCCAGCGTATGGTGCTAATCCGTTCGCGAATCGGGAAATCTCCCTCATTTGCATATTTGCAGGGGAAATCAATAGGCGCGACTGATGCGCCAAGCGAAATTATGCGCTGACGAGACTCTGGCGTCGGAAAGTTAAGCCGATCGGAAATGGCCCGTTTTCTGTCGCATCTAGTTTGGTGGGTACGGCCACATAGAAACGACGGCGCATCTTCACAGTTACGCGGCGCATATCGAATTACTCCAGCGCAAGTCTTGCTGAATCTGGCCGATAGTGGACTGTTTGGAAATGGATGACGCCAACCAGATTCAAAAAGTGACAGTGCTGACAAAAAATGAACGTGCTACCACATAATGTGCAAAATGATTAAATACTGTTCATAAAGTGCGGAAAATTGCGGAAAATTTGTGAATGCAGGTATCCAGATCGATAGTCTCCCCTCTTGTGGCCCCACTCACCAGAAATTAATTTTTCATTCTCAATAGCAGGAGCGTTATGATCAAGGGTATTCAGATCCCAGAGGTGATTCCTCAAATCTCAGCAAAGTTGAGGGCAATAAAACATGACGTGGGAATAGAGAGAAAAGAATATACATGTGAAGTACCGCCAGTACAGACAACATTGCGCCGTTAGCTATAGCACTCATGAGACAATAGGCAAAACAAGCTTCAGCGTGTTCCGGGTTTTGCGATGGTAGCAACGTCACTGGTTCTAGACAGGCCGGAAATTACATCAACATGTTTCGCCCCCCTCCTCCAGGGCATCATCAAGGGCCCCCTACAGGAGGAATGGTGGTCCCCCCCATCAGCAGCCCTGCCCTTGATCATAACGCTTCTGGTATTGAGACTGAAAAATGTATTTCTGGTGAGTGGGGCCCCAAGAGGGGAAACCATCGATCTGAATACCTGCATTGACAAATTTTGGAAGCATTCAGCACTTTATGAACAGTATTTAATAATTTTGCACATTATGGGCCAGATTCAGGTAGATCAGAGCATCTTTGCTCTGGAGTAACGCTTCTCGTTTACGTTACTCTGCCGAAATTTTAGGAGCAAGTGCTGTTATTCATGAAGCACTTGCTCCTAAAGTTGCGGCAGCGTATCGCAAATGAGCCGGCGGAATTCAAATTGGGCGGGTACGGGGCGTGTAGTATTCAAACTAAGCGCGATCCCGCGGCGAACGTACTGCGCATGCGTCGAGTGTCAATGCATCCCAGTGCGCATGCTCCAAATTCTGTCAGTGAACGTCAATGACGTCACATCCCCATTCATGAATGTTTTACGCAAGCGACGCGATTTGTTTTTTTTCCGACGCGATGACGACGCCTATACTTAACATAGGATACTCCACTAGGGGGCTGCTTTATCTATACGCCGCGTATCGCTTCCGGAAACGTCGTAAAGTCACTGCGTCGCGCCCGAAAAAGATCGTGAATTGCAGATTCCCGCTCATTAACATATTTTTTGAGCGTAAATCGGCGAGAACGCCCCCGGCGGCATTTTTAAGTTGAAGTAACGATGCGATGGCGAAATTCAATTGCGCCGATCGCATCGGAACTCCAACCCGGCGTTTCTTGTTTTCTGGTTACAGAAAACAAAAACGCCGGCTTAAAGTGACAGTTAGGCTGGCGGATCCATTGATCCGCCAGCCTAACTCTACCTGAATCTGGCCCTATGTGGTAGCACATAATTTTTTTGTCAGCACTGTCACTTTTTGAATCTGGTTGGCGACATTCATTTCCAAACAGTCCACTATATTTATATATATACATATATTTCTTGGTTTACACTTTCAGCGCGTATTCCTCTAGTGCTGTAATATTCAATTATCCATCTTTTGAGGTGTTAGTACCTTTGCTACAGCAGCTGTGGTTTCATTATTATTATTTATTCCTTTTCCCGCGAGTTTTAGTTTGTTTATATACTTTGGCACATTGTTTACAAGAATTACCCTTGCACATTGTCTGTTTACACATTGGATAATGTGGACTTTTTATTGTTTTTATAATTTTTTATCACCTTTTTATCACATTTGGTTATATATATTTATTTGGAGCCTAATTTATAAAGTTGCTCTGATCACTATTTATCATATGCAATTTTATTGGTGTCCAGTGAGGCCGCGTACATACGGCAGAGAACCTCGATGGGCAGAACACATCGTTCCGCCCGTCGAGGTTCTCTGCCGGCCGTCGAAATCGGCGACCCGCCCGTCGGGAATGGCAACCAGCCATTCATCCAGGCGGGCCGTCGAGCAAATAGAGAGCGTGCTCTCTATTTCTGCTCGACGGGCTTCCCGACGGGAAGCTCGCCGAGAGCGTACACACGGCCGAGGTCTTAGCTGGAATGCAGCTTCCAGCGAGGTTCTCGCTGGTTTCCAGCGAGAACCTCGGTCGTGTGTACGCCGCCTCAGTGAGAAAACACACATGATCTAAACGACCCCAGCTGTGAAAGTACAATGAATTAAACATCTGGCCTTCATTCCACTGTATTGTTAAAATGTGTATTTTTCAAATGAACTCTGCACTTACAGTGAGAGACCTGTACTTAAAATGTTTATCAAAGTATGATCCAGACCTACTCACCAAATGGGAATACAGGCCTCAATAAAAAATAGCCAGAGGTTATAACTAGGGCTGTGCAAATTAACTTTTAATTAATCGTTTAATCTTTAATTTTTTGATCGATCAAAATCTTTTTGATCGATTTAAAATTATTTTCATTGGTAATCACCTCTCCGCCAGCTTCTGGGCCTTCAGGGGGTTCTGTCGGAGATTCGGTAACGTCACATACACCGGTGGGGCTTGCCGTGTCCATCTGAAGGGCTCCTTTGCTGTGCCTTCATATCTGCATGCCGGCGGGACTTTACTACCTATCAACCTGGGATTCTACAGCCATCCACTGGGAGTTGTGATAGTTCCCTTCATGGGACATGTAAATGCCGATGGCATGATGTTAACCTCTCCTCATCTGGATTCAGCAGTGGCATCGTTGTACCCCTTTTTATACCAGTATCATACTTAGCTACATGTTTTTATGACTGCTTTTGCTACCGTTTGGTATTACTACAGTTTATGTAGCTACAACAATTTGATCTCCAGTGCAATATTTATTTGGTTACCTACTTGAAGACTATAAAAGTTTTAATGCTATTCCCATCGAGCAGTGGTTGGGAGCTGCACTGGGAATCGGCCTGCAAGGGAGCGACTTTTCATGTGAAACAGTATAGGACCCGGAAACTGTTAGATCCTTTATGACTATCTCTGAGGACATCTGTAACGGGAGGGCCGTGGGACCCAGAAGCTCTTACACAGATTGAGCCAGGAAATAATTGACATATGTTGGATTGCTTTAACCTGGGTCTGTATTCCACAATATATTCAAGAATGTCTGGAAGAACTAAATATAGGTTGTTGATTCTGAACCCAACAGGTCAATAGAAGAGTGACTCATTCATGTGGGAACACAGACTGTTAAGGGGGTAATTAAGTCTGCTACTGTCATGTGAACTAACCTTAGTCTGGCTTCTAAAGACCTTTCATTGTGTTATGCTAATTGACACTGTATTGTGTGAATTTCTATTGATAATAAATGTGTATTGTGAGTTAGCACAGTCTAAAGGTCAGATGTCTGACTTATGTCTACTAAAGGAATGTGTATTGTATAGCAGGTGAGAGAAGCCGGAGTCATGATGTCTGACTTGTCAGCTGTAGCTAATTGGCTCATATGGATTGTGTCAGACCTGGTGCCAGAAAGTCTGACTAAAAGATGTGTATTGGGCTCATTGTATGATGTTGTGGGTGGAGTTCAGTCATTGTTCATTGTGGTTCCTAAACTGTATATAAGAAGCCTGAGTTTCCCATTAAAGTCTAATACTGTTGAACCAGAGAACAGAGCTGTGTCTCGTTTCTGGGGAATCCTATGGGTCGTGTTCGTCTGTCGGATTGTGGAGTGTCGATAAGCTGTCTTGGGCTCGAAATGGAATATTGTAAACGGCGTTAACCCCTGACCGTTACAACAGCCAACAACCTACTCATTATTGTGAAAGAAGTAACCTGGATGTTGGTGCAAGTGTTTGACCAGACAGTGGGAATAGTGGTGACCCACAGCCCTGTTGTTTTGACCGTGGTCCTAAGCATGCAAGTCCTCAAGGACTTGGACTTGACCTGAATTCTAACTAGGAGTTCCCGTGATTCAATGTTAATGAGGATCATAGATTGGATAGATTGGAGATCTGATGTCAACCAGAAGAACTGGGGGTAGTCTGCCTGCTGTCAAAACAAAAAAGTTGAAGCTGCCCCAAAACAAGAATTAGTCTGCCTCCTCCCTGTTGAGTCCCAGAAGATGCTACAAGGGGCCACCCTTATAGTGGAACTTTGGAGAGATATAAAGGTGGGAGTGGTTGACAGCCAGGACTCTTTCCAAGGCCCATCAGAGCCTGTTCAGTTGATCAACTTAGGGACCATGCCTGTTCTCTTGCTTGTCAGATAGTTCTCACAGATATAGCAGGTACTTCTATAGTCTGATCTAATCTATTAGGGGACAGCTGTCTGCTGCAGCAGCGTGGGCTTTTTCACCCCCCTTATCTCTTCACGCACAGACATTCATAACTGCTTGTTTGGAAACTCCCTATTGGATGTTGTCTGTAAACTCCCTATTGGAAGAGTCCGTGCCAATCATAAGACAGCAGCAAAGGATTGTGGGGGAAGACATAAAAATCCAGAAGAACTAGGCCAGAGCCTCTTTTTGCCTGCACCCCATCAGGAGAGCATCTGCACTCTATGTGTGTGTGGAATCGCGGCCTAACAAGGGACACACATCCTGCAACTGTTCATGCAGCTCCAGCCCAGAGGAACAGATTGTTCATGCTGCTCCAGCCCAGAGGAACAGATTGTTCATGCAGCTACAGCCAAGAGGAAAAGACTGTCCATGCTAAAGAAGGACACCCTGCAACAGTTCAAGACTGAATGTCACTGCGACACACCTGCATCTAAGATCGATCAATTGCTCAGGGGGGGATGGCTGACTGTGTACAGGATTTGGTGAGGGGGCTTTGCCCAGGAACCTTTAATGCTTTTCATAGAATACTACATCCAAATATTGTCCACAGAGCTCCTACATTGCCGGTGAAGATACTAAAACGCAAAGCTTTGCCTCCAGGACATTACTGCGATTGATCTTAACCACTTGACCACTGGGCACTTAAGCCCCCTTCCTAACCAGACCAATTTTCAGCTTTCGGTGCTCTCACAATTTGACAATTATGACAATTACTCAGTCATACAACATTGTACCCATTTGAAATTTTTGTCCTTTTTTTCACACAAATAGAGCTTTCTTTTGGTGGTATTTGATCACCTCTGGGTTTTTTATTTTTTGCGCTAAAAAAGAAAAACGACTGAAAATTCTGTAAAAAAAAAACAAAAAAACTTGTTTCTGTCATATTAGCAGGTTATTTCTCACACACAGCATATGCATACCACAAATTACACCCCAAAACACATTCTGCTATTCCTCCCGAGTATTGCGATACCCCATGTGTGGGACTTTTACACAGCGTGGCCACATACAGAGGCCCAACATGCAGGGAACGCCATCAGGCGTTCTGGAACACCCAGACCAATTCTGACATTTCTCTCCTACATGGAAAAATCATAATTTATTTGCTAGAAAATTACATAAAACCCCAAAACATTATATATGCTTTTTTAGGAAAGACCCTAGAGAATACAATGGCGGCCGTTACAACTTTTTATCTCGCACGGTATTTTCGCAGAAATTTATTGAACGCGTGTTTTTTAAAAAACTGTTTTGTGCTTAAAACAAAACAAAACAGTAAAGTTAGCCCAATTTTTTTTCATAATGTGAAAGATGAAGTTACGCCGAGTAAATAGATACCCAACATGTCACACTTCAAAATTGCGCACACTCGTGGAATGGCGCCAAACTTCGCTACTTAAAAATCCCCATAGGCGGTATTGCAGAGTATCGCGCAGGGTATTGCAGAGTATTGGGGTATTGCAAAGTATCATGCAGGGTATTGGGGTATTGCCGAGTATTGGGGTATTGCCGAGTACTGGGGTATTGCCGAGTACTGGGGTATTGCCGAGTACTGGGGTATTGCTGAGTATTGGGGTATTGCCGAGTACTGGGGTATTGCCGAGTATTGGGGTATTGCCGAGTACTGGGGTATTGCCGAGTATTGGGGTATTGCCGAGTACTGGGGTATTGCCGAGTATTGGGGTATTGTTGAGTACTGGGGTATTGTTGAGTACTGGGGTATTGTTGAGTACTGGGGTATTGCTGAGTATTGGGGTATTGTTGAGTATTGGGGTATTGCTGAGTACTGGGGTATTGCTGAGTATTGGGGTATTGTTGAGTATTGGGGTATTGTTGAGTATTGGGGTATTGCCGAGTACTGGGGTATTGCTGAGTATTGGGGTATTGTTGGGTATTGTTGGGTACTGGGGTATTGTTGGGTACTGGGGGGATTGTTGGGTACTGGGGGGATTGCTGGGTACTGGGGATTGCAGAGCACGGTATTTTCGCAGAAATTTATTGAACGCGTGTTTTTAAAAAAATTGTTTTGTGCTTAAAACAAAACAAAACAGTAAAGTTAGCCCAATTTTTTTTCATAATGTGAAAGATGAAGTTACGCCGAGTAAATAGATACCCAACATGTCACACTTCAAAATTGCGCACACTCGTGGAATGGCGCCAAACTTCGCTACTTAAAAATCCCCATAGGCGGTATTGCAGAGTATCGCGCAGGGTATTGCAGAGTATTGGGGTATTGCAAAGTATCATGCAGGGTATTGGGGTATTGCCGAGTATTGGGGTATTGCCGAGTACTGGGGTATTGCCGAGTACTGGGGTATTGCTGAGTATTGGGGTATTGCCGAGTACTGGGGTATTGCCGAGTATTGGGGTATTGCCGAGTACTGGGGTATTGCCGAGTACTGGGGTATTGCCGAGTATTGGGGTATTGCCGAGTACTGGGGTATTGCCGAGTATTGGGGTATTGTTGAGTACTGGGGTATTGTTGAGTACTGGGGTATTGTTGAGTACTGGGGTATTGCTGAGTATTGGGGTATTGTTGAGTATTGGGGTATTGTTGAGTATTGGGGTATTGCTGAGTACTGGGGTATTGCTGAGTATTGGGGTATTGTTGAGTATTGGGGTATTGCCGAGTACTGGGGTATTGCTGAGTATTGGGGTATTGTTGGGTATTGTTGGGTACTGGGGTATTGTTGGGTACTGGGGGGATTGTTGGGTACTGGGGGGATTGCTGGGTACTGGGGATTGCAGAGCTGGGATGGATTGAGGGATGGCTGGATCTGTGACTGCATTTGTCACAGATCCAGCCACAGCTCAGCTGCTGACACCCCGCTCCCCCCCCTCTCCTCGCACACTGTACAGAGAGGAGACGTAGGAGAGGGAGGAACCGGCGTCATCAAATGACGCCGGTTTGTTTACAAGTTATCGCGCCGTCATTCGATGGCGCGATCACGTGGTAAACGGCCGCGATCAGCGGCAATTTACCGTGATCCGTGATGCGCCGGGTCTTCTAGACACTTCCCAGGGGATGCGCAATCGCGAAAGTGAAGGACGACGTCCCAGGGACGTCGTGTCAAGATAACCCCGCCGCGCCGTAGCAGTAAAATGCTTATGGCGTGGTGGGAAAGTGGTTAAAGGGGACACATTACGGGTATTGATATAATTTCACTGGGTGTGTACTAGAGGCATCGTAGGCCAGCCTGGGGTTCACCTTTAGCCACAGTATCCCACACACACCAAAAGTTATTGGGGAGTCTATTTAATCTGTACATATTGTTACCTATTCCTTTTGTTGTTTGCATAGTGTTCCTGACTGTTTTATTTAAACTGTTTTAACCAAGTCCTGGGTCCTGGCTGACTAATATTAACCTGAATTTTACTTTTCTTCAAGTAAACTACAAGAAGAACTGTGTTGGGTATTCCTGCTGAGCAGGGGTCAAGTCCTGGGGAAAAAAGTGTGGGAACTCCCACCCAAGATCCACTCCCCCACCAAAAAAATACAAAAATGATACACTCATATGCATAATTACTAAACCGCATGTTTTTTTTTTTTTTCGATCCACTGTACCTTAGTAATCCTTTATGTTACTTGCCGCTTCCTGTATATGGATTCATTGGGTAGTGTGCGGTGTGCGGGTATTCCGTCACTTCCTCCATGCCGCAATGTCT
This sequence comes from Rana kukunoris, assembly GCA_029574335.1. Lineage (NCBI taxonomy): Eukaryota > Metazoa > Chordata > Amphibia > Anura > Ranidae > Rana > Rana kukunoris. The sequence goes on along the minus strand of CM056050.1, from coordinate 18,843,015 downwards.
CCTGGGAGCTTTTGTCACTGCTCCCAGGAGACATTGCAGGGCTCTGCCACGAGTTATTGCGGGATTTAGAAAGAAGCAAGTTATTTCTAAATCCCGCGATAACTCGCGGCAGACCTCCGCAATATCTCCTGGGAACAATGACAAAAGCTCCCAGGAGACATTGCGGCATGGAGGAAGTGACGGAATACCCACACACCGCACACTACCCGATGAATCCATATACAAGGAGCAGCCAGTAACATAGAGGATTACTAAGGTTCGCCTGCCCCTGACAGTGATTCGAGCTGGGCATCGCCGCTTAGTGAAGAATTGGCTCGGGTGGCTCGGCAGCTCTCGGCTGCTCTAGTCCTGCAAAGGGAACTGAGTTCCTGCTGTGAAAAAAGTGCAGGAACTCCGTTCCCACGCGTTCCCGCAGGACTTGAGCCCTGCTGCTGAGCTATTCCATTAGTCACATTGCTAGGTGTGCCAGAGGGGCTGGGCCAGTTAATTGGGGTTGAAAGACAGAGTAACAGACTGAACAAACAAAAGCAGCTCCCTCGGGGGTTTGCTACACAGATGTTATGTGGTACCCAGAAAGTGTATTACTGCTCCCAAACCATGATAGAGGCTATCGGTGCCCCCTTGCAAGCTACCATGCCCTTGTTGGAAGACTTGCAGTACCAATGGCTAGTAGATCAGCTACCTTTTACAGGAGTTCTCATTACCCCAGCAGCGCATGCTCCTTCAACTATTGGTGAAACGTGTTGGTGTTTTCTGCCGGACTAAGGACTATGGGTGCACTGAGTTACTCAATCATCCTATCCACATGTGGGACATAGCACCCATTTAAGAACAGAATAGGAATATACAGTACCTCTGTGACAAGAGGCCAAAGACTTGATTCGCAAAATGTTGCAAAGTGGGATTGTGAGGGAAAGTTGCAGTCCCCTGTCCAAAAAAAGGATGGGAGCCTGCATTTCTGTGTGGATTATTTTAAAACTAATGCTTGCACCCATAGGGACACCTACCCACTGCCCGTTGGGGCTTTGTTCTTTCCATTTGTTCTGGAGAACAATGTTCCTGGGTCAGGAAGTAAGGGGGAAATCCAAAAACATACAGCTGTCAATAGAATAAGTTAAGGGGAGATCCTCCAATGGGGACAAATGTTCTGATGGCAACTGCCAAAGATGGGAATTCTTTTCACTTTGGTGAGATCACTTCTTACTTCCTGTTGCATTTCTGGGACAGGAAGTGAAGGGAAACCACTGTAGCAGGATCCAGACAGTACAAAAATAGATGGTGTTTAACCTTTCCCTAATCTAAAACTATATGAAGAAACATTTTGTCTAGAAATATGGTTTGTTTTGGGTGGCATGTTACCTCCATTTCCTCGCCGTCTAGGGTGTCAGATGAGAGTTGAGAAAAAGTTCAATGTCCACACTTTAGACTTCTTTTTTTTTGATTTATTTGCCGAACTTGGTAAAAGAAAAAATAAGTAGTTGAAGAGGTGGAAGGGTTACAGGTAATAGGTTCAGGTGCACATTTCTGTCCGGAAACACTCCTGCTTCCAGCAACACAGCTTTCGTTGCCACTCTAGCCAGAGTGGGTATTGTGCACCCGGATAGGCCTCTCTCACTAACCCAGTAGCCAGGATGGCACACGGAAAATGGTAAAGTCTCTGGCACAGACCTTCCCACAGATGGAGATATATTCGGTCCAAAATCCTCTCAACACAGGATTCAGCACCCGGATCTCTACCGATTACTTGTAAACTTAGAACTGACAGGCGACCATCATTCAGCGTCTCAGTAATGGTGCGTCCTTCAATGAAGTTCAAGGCCTTTCCTGAGATACCAGCCTCTTGCTCGGTGCTCTCCATGATAGGTTCTTCATCGAATGGCTTCCTCCCTCAGGACGAACAGCATAGGACCACTCTGCAAACGTAGACCCAGTCTGACTACCGGGCCCACTTAGTAGATCACAACCCTGGACCAATGTGGTCCCGGAGCCAGGAACACCTGAACTCGCCCCCCCCCCCGGCCAGGAGGGTCACTCACGGGGGTTGGTGGGACAACAGACCAGCGATCGACGACCCTGGTCCAATGGCGTCTGTCCCTTAAATACTCCTCCCCAGCATGCACAGCGGGACAATTAACTCCCTCTGATTGGCTGCCGAAGGGGAACATCCAAAACACCTTGACCTGATCGCTGCCACCCTTGGCCTGGGGTGGTAACGGCACCCCAGACAACAATAGCGGTCACTCACGGTACAGCCATGGCTAGAAATTTAGAGGAATTCATATGATCTGAGTCAACTAACTCTCAGACTACCCTCTAAATTTAAAGCAGCGCCGGCTAAAAAGCAGCAGGCCGCTACAAATATATTTTCATTATTTAGAAAAATATATATATATAGATATTCATATATATAGATAGATAGATAGATAAATAGATACAGTGGGGTAGATTCATATAGAGATACGACGGCGTATCTACTGATACGCCATCGTATCTCTGAGATCCGACGGTTGGATCTATGCGGCTGATTCATTGAATCAGGTTCCGCATAGATCTCCCTTAGATCCGACAGGTGTAAGTGACTTACACCGTCGGATCTTAGGCTGCAATCTCCCGCTGGCCGCTAGGTGGCGCTTCCATTTGTATACGCGACGAATATGCAAATGAGGAGAACCGCCGATTCAGAAACGAACGGCCGAGGTTTTTTTATTACGTCGTTTGCGTTCGGCTTTTTCCGGCGGATAGTTACCCCTGCTATATGAGGGGTAAGTGCGGTGTATCCTATGTTATCCTATGGCCGTCGTTCCCACGTCGAGTTTTGAATTTCTTACGTCATTTACGTAAGTCGTTAGAGAATACGGCCATACGTAATTTGCGTTAACGTCAAAACCAATGACGTCCTTGCGACGTCATTTGGAGCAATGCACGCTGGGAAATTTAGCCGGCGGCGCATGCGCAGTTAAATCGGCGCGGGGACGCACCTGATTTAAATAATACACTCCCCCTAGACGCGGTATTTGAATTCCGCCGGGGGATTTACGAGCCGCCGGCGCAACTTTAGAGACAAGTGCTTTGTGAATACAGCACTTGCCTCAAAAACTGGCGCTGGCGGATCGTAAATAAGATAGATTACGCGGATCTAAAGATCTATGTGAATCTACCCCAGTATATCTATAGATAGATATATCTATATAAATATATATATTTTTTTCCCACATTATATACATTTTAAAACTAGGCCCAGAAGTAATTTTAGCACAGGTATACTAGTTTTAACTGATGCGTGTCATCATTTTAAAATGAGTTTACTTGTGTGTAAAGTGACGTTATAATTACCGATCCTCCGGGATCAGCCAAGGGAAAAGGGAATACAAACGGCTTGTTTTATGACTACAACATACAAAGTTTGCAATCTACTTCCCTCGGGTGTTATTTATCTTAAGCTCATTATTTGAGGTTGGTCATTTTTCATTTATCACTATGAAAGCATCAGAGAGTTAGCATGTTTATTAAAATAATGAGGTTCATCAAACTTTTTTTTCTTTTTTACAAACATATGTACTATTATACAGAAATGTACTCTTAACTAAAAACTTAGTATATTAAATATAAAACACTTTAATTATGGACAAAATTGTAGAGCACAGTGTGATACGTGTTTTTTTCATTTTGTATATTTATTTTTGCTTCTCTTACTAAAGTGAAATTCCTTACATTTTTTTTGTATCAACTCATACACGGATAAATTTGGTCAATGTATAACCCCCATGACAGAGATAGGAGGTGATTCCTAAACCTACAACAATGCAAATACAAGAAAAAAAGGAGTTGCTGACAATTTTATCTATTTATTATTATATACAGGTATTTTTACAGCACCGTCAATTTACACAGCAGTTTAGTTTACACCTATAGGTCCGGATTCACAAGGCACTTACGCGGACGTTTCTCCAGATACGCCGACGAAAGTACAAATGTGCGCCGTCGTTCTTATGCGCCGACCCACAAACCAAGGTACGTTGAAAAATAGGCTTCAGCTGCCCGACTTTCCTACGCCGGCGTATAGTGGGCGCATATTTACACTGGACGCATGTGGCGCTCCCATTGATCTTCAATTCAAATATGCAAATTAGGCAAATACGGCGAACGTACTTACACCTGGCGCATAATATACGTAGTTTGCGTAAGTCGTATGTCCGGCGTAAAGTTATTCCCCATATAGGAGGCGCAACTCATGCAAAGGTATGGACCAGGGAACGAATGCTGTCGAATTTTACGTAGTTTACGTTGTACGTGAATAGGGCTGGGCATAGGTTACGTTGTAGGCAGTTGTTTCGACGTGATTCCACCTACGCCGGCTTACGCCTACATAATATACGCCACGCTGGTGCAACGTTGGGAGTATGGCTTTGTGAATTTCATGCTTGCCTCTCTGCGCAGCGCCGGCGTAGCGTAAAGAAGATACGACATAAATATGCGCCGATGTATGTGAATCCGGGCCACATTGTATATTCCTATCAGTCCTTGCCCTCAAGGAGCATACAATCTAAAGTCCCTAACTCACATTCATACATACACATACAGTGCCTTAAAAAAATATTCATACCGCTTTAAATCTTCCACATTTTGTCATGTTACAACCAAAAACATAAATGTATTTTATTGGGATTTTATTTAATAGACCAACGCAAAGTGACTCATAATTGTGAAGTGGAAGGAACATGATAAATGGTTTTCAGCTGCCTGTCCCCTCCCCCAATGCTCCTCTGTCCCCCCCTGCTCCTATGTCCCCCTGTTTTTTTTTTCCCCCCAGATGAGGGAGGGAGAGACAATGGAGCGGAGGGGGGCGGCAGTCCGCTGTCCCTGAAGCCGGCCCACTGAGCCATCAGGTCCACTGGGAAACTCCCTGTAGTCCCAATGCCCAGTCCATCCCTGTCTTTCTTTGCAAAATAGCTCAAACTCTGATGGAGAGAGTCTGTAAAAAAAGCAATTTTAAAGTTTTGCCACAGATTCTCAATGTGATTTAGGTCTGGACTGTGACATTCTAACACATGAATATGCTTTGATCTAAACCATGGGTCTTCAAACTACAGCCCTCCAGTTGTTCAGGAACTACAATTCCCATCATGCCTAGTCATGTCTGTGAATGTCAGTGTGTTACAATGCCTCATGGGATGTGTAGTTCTACAACAGCTGGAGGGCCGTAGTTTGAGGATCCCTGATCTAAACCATTCCATTGTAGCTCTGGTTGTATGTTTTGGGTCGTTGTCCTGCTGGAAGGTGAACCTCCCCCCAGTCTCAAGTCTTTTGGAGACTCTAACAGGTTTTCTTATAAGATTGTCCTGTATTTGGCTCCATCCATCTTCCCATAAACTCTGACCAGCTTCCCTATCCATGCTGAAGAAAAGCATCCCCACAACATAATGCTGCCATCACCATGTTTCACAGTGCAGTGTTAGTTATCCGATGCACACAGAGCATTTTGCTTTTAGGCCAAAAAGTTGAATTTTGGTCTCATCTGACCAGAGCACCTTCTTCCACATGTTGGCTTCTTATAAACTGCAAACTGTTTTTTTTCAACAATGGCTTTCTCTTAGGATTTTTTGACTGTTATTCTCCCTTTTTTCATAGAGGTTTTCAGAGACTTCTCAGGCTGAGTGTTGTGTTCTTGAGGCTCACCATGCATTGCACAGGAGGTAGTAGCTCGGATGTACCTGTTCCAGCAATTTAAAAACTTGCAGCATGGGCCTCTGCTGCCAACAGAACCTGTGTGGTCTGCAACCTCTGCCTGCAGTATAGCAACTGTTAGGCCCCGTACACATGACCGAGCATCTCGGGAAGCTCGTTGAGCCAAAATAGAGAGCATGCTCTCTTTTTCCTTGTTGTTCAATGAGGAAATTTGGCTCGACGACTTTTTCGACCGCTCATCGGGAACCTCGTCGGGCGGAACGATGGGTTTAGCCCGACGGGGTTCTCGGACGTGTGTACGCAGCCTCATACTGTAAAAGTACCAGCCATTTGGGTACCATATGCATGACAAAGAATTTGATTATACAGTACAACAAAGCCAAGCCAACAAAGCCAAGTGGGAGCAGCACCTCAGTGAGTCCAGCCACTGGCGTAGCGGGGGGGGGGGCAGGGGGGGCTGTCGCACCGGGCGAAAAAAGGGGGGGGGCGAATCCATCCACCGGCTCCGCGGAGCGCTCCGGAGCCTCGGCCTAGGAAAGTCCCCGGCTTCGGCCTAGCTCCGGAGCGGCGGCCATCTTGGTACACCCGGCGGCGCCCCTTCTCTCTGTTCACACCCACAGAGGAGGAGGAGCCCGCGCTTGAGGGAAACCACACACGCCGCTGTCTGAGGTCTGAGGTCTGCACTACTGGGGGTTACTGTCTGAGGTCTGCACTACTGGGGGTTATTGTCTGAGGTCTGCACTACTGGGGGTTATTGTCTGAGGTCTGCACTACTGGGGGTTACTGTCTGAGGTCTGCACTACTGGGGGTTATTGTCTGAGGTCTGCACTACTGGGGGTTACTGTCTGAGGTCTGCACTATTGGGGGTTACTGTCTGAGGTCTGCATTATTGGGGGTTAATGTCTGAGGTCTGCACTATTGGGGGTTAATGTCTGAGGTCTGCACTATTGGGGGTTACTGTCTGAGGTCTGCACTACTGGGGGTTACTGTCTGAGGTCTGCACTACTGGGGGTTAATGTCTGAGGTCTGCATTATTGGGGGTTAATGTCTGAGGTCTGCACTATTGGGGGTTAATGTCTGAGGTCTGCACTATTGGGGGTTACTGTCTGAGGTCTGCACTATTGGGGGTTACTGTCTGAGGTCTGCACTACTGGGGGTTACTGTCTGAGGTCTGCACTATTATGGGGGTTACTGTCTGAGGTCTGCACTATTATGGGGGTTACTGTCTGAGGTCTGCACTATTATGGGGGGTTACTGTCTGAGGTCTGCACTACTGGGGGTTACTGTCTGAGGTCTGCACTACTGGGGGTTACTGTCTGAGGTCTGCACTACTGGGGGTTACTGTCTGAGGTCTGCACTACTGGGGGTTACTGTCTGAGGTCTGCACTACTGGGGGTTACTGTCTGAGGTCTGCACTACTGGGGGGTTACTGTCTGAGGTCTGCACTACTGGGGGTTACTGTCTGAGGTCTGCACTATTGTGGGGGTTACTGTCTGAGGTCTGCACTATTGTGGGGGTTACTGTCTGAGGTCTGCACTACTGGGGGTTACTGTCTGAGGTCTACACTATGCTGGGGGTTACTGTCTGAGGTCTACACTATGCTGATGGTTACTGTCTGAGGTCTGCACTATTATGGGGGTTACTGTCTGAGGTCTGCACTATGCTGGGGTATACTGTCTGAGGTCTGCACTATTATAGGGGTTACTGTCTGAGGTCTGTACTATTGTGGGGGTTACTGTCTGAGGTCTGCACTACTGGGGGTTACTGTCTGAGGTCTGCACTATGGTGGGGGTTACTGTCTGAGGTCTGTTAAATAGGGGGTCTGTGATTGTGGGGGGTCTATCTGTGATTGGGGGGATCCATCTGTGATGAGAGGTCTGTTATTTAGGGGGTTAGTCTGTGATGGGGGATCTGTGATTGTGGGGGGGTCAGTCTGTGATGGGGGATCTGTGATTGTGGGGGGGGTTCAGTCTATGATGGGGGATCTATGGTTGTGGGGGGGGGTTCAGTTTGTTAATCCCTTACAGTAAGGGGTTAAATGATTAATCCTGCAATAATTTACCCCTTACATGCTGAAAGCCCTGAGAGGGATACATTACAGATCCTTATAACCAGAGTGGATGATTATACAAGGGGGGGGGGGGGGGGCGAAAAAAAATTCTGCCCCGGGCGCCCATAACTCTGGTTACGCCACTGAGTCCAGCTGACAGCAAATGAACAAGACCCCTGTGCACCCAAGGAAAAATTATCAAACTGCACCCTCCATTATTCATGAACTTGTCCAGCGGCATAAGTTTCAAATCCTGCCATTTTGGCACAGACCTGCTAAACAGCCAAAGGTGGGCAACTCTTTTGCCTGCGCCCTGGTCTGCACTGCCTGTACTTATCCTCTTTGTTTCTCCCATTGTATTCCTTCCCACAAGATTCTACATCCACATCCACTGCAACATCTGTGGCCTCAAGTGATAGGGAGGGAAGTCTGACAAGTGATCAAGTAGAGAAGAGCATCAGCGTTCTTGAGATCACACTGAGTAGGGCAAAGAACAGGCTTAAACCTGTCCCTTAGTCAGCCTGATATGCCATACATCCATGGTGGCCATATTGCAGCAGCTTTACAAGCAGTCCTAGACCATCACCATATCAGTGGCTCCTGATTTAAGATGCAAACAATGTCTTATGACCATTCGAGAGCCCTAATTATATATATATATATATATATATATATATATATATATATATATTATATATATATATATATATATATATATGACAGGCAGGGGCGTTGCTAGGTCTGCAAATGATTTGGGGCTAGAGCCCTTACCAGCAGTCACCAACCTTTTTGCAGGCTGGATTGTCAATGACCACGTCACCTGCCACCATTTGCAGATTGTTACTTGCCACGTCACCTGCCACTAGATGTGGTTTGTCACTTGCCACGTCGCCTGGAACCAGATGTGGATTGTCACTTGCCAACTGATGTGGATTGTCACTTGCCATGTCAGCCAGTGTCACCAAATGTGCATTGTCCCTGCATTGGTGACAGGCTGGTAGCATAAAATTGTCCAAAATTTCTTGGTATGCTGACGCCTTAAGTGTTCCCTTTACTGGAACTAAGAGGCCAAGCTCAACCCCTGAAAAACAACCCCACACCACAATCCCCTCTCCACCAAAGGATTGCACAAAGCAAGGTCCATAAAGACAAGGATGAGCGAGTTTGGGGGTGGAGGAACTTGACTGACCTGCACAGAGTCCTGACCTCCACCTGATAGAACACCTTTGGGAGGAATTAGAGCCTGCAAACCAAGCCCTCTCATCCAACATCAGTGCCTGACCTCACAAATGCGCTTCTGGAAGAATGATCAAACATTCCCAATAGACACACTCCTAAACCTTGTGAACAGCCTTCCCAAATTAGTTGAAGCTGTCATAGCCACAAAGGGTGGGCCTTCTCAATATTATACCCTATGGTCTAAGGCTGGCCATACATTATACAATTTTCTTGTACAATTTTCCTTTAGATTTACCAAAACAATATAATATGAGATCAAACCTAAACACGTTCAATTTGTATTCAATCAGGCAGGACCTTGTGCTACATAATTGAAGTTAAATATAAGGAAATTGAACAAGAAAATTGTAAAATATATTTCCAGAGTAAGACTGGGATGCCATCAGTGGCGTATATAGGGTATGGCAAGTGCCATGGGTGCCATGGGGGGTTCCACAAAAAAGTCGCCCCCGCTCAAAACCTGTATAAACTCTGCCTCAGAGGCAGTGTCAGGAGATCACTGTTTCTTGACCAGGCCTGTTAAATTCTAACACTGGCATATTTCATACTTTATTTCTTCCCAAGTCAAACCACCGGTACCCAGTGCCAGTAGTCTCAGTGTGCATGCATCTGCTGCCAATCAGCAAAATATTATTAATGTACGATGTTCTTGTCCAAGATGGACTTGTATTCATCATATGGCATGTGCTGCACAAGGTTTAAAGGTCAACTCCAACTTTGCATCTTTTTATATTTGTAGGCCATGATCTTCAAAAAACATAAAGAAATTAACCTCTGGCTGCTATATTTTACTTTCTATTTTTTACTTTCTCTGACACTGCCCATGCAGACCCACCACTCTTTCTTTCTATGCTTGCCATCTTCCAGTTTAAATGTCTAGGACCTGCCCCATGAAGGGTCCGCTTAATCTTGTAGCAGAAGGCTGCAAAGCTTAGTTACATGTCATAACATGACCCCACTCTCTGCAGCGTTGGCAAGAATGGTACAGGGATGTTACAAGGGGTGTTGGGGTCTAGAAGAAAGAAGGAGGATTGGAGATAAAGAGATGTAGCTGAGCTGGAACTTGAAGGTTAAGTTGAGCTGGTAAAAAAAGAAAACTTCAGAGCTACACAGTGCTACAGATACAGGTTTCTGTGCTCTAATGCCGCGTACACACGACCGTTTTTCATGATGTGAAAAATGGGCATTAAAAATGTAGAACATGCTCTATTTTTTCACATAGTTTTTCACGTTGTTGTTTTTCACGTCGTAAAAAATGGCTTAACGACGTGAAAAAAACACGCATGCTCAGAAGCAAAGTATGAGATGGGAGCGCTCGTTCTGGTAAAACTAGCGTTCGTAATGGAGATAGCCCTTTCGTCACGCTGTAACAGACTGAAAAGCACGAACACTGAAAAGCGCAAATCGTCTCTCACCAAACTTTTACTAACACAAAATCAGCAAAAGCAGCCCAAAGGGTGGCCCCGTCCGAATAGAACTTCCCCTTTATAGTGCCATCATACGTGTTGTACGCCACCGCGCTTTGCTAGAGCATTTTTTTTTCACAGTCGTGTGTAGGCAAGGCAGGCGGCTTAACAATAACCGGGTTGAAAAAAGCGTTTTTTCTAGACCATGAAAAATGGTCGCGTGTAGGCGGCATAAGGGCCGTTTCCCACTGCCAGAACATTTAAGTTCGCCTGTCAGTTTTTTCGGTGGTGCCTCTCTATGGACATCCGATCCGCTAAAATCAGACGGATGGCAATACGTCCCCATCTGTCCATGACGGATCGGATCGGGTGAGATCTGATGAAAACGGACATGCTGTCCGTTTTTGTCCGATCCCTCCATAGAAGACAGTGGCACTCGACAAGCCCCTCCCCGCTCAGTGAGCAGAGAGGGACCTGTCATCCGTCGGCTGAGCGGAGATCAACAGAGAGATCTCCCTCTGAGCTGGCGGACTCCGCTGTGACGGAGCCACCTGGTGTAAATGAAGTCTAAAGATTTATATATTGCTTGTTAAAGTGACCTTTTAAGAACAGGGTCACATGGATATGAAATATATCTTCTAAAGGAGTCCTGCAAGTACTTAAAGTTCCTCTGCATCAGGCCATTTCTTGAGAAGGGTACACTACAAGTTTTTTTTTAGAATATTTACATACTTGAATTTCCAGGCATGTCCAAAGTCCAGCCCGGGGGCCAATTGCAACCCCGCGTTTCGTTTTAATGCAGCCCCACTGGTAATTTGGATATATATCTTTTGTGCCCCCCAACGCCATAAAAGATATATACCGTATTTATCGTTCTTGCAGCCTTTGAGGGGACAGGGAGGGGACGGGACGAGTGCTGTCAGATTACACACGGGAGAATCTCCACTTTACTCGGCCTCTGTAATAGGAAGTCCCGTCTCCTGGGCTGGCATTGGACGACTGTTCAGTCCATCATAGGAGGTAGGATTTTGTATTAAAGAAGCCGTGTAAACAGGAGATTCTCCTGTATGTAATCTTTTGGCACTCATCTCGTCCCCCTCTCCGTCACCTTAGAGGCTACAACTGAGCATGGATCAGGCTGCACTGATGGCAATGCTGAGGGTGCATTCATGGCAATGGTGAGGATGCAGATGGGCACTGATTAGGCTGCAATGATGGGCACTGACCCTTATTTTGCTTCACAGTCCTCTATTTAAAATGTTATATTTTTCTTGAAATTTCCCTCTTAAAGTGAAAGTGCGTGTTATACGCTGATAAATACGATATATACAAATAACACGGCTGAGCTCAACCTTAGACTCTTCAACTCACACAGCCTAAAGGCAAGCGAATTCTTGTCGGGCAGTGTATTAGTTCATTTGCATTAATTTTAATGGTTTGAATGTCAGGAAAAATGGTCGGCCCACACGCATGTTCACTTCATCAAATCTGGCCCTCTTTGAAAAAAGTTTGGACACCCCTGACCTATGCTGTCCTCCTTAGAAGGTAGGCATGGAGTGGGGACTTAAGTAGCCCTGACTGCCATCTTTCCTTTTAAACCTGGTAGGTAGAAGATGACTAGATGTGTCCGGCTCAACAAGTTAACAAGACACTTTCAACTTGATGAAATGTCGTAGCATATCCTGGGAAACCTCTCTAAAGCCTCGTACTTCAAACAAACTTTTACTTGGATTTTAGTCTGAAGGGAGTTGGCTGGGCACACCCAGAGAATACACATGCTCGGACTTTTGTGCAAACTTTCCTAAAACTTTCCCAACATCACATGGTTTTTCAGTTCTTTTCTAATCTTTACTGCCACCCTTCGGTCAACTTCTGCTATTGTTTTTTTTTTCCTAAAACAAAGGTTTTTATTGAACAAAAGTAAAAAAAAAGCATACAAAACTCCAGAGCATGAGTAAAAAAAACTAAAAAACACAGTCAGTGTGGCACAGCACACCTCCATACACTTATAAGTATAGTAGCCCCCAGTCCCTCCCCCGAGTGAGCAGTTCAAAGTTTTCAGGTACAAGCCAATGCCCACCATCCCCGTCCTACCTCAATACACTCCAGCAAGTATACATCATAACATATTATACACATGGTCCCCCTCATCCCATACCTAGAACAAATGATCATACACAATATCTATCGGGGCCAGACCCGGGACGTTGAGCCAAGGGGCCCATAGCTTTTCATATTTACCGCTGGTCCCTCTCCTCTGATACACAACTTTTTTCAGCCTCAATATAACCCCCATCTGCGTAATCCACTCCTGCACCGTAGGTGGTTCAGTGTCCTTCCAGTGCCTTAGGATCATCAAGGGAGCCTGGAACAGGGCTCTACCAATAGCTTGTCTAGGGATATCCTCCACTAGGAGGCCATCAGCTATCCTCAGTAGACAAATCTTAGGCTCCAAGGGAACCCGGACCTGGAAAGCCCCATTAATAGTGTCAATGACCTTCGTCCAGTACAAGTGGAGCTTTGGGCAGCGCCACAGCAAGTGGATAAAATCACCGTGGTCCCTGCTGCACCTAGTGCAGCAGGGGTCCACCCCCAGTGCAATGGACCCTTAGGAGTATGTAGAGCTGCAACAGTCTATGCGCCACATTCAGGGAGCACATGGGGACCGACTGCATGGCTTCCTCCCACTGCTCATCCTCAAACGTGCGCACATCCTGTTCCCACCGAGCTACCGCCTTCAGGGGGTCGTCCAGTAGGAAGAGATTTAGCAACATGACATAGCACCTGTATATAAACCCCTTGTAGGTAGACACCTCAAACAGGTAGTTAAAGATTGCTGCCGAGTCTATAGACCATACGCTTCTCCTATTGTTGGTTGATTTTAAAGGGGAGTTCCACCCATAATTTCACTTTTTAAATATAAATACCCCTGTAATTCACAAGCTTAATGTATTCTAGTAAAGTTAGTCTATAAACTAAGGTCCGTTTTGTTAGGTTCTTGCAGCATTTAGATTTAGTTTATAATCTAGAAATAGACCGTGGCCATCTTAAGTGTGGGCATCATGAAGCCAGACTGTATGACTTCCTGGACTTCAGCTTTGCATATCTCGCACATGCTCAGTGCTGCACAAGCAATGTAATAGGTTTCAGTCAGGTTTGCAAGGACTACTGGGAAACATGATGCCTATCCCAGAAACCCTTGCGAATAGCCATGTGACTTAATAGCCTAGGCTAATAAGGAGGAGGAAGTAATGAAGGACTACAAAATAAAGGTATTTACAAGCAACAAAATAAATAAAAATTGTCCATTCTGAACACTATGAGATTAGGGCATGCAGCATAGACAAACATAAAAAAATGGGTGGAACTCCACTTTAACATTGGTTCTGGGCATGCGTATTTGCACTTTGTACAAAAGTCCGATGGCTTGCTCTACACATGGTCGGACTAGGCATCATCTGACTTTTGTTGCCGAAAAGTTTGTCTGTTTGCAGAGCGAACTTTTGTCCGATGAAAAACAAAAAAGTTTGTCCGATGGAGCGTACACATGGTCGGATTTCTTTGCAAACCTGCTCATTTTGAAGTTTGTTGTCAAAAAGTCCAACCGGTTAATAACACCTGGGACACAAGAGATGTGAGACAAGGGAGACCTTAGAATGAATTCCCCAGCTTAGCTCCTGCAACTGTTAAGCCAAGTCAAAGTTTTTGATGCGGAACACTCCCGGGATTGTAGAACATATAAATACTCAGCTCAGGTGACTGCATCACCGGCACTGACTTTGACCTGGGTTAAATGAACAACACTGGTGTGAGTATATTCAATTTTTTTTATACATTTCTAGCAAGATGTCAGATAACATTTGCTCTAAGTGGCAACTTTTCACTTTAGATCAGTAATGATCTGTGTAGATTTTTTTGTGCTGTCACCTCACAATCTAAGCAGGACTAGGTCACATATCTGCTCACACATGTATGATCTGCTTAGCCTCTGCTCCATCCATGGGTTTAACTAAAGCCAGAGCAGCCTGGGTAAGGGTAGTAAAGCCTGGTCAAGTGCAGCAGGATCACCAAGCCTCAGTAGAGTCGAGAAGTGCACACATTTTCACATCCATTGCATATGCATTGCTGTTTGAGTATACCCTAAAGCAGGGGTGCCCAACCTGTGGATTGGGGGCCATATGTGGCCCGCGGAGCCCTCTGATGTGGCCTGTGACCTCCTGCTCTGGGATGGAATAGAATACTGTTATTAAAGGTAAGTTTATTACTAAAATCAAAGTGTATATATATATATGGGTATATCTATTATGCAGTGGTTACTGGGCTTTCAAACTGATCCGCAGGTGCAGAGCAGTGTAGGTTACCTGCACTGAGCCATAGACTTCTATTACCTGCAAGTTTTTTTTTTAATCATTTTTTATTGAATTTTCAGTTACATTCAAAACAATAGTAGCACACGCATGGGCCAAACCTTTATTACCCACGCAGGGGCAAAACTTAGGTTACAGAAACCTACCATAACTTGAATTCTATGTACAACTTAAAGTGGATGTAAACCCAATTTTTTTTGATTTCACAATGTAGAGCAGATGTGCCCAACCAGTGGCCCGGGGGCCACATGTGGCCCGCGGAGCCCTCAGATGTGGCCCGCGGCCTCCTGCTCTGTGATGGTGGGTTGGCAAGCCAAGATATTGGGTCCCCAACCCTTTATCTCAGAGCATTCGTTTTGTGAATGAAACAAGAAGTAGAGGAATCAAGGGACTGTGGAGCAGAGACGCATAAGCCAATGCTTCCTGTATAGTACCGGCTCCTGTTGGAGTGATACCAAATGTGCTCTGCCTGACTTATTTTCGGTTTTTATAGGTCAGTTCACACTTGCAGGATATAACAGAAATCTATAGAAAGTGCAGCTAACCACCAGGAAATCCACAGGTGCACTGCACTGCACCCTCAGTGTGGGTAAATTGCAATGCATCAGTGTGAAAGCAGCCTTAGGCCCCTTTCACAGGATCAGGCCGACCTAATTGGACCCTCCATTCACCTCTATGGAGCGGCAGATGAAAACGAACTTGTGTCCATTTACACACGCCTACCTCCAATTCAATCCGCTAAAAAAAATAGAAAGAGATCCGTCCCCTTACGTCTGGGCAGATCAGATCGGAGTGCCCATAGAGTAGAGTGGGCTGCGTCCGTGTCCGCTCTGCAGTATGCGACCAGTTACCAAGTCACTTAAATGGCCCTCGCTCATCAAAAGGTTGGGCACCCCTGATGTAGAGTATAAGATTTCCTATCATCTGTGCCCAGTCTTGCTACACAGAGTTAATCCAGCTCTGATCAGTCCTCTTTTATTGTTCAGTGAAAATTAACAGTCTTCCAGATAAAAACCTGTCTAAATAAAAAGTCCTTTCCTCTCTCCTTGCTTTGAGTGACAGGTTATTTACATATCTAGCTTAGACATGTTTATCATATGCTATGTTTATCATAATATGAGGTGATCCACAGTATAAAAAGTGAGAAATTCACCCTCCCCACATAACACATCCTGGTAATATACAATGAACTGTGGATCACCTCATATTATGATAAACATAACATAACATATGATAAACATGTCCAACTAGTTTATCTCTTGCTGCGACCAGGGGAGAAGGGAAAGTCCCAAATCTCCCTCCAGTCATCATCTCTCTCTATTACCTGCGAGTTTGGTGTACTTTCTGAAAGTGCACCACACCTACAGGATATAATAGAAGTCTATGGAAAAGTGAAGCTAACCTGCAGGAAAGCCACAGTTGAGCTGTGCTGCACCCACAATGCTGGAAAACAATAGTGCATCAGTGTGAAAGCAGCCTTAGGCCCCTTTTACACAGTCAGTCTGATCCAAGTAGAGTGGGTTCCACTCATTGTGGCCCACGACCGGCTACCAAGTGGCTTAAGTGGCCCTCACTCTTTAAAAAGTTGGGCACCCCTGCCCTAAAGAGAGGACTACATAGCAACCAGAAACTGTTAATACAATAAACACTTTGCTCTTAAGTATGTAAAACACAACATATCATTCAGAGTTGAACAGTTAGTATTATGTAACTCAGTGATGGTCAGTAGAAATAATAATTTCTTGCCTTTCTTGCTCAGTGGGGAAAATGTCCAGCAACATTGGTAAGTGGGAAAATTGTCAAAGTGTTATTGGTTAGCGAGAGGGGAAAATGCCACGATCTTGGTGGTCGGAGGGAAAAAAAATTCTGACATCATTGTTCATTTTGATCTTCATTGTTCATTTTGAAAAAGCATTTGATACAGTTCCGCACACACGGCTGATGTGTAAGGTAAAGTCTACAGGATTGGAAATATCAGTTTGTAAATGGATAGAAAACTGGCTGAAAGACAGGATTCAGAGAGTTGTGGTTAATGATTCTTACTCTGAATGGTCCAAGGTTATCAGCGGTGTACCCCAAGGTTCAGTGTTGGGTCCCTTACTTTTCAATATATTTATAAATGATATTGGGTCTGAGATCAAAAGTAACATTTCTGTTTTTGCAGATGACACCAAGCTATGCAGTGGAGTAACGTCCTTGCAGGATGTCTCCAATTTACAAGCCGACCTCAATGCTCTGTCTAATTGAGCGACTATGTGGCAGATGAGGTTTAATTTTGATGAATGTAAAGTTATGCACTTGGGGGCTAAGGATATGGATGCATAATTTATACTAGGAGTACAACTGGGGGGATCCGTAGTGGAAAGGGATCTGGGGGTTTTGGTAGATCATAAGCTCAATAATGGCATGCAATGCCAAGCTGCGGTTTCCAAAGCGAGCAAAGTCCTTTCTTGTGTAAGAGAGGTATGGACTCCAGAGAGAGAGATATAGTTTTGCCCCCCTGTACAAATCATTAGTAAGACCTCATCTGGAATATGCAGTTCAGTTTTGGGCACCAGTTCTCAAAAAGGATATCAGGGAACTGGAGAAAGTGCAGAGAAGAGCAACCAAACTGATAGGAGGCATGGAGGAGCTCAGATGAGGAAAGATTGAAGGAACTGAATGTATTAACTCTTGAGAAGAGGAAAATAAGGGGGGATAGGATCCACATGTACAAATATATAAGGGGACCATATAGTGAACTTGGTGTTGAGTTATTCACTTTACGGTCAACACAAAGGACGAGGGGGCACTCTTTACATCTAGAGGAAAAGAGATTTCACCTTCAAATACGGAAAGGTTTCTTCACAGTAATGCCCCGTACACACGATTGTTTTTTGTGATGAAATAAAATTCCATTTTTTAAAACGTCATTTAAAATGATCGTGTGTGGGCTAAAACGACGTTTTCCGTCTTCTGAAAAAAAGTTTGAACATGCTTCAATTTTTTATGTCGCTTTTGAAAATTTTGTTTTTTGTGTTGTAAAAAATGATCGTGTGTGGGCTAAAACAACGTTTTAAACAACGTTTTGAACCCGCGCATTCTCAGAAGCAAGTTAAGAGACGGGAGCTTGAATGGAACAGAGTGTCGTCGTACGTGTTGTACGTAACCGCGATTTGCTAGAGCATTTTGAAAAAACAATGTGTGGGCAACGTTTTTTATGATGAAGTTGGAAAAACATATTTTTTCTCATGGTGGAAAACGTCGTTTTTTTTCATCACAAAAAGTGATCGTGTGTACGCGGCATAAGAGCTGTGAAAATGTGGAATAGACTCCCTCCAGAGGAGGTTCTGGCCATCTCAGTAGATTGATTTAAGAAAGGACTGGATACTTTCCTAAATGTACATAATATAACTGGGTACTGACATTTATAAATAAAGTTGATCCGGGGAAAACTGAATGCCTCTCGGGGGATCAGGAAGGATTTTTTTCCCTGCTGTAGTAAATTGGATCATGCTTTGCTGTTTTTTTTGCCTTCCTCTGGATCAACTGTGGGTGAAGGATTGCATATATGGGATTGTAATTATTTGTTTTGTTGGTTTAACTACTAGATGGACTTGTGTCTGTTTTCAACCTGACTAACTATGTTACTATGTTCAGCGAAGTCATTTATGATGGGCATTATTAGCCAGAAAATGAAAAGTTGCGTATTTCCAATGGTGTGACCATAATACAGGGTCTCTGGGGAGCTGGGGTGCTTTTCCCATATCAGTGGCTCATCATTCAGGACACATGCAGCATCTTGGCATCTTTTGAGTAGGGGACCAAACTGATGATCCACGATGAGGCAGGGATTGGCGATACAATCCCTGCTGTGTTCCTCCTGAAGCATAGTAGATGAGGAATACAGGAGCGTGGGGTGGCTAGCTGGGAAAAAAAGAGGAAATGCATGGTCTCCCAACACTGACCATGGGGACATGCACAGACATAGTGGCAATGGGCAGGACAGTGGATCAGCTGGCACAGTGATGCCACTCTGTAGAGGGAAGTAATATGAACCGTCAGGCTCAACAGGTACAACTTATTTACTCTTCACTGATCTATGTCTCAGGCAAACAGTCACAACTAGGGATGAGCTCCGTGTTCGACCCATTTTGTTTGAATTTCGTCGAACGTACGAACAGACAATGTTTGAACATTGTCTGCTCGTACGTTTGACGAAATTCGAACAAAACGGGTAGTTTGCGCCAACCTCGAGTGACGTGCAACGGCCCATAATTCACAGCGGCATTGCGCGCTGATGATTGGCCAAACATGCACTATGACCCTGCATGCTTGGCCAATCACAGCGCCCAAAAAACTGCTTTGGCCAATTATGGCTCAGGGCTTTAGCACACGCCCCACACTATATAAGGCCGCCTGCTGGGCGGCCTCGTGTAGTGTGTTACAGCGCTGAACAGAGATCAGTCAGAGAGACAGAGAGATAGTCTTTTTATATAGCTAGATAGAGCAGGCATGCTAGTCAGTTTAGCTTTAATTACAGTGTGTAGAGAATATATATACATCCCTTGGAGTTGTACATATATTTATACACGGTATAGCTTAGCTAGATCAGTTCTTCCTAATTTACTGGCTGGCAGGTGATTGTGCTATTTAAAGACGTTATCACACATATAGACACCCAGCAGTTACAATATTTAAAGGAATTTTTCATTTTTTTATTTTATTTAAGCATCATTAAAATCACTGCTCCTGGAGCAGTGATTTTAATAATGCTTAAATTAAAAGAAAAAGAAAAATTCCTTTAAATATTGTAACTGCTGGGTGTCTATAGCAGAATTCAGTGTAAGGAATACAGTGGACAAAATGCATGTTGACAAGGGGAGTGTAAAGGTGGGCGGGGAGTCTACTGACATCACGACTCCACCCACAGAGCTTCAGACAACAGATCCACCCACAGAATCAGCAGTTTTTCAGTTCTTATAACAGACAGAGGGGAATCATTTGACAGGTAAGGATACATGCAGGAGGCATCTATATCCTTATAGATCAGCACTGTGGCAGGAGTTTAGAAAGGGTGAGAGTCGGTTTACATCCACTTTAAGTGGATTAATGGCTGGTAGGCTACACTTTATATTTGAGCTCTGCATTCTTCCACTGTCTTGTCAACAAATTAATTTGCCAACCCACCACCTAGTTAACCACTAATATTTTTTTTATGTTTCTTTATAGCTGAAGAACTTTACTCGCCATTGTCTAAGCCATGTCTAATTCAACATATATACAGAAAATATCCCTTTCAGTAAGGCTGCTACTTGTTTTGCCATCTGTCATCTTCTTGTGTGCCTTCCTCTACTTCACCACAACCATAATCCGAGTCTACTGGAAAATGCATCACATCCGTGAGACCCCTCGTTACATTCTGTTCTTCCACATGCTCATATATGATACCTTGTTCCTCCTGTTGGGGTTCCTGTTGTTGATGGCATCTGAGTTTTCTCTAACCATGCTTATCTCCATCTGCTATGTCCTAGTGATGATTGGAGAACTTACCTACATGATAACTCCATTCATCTTGGCAGCAATGTCCCTGGAGCGCTATATATCAGTGTGTTTTCCTTTAAGACATGCAGAATTATGTACCACAAAAAGGTCTAAAGCAACAGTGGCAGTGCTATGGGTAGTGTCACTGACCCTTAAAGCTATAGATTTCCCTTTTTTAGCTAAATATGTGAAGAGTGATTTTTTTGTTCAATATGTGATGTGTCAAAGGAAATTACTAAGTGTGAACCCACTTCAAGAATTGTTGGCATTTATTAGGGCTATGCTCAGCTTAGCATTGGTAGGACTTATCATAATTTATACATATATCAGCATTTTAGTGGTGGCATTAAAGATTGGCTCGGGGAAGTCCTCTGGCTTGAAGGCATCTAAAACTGTTCTGCTCCACGCGTTTCAGCTCCTTCTATACATCACATCTTTTCTTTCTCCACTAGCTAAAGAACCTTTGAGCAAAATGATGTCCGGTGCAGAGTTTTTAGAATTCCTGCTGTTTATCTGTTTTCCAAGATTTCTTGGACCCTTACTTTATGGCTTAAGAGATGAAACGCTTCGCAAATGTATACAAAGGACTTTAGGAATTGGCCGGTTTAATAAGAAATTCTAAGCAGGTGCCATTCATAAGGCTGACCATAAAAAAGCTGATCTCATGTCATTCGGAAAGTCTCGAGGATAATGATTTAAGAGAAACTGGCCAGTATTCTAAATAACACCACTGTGAAATTTGGAAAAATATGCGAACCATGGGCTAATTATATTGGAATATCACTTATTTTTATATTAGTACTCTTTTATAAGTCTCCCGGAGACGTGTTTAAGGATCCAATTTACAGGTTTATCCTTTAGTTTTATTATATTTATAAGCAATATTTTTGGAGAATTACAGATGAGTTATATTGGATATTTTTCTGTTACTTAATAGAGTCTAGAAAGACTATAATTTAAGTTCAAGTGGGGGATTGGAGGTCCTCTCTTCGGGCACAGCTTAATCCATATAGTGGTGCCACAGAGAGATAGGGATATCCGTTCCTCTTATGGCTAGCATTTCAGGAGCCTCTTAGGCATAGTCTAGCCTCTTATTTAATGCTTAAGCTACCCTAACCAATATTCTTGTATCTCCGATGTTATTTTTTCCCTTTTTTTAAATCCTTCCTTTTTATTTGTACCTGTTATTCCATTTATATTTGCTTATTGGTTGTTGATTATCCTTTCTTTTTTGTTATATCTCTCCGGGAGGTATCTTGATTACACTAAGATGTATTGTGATTTATTGTCTTTATATTATTTCTTATTTCTTGAAAATAAAATACTTTGAAAGTAAAAAATAAAAATAAAATAAACTCTCTTACTAACCCTAATGCCTTGTACACACGATCGGAATTTCTGATGAAAAAAGTCAGCAGAATTTTTTTATCGGATATTCCGACTGTGTGTGTGCCCCATCTGAATTTTTCCTTCGGAAATTCCGACGGACTTAGAAAGAGAACATTCTATTGGAAATTCCGTTTGTCTATATGAAACTCCGACGGAGTCGACGCATGCTTGGGAGCATTGAACTTAATTTATCTTGGCTTGTCGTAGTGTTGTACGTCACAGTGTTCTTTACGGTCAGAATTTGGTGTGGCAGTATGTATGCAAGACAGCTTGAACGTAATTCCGTGTGAAAAATCCATCGGAGTTCATCCCGACGGAAATTCCGATCGTGTGGACAAGGCAGAAGAAACATCTACAAAACGACCAAAAAAAAATCGATAACGGTCAACAAGGACACCAAGCCTCCTCCCAAATGAAACTATTCACTTTATTAAACATTGCCTTTCCTTAGCAGATTATGACTGCTTTAACCACTTAAGGACCGCCTACTGCACATTTACGTCGGCAGAATGGCACGGCTGGGCACATCAACGTATATATACAGTACGTTGATTTTAGTACCCAGCCGTGGGTCCGGGACCGGGACCGCGGGATTCGCGGACCCGATCGCCGCTGCAGTGCGGCGATCCGTCCCTGGAGCGGAAGAACGGGGAGAGCCGTGTGTACACACGGCATCCCCGTGCTTCTCTGTGGCCGTAGCATCGATCGCGTCATCCCTGTAATAGGGGGACGCGATCGATGACGTCACACCTACAGCCACACCCCACTACAGTTGTAAACACAACACATAGGTCACACATCCCCTACAGCGCCACCTGTGGTTAACTCCCAAACTGCAACTGTCATTTCCACAGTAAACAATGCAATTTAAGTGCATTTTTTGCTGTGAAAATGACAATTGTCCCAAAAATGTGTCAAAATTGTCCGAAGTGTCCGCCATATTGTCGCAGTCACGAAAAAAATCGCTGATCGCTGCTATTAGTAGTAAAAAAAAAATTATTAATAAAAATGCAATAAAACTATCCCTTATTTTGTAAATGCTATAAATTTTGCGAAAACCAACCGATAAACGCTTATTGCGATTTTTTTTACCAAAAAAAAGTAGAAGAATACGTATCGGCCTAAACTGAAGAAAAAAAATGTTTTTTTATATATTTTTGGGGGATATTTATTATAGCAAAAAGTAAAAAATATTGCATTTTTTTTAAAATTGTCGCTGTATTTTTGTTTATAGCGCAAAAAATAAAAACCGCAGAGGTGATCAAATACCACCAAAAGAAAGCTCTATTTGTGGGGAAAAAAGGACGCCAATTTTGTTTGGGAGCCACGTCGCACGACCGCGCAATTGTCAGTTAAAATGACGCAGTGCCGAATCGCAAAAAGGGGCAAGGTCCTTTACCTGCATTTTGGTCCGGGTCTTAAGTGGTTAAATAGATCTCCAGATGAATTTCATTTTTTTTTTTTTACCAAACTGGTATTATAACAATCTCTTCCAATTAATGTGTATCTCGACCCAAGAACAAAAATGTTATATATTTTGGTTTACTGTTTTTTAGATGTGGTGTATGCATTCATTTTCTTTTTTTCAGGCTTTTTACCTTTTGTTTTCACCTGGTGATCCTACCAGTAGTGCACTTCCATCCTTGGGTGACCTCACTCACTCACTCACTGCAATCTGTGAAGGTGCAGCATTGTCAACCCCCCAGGCATGGACTGGCCATTGGTACTACCGTGAGTTTCCCGGTGGTTCGATGGCTCAGTGGGCCAGTCAGGTGCAGTCCTCGAGCCGCTCCTCTCTGACAGTGAGTAATCGCGATTTCATTCCTGTCAAGAGAAGCAGCAGCCGTCACTTGCTGGAGTGAGTATTAACCTTTCTGCTCCCTCCCGCCCTATAGGGGGAGATAGACAGCTGGCAGACTTTCCTTCCTCTCTCCCCTTATCACTTGTCACTTATCACATGACTGGAGAGAGGAACAATGCTGCCTTTCTGGAGAGCTGTGAATAACATTTGTGCAAACAAATCAATATAAGCTTATTGAGATTTTTTTACCAAAAATATATAGAAGAATCAGACCAAATTGAGAAAAAATATTGTTTTTTTTTCAAAATGTCGTTTTTTTTGGTTTATAGTGCAAAAAATAAAAACCGCAGAGATGATCAAATACCACCAAAAGAAATCTCTATTTATGGGAAAAAAAGGACGTCACTTTTGTTTGGGCGCAATTGTCGGTTAAAGTGATGCAGTGCCGAATCGCAAAAAGTGCTCTGGTCAGGAAGGGGGTAAATTCTTCCAGGGGTGAAGTGGTTAATATTTGCTATTGTCTTTCTGATTCTCCTCCCAGCCAATCAGGAAGCGGCTTCTGAGACCCGATTGGCCAGGGAGTTTTGTTTGCTGCATTAGTTTGCCCCCCCCAAAAAAAAATATTAACCACTTAAGATCCGGACCAAAATGCAGGTAAATGACCAGGCCCCTTTTTGCGATTGGGCACTGCGTCGCTTTAACTGACAATTGCGCGGTCGTACGACGTGGCTCCCAAACAAAATTCGCTTCCTTTTCTTCCCACAAATAGAGCTTTCTTTTGGTGGTATTTGATCGCCTCTGCGATTTTTTTTTTGCGCTATATACAAAAATAGAGCGACATTTTTGAAAAAAAAATCTATATTTTTTACTTTTTGTTATAAGAAAAATGAAATAAACAAAATTTTAGTCAAACATTTAGGCCAAAATTTATTTAGCCACATGTCTTTAGTAAAAAAAATCGCAATAAAAATAAAAAATAGCTACCTATTGGGAACAGCGACACTAATACAGCGATCAGAAAAATGATCGCTTAGTGATGCTGGCAATAGGGAGTTAAAGGGTTAACTAGGGCGGCGATCAAGGGGTTAAAACTTTATTGGGGGGGGGGTACGGGGGCTACCCTGAACCTAACACTAACTGCCTGTTACACTGACACTAAATACAGTAATCATACATGTATGATTACTGCATTCAGTGACACTGACAGGGGGGAGGGGGGGGGGGGCGATCGCAAGGTGTTAATGTGCCTGCGTGTAGTGTGTGTCAGTGTAGTGTTGTGCAGACTTACTGTGCGATGTGATCTCTCCTCAGCAGCGGTTGAAAAAAACACAGAGAGCAGGGATCACATCGCTTCCCCCTTCCTGTGTTTACACAGGAGGAGGAAGTGCACTGCAGGGGGAGCGCGCGCATTGGCTGGGAGCGATCCGGAGGGGGCAGACAAAAACGAATAGCCGCCCCCTTGTCCCGGATCGCTCGGCCAGCCACGTTGATGTGCCTGTCGGTGCCATTCTGTTGACGTAAATGTACATGCGGCGGTCCATAAGAGGTTAATCACCAGCCGCCACTGCTAGGGATTCTTAAGGCTGGGTTCACACTAGTGCAATGTGAATTTCAGCTTTCCTATCTCTGCAGATAGATAAGGCAAGTGTTCAGCAGATTAGCTCGGTTTTTAGCTGCGAATTTGGAGACCTGGGAGAAGTTCCGGGTGAGAGGGAAGTGGGGGTGAAGTGTATTGAGCTGAATGAGAGAAATTCCTGAAGAGAACTGAACACATCTGCGAATCAGCTGCGTACCCATAGAAGATAAAGGAAGCTCCGCAGCGAGGTGGAACCTTAGCGCAGGTGCGCATGACTGGGGGGACCCTGAGCAGGGGGACAGGATAAGGAAGGGGGCGCAAATCGCGGCTGCACAGGGGGCGGGGCTTATGCCTCGAGGCAAGCTCCCTTAAAAGGTCCGGGGGGCGGAGCCATCCATTCGGGCGCCATCCACAGTGAGGCATCACACAGGCAGTTTTTCTCTGTGCTGCTGCCTCACTTATGGATCGTTTGGAAGGGATGGTGGAGCACCTGAGGGCTGCTGCTAGGATCCATGGAGCAGACTGGTATGCAGAGCAGCTGCTGGAGCTGTTCCCTTATCCAGGAGAGGGTAGGTCCAGCGATCCCCCCCCCCAACGCCACACCCCCCTCGCCACGTCCGGCCAGGCGTTCGCGGCCCCCGGTCAGGTACAGCCCGGGTGGGTCTCCAGGGGGGTCTCCGGCGGGGGATCGGCGCGATGAGAGCCCGTTTGCTGACCCTCCAGGGTCCAGGAAGAGGCTGGCTGGGGAGGCTCCCAGGGATGCTGGCAATAGGCCTAGGCCACAGCGAGGATCGGGTCGGCGGGAGGCGTCTCCGTCGCCTGCTAGACCCGTGGCGGGTTCATCCGGAACGGTAGCGCGGGCGGGTCCATCCGCTCCGCGTGGCACTTCGCGGCGGGGGAGATCGGTGGGCACGGCTGGGAGCTCAGCAGCCAGGGCGGCTCCGGCTGGTCGCGGAGGAAGTGGAGGTCCAGCGAGGGGTGACGACGGCGTATCGCGAGCGGCTACTGCTGGTTCGCAGGGGGCTCGGCGAGGGAGAGCGATGGACACTGTACGGCCAGACTCAGGGGCTCACAGCATCTCTTCGGGCAGCAGTTCCATGGCCTTGCCTGCGGGCTCAACGTCCTTTGCCGGGCAAGGGGACCAACGGTCTGAGGGTGAGATCTCGGATACGGACTCTGATGGTCCAGAGGAGGTGGCGGGCCCGTCGGGGCTCCAACGCGGATCCGGATCGGCGGCTGGTCGGACTGTTTCTGCTGGGCAGCCGGGTAAGAGCGCTTCTGTGTCTGTTTCTGTATCTTCTCCTTCTGTGTTTTCTCCCCCCCCTCCCCCTCCCTTTCCTCCTCCTGCACCCTCTCTGCCTCTTTCCAGTCCCTCTGCTTGGGCGGGTTCTTTCATGTTGGGGACTTCTTCGGTTGGTGGTGGGCAGGGGGGGGGGGTGTCTTGGATGTCGGGTCACTCATGTTGCAGCAGTTGCTTTCGTCCATGTTGCAGGGATGTATGGCCATGGCCGGGGGGGGGGCGGTCGTTCCCCCTCCGGCTGTTTCGGGACCTCCCACGGCTGCGTGGTTGGTCCCTCCGGTTGCTAGTACAGTTGAAGCAGTGTCTGCGGCTGTGCCGCTTGCGGGTGGGAGTGGGGGTTTGTCCCCCGCTGGCCAGTCAGTGGTGCCGACCCCGGTGCTTGGGGAGTCGGTGGCGGGTGCTGTGGT
This sequence comes from Rana kukunoris, assembly GCA_029574335.1. Classification (NCBI taxonomy): domain Eukaryota; kingdom Metazoa; phylum Chordata; class Amphibia; order Anura; family Ranidae; genus Rana; species Rana kukunoris. The sequence continues at coordinate 18,816,272 of CM056050.1, read as the reverse complement.
TGTCGGGTCTCCTTCTGGGGTGGCGCAAGTTAGTGCGCAGTCGGGTTCGGCGTCGGGTTTGACGGCTGATGGTGTTCGGTTGTCCGACTCGGCCCGTTGCGAGGTGTACGTGTGTTATGATGCACCCTTGGGTTCACACTTGAAGCAGGAGGTGCGGGAATGTATCTGGAGGGGGGAGTTTGTGGAAATATTTTCACTACTTCCCCTGGAGAAGTTAAATTTGGACAAGGGGAAGCCCGATGAGAGTAAGAAGGAGGAAGAGGAAAAAGGCGCTTCCGCCTTATTCCCCGGACTTTCGCGAACTGGGCTCAGGCGTTTTATATCTTGGCTAGCGTGATCGGGGAAAAAGACCCGCATCAGTGTACGGGCTTGTTCAGTTATATTGATTCTATCAGCGAGGCGCAGAGGGTGTATGGGGGGGGAGCCTGGTTGCGATATGATGAGCAGTTCAGGCAGAAGAAGGCATGGAGGCCTGAGATAAAATGGAATCAGAAGGATATTGCCTTGTGGATGAGGCTCATGTCTCAGACCAGGGTAGTGCCTCAGCCCTTTCGTTAAGGGGCCGGGGGAGCTCAGTCCTCCCCATTGTCGGCCGCAAAACGAAAAGGTTTCTGCTGGCAGTTCAATGAGAGCTCCTGTAAGTTCGGGAGCTCTTGTTGCTTCCGGCACGAGTGTTCAGGTTGTGGCGGGGCCCACCCCTTGTCAAAGTGTTTCAAGAAGGGCAGGAAGGCAGGTGACACTGGAAAAAGGGAAGACACCGGTGAGGGTGGAAAAGATGGCGCCGTACCTAAGTAGGTACCCGAACAGGGTAGCTGCACGGGCCTTGTGGTTGGGCTTTAAGGAGGGTTTCCCGATTCCGAGTGATTTGGCCGTCATCCCTCCTTTGACGGCTAACCTGAAGTCTGCCTATGAGCACCCAGAGGTGGTGTCTGACAAGCTCCGGAAGGAGGTGGGTTTGGGTAGGATGGCGGGCCCGTTTGATGTCCCGCCTGTGGATGGCCTTGTGGTGTCACCTCTTGGGGTGGTTCCGAAGCGGGAGCCGAATCAGTTTCGGCTCATTCATCATCTCTCTTACCCTAAAGGGGGGTCGGTGAATGACGCCATTGACCCGGCATTATGTACGGTGTCCTACGCATCGTTTGATGAGGCCGTGCGCTGGGTTCAGCGCTTTGGGCGCGGGGCCTTGTTGGCCAAGACCGATATCGAATCGGCGTTTCGGCTCCTGCCAGTTCATCCGGAGAGCGTGCGGTTGTTGGGGTGTTTTTGGGACGGGAATTTTTTTGTGGATAGGTGCTTGCCCATGGGTTGCGCCATCTCGTGTTCGTATTTTGAGTTGTTTAGTTCCTTTTTGGAGTGGGTGGTGAAGGACTTGTCTGGTTTGGCGTCGGTGTTACATTATCTCGATGATTTCTTGATGGTCGGACCGCCTAATGACCGGGCTTGCATGATCTTGCTGGCCACGGTTCAGCACGTTTGCGAGGTATTCGGGGTCCCGCTGGCGCGTGACAAGACGGAGGGGCCCGTCACGGAGCTGAAGTTTTTGGGCATTGTTATTGATTCGGGGCGGATGGAATACCGGCTCCCGGAAGACAAGTTGGTGGACTTACGGGAGTCCGTCGCAAGGGCGGCCAGTAGTTCAAAGTTGAAGTTACGGGAGTTGCAGTCGTTGTTAGGGAAGCTCAACTTCGCCTGTCGCATAATGCCGATGGGGAGGGTTTTTTGCCGACGGTTGTCGGCGGCCACAGCGGGGGTTAGGGCTCCTCATCATTCTGTGCGGTTGGGTCGCAAGCATAGGGAGGATCTTAGAGTGTGGGACTCCTTTCTGGAAAACTACAATGGTAGATCCCTTTGGTTGGCCCCGGTGGTCCCAGCCAGTGCATTGGAGCTCTTTACCGATGCGGCGGGTTCGGTGGGTTTCGGGGCCTATTTTCGGGGACAGTGGTGTGCTGGGCGGTGGCCACAGCAGGTAGTGGAGTCGCCGTTGATTCGGAATTTGATGTTGCTGGAGTTGTTCCCTATCGTGTTGGCGGTGGAACTGTGGGGTCAGGAGTTCAAGGATCGGAGAGTGAGGTTTCACTGCGACAATTTGGGTGTGGTGCAAGCCATTACTTCTTTGTCGGCTTCGTCATTGCCGGTGGTTCGTCTGCTGCGTGCGTTAGTGCTAAAATGTTTGGATTTGAACATTGTGGTTTGTGCAGTGCATATTCCCGGGGTTGAAAATGAGGTGGCTGATGCCCTTTCTCGTTTGCAGTGGGATCGGTTCCGGCGTCTGGCTCCGGAGGCGGAGCAGGAAGGGGTGCCGTGCCCCAGTGGCTTGTGGGACCTCATTTTGGCCGAGTGATGGCATTGGTGAAAAGGTCAGTAGCTGAATCCACGTGGAGGGCTTATGAGCGGGTGTGGCGGGAATGGCACGGCCTGGTAAGTGATCTGGGGGTTGGTTCCTCGGCTGAGGAACGGTTGCATTTGCTGTTGTACTTTTTGGGTAGATGTTGTGAAGATGGGGTGTCGGTCTCTGCTCTGTCCACAAAAATGGTGGCATTGGCTTTCCTATTCCAAATCAACGGGGTGGAGGACGTTACTAAGTCGTTCGTGGTCCGCAAGGCGTTGCGGGGATACAGGAAGGGCCGCGTTCGGCCGGATACCAGGAGGCCGGTTTCGCTGCTTATGTTGGAATCTTTGGTTGGAATGTTGCCTCAGGTGTGCTCATCATCGTTTGAGGTTGGGTTGTTTCGAACAGCGTTCATCTTGGCCTTTTTTGGGGCCTTTCGTGTAGGGGAACTAGTCAGCCCCTCTAAGGCGGTGGCTGGGGGGCTGCGGGTGTCTGACGTGATCGTACTTTCTGATTCGGTCTTAATATGGCTCCGTAGGTCAAAAACTGACCAGGCGGGGAGGGGGTCTAAGGTGGTGCTGGGTAAGGTGCCGAATCTTGGGGTCTGCCCGGTGGAGGGGGTACGGGTGTGGCTTGGTGACAGGCCTCCTGTTGCCGGTCCGCTGTTGGTCCATGAGAACGGGATTCCACTGACGAGGTACCAATTTTCGGCTGTTTTTAAGCGGTGTTTGGTGGCGGGCGGATTCAACGCCAGGGACTACTCTTCCCATTCGTTTAGGATTGGGGCAGCTACGGAAGCCTCGCGCTGGGGCTTAAGTGATGATATCCTGCAGCGGATAGGTCGCTGGGAGTCTCGGCGGTTCAGGTCATATGTTCGGCCACAGTTGTTGTAGGGGTCGTAGTGGGTCGTAGTTTTGAGCACGTTCAGTGGGGGTTTCTGGGGTTTTTGGGGAAACAGGGGGAGTGTTTCTGTCTGAAGTCAACTCTCTCTCTCTCTCTCTCTGGATGTGTGATGTGTTCTGTGTGTTTGGTTTTCTCTTGTATGTAATTTCTTGTTGTTGTCCCCACTCTTTTCGTTGCAGGCCCCATTGGCTTGATTTGGATTTTGGGCCACTCTTATGTTCACTGGGAGGCTAAGAGGGCTCTGGTCAGGAGAGAGGGCAGACAGTTGGGCTTTGCCAGGGAGGAAGCCACGGTCCGATGGATCGGTATCCCCGGCATGCTTTGGTCCAGAGTGATGCCGGAGGTACAGCATTACGCCAGGTTGGACAGGCCCCCGGATGTGCTCTTGCTGCACGTTGGGGGCAACGATCTCTGCTTAAGGGCTGCTCGCGAGTTGATTCGCGACATCAAATGGGACTTCATGCGCCTGCGCAGTGCTTTTCCAGACACTGTCCTGGTGTGGTCTGAAATGGTGGGGAGGTTATCTTGGAGGGGTGCTCGTTCCGTGGACAGGGTCAATAGGGCCCGGATTAAGGCCAATAAGGCAGTGTCCAAATTTGTCATTCAGAACGGTGGGTTGGTGGTTCGCCATCGCGAACTCGAGAGTGACTTCGGCCTTTATTTAAGGGGTGATGGGGTGCACCTTTCCCAGGTTGGGATAGACATGTGGGTCTTGGGGCTCCAGGACGGTCTACAACGGGCCTTAGGGCTGTGGCGGGCCGCCCACGCGTGAGGTGTCACCGTGGGCGTCTGTGGCGTTTGTTCAGGGTTCCTGAGAATTGGGTGGGGTTTGGTACATACATATTAGATGTGTGTACCTTAGTTGTTGGTAGGAGTTGGGGCCCGTCATGGGATGGGCACCTTCCCTATCTGGTTAGGTGGATAGTGGTATATCGTGCTGAAGAATCAAACGAAGGAGGAAGTCATGGCCTTGTGAGCTGATGGGAGCACGGCTAGAGGTCCGAAGACTTTCTATGGGGTACAGCCGATTACCGGGCACTTTTTCTTTCCCTTTCTCAGGAACCTTGTGTCTACAACTGTTTGGGGTTAATTGTTTTTTGTTAGGTTAATTTATTGCGTAATGGTTAAAAATATATATTTAATGTTAAAAAAATAAGTTTTATATTTAAAAGTTGGTTATTTTTATAAAGTTATTTAATTTTACCTTTTGGATTTTAAATAAAAGGGGCCTTTGGTGGCCATTTAATCCAGAAGGTGTTGCGTGATTTTCTATGGGTGGGTTTAAGGTTTTAGGGGTGGGTTTTTGTTTTCTCCCAGGCACTAGGCATACACCAGTCAAGGAAGCTCCGCAGCGAGGTGGAACCTTAGCGCAGGTGCGCATGACTGGGGGGACCCTGAGCAGGGGGACAGGATAAGGAAGGGGCCGCAAATCGCGGCTGCACAGGGGGCGGGGCTTATGCCTCGAGGCAAGCTCCCTTAAAAGGTCCGGGGGGCGGAGCCATCCATTCGGGCGCCATCCACAGTGAGGCATCACACAGGCAGTTTTTCCCTCCCTCCCTCCCTGGGGAAGTGTCTGGTATGGGTGTCTGTTTTGTAACGCTCTTTGTTTTTCAGGTGGACGTTGGCGTTTGTTCAGGGTTCCTGAGAATTGGGTGGGGTTTGGTACATACATATTAGATGTGTGTACCTTAGTTGTTGGTAGGAGTTGGGGCCCGTCATGGGATGGGCACCTTCCCTATCTGGTTAGGTGGATAGTGGTATATCGTGCTGAAGAATCACGAAGGAGGAAGTCATGGCCTTGTGAGCTGATGGGAGCGCGGCTAGAGGTCCGAAAACTTTCTATGGGGTACAGCCGATTACCGGGCACTTTTTCTTTCCCTTTCTCAGGAACCTCGTGTCTACAACTGTTTGGGGTTAATTGTTTTTTGTTAGGTTAATTTATTGCGTAATGGTTAAAAATATATATTTAATGTTAAAAAAATAAGTTTTATATTTAAAAGTTGGTTATTTTTATAAAGTTATTTAATTTTACCTTTTGGATTTTAAATAAAAGGGGCCTTTGGTGGCCATTTAATCCAGAAGGTGTTGCGTGATTTTCTATGGGTGGGTTTAAGGTTTTAGGGGTGGGTTTTTGTTTTCTCCCAGGCACTAGGCATACACCAGTCATGGGACTGAATTTGCACCTGAGCCGCACCACAAGGCATAAAATCTGCATACGTTTTTACTGCAATGCGCAGTGCGAATGCATCGCACATATGTGAACCAGCCTCATTGAAATCAATGTATTTAGAAATGTTCTACGTATTATGCCGCGTACACACGATCATTTTTTGTGATGAAAAAAACCGACGTTTTCTGTGAAGTAAAAAACAACGTTTTTAAAACGTCACTTTTCAAAGACGATGTTGCCTACACACCATCGTTTTTTTCACAAAAAGCGAGGTTACGTTCACCACTCTTTTCCATTAAAGCTCGCTTCATAACTAGCTTCTGGGAATGCGCAGGTTGAAAAACGTCGTTTTAAACGATGTTTTTGCTACACACGGTGACTTTTTGTGAAACAAGAAACGAAGTTTTGAAAAACGACACAAAAAATTCAAGCATGTTGGAATTTTTTTTGGGTCGTTTTTTTTAAGACAAAAAACAACGTTTTGCCCACACACGATCAATTTAAATGACGTTTTAAAAAACAACGTTTTTTTTCAACGCAAAAAACGACCGTGTGTACGCGGCATTAGATGCAGTTTAAGCCGCACTCAATTCACACAGGTGTGAACCCGGCCTAAGTGTTTTATTTGAACCAAGAGAATTGCTACTATAATGGGACCAAAGCAGAGATTTTTTTTGCCAAAATTTCAGACATACAAAGATGTACAAATGTCTAAATAATATTAACAATAATGAAAACGCACAAGAATTAATCCCTTGCTAGAATCTATTTAACAGGGTGTTTGGGAAGGTCTACCCGGTCTGTAAAACAGTCATGATTGGGAGCCGGTCTCCCGGTCTGTAAAAGTAGCCAGTATTGAGGTGGCTAAGCAATCTTTTTTTGAGGTCTCCACCCTGAACATTATCATTGATCTTCTACATTCCCTTAAAAACAAAGCCAGTGGCATCCCCTTCATGAAAAATGTTTGGAATCATTTGGTGGTTTACTATCATCCAAATTGCTAGAATCCTGCAATTGTTCTACATTTCTTTTCTTAAAAAACTTGTGCAACCTACAAGTGATGCATAAAATCCAAAAACATCACGGATTGAGGTACTGATTGATTGTCTATTCTTTGAGTAAATATAATTAAAAGGTCTACGCTTCTGACAGTAGGTACAGAATTTACATCTGGAACAGGGGTCTCCAAACTTTCTAAACAAAGGGACATCTTTCTGTCTTTTAGACTATAGGGGCAATAGACTGTGGCCAGTAGGGATGAGCTTCGTGTTCGATTCGAACACATGTTCGAATCGAACATTGCCGGTTTGATCGTTCGTTGAAAAACGAACAAAACGGGTCGTTCGCGCCAAATTCGAATGACGCGCAACGGCCCATAATTCACTGCGGCTTTGCGCGCTGATGATTGGCCAAGCATGCACCATGACCCCGCATGCTTGGCCAATCACAGCCCTCAAAAAACGAAGAGACCTAATTGGCCAAAGCCTGGGTGCTTTGGCCAATTAGGGCTTAGGGCTTTAGCACACGCCCCACACTATAAAAGGTCGCCTCCCGGGCGGCCTCGTGTAGTGTGTTCCGGCTTGCTTTATAGAGAAGTCAGACAGACAGTCAGTTAGAGAGAGAGATAGAGACACAGGGCCAGATTCTCAAAAGAGATACGCCGGTGTTTCATAGGAAACACCGGCGTATCTCTGTTTTTTTTCCTGAGTATCTATGCGTGTGATTCCTAGATACAGTGAAGATCCGACAGATGTAAAACACTTACACCGTCGGATCGTAGATGTAATGACATCGCTGGCCGCTAGGTGGCCTTTACAATGATTTCTCATTTGCCTATGCCTAAGTCGTTCGCGAATAGGGATTTACGTAAACGACGCTCACGTCGTCTTCATACATTTTTTCCGACGTGAGCTGGATTGACTTGTTGATGATTTTTATTGTCTATCCTTCAAAGGATCCATCCATGTTTACTGGTGAGTTTTTGGCAGTGTGGACATATCACATTAGACTGTCCAGCAGGCCTCTCTTATGATCCGCATGCGCACTGGGCTATTTTTGAGGCCGGCGCATGCGCAGTTCGATCGACGCGGGGGCGCGCTTAATTTAAATACAAGCCGCCCCCTTTGAATTACGCGGGGATACGCAGAGCCATTAACACTACGCCACCGCAACTTACAGAGCAAGTGCTTTGGGAATACGGCACTTGCTCTGTTAAATTGTGGCGGCGTAGTGTAAATGGCTTACGCCAAGCCAGCGGAAAATGTACGAGAATCTGGCCCACAGTGTCTTTTCTACTAGATAGATAGATAGATAGATAGATAGAGTAGGAAGGCTAGTTGTCAGTATAGTTAAATTTACAGTGTGTAGAGAATATATATACATCCCTAAGAGTTGTACATATATTTATACACTGTATAGCTTAGCTAGATCTGCTATTAGTATTTGTCAGGCAGGAGATTGTGCTGTTTTTTGTGCTGATTTGTGCTGATTTTTGGCTATAAACACAGTCGATCATACTGCACGTTGCACGTTTGCTGTGTTGTTTTTGGCCATAAACACAGTCGATCTTACTGCATGTTGCACATTTGCTGTGTTGTTTTTGGCCATAAACACAGTCGATCATACTGCAGGTTTCACGTTTGCTGTGTTGTTTTGCCCATAAACACAGTTGATCATACTGAACATTGCACGTTTGCTGTGTTTTTGGCCATAAACACAGTCGATCATACTGCACGTTGCACGTTTGCTGTGTTGTTTTTGGCCATAAACACAGTCGATCATACTGCATGTTGCACGTTTGCTGTGTTTTTTGCCCATAAACACAGTTGATCATACTGCACGTTTGCTGTGTTGTTTTGCCCATAAACACAGCCGATCATACTGCACGTTGCACGTTTGCTGTGTTTTTGGACATAAACACAGTCGATCATACTGCACGTTGCACATTTGCTGTGTTGTTTTGCCCATAAACACAGTCGATCATACTGCACGTTGCACGTTTGCTGTGTTGTTTTGCCCATAAACACAGTCGATCATACTGCACGTTGCACGTTTGCTGTGTAGTTTTGCCCATAAACACAGTCGATCATACTGCACGTTGCACGTTTGCTGTGCTGTTTTGCCCATAACCACAGTCGATCATACTGCACGTTGCACGTTTGCTGTGTTGTTTTGCCCATAAACACAGTCGATCATACTGCACGTTGCACGTTTGCTGTGTTTTTGGCCATAAACACAGTCGATCATAGTGCACGTTGCACGTTTGCTGTGTTGTTTTGCCCAAAAACACAGTCGATCATACTGCACGTTGCATGTTTGCTGTGTAGTTTTGCCCATAAACACAGTCGATCATACTGCACGTTGCACGTTTGCTGTGCTGTTTTGCCCATAACCACAGTCGATCATACTGCACGTTGCACGTTTGCTGTGTTGTTTTGCCCATAAACACAGTCGATCATACTGCACGTTGCACGTTTGCTGTGTTTTTGGCCATAAACACAGTCGATCATACTGCACGTTGCACGTTTGCTGTGTTGTTTTGCCCAAAAACACAGTCGATCATACTGCATGTTGCACGTTTGCTGTGTTGTTTTGCCCATAAACACAGTCGATCATACTGCACGTTGCACGTTTGCTGTGCTGTTTTGCCCATAACCACAGTCGATCATACTGCACGTTGCACGGTTGCTGTGTTGTTTTGCCCATAAACACAGTCGATCATACTGCACGTTGCACGTTTGCTGTATTTTTGGCCATAACCACAGTCGATCATACTGCACGTTGCTTACGCCAAGCCAGCGGAAAATGTACGAGAATCTGGCCCACAGTGTCTTTTCTACTAGATAGATAGATACATAGATAGAGTAGGAAAGCTAGTTGTCAGTATAGTTAAATTTACAGTGTGTAGAGAATATATATACATCCTTAAGAGTTGTACATATATTTATACACTGTATAGCTTAGCTAGATCTGCTATTAGTATTTGTCAGGCAGGAGATTGTGCTGTTTTTTGTGCTGATTTGTGCTGATTTTTGGCCATAAACACAGTCGATCATACTGCACGTTGCACGTTTGCTGTGTTGTTTTTGGCCATAAACACAGTCGATCATACTGCAGGTTTCACGTTTGCTTTGTTGTTTTGCCCATAAACACAGTCGATCATACTGCACATTGCACGTTTGCTGTGTTTTTGGCCATAAACACAGTCGATCATACTGCACGTTGCACGTTTGCTGTGTTGTTTTTGTCCATAAACACAGTCGATCATACTGCACTTTGCACATTTGCTGTGTTGTTTTTGGCCATAAACACAGTCGATCATGCTGCATGTTGCATGTTTGCTGTGTTTTTTGCCCATAAACACAGTCGATCATACTGCACGTTTGCTGTGTTGTTTTGCCCATAAACACAGCCGATCATACTGCACGTTGCACGTTTGCTGTGTTTTTGGACATAAACACAGTCGATCATACTGCACGTTGCACATTTGCTGTGTTGTTTTGCCCATAAACACAGTCGATCATACTGCATGTTGCACGTTTGCTGTGTTGTTTTGCCCATAAACACAGTCGATCATACTGCACGTTGCACGTTTGCTGTGTTGTTTTGCCCATAAACACAGTCGATCATACTGCATGTTGCACGTTTGCTGTGTAGTTTTGCCCATAAACACAGTCGATCATACTGCACGTTGCACGTTTGCTGTGCTGTTTTGCCCATAACCACAGTCGATCATACTGCACGTTGCACGTTTGCTGTGTTGTTTTGCCCATAACCACAGTCGATCATACTGCACGTTGCACGTTTGCTGTGTAGTTTTGCCCATAAACACAGTCGATCATACTGCACGTTGCACGTTTGCTGTGTAGTTTTGCCCATAAACACAGTCGATCATACTGCACGTTGCACGTTTGCTGTGTAGTTTTGCCCATAAACACAGTCGATCATACTGCACGTTGCACGTTTGCTGTGCTGTTTTGCCCATAACCACAGTCGATCATACTGCACGTTGCACGTTTGCTGTGCTGTTTTGCCCATAACCACAGTCGATCATACTGCACGTTGCACGTTTGCTGTGTTGTTTTGCCCATAAACACAGTCGATCATACTGCACGTTGCACGTTTGCTGTATTTTTGGCCATAAACACAGTCGATCATACTGCACGTTGCACGTTTGCTGTGTAGTTTTGCCCATAAACACAGTCGATCATACTGCACGTTGCACGTTTGCTGTGCTGTTTTGCCCATAACCACAGTCGATCATACTGCACGTTGCACGTTTGCTGTGTTGTTTTTGCCCATAAACACAGTCGATCATACTGCACGTTGCACGTTTGCTGTGTTGTTTTGCCCATAAACACAGTCGATCATACTGCACGTTGCACGTTTGCTGTGTTGTTTTGCCCATAAACACAGTCGATCATACTGCACGTTGCAGGTTTGCTGTGTTTTTGGCCATAAACACAGTCGATCATACTGCACGTTGCACATTTGCTGTGTTGTTTTGCCCATAAACACAGTCGATCATACTGCACGTTACACATTTGCTGTGTTGTTTTGCCCATAAACACAGTCGATCATACTGCACGTTGCACGTTTGCTGTGTTGTTTTGCCCATAAACACAGTCGATCATACTGCACGTTGCACGTTTGCTGTGTTTTTGGCCATAAACACAGTCGATCATACTGCACGTTGCACGTTTGCTGTGCTGTTTTGCCCATAACCACAGTCGATCATACTGCACGTTGCACGGTTGCTGTGTTGTTTTGCCCATAAACACAGTCGATCATACTGCACGTTGCACGTTTGCTGTATTTTTGGCCATAACCACAGTCGATCATACTGCACGTTGCTTACGCCAAGCCAGCGGAAAATGTACGAGAATCTGGCCCACAGTGTCTTTTCTACTAGATAGATAGATACATAGATAGAGTAGGAAAGCTAGTTGTCAGTATAGTTAAATTTACAGTGTGTAGAGAATATATATACATCCTTAAGAGTTGTACATATATTTATACACTGTATAGCTTAGCTAGATCTGCTATTAGTATTTGTCAGGCAGGAGATTGTGCTGTTTTTTGTGCTGATTTGTGCTGATTTTTGGCCATAAACACAGTCGATCATACTGCACGTTGCACGTTTGCTGTGTTGTTTTTGGCCATAAACACAGTCGATCATACTGCAGGTTTCACGTTTGCTTTGTTGTTTTGCCCATAAACACAGTCGATCATACTGCACATTGCACGTTTGCTGTGTTTTTGGCCATAAACACAGTCGATCATACTGCACGTTGCACGTTTGCTGTGTTGTTTTTGTCCATAAACACAGTCGATCATACTGCACTTTGCACATTTGCTGTGTTGTTTTTGGCCATAAACACAGTCGATCATGCTGCATGTTGCATGTTTGCTGTGTTTTTTGCCCATAAACACAGTCGATCATACTGCACGTTTGCTGTGTTGTTTTGCCCATAAACACAGCCGATCATACTGCACGTTGCACGTTTGCTGTGTTTTTGGACATAAACACAGTCGATCATACTGCACGTTGCACATTTGCTGTGTTGTTTTGCCCATAAACACAGTCGATCATACTGCATGTTGCACGTTTGCTGTGTTGTTTTGCCCATAAACACAGTCGATCATACTGCACGTTGCACGTTTGCTGTGTTGTTTTGCCCATAAACACAGTCGATCATACTGCATGTTGCACGTTTGCTGTGTAGTTTTGCCCATAAACACAGTCGATCATACTGCACGTTGCACGTTTGCTGTGCTGTTTTGCCCATAACCACAGTCGATCATACTGCACGTTGCACGTTTGCTGTGTTGTTTTGCCCATAACCACAGTCGATCATACTGCACGTTGCACGTTTGCTGTGTAGTTTTGCCCATAAACACAGTCGATCATACTGCACGTTGCACGTTTGCTGTGTAGTTTTGCCCATAAACACAGTCGATCATACTGCACGTTGCACGTTTGCTGTGTAGTTTTGCCCATAAACACAGTCGATCATACTGCACGTTGCACGTTTGCTGTGCTGTTTTGCCCATAACCACAGTCGATCATACTGCACGTTGCACGTTTGCTGTGCTGTTTTGCCCATAACCACAGTCGATCATACTGCACGTTGCACGTTTGCTGTGTTGTTTTGCCCATAAACACAGTCGATCATACTGCACGTTGCACGTTTGCTGTATTTTTGGCCATAAACACAGTCGATCATACTGCACGTTGCACGTTTGCTGTGTAGTTTTGCCCATAAACACAGTCGATCATACTGCACGTTGCACGTTTGCTGTGCTGTTTTGCCCATAACCACAGTCGATCATACTGCACGTTGCACGTTTGCTGTGTTGTTTTGCCCATAAACACAGTCGATCATACTGCACGTTGCACGTTTGCTGTGTTGTTTTGCCCATAAACACAGTCGATCATACTGCACGTTGCACGTTTGCTGTGTTGTTTTGCCCATAAACACAGTCGATCATACTGCACGTTGCAGGTTTGCTGTGTTTTTGGCCATAAACACAGTCGATCATACTGCACGTTGCACATTTGCTGTGTTGTTTTGCCCATAAACACAGTCGATCATACTGCACGTTGCACGTTTGCTGTGTTGTTTTGCCCATAAACACAGTCGATCATACTGCACGTTGCACGTTTGCTGTGTTTTTGGCCATAAACACAGTCGATCATACTGCACGTTGCACGTTTGCTGTGCTGTTTTGCCCATAACCACAGTCGATCATACTGCACGTTGCACGTTTGCTGTGTTGTTTTGCCCATAAACACAGTCGATCATACTGCACGTTGCACGTTTGCTGTGTTGTTTTGCCCATAAACACAGTCGATCATACTGCACGTTGCACGTTTGCTGTGTTGTTTTGCCCATAAACACAGTCGATCATACTGCACGTTGCAGGTTTGCTGTGTTTTTGGCCATAAACACAGTCGATCATACTGCACGTTGCACATTTGCTGTGTTGTTTTGCCCATAAACACAGTCGATCATACTGCACGTTACACATTTGCTGTGTTGTTTTGCCCATAAACACAGTCGATCATACTGCACGTTGCACTTTTGCTGTGTTGTTTTGCCCATAAACACAGTCGATCATACTGCACGTTGCACGTTTGCTGTGTTTTTGGCCATAAACACAGTCGATCATACTGCACGTTGCACGTTTGCTGTGCTGTTTTGCCCATAAACACAGTCGATCATACTGCACGTTGCATGTTTGCTGTGTTGTTTTGCCCATAAACACAGTCGATCATACTGCACGTTGCACGTTTGCTGTGTTGTTTTGCCCATAAACACAGTCGATCATACTGCACGTTGCACGTTTGCTGTGTTTTTGGCCATAAACACAGTCGATCATACTGCACGTTGCACGTTTGCTGTGCTGTTTTGCCCATAAACACAGTCGATCATACTGCACGTTGCATGTTTGCTGTGTTGTTTTGCCCATAAACACAGTCGATCATACTGCACGTTGCAAGTCTGCTGTGTTTTTGGCCATAAACACAGTCGATCATACTGCACGTTGCACGTTTGCTGTGTTTTTGGACATAAACACAGTCGATCATACTGCACGTTGCACATTTGCTGTGTTGTTTTGCCCATAAACACAGTCGATCATACTGCATGTTGCACGTTTGCTGTGTTGTTTTGCCCATAAACACAGTCGATCATACTGCACGTTGCACGTTTGCTGTGTTGTTTTGCCCATAAACACAGTCGATCATACTGCACGTTGCAAGTTTTCTGTGTTTTTGGCCATAAACACAGTCGATCATACTGCACGTTGCACGTTTGCTGTGTAGTTTTGCCCATAAACACAGTCGATCATACTGCACGTTGCACGTTTGCTGTGTTGTTTTGCCCATAAACACAGTCGATCATACTGCACGTTGCACGTTTGCTGTGTTGTTTTGCCCATAAACACAGTCAATCATACTGCACGTTGCACATTTTCTGTGTTGTTTTGCCCATAAACACAGTCGATCATACTGCACGTTGTGTAAAAAAAGTGCAGCGCCAATTGAATGAATGAATGAAAACTTATATAGCGCAGCACATGCAAAGTAAATCGCCTCTGGGCGCTTGTTGTTCCTGTCTCCTTTGAGATCAAAAGAGATGAGTCTTAATCTTTCTCCTGAAGACCAAGTAGTTCTCCTCCAGCCGAATGCTGGCTGGTAAGGCGTTCCATAGTCTGGGACCTTGGACAGCGAATCTCCTGTCTCCTTTGGACTTGTATCTGGCTTTCGGTATCTGAAGCCGATTTTGATTGGTGGATCGTAGAATACGATTGGGATTGTGAATTTTTAATTTTTCGCATAGATAATGGGGAGCATTCCCATGGATACATCTATGCGTTAGACAGAGAGCTTTAAAGGTGATTCTGTCTTTAACTGGTAGCCAGTGAAGGGATCTCAGTGAAGGTGAGATTGATTCCCAGGGTTTTTTCCCAGTCACAAGTCTGGCGGCCGTATTTTGAACGACTTGAAGACGAGTGATTTGGTACTTGGGGAGTCTGAGGTAAAGGGCATTTGCATAGTCCAGTCTGGAGTTTACAATCGCTCCCAACACGACCCCTACGTCTTTCTTGGGAATAAAAGGAATGAGTCTGCGTAGTAGGCGCAGCAGATGGTGAGATCCGCTGACTACTGACCCTATTTGTGCGTTCATTGTCATGTCGGAGTCAAAGATGACCCCAAGACTTTTGACTTTGGCGCTAGGGGAGATGATTTTGCCCAGAATGGGCGGGGGGATCCAGGTTGTTGCCGATTGATTCCTACGCTTGGCGTGAAACAGAAGAAGTTCTGTTTTTGCTCCGTTGAGTTTGAGATAACTCTTTGTCATCCAGTCCTCTATCAAAGAGAGGCATGTCTCTAGATTGAGGTGGTGATCCTTTTTATTGCAATTAAACCAAGGTGCCCCTGGTTGGGGGAACCAATAGGAAGTGAAACAATTACAATGTAGGGGGAAGCACTCCTGGTCCCCAATGTGTAAATCCGTCTTTAGTTGGCAGAACAAAGAGAATATGGTAACTAATGGTGATCCCTCTAATTCAGGAATGGAGGTATCCCAGCCCTCCACTAGTGAGGCGAAAGTACTCTCTTTTTCACAACCCATATCAATCCCATTATCCAACCATAGAGATATGGTACAAGGGAATAGCACGGGACCCCGGACCCCTAATTACCAACAAGGTAGACCACCGCCCCAAACTAGGGGGAAGGGGAAAGGTCATAGAGGAAAGACATATAACCAAAGGGATCGTTCGCGAGACGGATATACCTATGAGCAATCTCCCCATAGAAGGGAAGGATATATGGAATATCCACCTAGGACATATGGCACCCCAGGAAGGGGAGGGAGAGGGCCCTATACACCAAGAAATGATTATCCCCCTAGGCCTTATGGTCCTCATTATGGATATATGGAAAGGGATGATGGCCACTTCGATAGACCCCCCTATACATACAATCAAAGCCAACCTGGATCTACCCACATGGGGGATTTTCACAGGGGACAGGGAAATTACCCCAGAGGGGGAGAACAAAACATGGTTCGAGAGGAGGGAGACGTGCCAGGAAGAAAAAGGAGAAGAGTATAACAGCTGCTGGAATTTTTAATCTGAGTGCGATAGAGTTTTCGGAGGCAGAAAAAATTGTTCTTGATAAAGGGTTAAAATTTGTTCCCTCCAAGGGGCTGAACAAATTTAATACTTTTGTCGATGTTCAAAAATTTGTGAGAAAAATGAACATCCAGAGGTATTTTATCTCTAATCCTTGTAGACCGAATCTTCCTGAAGTAACCACCCAAGTGATACACACGGGCCTATCTAATCCATCCATTTTTAATCCTTCGTGCCCCATGGCATCCAACATAAAAGTATTTAGATTTAGATTTAGAGGAGCTTCCTATCAAAAGGTTTTACTTCGACCCCAATATCAAGATTGGTTTGAAATCTTTATGTGAGAGGAAAGACCCTTCGTGATCCGCCCAGCGGATAAGGGGGGAGGTATTGTAGTTCTGGATAAATCAGCTTATAAAGCAGAAATGTCCAGAATACTGGGTGATAGTGCCACATATGTGAAGTTACATTCAAATCCGACCCTTAAGTTTAAGGCCTCCCTCAAGAGGCTAGTTGGAACAGGAGTTAAAAGAGGGATACTAGACAAAAAGGAGAGATGTTATTTGATACCCACGGTGCCACGCATCCCCGTGATGTATTACCTGCCGACGATCCATAAGAGTAGTACCTGTCCCCCAGGACGCCCTATTATTAGTGGAATCAATTCGGTTACCTCAAGACTGGGTAAATACATTGATTTTCATCTCCAGCCTATAGTCAGAAGTATCCCCTCTTATTTGAAGGATACAAGACATACTATTGACAAGTTACAGGAAGTGGTTTACACAGAAGATATTTTGTTGGTTACAGCGGACGTAACATCCCTCTACACTAGCATAGCCCACCATTTGGGCTTTCAGGCTGTAGAATGTTTTTTGGATAGAGTTGAAGAACTCCCTATTTTGCAAAAGATGTTCATCATGGACCTATTGAGGTTTGCGACATCACATAACTATTTTTGGCATGATGGTGAATTCTATTTGCAACAAAAGGGAGTGGCAATGGGGGCCAAGTTTGCCCCCAGTTTGGCCAATATATTCATGGCCAAATGGGAGGAGGATGTCGTCCGTGTCCCTGAGCGACCAGAGATTGTTCTCTGGGCTCGGTATATAGACAACATCCTCCTCCTATGGAGGGGAGACCGACAGTCATTAGACACATTTATGACAGACCTCAATCTCAATGAGGTGGGAATCGATCTCTCATATGAAGCCAGTTTTTCTAACATCCGCTTCCTTGATCTGGAAATTTTCGTACAAAATAACCAATTGAAAACAAAAACCTTTTTCAAGAGCACCGATCGGAATGGTTTCATTCCGACCGATAGCTGCCACCATCCATCTTGGCTGAGCTCTGTCCCCCGAAGTCAAATTTTGAGGATTAGACGCAACTGTTCAAACTTGGAGGATTTTCACTCTCAGGCACAAACCCTTAAAACCCGTTTTGTAGATAAAGGGTATAGTGGGGAGATAATCGAGAAAGAAATTGGGAACGTTTCTGCTATGGATAGATCTACGCTTACTCTAGAAAGACCTAAAATAGCTCAGGACTCTAGATTTAGAAATTCCTTTTTCACAACCTTCTCAACACAACATAGGGAAATTAAAAACATTATTCGTAAACATTGGTTGATTTAAAAAAATGACCCTGTTTTAGGCCCAACCCTCCCGAATGAAGCAGGTGTGATTTACAGAGGAGCCATGTCCCTCAAAAATCAAATCGCACCAAATATACCCGACCCCCCGGTTAAATCTTCATTTTTTCCACTTTCCAAGGGCTATCACCCCTGCAGAAGATGTAAGGTGTGTTTGCACAATAGTAACCGAAAGAAAATTATCAATTTTAGATCTACTGTTACGGATGTCGAATTCCCCATCAAACAGTTTTCCACATGTGCAACTAAATTCATAGTATACCTTATTACCTGCCCCTGTGGTAAACAATATGTGGGTCGCACCAAACATACAGTAGTTTTTCCATAAGGGTAGGTGAGCACATCACCAAAATCAAGAAGAGATGTACCAAACATACAGTACCAAGACATTATCTGGATAGACGCAATAAAAAGATAGAGGGAACCTCCTTCCAGATTATAGATCATTTTGTTCCCCACTGGAGAGGAGAACCTTCCGTTAGAGGTGTATCCAAATTAGAAGTCTTCTGGATATATCAGTTAAAAAGCTATGTGCCCTTTGGTTTGAATGTTGAATGGGATCTAAATGCTTTTATCAACCAATCCTGATTTATTTTGCATACTTCATTAGTGTTTTTGCTTTGTGTGTTTATCATTTTCCTCTCTATCTAGGAGGATCATGTATAGACTTACAAGCTTTTTTTCCTAATTTTCGATTACCCTGAGACCGTTCCCCTTAAAATGGAATTTTTTCTCATAGATAAATCTATGAAGAAATTTAGAGGGACAGATGACTCTGCCATATCTTTACGCCATGGAGTTCTTTTTTACAAGGGTTGGTTTAGAGTGGATTACCAATTTTTGATTTGAGATTACATCTCCCTTTTTAGCTGTTGGACTATATTTTTTTCATTTTTTCATTTTTATGTAGACCTATGAATCCAATGGAATGCACAGGTGGAACGCAGAAGTTACGAGATATCTACGTTGTGCTGTGACACACAGAGCGATTACGTTGTACGTTCTGAGCGTGGATCTCCATTCGTCGGGCTGTCGAGTGTGAGAACACACAGGTGGAGCGCAGACGTTATGGGATATCTACGTTGACACATAGATCAATGACGCTGCACGTTCTGAGCGTGGATCTCCATTCGCCGAGTTATCGAATGTGAGATGGGTGGAGCGGAGGACGGCGATACGTCCCCTCCCATCTGATACGTGGTGGAGATCTATTCGTGCAGTTCCCTATGTCCCCACCCACGGGCATGGGGGTGAATCTGGCAAATAGTAGTATATACCGTAATATATACACTCACCGCGCTAACTTAACATAAATGGGGTAAAAAGCAGCTAACACAACTAAATATGACCAATTTAGCAAAAACAAACAAACGAAAAAGCAAAGTGTAGCGCTTAATGAGATTAATGTGATAAATGATAAACACAGAATAACGACCATTAGTATTCAAAAGAGAAATGTCTATGATTGTATAAAAGTTTGTAATAAATCCAGACAGATCAATGAAGACCGGTGATAATAGTGAAAGGCTTACCGGATGAAGATGACCTACTTAAGTTTACACTTAATAAGTCAAATCACGCTTAATATGACATCAGGAATGGCTTCTGAATGAACTCCAAATGTTGAGGTAGAGTAGAGACATCAGACCAGATTAAGGAGACCAGATAAGATGATGCCACATCGATGAGAGTCATCAAATGATGGAAGATGACTCAAAAGGCCCAGTTACAAGAAAAAAGAAATAAAAAAGCACATAGCGTAAATCCGGTTTAAAGAATTTACTAAGCACATAAAAAAGATAGTATTACACTTACATTTAAGAAAAACAACATGGGCATATACAAGTACAGGCAGTAGGGTCAATGGTTTGTGTTTCGTTTTAAAAAACATCCTCATGGGAATTGGGGGTGAAGATGATTGGACGAGGCCTCCTTTGAAAGAATTTTTTTTAGTCCTATTAGCTCACACGTTAGTGTTTACTTCCATTGATTTCGGCAAGGGGGCTGTGTCATTTCCTGGCGCCTGGAACGCATCCAGGAAGTAAGTATGGCTCCATTTGGAACGCACGCCGACAATTCACAAGGCGGAAGGGATCATGGTCTCATGGGACAAATCGGGATGACTATTTATAGCGCAGGGGACCCACTGTGTCCAGTCTGACACCCCAGTTGAAGTCTAATGAGACGAAACCGGTCGGGTTTGCAGGATCACACTTGGTCCCATTGCGTTTTTGGACTTTCTTCCATGAGTTTGCTGCTTAGATGTGTTGCTGTGCTGTGATACGATTGACTTTTTTTACTCATTTGGATGACACATATTTGTGATCTACATACATTTTTTTCTGCCTGGATTTATTTTAATGTACATTTTTTTTGAGATTTTAAAATAAAACTTTTTACACTATGAGGAGATTATCCTCTTTTTTTCTTCTTACCTCCCATTCCCTCCTGGTATTATCCGATATGAGGATCTAACATCAGTGAAAACTTTTGGGCCACCCTCTGGAAAATCCCTTTGGATTTCTTATGCAAGGATTCCTACCAAGGCAGAGACCAGGAAGGACAATCGGTCCATTGAAGCTTGAAGGACCCCCCACCATAAGGTGAGCTGTGGGTCTACGACAGTCGGTAAGCGTATTGATTTCATCTTTACTTCTTTATACCGTTCTGTGGAGGAGTGTGGAGATTGGAACACAGAAGAATTCAATATTGTGTACCCTCAATAGAGGGTTCCTTTCCCACTTGAGAAATTGTGCATTCTATCCCTGCATGTCTCTTTGCTATCTTATAGGGGACTACCCACTTATATGTGAATGTTACCTACCATCATATATGGACACGATTTAGGATTGTTTTAACTCCACCTATTTGTGTATATTAATGTGTTTTTGTTCACTTATACTACTGGATTGATTTACACTTATACCTTACATGGTTTTCGGTATATTTTAAGGTGTTATGTTGTTATCTTATCACCTTTACTTTTTGCACATTTAATTTACAATTTTTTGTGGATTTACACATTGGGGACCAGGAGTGCTTCCCCCTACATTGTAATTGTTTCACTTCCTATTGGTTCCCCCAACCAGGGGCACCTTGGTTTAATTGGCGCTGCACTTTTTTTTACATTACTTATTTACAATATTTTCCTATTGTTGTGTTGGCTGCCTTGCCTTTTTCATTTTCTTAGTTTATAGGAGTAACGCAATATATTTTCACATATTAATTTTCATACTGCACGTTGCATGTTTGCTGTGCTGTTTTGCCCATAAACACAGTCGATCATACTGCACGTTGCACATTTGCTGTGTTGTTTTGCTCATTAACACAGTCGATCATACTGCACGTTACACGTTTGCTGTGTTGTTTTGCCCATAAACACAGTCGATCATACTGCACGTTGCACGTTTGCTGTGCTGTTTTGCCCATAAACACAGTCGATCATACTGCACGTTGCACATTTGCTGTGTTGTTTTGCCCATAAACACAGTCGATCATACTGCACATTGCACGTTTGCTGTGTTGTTTTGCCCATAAACACAGTCGATCATACTGCACTTTGCACATTTGCTGTGTTGTTTTGCCCATAAACACAGTCGATCATACTGCACGTTGCACGTTTGCTGTGTTGTTTTGCCCATAAATACAGTCGATCATACTGCACGGTGCACGTTTGCTGTGCTGTTTTGCCCATAAACACAGTCGATCATACTGCACGTTGCACGTTTGCTATGTTGTTTTGCCCATAAACTCAATCGATCATACTGCACGTTTGCTGTTTTTGGCCATAAACTCAGTCGATCTTACTATACGTTTGCTGTGTTTTTGCCCATAAACGCAGTCCATCATAGTGCACGTTTGCTGGTTTTGCCCATACACGCAGTCGATCTTACTGCACGTTTCCTGTTTTTGCCCATAAACGCAGTCGATCATACTGCACGTTTGCTGTGTTTTTGCGCATAAACGCAGTTGCTCTTACTGGACAGGTGCTGTTTATTTCTGATTTTGTCCTGTGCAGGCTATTAAAATGTCTGGAAGGACAACAAAGAAAGGCAGAGCGTCACGAGGGCAAACAGGCTCTGCATCTAGAGGCAACGCTGGTGGTGGACGCAGTGCATCCTCTTCAGCACAGGGACGCTTGTCCTTATTTTCGGGAGCTGGCCGTGTTGACCCTCAACATGCAGAGAAAATAGTAGATTGGATGACCAAGCCGTCCTCATCCTCTTCATCCTCTCTCACACAGACTGATCTTAGTTTGTCTGGCAAAGCAGCTGCCAAGGCTTCCTCTTCCCTCTGTACCATGCCATCACACAATCCTTCCCTAGTCCCACCGTGTCCTCCTGAGGAGTCCCCCAAACTGTTTCAACACAGTGTTGGGTACATGCTGAATGAAGATGCGCAGCGTTTTGAAGGCTACGATGATGGAACACAGATAGAGGAAGGCATTGATGTGAGTCCAGGGAGAGGGGGTGGCCGGGAGGGACAGCAATCTGGCAGTGATGTTCCCCCAGCTGGAGCATACTGCCAGGTTTTTGAAAGTGATGAGGAGGGAGGGGATGATGAGGTCACTCTACCTGGGTGCCTGATAGGAGAGAGGAGGACGAGGCACAGGCACATCTCCAAAGAGGCAGGATGCCCTCCAGGGGTCAGCTTAAGGGCACACCAACTGCATTACAGCGCACATCTACGGCGCTTGTGCATGGCGCTGCTGTGTCTGACCGGTACAGCAAAAGTTCCTTGGTGTGGGCCTTTTTTGAAACATGTCCACAAGATCGTACCTTTGCTATTTGCAATATATGTTGCAAGCGTATCTGGCGTGGCCAAAACATCAACCGCCTGGGTACCACATGCTTGTCCAGACATATGTCGACCTGCCATGCAGCTCGTTGGCAAGCACACCAGAAAGACCCACACCAAAGACAAAAGCGTACCTCCCCTTGCCCTTCTGGGACCTCCAACCCCACTAGACCCCCAGTCCTCTCTGAAGCCTGCAGTGAAGGTGTAGAAATAGGTGTGTCACAACCTAGTAGTAGTAGTACATGCGGGCAATCTACTGATAGTACCAGGCAAATTTCCCTGCCCCAGCTGCTGCAGCGCCGAAAGAAGTACAATCCCAGCCATCCACATGCCCAGCGGTTGAATGCTAGCTTAGCGAAATTGCTAGCACTTCAACTGCTACCTTTTCAGTTGGTAGATTCTGCCCCCTTCCGTGAGTTTGTGGAATGTGCAGTACCTCAGTGGCAAGTACCAATACGCCACTTTTTCTCACGGAAGGCGATTCCGGCTCTCTACCGGCATGTGGAAGGCAATGTCCATGCCTCGCTGGACAGGGTGGACAGTGGTAAGGTGCATCTTAACGCTGACTCATGGTCCAGCAGGCATGGACAGGGACGTTACCTGTCTTTTACGGCGCATTGGGTGACTCTGCTGGCAGCTGGGAAGGACGCAGGACAAGGTACAGTAGTTTTGGAGGTTGTTCCGCCACCACGCCTCCAAAACACTACTACTGTTTGTGACACACCTCTCTCCTCCACCCCCTCCTCTTCTTCTTCCTCTGTGGCCTCTTCCTGTGGTGATCTTTTCTCAGAACCAGCCGTGCTCCCTAGGCGTACGAGGGGCTACGCAGGAATGCAGGCCAAGAGATGCCATGCGGTGCTAGAGCTGGTGTGCTTGGGAGAGAGGAGCAACACTGGGGAAGAGGTTTTGTCAGCTCTGCAGGGTCAGGCTCAGAGGTGGTTGACGCCACGCCAGATGAAGCCTGGAATGGTGGTCAGCGATAATGGCACCAACCTCCTCTCTGCCCTGCGACAGGGAAAACTCACCCACGTGCCCTGTTTTGCGCATGTCCTGAATTTGGTGGTGCAGCGGTTCTTGGGCAGGTACCCGAGCTTACAGGATGTCCTGAAGCAGGCCAGGAAAGTCTGTGTGCATTTCCGGAGGTCATATAATGCCACTGCTCGGCTGACAGACCTCCAAAGGGAATACAACCTGCCCAAGAACCGCCTAATTTGTGACATGCCCACCAGATGGAACTCTACATTGGCCATGCTGCAGCAGCTGCACACGCAGCAGCGGGACATCAATGAGTACCTGTGCCAATATGGCAGCAGAACTGGGTCAGGGGAACTTGTTTTTTTTTCACCACACCAGTGGGCCTTGATCAGGGATGCATGCACTGTCCTGTCACCATTTGAGGAGGCCACGAGGATGGTGAGCAGTGACAGTGCATGCATCAGTGAGACTGTCCCTCTTATTCACATGTTGAAGCACACGCTGCGTGGAATAATGGACAGGGCCCTTAAGACAGAACAGAGGGAGGAAGAGAAGGACTTCCGTACCTCTCAGGGCCCCCTTTACCCAGACAGTGGTCCTGCTTGCCCACCTAGCACACAGGAGGAGGAGGAGGAGGATTGTATCAGTAGCATGGAGGTGGAGCCTAGCACTCAGCATTAGCAGCAGCAGTCTTCAAGGGATCATTTACAGTCCCAAGGAACACGTGGACTTTTACGTGGCTGGGATGAGGTGCCTGTGGATCCTGTCGTCCTCAGTGACCCAGAGGACTGTGCCCCGAATGCCTCTGCAAACCTACGCTGCATGGCCTCCCTGATCCTGCAAAGCCTGCGTAAGGATCCTCGTGTACGTGCTATCAAGGAGAGGGATCATTACTGGCTGGCAACTCTCTTTGATCCACGTTACAAGAGTAAGGTTGCGGACCTTATGTTGCCATCTCAGAGGGAGCAGAAGATGAAACTTCTGCGGGAGGCCTTGCAGAAGGGTCTGTGCAATGCGTTCCCAGAACCGGGGGGATTAACAAAACCTGGCTCTGGACAATGTCTTGCTGAGGCTTCGGTGAGTCACAGAAGGAGCAGTGGAGAAGGTGGCCGTCTGACCGATGTTTTTTAGTCCGCAGCCCCAAGGTCTGACCGGTTCCAGCAACCATCGCCAGCGTCTGGTTTACATGGTCCGGGAATACCTAGGGGCAAGATCCGACTTGGACAACTTCCCCACCGAAGATCATCTGGCTTACTGGGTCTTGAGGATGGATCACTGGCCAGAGCTTGCACAGTACGCAATTGAGCTACTGGCTTGCCCTGCATCCAGTGTTCTTTCAGAACACACATTCAGTGCTGCTGGAGGCTTTGTGACCGATCACAGGGTGCACCTCTCCACCGACTCTGTTGATCGACTGACCTTCATCAAAATGAATCAGGCTTGGATCAACACCAGCTACCAAGCACCTGATGCTGATGTTACTGAATAATATTTTTTTGTTGAAATGTCGGATCCCTTTTAGACTGCGTATGCTGATGCTGAGTGACTGTCCTCTTATGCTGTTGATGGAATATCCTTCTCCTCCTCACTTTTCTTGCTGATAGCTAGTAGGAAATGTTGTGTTTCTGGGCTCCGCCACCAGTGCCTAAGGCACAATTTTTCTGCCCCTGTTTAACAGGGGCGCCTAATAACTATTTTTTAAGCAATACTTTGCACGTGGCTCTTTGTTGTGCTCCAATTGGAGTTATTGTGAGGGGTTGCAGTGTTGTGTTGCGCCCAAGGCACAATTTTTCTGCCCCTGTTTAACAGGGGCGCCTAATAACAATTTTTAAAGCAATACTTTGCACGTGGCTCCTTGTTGCGCTCCAATTACAGTTTGTTTGAGGGGTGCCCTTTTTTCTTTCACAAAACAATAATGGCCCCCCACCACCGCTAAAATATTCAACATATTGTTGCCACACAGCACGTGCGCAAGCAGTATTAAATTACTTTTTTTTATAGTACTCTCATGTTGTGCAGGGACATTTATAAACACGTGCCACTACTATAGACAGCCAGCAGGTGTGATATTTAAAGTAATTTTTTTTTTCACTTTAAAGGGGTTGTAAAGGTACACGTTTTTTTACCTTAATGCATCCTATGCATTAAGGTAAAAAAACATCTTACAGCACCGCCCCCCCCCCCCGAGGCCCCGTTGTACTTACCTGACCGTTCGAAACTCCCGGGCGCGTCCACGTCGTCCTCTTCAGTTCCCAGCCTGGCCGTTGATTGGCTAGGCTGGGCGGATTGATAGCAGCGCAGCCATTGGCTAGCGCTGCTGTCAATCAGAGCGGATGACGCGGCGCGCCGGGGGGCGGAGCCGAGTGATACAGTCGGCGGCTATGGCCGCCGCTGTATCACGGGAGCGCGCTCGCAAAAGCTTTCCTCCGTGCGAGTGCTTCGCATGAAGAGGGAAAGCTTTTGCGAGGAGGAGCCCAGATAGCCGCCAAGGGACCCCAGAAGACAGCTTTCCAGGCCACTCTGTGCAAAACGAACTGCACAGTGGAGGTAAGTATCACATGTTTGTTATTTTTTTTTTAAAAAGCTCTGACTTTAGTGTCCCTTTAAGCATCATTAAAATGGCTGCTCTGGAAAAAACGGCAGTTTTTAAAACTTTTTTTTCAATTGATACATGTTCCCTGGGGCAAGACCCGGGTTCTGAAAGACGTTTTCCAACATTAAATTGAATATTGGTCTTTAAAATGATCGTTTTTGAATTTGAACGTTCGGGTCCCATAGACTTCAATGGGGTTCTAAATGTTCGCGCGAACCCACGGTCTGTTCGATTGTTCTGGTGCGAACCGAACCCGGGGGTGTTCGGCTCATCCCTAGTGGCCAGTGGAAGCAGAAAATGCCCCAGAGTCAATGGGAGTAGACAATGCCCCAAGCTTATTGGTCAGTGGAAGCAAAAAAAAAAAACATAGCACCTGTGGCCAATGGGAGGAGAAATAGTGCCCCATCATAGGTATTGATGGGAGGAATAAAGTTTGTCAAACAGGTCAGCAACATGGCAAAATCTTAAATACTTGTCAGTTTATTGGCACATCAAATGAAAATCCAACAGAACAGGCATGCTAATGCTTTTCAGCCACACTGGCAGTGGCGGTGTGTCCATAGTGGGCGCAAGAGCGCCGCCCCCTCTCTCCCCTGCACCTGTCACTCAAGTCAACAATACATAGATTCATGCATTGCATGATTCTATGTATTAGCGCCAGCGCCGCTGCCGCCCACTATTCAGATAGCCGGCCCCCTGGTGATCGCCATCTGAATAACAGCAGTTACTTGGTTTTGGAAGTGTCTAATCGGCTTACAAATAGTTAACCAGGGGACGCACAGGGTGTGAGTTCCCTGGTTAACACTGACACGCGTCTCAGCCAATCAGGTTCACCGGGTCTGGTTAGCTGAAGTGACATCTAGGGCAGGATAAGACTTTGAGGGAGAGTGGAGGGAGGATGGTTGACTCAAGAAAGGTAAGTGCCGGGCGGGGGGGCAATCTGGTGGTATTTGAGGGGGCAATCTGGCGGCAATTGATGGGCACAGTGGCGACAATTGATAGCACAGTGGCTGCGTTTGATGGCATGGCACAGTGGCTGCGTTTGATGGCTTGGCACAGTGGCTGCGTTTGATGGCATGGCACAGTGGTGACAATTGATGGCACAGTGGCGACAATTGATGGGCACAGGGGCTTCATTTGATGGCACATTGGCGACAATTGATGGGCACAGTGATGACAATTGATGGGCACAGTGGCTGCGTTTGATGAAAACAGTGGCTGTGTTTGATGGGCACAGTGGCGTCAATTGATGAGCACAGTGACTGCATTTGATGGGCACAGTGAGGCTGCAATTGATGTTATTTTTCCGTTTGTTTTGACCCCCCAAAAATTTTAAGCACCAGCCACCACTGCACACTGGCCATAGTTACAGCTATGATTTTAAGCTGATGTGCAAATAAGCTCACGTAAATTTCTTTCTGTGTAGCAAACCTTTTTGGTAGATTTTATACTGAATGGCCGACAGGGGCATTAGGCTGAGCACGGGCATTCCCCCTTTCGCGCATTGGGTGGAGAGATTGAGTACAGCAAGGTTTGCATTTGCTAGTGGGAGGAATAGTGCCCCATCGTTGGAGGCAGTGGGAGGAATATTGCCACATGGTTGACGTCAGTGGGAGGAATTATGCCCCACTTTTTGTTTTAGTGAAAGGAATAGTACTCCATTGTTGGTGTCAGTAGGAAGAATAGTGTTTTGTATCAGTTGGAGGATAAGTGGTCCAAGGGCCTGATAAAGGCAAGCAAAGGGCTGCATTCGACCCACTGGCCACAGTTTGGATACAAATGAGTTAGAAAATCCACACCTATTAGAACGTATAGTACAAATGTAGAATTACCATGCTGGGGGATAATATCCTACCCAGGGTGGAAGAATCTGTGACTTCCACATCGATATGCCTTCCTTCATTACTTGTTTCTATCCATAATCCTTAGAAAAACTTGGCAAATTTCTCTTCAATTTCTCAATTCCAATTCTATATTCTACACAGTAATGAGTAGAAGATGTGAGTGATAAAGAAAATATGCTCATTGTGAAAAGGTTTTGAAAGATTAGTTGGAAGAAAAGAGTTACAAAGTAATGCCGCATACAGACGATCTGACATTCCGACAACAAAACTGTAGATTTTTTTCTGACGGATGTTGGCTCAAACTTGTCTTGCATACAGAAGGTCGCACAAATGTTGTCGGAAATTTCCGAACGCCAAAAATGCAGTCGCGTATAACACGTATGACGGCACTATTAAAGGGAAGTTCAATATCAGTCGTGTTAGTAGAAGTTTGGTAAGAGACGATTTGC
This sequence comes from Rana kukunoris, assembly GCA_029574335.1. NCBI lineage: Eukaryota > Metazoa > Chordata > Amphibia > Anura > Ranidae > Rana > Rana kukunoris. Next base: position 18,787,914 of record CM056050.1, on the reverse strand, counting down.
GCTTTTCAGCCTCATGCTTTTTAGTCCGTTACAGCGTGACGAATGTGCCATCTCCATTGAAAACGCTAGTTTTACCAGACCGAGCGCTTGTGTCTCAAACTTGATTCAGAGCATGCTTGAAATTTTGTGCGTGGGAATTGGCTACATACGATCGGAATTTAGGAGAACAAATTTTGTGGTCGGAAAATTTAAGAACCAGCTCTCAAATTAAAAAAAAATATATTTTTTATTTATTACTTTTTATATATATATATAATATTATTATTATTATAGGGCCCAGAGGTCCCCAGGGCCCCCCGATGCCAACCCTTTTTATACAAATCTTTTAAAATTTTTAATATTATTATTATTATTTTTTTTTTTTATTATATATAGATATATTTTTATTAAAGGGCTCAGAGGTCCCCAGGGCCCCATGTGTCAAACCCCCTTTTTTTTATAAATGTTTTTTTATTTTTGTTTATATAAATTTATTTTTTATTTTTTATTAAAGGGCCCAGAGGCAAATTTGCACCGGACGGGCGCATGTCTGGGCTTATTTTTAGGCTCGGCATAAGCCGGTTGGGCCAGTATATCTCAGGAAGTTGGGCTGGGGTAGTTGTGAGCATGCTCACAAGGAAGCAATCAGACACCGAGGTCACTGAGCATGCTCCGTGGATGATAGGCCGGGCGTAAGTGTCTGATCCAGGCTTAGACCATCATTTGCATAAGGTCACACCCACTTCCACTTCCACCTACTTGCGCCTTCACATTTAAAGCGGAGCTCCAGCCACGGTAAAAATTTTTTTTAAAGTCAGCAGCTACTAACAGTGTAGCTGCTGACTTTAAATAAAGACACTTACCTGTCCTAGGCGCCCGCGCTGATGGGCCCCCCGATGCCGGTCCCACGATCGCTCCGGGTCCCGCGCCGCCATTCACAATATGGGAAACAGGCAGTGAAGCCGTACGGCTTCACTGCCCGTTTCCTACTGCGCCTCCGCGAGTCTCACGCTGGCTTGTGAATGGGCGCGCTGCTCTCTGAGAACACACACAGTTCCCAGGAAGCAGCGCGCCCATTCACAAGGAGAAGAAGAAGAAGAAAACACACCGCGGATTAGGAAGAGGCAGATTACGGACTTCCGCATAGCAACAGCTATTTCGGGTGAGTATTTTTTTTTTCAGGTTTTTATTTTTTATTTTTTTCAAACAACATTGTAAAATGTTGTTATACTGGGTGGAGCTCCGCTTTAAGTTACGTCGTTGCTAAGTTAGGAGCAAGTGCTTGGTGAATACTGTACTTGCCTCTCAAGGTTGCGTCGGCATAACGTATATGGGCTAAGTTACACCGGCACAAAGATGCGCCCATCTACCTGAATTCTACCCATCTACCATTGGGCCAGATTCAGGTAGATGGGCGTTTCTTTACTTTGGAGTAACGTTTCTCATTTACGTTACTCCGCCGACACTTTTGGCGCAAGTACTGTAATTCACATAGCACTTGCTCCTAAACTTGCGCCGGAGTAATGAAAATGCGCTGGCGTAACCCGACGCAAGTGGAAGTGGGTGTGATCATATGTAAATGATGGGCGGAGCCCAGCGCAGAGGCTTACGTTCAGCGCATCATCCACGGAGCATGCGCAGTAAGTGAGGCTTCACTCGCCCCCTTGTGCGCATGCTCACAACTTCCGTCGGCACCACTTCACGGGAAACGTCAGCGCAATGCGTTCCGTTGGGCGTTTAAATGCGCCCGTAGATGCGCCATTCCGGCACTAAAGTATATCCTGTTCCCCCTCCCCGCAGTGAAGTTACTTTTGTTCTGAGATGGCTGCTCCCGTTCCCCGCAAACACACAGGAGAAAGCTGAACTTTAAAGGCCAGGAGCTGTCAGCCGTCATCTCGGCTATGGAGACCTATGATGTCTTCCTTCATGGCTGTAAAAGTTGACAGACAAGCAGGGACAGAGGTGTTGTCCTGCAAGTGGGGGTGCTCAGCTAGCTCTTATCGTCGGTAACGCTGCTGTAGCTGCTCTCCTGCTGACCTGTGGCCGTCTGGAGTAAAGATAAAGCAGCTATTTGTAGAAATAACTTTGCGCCGAACGGACGAGATACGCGCGGCGCATGTAGCCAGCGTATGGTGCTAATCCGTTCGCGAATCCGGAAATCTCCCTCATTTGCATATTTGCAGGGGAAATCAATAGGCGCGACTGATGCGCCAAGCGAAATTATGTGCTGACGAGACTCTGGCGTCGGAAAGTTAAGCCGATCGGAAATGGCCCGTTTTCTGTCGCATCTAGTTTGGTGGGTACGGCCACATAGAAACGACGGCGCATCTTCACAGTTACGCGGCGCATATCGAATTACTCCAGCGCAAGTCTTGCTGAATCTGGCCCTTTATGTCCTTTTTATGCCCCCTTTCATTCAATTATTTATAACCAGGGCAGGACTTAGGGTGGTGGGGGCCCCTGTGCTTAAGTGTTGAAGGGGCCCCCTGGAGCGGGGGGTTGATCATAGTTGTTGAGCGGGGTGCGCATTAAAGTTGTTGAGCGGGGGGGGCGAATTGAAGTTGTTGAGCGGGGGGGCATTAAAGTTGTTGAGCGGGGGGGTGCGCATTAAAGTTGTTGAGCGGGGGGCGAATTGAAGTTGTTGAGCGGGGGGGCATTAAAGTTGTTGAGTGGGGGGTGACTCTCATCTGTGTCGGCTCTCTTCCCTTCAGCAGGCAGACATCCCCACACCGCTCCGGGAGAGTGCCTCTCGCCTGTGCCGACAGCCAGGGCCAGAGACTGTCAATGGCCCGGCTGTCGGCATTCTTCCCTTCAGCAGCCACAGTCCTCCACACACCGCTCCGGTTCCTCCTGCTTCCGTGCTGCCTCCTATTGCAGTGCGGGAAAATTAACCCTTTCGCGGGACTGCGGGAAGAAGCGGAAAGTCCCGCAGAATCCGTGCGTGTTGGGAGGTATGCGCAGGGCCGCCATCAGGAATTTTGGGACCCTTTACACAGCTTAAGGCAGGGGCCCCCTGGAGCAGAGAACCGGGGGGGGGGGGGTGGGTGCTGCCTCCTGAAATAGGGGTGTAGCCATCCGGGGCCCTGGGGCTCTCTGGGCCCTTTAATAAAAAGAAAAAAGAAACCTCTGGGCTCTTTAATAAAAAAATAAATACATAAATAAACATTTATAAAAAATATAAAGAAAATATAAATATAAATATAAAATATAAAAAATATAAAAAAAAGGGGGTTGCCATCTGGGGGCCCTGGAGACCTCTGGGCCCTTTAATAATAATAATTTTATTTATATATATATATATATAAACATATTTTTTTATAAGAAAATTAATAAAAAAAGGGAGGTTGCCATCCGGGGGCCCTGGGGACCTCTGGGCCTTTTAATATAAAAAAATATATATATAAACAAAATTAAAAAAATAAACATTTATAAAAAATAAAAAAAGGGGGGGTTACCACATGGGACCCTGGGGACCTCTGAGCCCTTTAATTATAATAAAAAATATATATAAAAAAATGTAAAAACATTTTTATAAAAAAAGGGGGGTTGACATCCGGGGGCCCTGGAGACCTCATACATATATATAAAAATATATAAAAAAACATATTTTTTTTATAAAAAAATAAATAAAAAAAGTGGGGGTTGCTGTCCGGGGGCCTGGGGGCCTCCAGGCCCCTGGGGACCTCCAGACCTCTAAAAAAAATAAAAAAAAATAAACATTTATAAAAAATACATAAAAAAGGGAGGTTGCCATCCGGGGGCCCTGGGGACCTCTGGGCCTTTTAATAATAAAAAAAAAAAATATAAACAAAATTAAAAAAATAAACATTTATAAAAAATAAAAAAAAGGGGGGGTTACCACATGGGGCCCTGGGGACCTCTGAGCCCTTTAATAAATATATATATATATATATATATATATATATATATATATATATATATATATATATAAATGTAAACAAAAATATAAAACAAGGGAGTTTGCCACCCGGGGGCCCTGGAGACCTCTGGGCCCTTTAATAATAATAATTATATATATAAATAAATATGTAAAAAGAACATATTTATTTTAATAAAAAATAAATAAAAAAAGTAGGGGTTGCTGTCCGGGGCCCTGGGGGCCCCCTATTGGGCGGGGCCCATGGGCTTGAGCCCAGTCAAGCCCAATGGTAAGTCCGGCCCTGCATATATATATATATATATATATATATATATATATATATAAATATAAAAAAAACATATTTTTTTATAAAAAAATAAATAAAAAAATCCTTTTTTTATTTATTTTTTATGAAAAAAAAATATGTTTTTTTTTTAATATTTATTTATATATATATATATATATATATATATATATATGCAGGGCCGGACTTACCATTGGGATTGAAGCTAAACTGACTAGCCTGCCTGCTCTATCTAGATATATAAAAAGACTATCTCTCTGTCTCTCTGACTGCTTTCATGAACAAGCCGGAACACACTACACGAGGCCGCCCAGCAGGCGGCCTTATATAATGTGGGGCATGTGCTAAAGCCCTGAGCCATAATTGGCCAAAGCCACCCAGGCTTTGGCCAATTATGGCTCTTGGTTTTTTGGCCAAGCATGCGGGACGAACAGCACACTTGGCCAATCATCAGCGCGCAATGCCACATTGAATTATGGGCCGTTTTGCGTCACTCGAATTTGGCGCGAACGACCGCTTTTGTTTGAATTTCGTCGAACGTACGAACAGACAATGTTCGAGTCGAACATATGTTCGTATCGAACGTGAAGCTCATCCCTAATCCACATTCATATGTGGCAAAATGGCAGTATGATCTAGGTCAGTGGTTCTCTAGCTTAGTCCTCAAGTACCTCCTGTACCTCCTGCCAATTTATGTAAATATTTTATATACATATATCCAGAGCTTTTTTTCTCAGAAAATAGGTACAGGAACTCAACCACGACCCCGTTCAGATTTCACAAACAGTAGAAGGGTCTTAAAGGGGCATTAAATACTAGAACTGCATTACATACAGAGTGCAGAGTTCAGGGGGTTACAAAGCTGTCACTTGTAAACACAGAAACCAGACTTCTGTGTTTACAAGTGATTGTGGTGAGCAGGCACCAAAGGGTCTGAGCCAGAGGTGGTGGAACTGAGTTCCCCCAAGTTCCCCCTGAAAAAAAGCCCTGCATATATCCCCACTTGGATCGGTTCGAATTAGAATCAATTCAAAGCCAATCAAACTGCTCAGACATCCCTCGCTCTTAAGATTGATGCCAAGTAGGCTTTTCTTATTTTTTTGTATTGTTCTTAGTTGTCTTCTGCAGGGCTTTTTTTCTGGGGGAACTTGGTGGAACTCAGTTCCACCACCTTTGGCTCAGACCCTTTGGTGCCTGCTCACCACAATCACTTGTAAACACAGAAGTCTGGTTTCTGTGTTTACAAGTGCCAGCTCTTCACTCTGTGTGTAACCCCCCTGAACTCTGCACTCTGTATTAGTGCAATTCTGGTATTTAATGCCCCTTTAAGACCCTTCTACTGTTTGTGAAATCTGAACGGGGTCGTGGTTGAGTTCCTGCACCTATTTTCTGAGAAAAAAAGCTCTGGTCTTCTGCCACAACAATATAAACCAAACAAAAAACATATTAATATAAATTGAATAATTGCAGAAATCATGGAAAGATTTCTCAATAGCGGGTGAGTAAAAGTGTTATTAGGTATGCTCCACCAAGGAACCTGAAATTCTTTAGCAATTTTATTAGAACTGATGAGGTTTTCCTTCAACAGTTATTGTGATTCAACTGTAAGTGGTGATATTTTATTGAATAAAGGAGATATCAAAGAGTCCCAACTGCCAAGATCGGTTTGTTCGATGTCCATAGATTCTTGATTTATCTGGATATTGGCATAAATGTCTTCCTCTGCGATCAACAGTCCATCTGTCAGGTTCACACACCAGCCTGTGATAGGTTCACACCCCAGCCTGTGATAGGTTCACACACCAGCTTGTGATAGGTTCACACCCCAGCCTGTGATAGGTTCACACACCAGCCTGTGATAGGTTCACACCCCAGCCTGTGATAGGTTCACACACCAGCCTGTGATAGGTTCACACCCCAGCCTGTGATAGGTTCACACACCAGCCTGTGATAGGTTCACACACCAGCCTGTGATAGGTTCACACACCAGCCTGTGATAGGTTCACACACCAGCCTGTGATAGGTTCACACCCCAGCCTGTGATAGGTTCACACCCCAGCCTGTGATAGGTTCACACCCCAGCCTGTGATAGGTTCACACCCCAGCCTGTGATAGGTTCACACACCAGCCTGTGATAGGTTCACACCCCAGCCTGTGATAGGTTCACACCCCAGCCTGTGATAGGTTCACACCCCAGCCTGTGATAGGTTCACACACCAGCCTGTGATAGGTTCACACCCCAGCCTGTGATAGGTTCACACACCAGCCTGTGATAGGTTCACACACCAGCCTGTGATAGGTTCACACACCAGCCTGCGACAAGGGAACATCTAATAAATCCGGTTCTAGCAGTAATAGAAACGGTGTCATTATCTGAATCATGGGTAGAGATCTTAAAGGATCATGTGATTACAGTAGATAAGGCAGTGTGCCGCTAATGATGTGTGCCCATAAAAGCTTACAGTAATGGTTTAATGCAATGGGAGACACTAGTGGATACCAAATTGGGGATAGAGTAATGTTACAGGATTCTCTGGATTTCCTAGGGCAACGTGGAAGGGCCCTTATGTAGTTATAGATAAAATTGGACCCTCAGTTTACTTATTAGACTTGGGAGAGGATAGGTCAAATCATGTCAAATCAAAGCATTTAAAGGAAAAATGGATTTGATAGAAGAGGGCATTGTCTATCTTTCTTCCTGAGATTGTCTTTCATGTTTCCTGGAGTAAAACAAATCTCTGAAGACTACACCAAAATGAAGACATAACCCCCCCCCCCATATATGTAGTATATGTTATGTGTTTATATACATGTTGTGTACATTTACAGTATCCCACAAAACGCAATCAAACATAGGCTCCTAGGTCGAGGTATAGGGGTAAAAAGACATGACAAATCAATTGCAATAACAAAACCAACAGATAAATAGCAATGGAACAGCAAGGAGGAACCTCAATGTGAGTATCACAGACACAGCGTTGGACAGTCTAGAGATAATAAGTGTAGCCCTGTTGTTGATTTCAGCTCCTTTAAGAGAAAAGATATTGCAGCTGCAGGTGGAGCCGGAGAGCACAGCTTTGTGGGGATTGTAGACACAGCCACTGAGGAATTACAAATGAAAACGGATAATTAGACTACAGTTCCCAGAGTGCTACAGGAGAAAGACAGGAAGTGATGTCAGGCACAGACAGGACGTTCCGGGTGAGAGGGGAGTCGGATGTGAGGAGACAGGGAGAACAGACTGCTGTCGCTTGGGGGTGCCGCCTGTTTGTGGAGAGACTGTGCTGACTTGTCACACGTGCCTTCCTGAAGTGACATCTGCTACACAGGGTAAACGGCTGTTTGTTCCTGGCTGGAAGAGGATCCTCTGGAGCTGTGAGTAAGGTGCCACCCTGCTGAGAGGACACTGCGGGGGCGACTCGGCCCGGACGGACGCCAAATTTGATGACCAGAACCCCTGATGACATCAGACTCCAGCTCCTATATGCAGCTCTTCATCGTAGAAGATAATTGCTGACATCCCTGCCGGCTACAGACGGACATCTCCCTCCGTGGATGGGTGAGAGGCCTCCGGCCCGTTGTCATTAACCATACACACAGATTTTTACCGTTCATATTGGGCCCCAACGTTGGCTAGCTGAAGAAACTACCACTGGCCAGTGGGTTAGGTACCCGGGTACATTGGGACTAAGTATATATATATATATAAGTTCACAGTTAGAATAACCGCATTTATCGTTCATCACTGTTATGCTGGTGTCTCATATGCAGTCTCTGTGTTATGCTGTGTAGAGATAAATGTTGATGTTGTATATTGCTATTCAGATTATTATATATATATAGTAAATAGTTATTTAAACTCTCACAAGGTGTGCTGGTGTGCTGTGGATTTATTATTTGTGGTGTGTCACAGAGGTAAAACAGAAGACCCGATCATCCAGCGGCTCCTTCGGGGGTGAGCGCTACACGTGGGGGTTCTCGTCCGGGATCTTTTCTGATACCTCTCGCAAAGTGATAACCACACAAACGAGCCAGCAATGGATCCAAACACAGCAGCAGAGTGGTGCGAGGAACAAAATGGCCAATTAGGGCTGAGTGTAGTAATGGACATTCCTGCTGACAAATGGACAGAGGAACAGATCCGTCAAGCAGTAACTACACTAGCACCTGACCAGAAAGTGTTTGTAATAGACACAAAAATAGATCAAGAAATCTCCCATACCTATGCCCTACTAGAATGGAAGAAAGGAGTCCCAACCTGCTTCCAGGGTGATAGCATCCAGCTAACCGGAGAAGTTAAAGCACGGTTACTCCCTCTAGTCACCTCAGCAAGTTGTTTGGAGGGACCAAGCCAGACCATGTCAGACACATTGGAAGTAACTACCACTTCTGTGCCAACCACTAACTACCCCCCAGCTTCCTTCTTCATGGACATAGGAAAACTGGTAGAGAGCGTTATAAAAATTTCCTCGCCCTCTGTGAACTATGGCTACAGGAAGTTGAGAATCTTTTCTGGAGTGCAGCCTGTACCTACTGGAGAAGAAGAGTATGAAACCTGGATGGAACAGGCTATGCAAGCACTGGAAGAATGGGATGTTCCAGAGGCTCAAAAGAAACAGCGCATTACTGAAAGTCTGAAAGGCGTTGCAACAGAAGCCATCCGAAATTTGAAATTCAGTCAGGAGTCTTGTACAGCATATGACTATCTTCGCATGTTGCAAGATGAGTTTGGGCGCACAGAGAAAGGTACAGATTTAATCTTCCTCTTTGAACACATGTTTCAACGGGAAAATGAGCAGCTTTCCGAGTATATTCGACGACTAAACAAAATGCTATACCAGATTGTACTAAAGAAAGGAATAGAGCCCAGGGATATGGATCAAGTAAGAATGAAACAGATCCTGAGAGGCGCTCTGAGTTCTGACCCTATCTGGATCCAGTTGAAAACTTTACAAGGAGGTACCTCTTTGCGATACTCTGATCTCATTAAGATGGTAAGGGAGGAAGAGGCTATCCTAGAGGAGAAAAAGAAGGGCTCAGGATTTTCATTTCCTGCTGAGGTTCGAATGCTCAATGTGTCGAATGGGAATTCAGAAATAGAGAAATTAAAGGCGCAAGTTTCCCAGCTGACGCAAATGCTAACCCTATTGTCTGCAGGTGTCAAGTCGCCCCTTGAAAAAGTCACGTCAGAACCAGTTCCTGATTCTACCACTCAGGTGGTGCCTATCAAGAAACCGTCAAACAGCTGCTATAACTGTGGAGGAGTGGGTCATTACCGAAGTATCTGTCCGAGCCCATCGAATTCAAGAGGAAGTTATCTACCGGCGGGAAACTACAGAGGGCCCCAGTGAGGGAGCAAACTGGGTGCCCAACTACTGAAGACTGCTCTGATTCCCAGGATACCAATAAGAGGCCCAAGTCTTTACCCAGAGCCCCCCCTGCTACGACAAAAAGATCTCCTCCCTTGGTGTCTGGTCCTGTGTCACAGGGAAGCAATGCACACCCACAACCTAAACCCCAGTTAGGGGGAAGAAAACAACCACCACGAGCTAGGAAGAAGGCTGGAGTGCAGTCGACTGGGTCTATGCCTTCTACTACTCCGAAGAAGTTCCCTGACAAGTTGATAGGTCCTTCACCCATTATCCCAGTTCAAGTAGAAGGGGTTTACACGAAGGCTCTCCTCGATTCAGGTGCTCAAGTAACACTGATTTACCGGGACTTCTACCAGAAGCATTTGAAGCATCTACCCCTGATGGAGTTAGAGGATCTCGAAATCTGGGGTATTGGGACTCAGAAGCTTCCATATGATGGGTGTCTACAAGTGAAGCTGGAGTTCAGTTCGGCAACTGTTGGGCAACCAGGGGTCTGTGACGCCTTGGCCATTGTATGTCCCCGCCCACCAGGAGCTAATCGGAGTTCTATAATAGTGGGGACAAATACTGACTTGGTGAGACGCCTTATAACTCCGTTAGTGACGGAAGAGAGTTCTACTTCTGAGGAGATGCACCCGATGTTGCGGCCAATCTACCAGCGGATTATACAAGAACAGAGGGCCCCTGCAGAAGTGGGACGGCTTTGGAGATTAGAAAGAGCGGAGAAGGTCTTACAGCCAGGAGAAATGACTAGTTTCCGGGCCTCAGTCAAGTTGAATTGGTCACAACCAGGCCCCTATGTGGTCCTGGAAACTGATCCCAGAAATGAGAAGAGATCTGGAGTGGAATTGGTGCCGGAGATAATATCCACCAGAGCCCTACAGCGGGCCCGTGGGAGAGTCTCTGTAAGTGTATGCAATGTGTCAGACTACCCAGTGACCTTGAAGGCACGGATGCCGATTGGACAAGTGGCCACTGCCACACCCCTCTCACCCACTGAATTGGTGGAGGGAGTAGACAGAGAGATCCCAGCTGAACGGTTCTATCCTAAAGACGCTCCAATCTCGCCTGAGTGGAAGAAGCAAATTCAATCTCAACTCCTCAAGCGGCGGGATTTGTTCTCCAAGGATGAGTTTGATGTGGGATGTGCCAAGAGCACTCGACACCACATTCGCCTCCAAGATGACAAGCCCTTTCGAGAAAGGTCACGGCGAGTCCCATTGGGAGATCTAGATGACCTAAGGGAACAACTGGCTGAATTGAAAAGGACCAGGATAATCCAAGAATCCAGGAGTCCTTATGCCTCACCCATTGTGGTAGTTCGCAAGAAAAACGGTTCCATCCGTTTGTGCATAGACTACCGCACACTCAACCAAAGAACCATTCCCGACCAATACACTACTCCTCGAATAGAAGATGCCTTACAGTGTCTGTCTGGAGCAAAGTGGTTTAGTGTACTTGACCTGCGAAGTGGGTATCACCAGATACCCATGCATCCTGAAGATAAAGAGAAGACTGCTTTCATCTGTCCACTGGGATTCTTTGAGTTTAATAGAATGCCCCAAGGCCTCGCAGGAGCCCCAGCAACTTTCCAACGACTAATGGAAAAGACGGTGGGAGACATGAACCTGATTGAGGTACTAGTGTATCTGGATGACCTAATAGTCTTCGGAAGAACACTGGAAGAACATGAGCAGCGGTTGGAAAAGGTCTTGAAGCGGCTGCATGAAGAAGGATTGAAACTTTCCTTGGAGAAGTGTCAATTCTGTCTGCCTTCAGTCACGTACCTGGGACATGTTGTTTCAGCAGAAGGCATATCAACTGATCCTAAGAAGTTGGAAGCTGTGGCTTCATGGCCGAGACCTCGTAATATTACTGAACTCCGGTCCTTCCTGGGATTCTGCTCATACTATAGAAGGTTCGTAGAGGGATTTGCCAAGATAGCTCAGCCTCTGAACAAACTTCTAAGAATGGAAGGAGCAGAAGATGAATCAATGCCCTTTGAGCTGGGTTCATCAGCCCACGGGCCTAGGAAGCCTCGTGAATCAATCCAGGAGGAATGGACCGACCAATGTGAAAGGGCTTTCCTCCGATTGAAAGGAAGTCTAACACAGGCTCCTGTCCTTGCCTACGGTGATCCTGCCAAACCTTATGAACTACATGTGGATGCTAGCAGAGAAGGGCTAGGAGGAGTACTATACCAGGAATATGATGGCCTCCTGAGACCGGTGGCATATGTGAGTCGGGGTCTCACCCCTTCTGAGAAGAATTATCCCACTCACAAGTTGGAGTTCCTGGCCTTGAAGTGGACAGTGGTGGACAAACTAAAAGACTACCTGTACGGGGCCAAGTTCGTGGTCAGAACCGACAACAATCCACTCACTTACATTCTCACTACGGCAAAACTGGATGCCACTGGGCACAGGTGGTTGGCTGCCCCGTCAGGATTCCGCTTCAGCCTCAAATATCGCCCTGGGGTCAATAACCAAGACGCGGATGCTTTGTCCAGAAGACCCTATAGCACAGGGGTCCCAGAAACAGAGTGGACTCAATTGACTCCAGATGGAGTTCAAGCCCTATGCCAAGGGGTGGAATACCGAACCAAAGGAGTGATTGGAGCAGAGGCCATAGGAGTCATGGCTGCCGGTGTCCCTAAAATGTATTGTAACCCTACACAGCTGAGGAGTGAGGGCCTGCCTACTTTCACGAAGAAGGACCTGAGAGTAGATCAGGCTGAAGATCCTCTGATTGGGTTAACTCTAAGAGCAATGAAAGCGGGTCAAAGAGGGCTCCTACTAATTGATTCACCAAAAGAGGCTCGTCTGGTCCACAAAGAGTGGGAACGGCTGAAACTGCTGGACGGGGTGGTCTACCGAAGGGGCCCCTCGGATGATTTGGAAGAAAAGCAGCAGTTGTTCCTCCCAGAGAAGCATAGAGAAAATGTACTGAGAGCTTTGCATGATGACCATGGTCACTTAGGATCAGAAAGAACTTTCAAACTGGTCCGAGACAGATTCTATTGGCCCTGCATGAGATCTGAAGTTGAAAGTTACTGCCATTCCTGTCTAAGATGTATCCAGAGGAAAACTTTACCTTCGAGGAATGCTCCAATGAGCCATCTACAGAGTCAAGGACCCATGGACCTGGTGTGCATTGACTTCCTGTGCCTAGAGCCTGACACTAGTGGACAGGGAAACATCTTGGTGGTGACAGATCACTTTACCCGTTATGCTCAAGCTTTTCCAACCAAAGATCAACGTGCTCCTACTGTAGCCAAAGTCCTAGTGGAAAAGTTCTTCGTTCATTATGGTCTACCTCAGAGGATCCATTCTGATCAAGGCAGAGACTTTGAAAGTCGGCTCATCAGGCAGCTCTTGGATCTATTGGGGATTCAGAAGTCGAGGACCTCCCCCTATCACCCCCAGGGTGATGCACAACCGGAGAGATTCAATCGTACTCTACTCAACATGTTGGGAACACTGTCGACCAGGAGGAAAAAGCACTGGAGTCGGCATATCTCTACCATTGTGCATGCTTACAATAGCACAGAAAGTGATGCTACCGGATACTCACCGTACCGCCTCATGTTTGGAAGAGAAGCCCGATTGCCAGTAGATTTAGCTTTTGGCCTCTCCCTTGACCAGACGTCTATTGCGTCTCATCAGGGCTATGTGGATAGACTCAGGAAGAACCTGGCTTCTGCATTTGAGAAGGCCCGTTTGACCTCTGAGGGTAGAGAACGAAGAAACAAACGAAACTATGACCTGAGGGTTCGGGTACAGGACCTACAGCCAGATGATCAAGTTTTGTTGAGAAATTTGGGTGCGTCTGCAAGACACAAGCTAGCTGATAGATGGAGTTCTCAGATCTACATTGTCTGTAAACAATTACCTGGCCTGCCAGTGTACCAGATTCGACCAGAGGGAAAGACCGGGCCACTGAAGAATTGGCATCGGAATCATCTCCTACCTCTGAATGAAGCTGTGCGGGTACCAGATAGAGATGAGTCTCCTTCACCCATTCCATCCACTTCCCGTCAAGCACCTGTTACCCGGTCACAACAGCCACCTTCTACAAGAGAAAGTGAGGACGACAGCGATGAGGAAGATGTGTGTCCGAGTTGGATGTGGCCATCTGAACCTATGGATGTCCATCCAACTATTATGGCTCCTGAGCAGGACTTTAGCAATTTGAGACCGGATGCCCCTGAATTTGTGCCTCAAACAAACGAGGATATGCCCATGGAAGATAATTCTGTACCTTCTCAAGTGGAAAGTCTCTTGCCAGAAACCTCAGTGCTAGAGGATGCTCTTGTTCAGCCAGTCGAAGAGGAAACTGAATTCTCTCAGCCAACACTTCAAGTAGAAGGGGACTCCGCAGATGAGGGCCCATCATGGCTTTTAGAATCAAGGTCCAAACGACCAGTGCGACCCCCTCAGAGACTCACTTATGACTCACCAGGGAATAGCACAGAGGAAGCTGTAACTACTGTGCGAAGATCACCCGAGGTGTCCACCTTGACCACAGAAGTATCAAAGGACTTGTGTCCAACTCAGGCCATCAGCACACCTTGGTGGAGTGTCCCTCTACCCACCCCACTTGCTAGACGCTGTCATAAACTGCATCTATCTGCACGCAGTAAAGGTTTTCAAGTAGTTTAGTATAAACTTTATATGTGCCTTTATATTGTATATGCTGTCTGTAGAACCTACAAACGCAGTTTACCCTTTGGAGGGACCCAAAGACTTTAAGTAGGGGGAGAATGTAGCCCTGTTGTTGATTTCAGCTCCTTTAAGAGAAAAGATATTGCAGCTGCAGGTGGAGCCGGAGAGCACAGCTTTGTGGGGATTGTAGACACAGCCACTGAGGAATTACAAATGAAAACGGATAATTAGACTACAGTTCCCAGAGTGCTACAGGAGAAAGACAGGAAGTGATGTCAGGCACAGACAGGACGTTCCGGGTGAGAGGGGAGTCGGATGTGAGGAGACAGGGAGAACAGACTGCTGTCGCTTGGGGGTGCCGCCTGTTTGTGGAGAGACTGTGCTGACTTGTCACACGTGCCTTCCTGAAGTGACATCTGCTACACAGGGTAAACGGCTGTTTGTTCCTGGCTGGAAGAGGATCCTCTGGGGCTGTGAGTAAGGTGCCACCCTGCTGAGAGGACACTGCGGGTGCGACTCGGCCCGGACGGACGCCAAATTTGATGACCAGAACCCCTGATGACATCAGACTCCAGCTCCTATATGCAGCTCTTCATCGCAGAAGATAATTGCTGACATCCCTGCCGGCTACAGACGGACATCTCCCTCCGTGGATGGGTGAGAGGCCTCCGGCCCGTTGTCATTAACCATACACACAGATTTTTACCGTTCATATTGGGCCCCAACGTTGGCTAGCTGAAGAAACTACCACTGGCCAGTGGGTTAGGTACCCGGGTACATTGGGACTAAGTATATATATATATATAAGTTCACAGTTAGAATAACCGCATTTATCGTTCATCACTGTGTTATGCTGGTGTCTCATATGCAGTCTCTGTGTTATGCTGTGTAGAGATAAATGTTGATGTTGTATATTGCTATTCAGATTATTATATATATATAGTAAATAGTTATTTAAACTCTCACAAGGTGTGCTGGTGTGCTGTGGATTCATTATTTGTGGTGTGTCACAGAGGTAAAACAGAAGACCCGATCATCCAGCGGCTCCTTCGGGGGTGAGCGCTACATAAGCAACAATCAGGATGTGTCACCACCAACAGGGCCAGATCTGGCAACCGTCGTTGAGGGTGAGTTCAGCCAAATATCCCATACTTTATGAAACTTTTTAGGGCACCCACGGGAGAGGCAAGTCATTCTGTAAAGATTTCCAACACTGAAGGGATGGGGGTCTATACGACTTCCAATAGCTTTCCTGGCATTGAAGAATAACAGACCAGGTAAGGTCCTTATTGCCCTTGTAAATGCTAAGGGGTTCACCAGACCTAGGAGGCAAACTGCGACCCTCTGAGGAATAGAGATAGTGGTTAGAGAGGGAATAAAATGGGTGACTACAGACCAGAAATCTCGAACATGGGAGCATGGCCAAAACACATAAGAAAAATCGTCCAGAATTCCTGCACAACACCAAGAATTTGGCATGACCGTTGGGTAAAATCTATCTAAGCATTGCTGCGTGAGATAGGCCATATGTAATATTTTAAACTGGATAAGCCTATCCCTCCTGGCAACCAACTGCAAGATCTTTTATTTGCAGATATCATCTCAATCTTCTCCATCCAATTCTGGCATTTCGATTTCAGAAGGTCAATGGGAATATAAACCAAGCAAAAGAGCCTGGTGCCTCATACACACGATCACTTTTTGTGATGAAAAAAAATGTAATTCTATTTGCCTTGAGGCTGCTTTTAGCTGGTTACTTGTTAGTAAAAGACGATTCCTGCTTTTTTGTCTGTTACAGCGTGATGAATGTGCTTACTCCATTATGAAGTGTAAGGTTGCGGACCTTATGTTGCCATCTCAGAGGGAGCAGAAGATGAAACCTCTGCGGGAGGCCTTGCAGAAGGGTCTGTGCAATGCGTTCCCAGAACCGGGGGGATTAACAAAACCTGGCTCTGGACAATGTCTTGCTGAGGCTTCGGTGAGTCACAGAAGGAGCGGTGGAGAAGGTGGCCATCTGACCGATGTTTTTTAGTCCGCAGCCCCAAGGTCTGACCGGTTCCAGCAACCATCGCCAGCGTCTGGTTTACATGGTCCGGGAATACCTAGGGGCAAGATCCGACTTGGACAACTTCCCCACCGAAAATCATCTGGCTTACTGGGTCTTGAGGATGGATCACTGGCCAGAGCTTGCACAGTACGCAATTGAGCTACTGGCTTGCCCTGCATCCAGTGTTCTTTCAGAACACACATTCAGTGCTGCTGGAGGCTTTGTGACCGATCACAGGGTGCACCTCCCCACCGACTCTGTTGATCGACTGACCTTCATCAAAATGAATCAGGCTTGGATCAACACCAGCTACCAAGCACCTGATGCTGATGTTACTGAATAATATTTTTTTGTTGAAATGTCGGATCCCTTTTAGACTGCGTATGCTGATGCTGAGTGACTGTCCTCTTATGCTGTTGATGGAATATCCTTCTCCTCCTCACTTTTCTTGCTGATAGCTAGTAGGAAATGTTGTGTTTCTGGGCTCCGCCACCAGTGCCTAAGGCACAATTTTTCTGCCCCTGTTTAACAGGGGCGCCTAATAACTATTTTTTAAGCAAAACTTTGCACGTGGCTCTTTGTTGTGCTCCAATTGGAGTTATTGTGAGGGGTTGCAGTGTTGTGTTAGGCCCAAGGCACAATTTTTCTGCCCCTGTTTAACAAGGGCGCCTAATATCAATTTTTGATGCAATACGTTGCACGTGGCTTTTTTTTGTGCTCCAATTGGAGTTATTGTGAGGGGTTGCAGTGTTGTGTTGTTTTCTACAATTTTTCTTTCACAAAACAATAATGGCCCCCCACCACCGCTAAAATATTCAACATATTGTTGCCACACAGCACGTGCGCAAGCAGTATTAAATTACTTTTTTTATAGTACTCTCATGTTGTGCAGGGACATTTATAAACACGTGCCACTACTATAGACAGCCAGCAGGTGTGATATTTAAAGTAATTTTTTTTTCACTTTAAAGGGGTTGTAAAGGTACACGTTTTTTTACCTTAATGCATCCTATGCATTAAGGTAAAAAAACATCTTACAGCACCGGCCCCCCCCCGAGGCCCCGTTGTACTTACCTGACCGTTCGAAACTCCCGGGCGCGTCCACGTCGTCCTCTTCAGTTCCCAGCCTGGCCGTTGATTGGCTAGGCTGGGCGGATTGATAGCAGCGCAGCCATTGGCTAGCGCTGCTGTCAATCAGAGCGGATGACGCGGCGCGCCGGGGGGCGGAGCCGAGTGATACAGTCGGCGGCTATGGCCGCCGCTGTATCACGGGAGTGCGCTCGCAAAAGCTTTCCTCCGTGCGAGCGCTTCGCATGAAGAGGGAAAGCTTTTGCGAGGAGGAGCCCAGATAGCCGCCGAGGGACCCCAGAAGACAGCTTTCCGGGCCACTCTGTGCAAAACGAACTGCACAGTGGAGGTAAGTATCACATGTTTGTTATTTTTTTTTTAAAAAGCTCTGACTTTAGTGTCCCTTTAAGCATCATTAAAATGGCTGCTCTGGAAAAAACGGCAGTTTGTTAAAACTTTTTTTTCAATTGATACATGTTCCCTGGGGCAAGACCCGGGTTCTGAAAGACGTTTTCCAACATTAAATTGAATATTGGTCTTTAAAATGATCGTTTTTGAATTTGAACGTTCGGGTCCCATAGACTTCAATGGGGTTCTAAATGTTCGCGCGAACCCACGGTCTGTTCGATTGTTCTGGTGCGAACCGAACCCGGGGGTGTTCGGCTCATCCCTAGTGGCCAGTAGAAGCAGAAAATGCCCCAGAGTCAATGGGAGTAGACAATGCCCCAAGCTTATTGGTCAGTGGAAGCAAAAAAAAAAACATAGCACCTGTGGCCAATGGGAGGAGAAATAGTGCCCCATCATAGGTATTGATGGGAGGAATAAAGTTTGTCAAACAGGTCAGCAACATGGCAAAATCTTAAATACTTGTCAGTTTATTGGCACATCAAATGAAAATCCAACAGAACAGGCATGCTAATGCTTTTCAGCCACACTGGCAGTGGCGGTGTGTCCATAGTGGGCGCAAGAGCGCCGCCCCCTCTCTCCCCTGCACCTGTCACTCAAGTCAACAATACATAGATTCATGCATTGCATGATTCTATGTATTAGCGCCAGCGCCGCTGCCGCCCACTATTCAGATAGCCGGCCCCCTGGTGATCGCCATCTGAATAACAGCAGTTACTTGGTTTTGGAAGTGTCTAATCGGCTTACACGCACAGGGTGTGAGTTCCCTGGTTAACACTGACACGCGTCTCAGCCAATCAGGTTCACCGGGTCTGGTTAGCTGAAGTGACATCTAGGGCAGGATAAGACTTTGAGGGAGAGTGGAGGGAGGATGGTTGACTCGTTGTGCCGGGCGGGGGGGCAATCTGGTGGTATTTGAGGGGGCAATCTGGCGGCAATTGATGGGCACAGTGGCGACAATTGATAGCACAGTGGCTGCGTTTGATGGCATGGCACAGTGGCTGCGTTTGATGGCATGGCACAGTGGCTGCGTTTGATGGCATGGCACAGTGGTGACAATTGATGGCACAGTGGCGACAATTGATGGGCACAGGGGCTTCATTTGATGGCACATTGGCGACAATTGATGGGCACAGTGATGACAATTGATGGGCACAGTGGCTGCGTTTGATGAAAACAGTGGCTGTGTTTGATGGGCACAGTGGCGTCAATTGATGAGCACAGTGACTGCATTTGATGGGCACAGTGAGGCTGCAATTGATGTTTTTTTTCCATTTGTTTTGACCCCCCAAAAATTTTAAGCACCAGCCACCACTGCACACTGGCCATAGTTACAGCTATGATTTTAAGCTGATGTGCAAATAAGCTCACATAAATTTCTTTCTGTGTAGCAAACCTTTTTGGTAGATTTTATACTGAATGGCCGACAGGGGCATTAGGCTGAGCACGGGCATTCCCCCTTTCGCGCATTGGGTGGAGAGATTGAGTACAGCAAGGTTTGCATTTGCTAGTGGGAGGAATAGTGCCCCATCGTTGGAGGCAGTGGGAGGAATATTGCCACATGGTTGACGTCAGTGGGAGGAATTATGCCCCACTTTTTGTTTTAGTGAAAGGAATAGTACTCCATTGTTGGTGTCAGTAGGAAGAATAGTGTTTTGTATCAGTTGGAGGATAAGTGGTCCAAGGGCCTGATAAAGGCAAGCAAAGGGCTGCATTCGACCCACTGGCCACAGTTTGGATACAAATGAGTTAGAAAATCCACACCTATTAGAACGTATAGTACAAATGTAGAATTACCATGCTGGGGGATAATATCCTACCCAGGGTGGAAGAATCTGTGACTTCCACATCGATATGCCTTCCTTCATTACTTGTTTCTATCCATAATCCTTAGAAAAACTTGGCAAATTTCTCTTCAATTTCTCAATTCCAATTCTATATTCTACACAGTAATGAGTAGAAGATGTGAGTGATAAAGAAAATATGCTCATTGTGAAAAGGTTTTGAAAGATTAGTTGGAAGAAAAGAGTTACAAAGTAATGCCGCATACAGACGATCTGACATTCCGACAACAAAACTGTAGATTTTTTTCTGACGGATGTTGGCTCAAACTTGTCTTGCATACAGAAGGTCGCACAAATGTTGTCGGAAATTCCGAACGCCAAAAATGCAGTCGCGTATAACACGTATGACGGCACTATTGAAGGGAAGTTCAATATCAGTCGTGTTAGTAAAAGTTTGGTAAGAGACGATTTGCGCTTTTCAGCCTCATGCTTTTTAGTCCGTTACAGCGTGACGAATGTGCCATCTCCATTGAAAGCGCTAGTTTTACCAGACCGAGCGCTTGTGTCTCAAACTTGATTCAGAGCATGCTTGAAATTTTGTGCGTGGGAATTGGCTACATACGATCGGAATTTAGGAGAACAAATTTTGTGGTCGGAAAATTTAAGAACCAGCTCTCAAATTAAAAAAATATATATTTTTTATTTATTACTTTTTATATATATATATAATATTATTATTATTATAGGGCCCAGAGGTCCCCAGGGCCCCCCGATGCCAACCCTTTTTATACAAATCTTTTAAAATTTTTAATATTATTATTATTTTTTTTTTTTTATTATATATAGATATATTTTTATTAAAGGGCTCAGAGGTCCCCAGGGCCCCATGTGTCAAACCCCCTTTTTTTTATAAATGTTTTTTTATTTTTGTTTATATAAATTTATTTTTTATTTTTTATTAAAGAGCCCAGAGGCAAATTTGCACCGGACGGGCGCATGTCTGGGCTTATTTTTATTTTTGGCGTCGGAAAGTTAAGCCGATCGGAAATGGCCCGTTTTCTGTCGCATCTAGTTTGGTGGGTACGGCCACATAGAAACGACGGCGCATCTTCACAGTTACGCGGCGCATATCGAATTACTCCAGCGCAAGTCTTGCTGAATCTGGCCCTTTATGTCCTTTTTATGCCCCCTTTCATTCAATTATTTATAACCAGGGCAGGACTTAGGGTGGTGGGGGCCCCTGTGCTTAAGTGTTGAAGGGGCCCCCTGGAGCGGGGGGTTGATCATAGTTGTTGAGCGGGGGTGCGCATTAAAGTTGTTGAGCGGGGGGCGAATTGAAGTTGTTGAGCGGGGGGGCATTAAAGTTGTTGAGTGGGGGGTGACTCTCATCTGTGTCGGCTCTCTTCCCTTCAGCAGACATCCCCACACCGCTCCGGGAGAGTGCCTCTCGCCTGTGCCGACAGCCAGGGCCAGAGACTGTCAATGGCCCGGCTGTCGGCATTCTTCCCTTCAGCAGCCACAGTCCTCCACACACCGCTCCGGTTCCTCCTGCTTCCGTGCTGCCTCCTATTGCAGTGCGGGAAAATTAACCCTTTCGCGGGACTGCGGGAAGAAGCGGAAAGTCCCGCAGAATCCGTGCGTGTTGGGAGGTATGCGCAGGGCCGCCATCAGGAATTTTGGGACCCTTTACACAGCTTAAGGCAGGGGCCCCCTGGAGCAGAGAACCGGGGGGGGGGTGCTGCCTCCTGAAATTGAGAAGCACAGGGGGGGCTGCCGCAAATTGAGAAGCAGGGGGGGCCTTTACAAAAAAAAGAAGAAATAAAGAAAATATATATATATATATATATATATATATATATATATATATAGGGGTGTAGCCATCCGGGGCCCTGGGGCTCTCTGGGCCCTTTAATAAAAAGAAAAAAGAAACCTCTGGGCTCTTTAATAAAAAAATAAATACATAAATAAACATTTATAAAAAATATAAAGAAAATATAAATATAAATATAAAATATAAAAAATATAAAAAAAAGGGGGTTGCCATCTGGGGGCCCTGGAGACCTCTGGGCCCTTTAATAATAATAATTTTATTTATATATATATATATATAAACATATTTTTTTATAAGAAAATTAATAAAAAAAGGGAGGTTGCCATCCGGGGGCCCTGGGGACCTCTGGGCCTTTTAATATAAAAAAATATATATATAAACAAAATTAAAAAAATAAACATTTATAAAAAATAAAAAAAGGGGGGGGTTACCACATGGGACCCTGGGGACCTCTGAGCCCTTTAATAATAATAAAAAAAATATATAAAAAAATGTAAAAACATTTTTATAAAAAAAGGGGGGTTGACATCCGGGGGCCCTGGAGACCTCATACATATATATAAAAATATATAAAAAAACATATTTTTTTTATAAAAAAATAAATAAAAAAAGTGGGGGTTGCTGTCCGGGGGCCTGGGGGCCTCCAGGCCCCTGGGGACCTCCAGACCTCTAAAAAAAATAAAAAAAAAATAAACATTTATAAAAAATACATAAAAAAGGGAGGTTGCCATCCGGGGGCCCTGGGGACCTCTGGGCCTTTTAATAAAAAAAAAAAATATATAAACAAAATTAAAAAAATAAACATTTATAAAAAATAAAAAAAAGGGGGGGTTACCACATGGGGCCCTGGGGACCTCTGAGCCCTTTAATAAATATATATATATATATATATATATATATATATATATATATATATATATATATATATATATGGAAACAAAAATATAAAACAAGGGAGTTTGCCACCCGGGGGCCCTGGAGACCTCTGGGCCCTTTAATAATAATAATTATATATAAAAATAAATATGTAAAAAGAACATATTTATTTTAATAAAAAATAAATAAAAAAAGTAGGGGTTGCTGTCCGGGGCCCTGGGGGCCCCCTATTGGGCGGGGCCCATGGGCTTGAGCCCAGTCAAGCCCAATGGTAAGTCCGGCCCTGCATATATATATATATATATATATATATATATATATATATATATATATATATATATATATATAAATAAATATAAAAAAAACATATTTTTTTATAAAAAAATAAATAAAAAAATCCTTTTTTTATTTATTTTTTATGAAAAAAAATATGTTTTTTTTTAATATTTATTTATATATATATATATATATATATATATATATATATATATATATGCAGGGCCGGACTTACCATTGGGATTGAAGCTAAACTGACTAGCCTGCCTGCTCTATCTAGATATATAAAAAGACTATCTCTCTGTCTCTCTGACTGCTTTCATGAACAAGCCGGAACACACTACACGAGGCCGCCCAGCAGGCGGCCTTATATAATGTGGGGCATGTGCTAAAGCCCTGAGCCATAATTGGCCAAAGCCACCCAGGCTTTGGCCAATTATGGCTCTTGTTTTTTTGGCCAAGCATGCGGGACGAACAGCACACTTGGCCAATCATCAGCGCGCAATGCCACATTGAATTATGGGCCGTTTTGCGTCACTCGAATTTGGCGCGAACGACCGCTTTTGTTTGAATTTCGTCGAACGTACGAACAGACAATGTTCGAGTCGAACATATGTTCGTATCGAACGTGAAGCTCATCCCTAATCCACATTCATATGTGGCAAAATGGCAGTATGATCTAGGTCAGTGGTTCTCTAGCTTAGTCCTCAAGTACCTCCTGTACCTCCTGCCAATTTATGTAAATATTTTATATACATATATCCAGAGCTTTTTTTCTCAGAAAATAGGTACAGGAACTCAACCACGACCCCGTTCAGATTTCACAAACAGTAGAAGGGTCTTAAAGGGGCATTAAATACTAGAACTGCATTACATACAGAGTGCAGAGTTCAGGGGGTTACAAAGCTGTCACTTGTAAACACAGAAACCAGACTTCTGTGTTTACAAGTGATTGTGGTGAGCAGGCACCAAAGGGTCTGAGCCAGAGGTGGTGGAACTGAGTTCCCCCAAGTTCCCCCTGAAAAAAAGCCCTGCATATATCCCCACTTGGATCGGTTCGAATTAGAATCAATTCAAAGCCAATCAAACTGCTCAGACATCCCTCGCTCTTAAGATTGATGCCAAGTAGGCTTTTCTTATTTTTTTGTATTGTTCTTAGTTGTCTTCTGCCACAACAATATAAACCAAACAAAAAACATATTAATATAAATTGAATAATTGCAGAAATCATGGAAAGATTTCTCAATAGCGGGTGAGTAAAAGTGTTATTAGGTATGCTCCACCAAGGAACCTGAAATTCTTTAGCAATTTTATTAGAACTGATGAGGTTTTCCTTCAACAGTTATTGTAATTCAACTGTAAGTGGTGATATTTTATTGAATAAAGGAGATATCAAAGAGTCCCAACTGCCAAGATCGGTTTGTTCGATGTCCATAGATTCTTGATTTATCTGGATATTGGCATAAATGTCTTCCTCTGCGATCAACAGTCCATCTGTCAGGTTCACACACCAGCCTGTGATAGGTTCACACACCAGCCTGTGATAGGTTCACACACCAGCCTGTGATAGGTTCACACACCAGCCTGTGATAGGTTCACACACCAGCTTGTGATAGGTTCACACCCCAGCCTGTGATAGGTTCACACCCCAGCCTGTGATAGGTTCACACCCCAGCCTGTGATAGGTTCACACACCCTGTGAGCCACACCAGCCTGTGATAGGTTCACACACCAGCCTGTGATAGGTTCACACACCAGCCTGTGATAGGTTCACACACCAGCTTGTGATAGGTTCACACCCCAGCCTGTGATAGGTTCACACCCCAGCCTGTGATAGGTTCACACCCCAGCCTGTGATAGGTTCACACACCAGCCTGTGATAGGTTCACACACCAGCCTGTGATAGGTTCACACACCAGCTTGTGATAGGTTCACACCCCAGCCTGTGATAGGTTCACACCCCAGCCTGTGATAGGTTCACACCCCAGCCTGTGATAGGTTCACACCCCAGCCTGTGATAGGTTCACACACCAGCCTGTGATAGGTTCACACACCAGCCTGTGATAGGTTCACAACCCAGCCTGTGATAGGTTCACACCCCAGCCTGTGATAGGTTCACACCCCAGCCTGTGATAGGTTCACACCCCAGCCTGTGATAGGTTCACACACCAACCTGTGATAGGTTCACACCCCAGCCTGTGATAGGTTCACACCCCAGCCTGTGATAGGTTCACACCCCAGCCTGTGATAGGTTCACACACCAGCCTGTGATAGGTTCACACCCCAGCCTGTGATAGGTTCACACCCCAGCCTGTGATAGGTTCACACCCCAGCCTGTGATAGGTTCACACACCAGCCTGTGATAGGTTCACACACCAGCCTGTGATAGGTTCACAACCCAGCCTGTGATAGGTTCACACCCCAGCCTGTGATAGGTTCACACCCCAGCCTGTGATAGGTTCACACCCCAGCCTGTGATAGGTTCACACACCAGCCTGTGATAGGTTCACACCCCAGCCTGTGATAGGTTCACACCCCAGCCTGTGATAGGTTCACACCCCAGCCTGTGATAGGTTCACACACCAGCCTGTGATAGGTTCACACACCAGCCTGTGATAGGTTCACACCCCAGCCTGTGATAGGTTCACACACCAGCCTGTGATAGGTTCACACCCCAGCCTGTGATAGGTTCACACACCAGCCTGTGATAGGTTCACACACCAGCCTGCGACAAGGGAACATCTAATAAATCCGGTTCTAGCACTAATAGAAACAGTGTCATTATCTGAATCATGGGTAGAGAATGTGATTACAGTAGATAAGGCAGTGTGCCGCTAATGATGTGTGCCCATAAAAGCTTACAGTAATGGTTTAATGCAATGGGAGACACTAGTGGATACCAAATTGGGGATAGAGTAATGTTACAGGATTCTCTGGATTTCCTAGGGCAACGTGGAAGGGCCCTTATGTAGTTATAGATAAAATTGGACCCTCAGTTTACTTATTAGACTTGGGAGAGGATAGGTCAAATCATGTCAAATCAAAGCATTTAAAGGAAAAATGGATTTGATAGAAGAGGGCATTGTCTAGCTTTCTTCCTGAGATTGTCTTTCATGTTTCCTGGAGTAAAACAAATCTCTGAAGACTACACCAAAATGAAGACATAACCCCCCCCCCATATATGTAGTATATGTTATGTGTTTATATACATGTGTACATTTACAGTATCCCACAAAACGCAATCAAACATAGGCTCCTAGGTCGAGGTATAAGGGTAAAAAGACATGACAAATCAATTGCAATAACAAAACCAACAGATAAATAGCAATGGAACAGCAAGGAGGAACCTCAATGTGAGTATCACAGACACAGCGTTGGACAGTCTAGAGATAATAAGCAACAATCAGGATGTGTCACCACCAGCAGGGCCAGATCTGGCAACCGTCGTTGAGGGTGAGTTCAGCCAAATATCCCATACTTTATGAAACTTTTTAGGGCACCCACGGGAGAGGCAAGTCATTCTGTAAAGATTTCCAACACTGAAGGGATGAGGATCTATACGACTTCCAATAGCTTTCCTGGCATTGAAGAATAACAGACCAGGTAAGGTCCTTATTGCCCTTGTAAATGCTAAGGGGTTCACCAGACCTAGGAGGCAAACTGCGACCCTCTGAGGAATAGAGATAGTGGTTAGAGAGGGAATAAAATGGGTGACTACAGACCAGAAATCTCGAACATGGGAGCATGGCCAAAACACATAAGAAAAATCGTCCAGAATTCCTGCACAACACCAAGAATTTGGCATGACCGTTGGGTAAAATCTATCTAAGCATTGCTGCGTGAGATAGGCCATATGTAATATTTTAAACTGGATAAGCCTATCCCTCCTGGCAACCAACTGCAAGATCTTTTATTTGCAGATATCATCTCAATCTTCTCCATCCAATTCTGGCATTTCGATTTCAGAAGGTCAATGGGAATATAAACCAAGCAAAAGAGCCTGGTGCCTCATACACACGATCACTTTTTGTGATGAAAAAAAATGTAATTCTATTTGCCTTGAGGCTGCTTTTAGCTGGTTACTTGTTAGTAAAAGACGATTCCTGCTTTTTTGTCTGTTACAGCGTGATGAATGTGCTTACTCCATTATGAATGGTAGTTTTACCTCCCGTCTCCTAACTTGCTTCTGGGCATGTGCGGGTTTAAAACGTAATTTTTGCCCACACACGATCATTTTTTATGACACAAAAAATGACATTTTAAAAAATGACAAAAAAAATTCAAGCATGTTCGAATTTTTTTTTGGTCGCTTTTCAGAAGACATAAAATGACATTTTGCCCACACACGAACATTTTAAATTACATTTTTAAAAATGTCATTTTTTTTCATCACAAAAAGTGATCGTGTGTACGCGTCATTATAGATCACGATAAAGGGTTGGCTGACAATATCTGACGCAGCAATGATTCCAGATCATCTGGAAGCAAGTAATGTGTGCATGCACCGAATTGAGAATAAAAGGCATGGCATTAAACGGCATGGCAAAGTTGCAAAAAGTGGAAGCACAAAGAATTCTGTAGATCATATTGCTGTTTCAATTGGTTAAAAGTAACCAGTGAACCTCTTTTAAAGGTATTATCAAGATATTTTACCTTTGGAGCCCAAATGGCAGGATCAGGTATTGACTGGCATTCAGGAAACCTCGGTTTGTACCCATAGGTGTGCGCAGCCTATTGCTTTAGGGTGTGCACCCCAAAGCTCAAACACACACTACCGATCACTTACAACAGGCATGTCTAAAGTCCGGCCCGGGGGCCAAATGCGGCCCCCCTATTGATTGAATATGGCCCCCTGGGGATTTGGATATATATATTGTTTGTGGCCCCCAGGGCCACAAAAGATATATACTGTATTTATTGGCGCTGCTTTGGAGGAGACAGAACGAGCGCCGTCAGATTACATGAAGAGAATCTCCTGTTTACTCAGCAGCGTCTCTATTGGAAGTCCCGACTCCTGGGATGCCATTGGACGACTGTTCTGTCTATCATAGGAGGCAGGACATTGTATTAAAGAGGACACAGAGTAAACAAGAGATTCTCCTGTTTGTAATTTATCAACACTCATCCCGCCCCCTCCCTCTGCCCTCCGAGATGGGCATCGATCAGGCTTCACTGAAGGCAATGGTAAGGCTGCATTCATGGCACATGTGAGGCTGCATAGGTTGCAATGGTAAGGCTGCATTGGTTGCAATGGTAAGGCTGCATTCATGGCACATGTGAGGCTGCATTGGTTGCAATGGTGAGGCTGCATTGGTTGCAATGGTGAAGCTGCATTCATGGCAATGGTGAAGCCGTGGGTGTTATCGCCATAAATACGGTATATCCAAATAACACGCCCAAGCTTATCCTTTGTCCTAAGCAGCGCTCTGGGATTCGTTGGAGCCGCAAAAGAAATATATACAGTATATCCAAATAACACGCCTGAGCTCATCTCTTCACCACACACAGCCAAAAAGGCAAGAGAATTATTGTTGGGCCGTGTATTAGTGCTCAGACGAACCCACTGAGACAAAGAATGTCAGGCAAAATAGTCGGCTCTCATGCATTTTCACTTAATCAAATCTGGCCCTCTTTCAAAAAAGTTTGTTCATTCAGAAAGGGAAGGGGCCAGTAAATTACATATTTACCGCCCCTTCCTTCACTCATCCTAAAACATTACTGCAGCAACATCCGGCGGGAGAGCAGAGGAGGGAAGCCAGAGGCGCTGTGGGAGGGGAAAGGAGGGGGGGGAACCTGGACAGTAGGGGAAATCTGTGCTGCACAGGGTAATTAGGGTGTGCCTGGGCACACCTGGCACACCCTGTGCGCACACCTATGGTTGTACCACAGGGAAGTATGCTGAGACCAAAAATCAGAGGTTGAAGAGCGTTATTTTAGCATAGTCAATTGCCAGGTCTTAATTACTGCTTTCAAAAGAACCAGCACATGATGCCTCTAGGACAACAGAAGCAATGGAATCATCCAAGACTTTTATCTCTTTAATTTATCTCACACCAACATTTATACACTTATCTATGCTAAAATAGCAATATAATATGTATAAATCCACAACTTATATTCACTTTATATTAACTTTATTACCAATTATACTGTACATTTACTTATGACTTATAACATGATAGGCATATTATCAATTTTCATAGCTATGATTGTAAAAATGCCTCTATATACTGTACATTCTCGTTTCCTGAATTACTGTTTAACATTTAAAAAAAAACTTATTGAACAAGTCCATCCAGTTCAACCAATAGAGGACAAAAAATAAAAAATAAGTCTTTCATATGCAGAATCATATACTCTCAAATTTAAATTACATTTTACAATAACTGGTACCTTTAAAGAATTAAGGTTTACACAGAGCTTATTTGATGGTAGAGTACATTTTACTAATGCTTTTACTAAATACTTCATCTCTAATGCCATAAATAAGAGGGCTGAGAAGTCTTGGCACACAAGTAAACAACAAAAAATTGAGCATAACCACAATGAAGGAATAATCTCCACGATACGTTTCTGAAAATGAAGAAGTTAGGGAGAGCAGACATAGAATGAGCTGAACTGCATGAAGGATCAAGGTTTTACCAGCCTTGGAGGCCGAAGACTTCCCGGATCCAGTTTTTCGAGCTATCAGCATAACCTTGATGTAGGTGAAGAGAATGACCAGAGACACCAGAATAAAACTTACAGTTAGGGTGGATAATTGTATGGTGTTTTGGGCTGGTAGGAGAAGTACTGACTGCCGCTTGCACAGTAAATTTTGGTAGAAATATTTCACCTCAACAGAGGAAATGAGGACTATAAAATCAGCAACATTGGGAAGCCACCCAACAAACCACATTCCTGCAATAGCATAATATGACCTCTGGGCTGTACATAACATGATGGGGCAGATTCACATAGATGTAATCTTCCGCTGCGTAATCGAAATACGCTACGCTGCCGTCTATCACCAGACTCTACGCCGAATTCAGGTAGTTTTTTTGCGCGTACGCTATTGTATCGTATTTTTTTTCCGCCGCGCAATCGAAATACGTGAGTAGGGGGCGTGAAGCATTTAAATTAAGCGCGTCCCCGCGACGATCGAACTGCGCATGCTCTGTTCAGGAATTTCCCGCCGTGCATTGCGCGAAATCACGTCGTGACGTCATTCGTTGTTTGAGTAGCGGCGTTTACGAACATTCCTATTCCCGGACGACTTACGTTAAAAATAATAAAAGAAATCGAAAAACGTTGAAATTCGACGCGGGAACGACGGCCATACTTAACATGGGCTGTCTAATATTAGACCAGCAAAAAGCTGGTATAGTGAAACGGAAAAAAAAGATGACTAAAGGTGCCGTAAGAGATTGCGTTTGAAGAGCGAAATTTTGTGGATTCCAGGCAAAAGCTCATTAGCATACCATGAAGGTGAAAAACAACAGGAAGTCCGCCCAGTGGCCGCAATTTTCAGGCAGCGTAGATCTGAAGGCGTACTAACACGTAATAAAGTCGAAATTTAGCACGCAGGTGTCTTTTCATGGTTTGAGGATTTCGACTAGCGTAAAAACGCTCGTAAATCGAAATTACTCCTGTCTAACAACATTTACACAGGCGTAATCGCTTTGTGAATCTAGGCCGATGTGTCTAAGAGGGAAGCAAATAGCCACGTATCGTTCCAAGGCCATGATGGCCAAGTTGTACGGAGTGATTTGAAATGTAACTGCGGCACAGGCCACCAGAACGTAACAGATGGGTACAGGAATATAAAGGAGGAATCCGAAGCCCAAACACAGGAAGAGCCCAAGACTGAGGTACAATGTGTCGTTAATGAGCATATGAGCAAAGAGGATGTATCGTGCATTCTCCCGGACGTGAGGAGTGGTGAAGTAAACTATCAGAAGTACTAGGATGAAGTAGATGAAGAAACAGAAGCAGAAGATGATGACACCAATGAAAGATATTTTTGCATTTTCGGACAGTTGAATGCTGTGGCTGCTTATGGAGGTCTTGTTAATGAAAGTATTAAATATGGTTACATTCATCATTGCAGGTCAGTGTGTAATTTCTAACACTATAAAATAAAAATAAAAGTGTAATATTAATAAAAGTAAAACAAAACTAGTAAACAGAAATGTTACATTAGTTTATGGAGAAGCACTAAAGAAAAGTGAAAAAATAAATGATGGAACTTGACACCTAATCCTAAACAATTTTTTAGCCCCCTTTCACACTTGTACAGCTTCAAAGTTGCACGATTTTACCACGATTTTATCACGATTTTGCCACGATTCGCGGCCGTGATTTCAATGAATGCCTGTGTAAGTGGCATCAAAATCGGACCACAGTAGTGCAAGGACTACTTTGAAGTAGGCACAACTTAAAGTCATGCCAGTATGAATGGTAGTCATTGAAAATAATGGAGAATGACTTGTCATACGATTTTGCAGTCGAAAATCGTGGGACATGTCGTATAAGTGTGAAAGG
The DNA here is from genome assembly GCA_029574335.1 of Rana kukunoris. Lineage (NCBI taxonomy): Eukaryota > Metazoa > Chordata > Amphibia > Anura > Ranidae > Rana > Rana kukunoris. The sequence goes on along the minus strand of CM056050.1, from coordinate 18,756,905 downwards.
GGACTTGGGTTGGCTTTAACAACTTAAGACCCGGACCAAAATGCAGGTAAAGGACCTGGCCAGTTTTTGCGATTCAGCACTGCTTCGCTTTAACTGACAATTGCGCAGTCGTGTGATGTTGTTTTCCAAAAAAAATTGGCGTCCTTTTTTCCCCACAAATAGAGCTTTCTTTTGGTGGTATTTGATCACCTCTGTGGTTTTTATTTTTTGCGCTATAAACTAAAATAGAGCGACAATTTTGAAAAAAAAATGCAATATTTTTTCCTTTTTGCTATAATAAATATCCCCCAAAAATATATATATAAAAAAAAAAAAATGTTCTCTGTTTAGGCCGAACGTATTCTTCTACCTATTTTATAGTGTTTACAAAATAGGGGATAGTTTTATTGCATTTTTATTAATAATTTTAATAATAATTTTTACTACTAATGGCGGCGATCAGCGATTTTTTTCATGACCGCGACATTATGGTGGACACATCGTACAATTTTGACACATTTTTGGGACAAATGCATTGTTTACTGTGAAAATGACAATTGCAGTTTGGGAGTTAACCGCTAGGGGGCGCTGAAGGGGTTATGTGTGACCTCATATGTGTTTCTAACTGTAGGGGGCGGGAACACACAATCAATGACAGCACCACAGTGAAGAACGGGGAAGCTGTGTTTACACGCAGCTCTCCTCATTCTTCAGCTCCGGGACCGATTGCGGGACTCCAGCGGTGATCGGGTCCTGGGGCCGTGGTCACGGAGCTTCGGACCGGGTCACGGGCGTGCGCCCATGATCCACGGCTGGGCACTTAAAGAGGACGTTGCAGGTACGTGCTTGTGCCCTGCCGTGCCATTCTGCCGACGTATATGTGCAGGAGGCGGTCCTTAAGTGGTTAATCCCTAATTATTTAACCAACCCTTAGGGTACCTTCAAATTGCAGGCAGTGTCTACCGCCCTTTGAAGAGCCGTCACTGCAGATTGATTTCCCCAAGGGTAATTTTGTATTAAATACCATATTTGAACCATGAGCATTGGCGTGCTCCCACTGAAATGAATGGGTGATTTTTGACATGTCACTAGTTCTCATAAAATCATTAAACGGCAATACACATCTGTACTGAAGTTAATAAACAGGAGAAATAAAAGCACTGCAGATTATATCTGTTAGGGTCCTTTCACAGGTCCGTTCCATTCGTCCGTTTTTTGGACGTCCGGTAACGGACCTCAATGCTTCCCTATGGGAGCGGATCCGTTAGCGGATGATGCATCCGCTAACGTCCGCTAGATCCGCATCCGTTTTTGCGGACGGAAGAATGCCCTATTTTTCTTCCGTCCGCCCAAACGGATCGGATGCAAACGGACAGACGGTCCGTTTCCATCCGACTCCCCATAGGGGAGAGCGGAGGAGAGACAGGGCGGTCCCTGCACAGTGTGCGGGGACCGCCCCGTCCGCCGACAGCTGAGCGGAGACCCCCCCCCGCTGAGCTGACGGACACACGGAGCGGACCGAAAAACGGTCCGCTCCGTGTGAAATGACCCTAAGGCCTATGGGAACCACCATTTAAGCACTTGAGTCTGAGGGACATGATAATTAAGCCCTGGTTGACACCGGTGTGGATTTGAAATTGCGCTACTGCGGCGCGATTTCAAAGCCTCACGTCAGTGCGATCTTCACTGACGATTTCATTGCGGCTTGCGACTACATTGAACATAAGTCTACGCAAGTTGCAATTAAATCAGTATGTAGCTCCCACTCCAAATCTAGGGGACGCTATTTGAGATTTAAGGGAAGTCTGGGCCAGTAATTGGGTTCAGACCTGTTGGATTAACACAAATGTGCCTCTGTTCTGGCTATGGTACTACTTGGTAGTTTCCCTTGTTGCCTGCAGGTGGTGTTGCCATCTAGGCCCTATGTTGGAACGCAGGTGTACTATGGTAATATTGGGTGTCCGTTTTCGGCAGCGGTACAGTGGGTGTGGTGACCACACTGTGCATCCTGGGGAGGGGTACTTAAGGGGCAGACGCCATTTTATGGGGTCCTTCGCCTCATGCCCCTCCTGGCACGAGGTGCGTGTGTGTGAGCCTGACTTCAGGGTCACGTTGGCCCGGGGTCGCTTCGCTGTTGAGTAAGCCCAGCTATGCTGGCTGGGGCCTGCAATCCTAAGAGGGGAGCCCAAGCTGTCTGTCCACAAGGGAGGAAGCTGTCTTAATGAAGGAAATCCGGGAGAGGACCTGCCCTGGATGACACTGGCAAAGTGCTAGCGTCTTGGGTGAGGACTGGTGACCTAATTAAGGAGGGATCCACCATATTGAAAGCCCTGCAGTCTGCGGATTCCGGCTTAAAGGCTCTTCTGCTCCACGGCTGGAGGTTCGGGACTTTGAAATCCGATGGCAGAGGATTCCGGGACACATCCAAGTTCATTCAAGGGTCTGTGGCAGAGACCCAGTTCATTCCAAAAGGTCTGTGGCAGAGACCGTCTGGGTATCATCCCGGTTCTTAGGCCATGTAAGAGGGGACTATACGGGGGAGCAATACCCACTTGATAGTTGAGAGTGGGGACTAATTAACTATTTTGAGCATTCTGTACCTTGTGCCTGAACCTTCCCCATACTCTTCTCCTCCCTTCTACTTCATCTACTTCAAGTTACCCTGCAGAAAAGCGATAAAACCCAACTGTTGAAGGTTTTACATCTGTTTGGACATTGCATTTATTATGGACTTTCCCACCCTGACAACGAAGCTATAAAGGTATTGTGCAAACCCAAAATATACCCAGCAGCTCCTTCGGGGTTAGTGCTACAAGTAAAAAGTAGTGCAGGAACCTTTTTCCTAACCGCTGCATCATGAGTCACTGCAAAATAAATGGTTCCATTTAACGGCAATGGGGTGCAACTTGTCACACCGGTGAGAATGGGGGATAGACACAAAGGTGCAAGATTTTGTTTATGCACTTTGAAACTGCTCAATTTATTAAACATGTGGAATTGGTGGGATGAGGAATTTATCTGAAGACACAAGCATTATATTAGACTTTGAGCAGGGTGGGAAGGCACAGGGTTGGCTGAAACTTTAAGAGAAGTGTGGTGGAGTTAATATAGCATGCCACAAAGTCTAAATTGCATGGAACTTTTTTTTCAAGCAGCAATGAAGATTTTCTTCCTATGGAAATCTAATGCCCTGTAAACACGATTGGACCTTTGTCCTACCAAATTCACATCGGAATTCCGACGGAATTCCATCGAAGGAAAAGAGAACACGTTCTCTATGTAAACTCCAATGGAATTGATCAGAATTTCCAATGGAACAACTCCGATGGGGCATACACACGATCGGAATTTCCGATGGAAAAAGTCTGTCTAACTTTTTCCATCGGAAATTTCAATCGTGTGTACGAGGCATAAGTCTCACTTTAAAGGAATACTTTGCATACATAAATATGAAATACATACAATACATATGGAATATACCAATGCTTGTTGAGCAGTTATCATGATAAGCCGCTTCAATACCCAGTGCAAACAAAAAGGAATTCTGACTATACTTTGAAATTCCTGATATGATTGGTAATGATATATGTATATTATTATTATTTAGGTACTTATATAGCACTGTCAATTTACACAGTGATTTACATATACATTCCCTACCCTCAAGGAGCTTACAATCTAAGGTCCCTAACTCACATTCATATACAAGGGCCAAGTTTAGACAGAAGCCAATTCAACTATCAGGATGTCTTTGGAGTGTGGGAGGAAACCGGAGTACCCGGAGGAAACCCACACAGGCACAGGGAGTACATGCCAAACTCCAGGCAGGTAGTGTCGTGGTCGGGATTCGAACCAACAGCCCTTTTTACTGCTAAACGAGAGGCCTGACTAAACTTGTGCACCCCCTAATTTAAGTATGACCCACCCTTCCTGTCAAGGCCACACCCCTTGCTGTTTAAGACCCGCCCTGACATTTTTTGAGTGGGGAGATTAGTTCTGAGGACCTGGGAGGGCAATGGATTTCCTTAATTTTCATAGATTTTCTCTCACTTCCAGTTTGGCAATGGGGCAGGAAGTGGTCCATTTACTTTATTTTATCATCTGCAGACAGCTATCTGCTCTCCTGTGTCTCCTCTGTCCTCCTCCCCTCGCAGCCTGTGTGCCATTACCAACACCCACCCCCACGCCCTACTTCTGCTGCTGCTCTCATAACTGCAGTTAAATCATCTTATCCCCTTTGTACCATAATAACAAGTGTTCCTATGCCTGTGTAATGTAAAAAAATCTTCTGTTCTGTACCTATATAAGCTCAACCCTGTGTGCTCAGATGATGCGCGACTCTCTGTTTCTCTCTCTCCTTTCCTCCCCAGCTAGCGTCAGCTGGACTGCCACTGTAGCTGGGAACTGGAGAGTGAAGAGAGCGGTGGGGAGAATAATTATTTGATCCCCTGCAGATTTTGTAAGTTTGCCCACTTGCAAAGAAATTATGGGCCTATAATTTTTTTCATATGTGTATTTTAACCACTTAACGACCGCCGCATGTACATATACGTCGGCAGAATGGCACGGACAGCCAAATCAACGTACGTGCCTGCCTTGACGTGGGTCGGGGATACGATCGGGACCCCCCCGGTAAATGCGGCAGTCCGGTTTGCTGTGGGAGTGATTTGGGATGAGGGGGCGGCTGTTCGTTTCTGGCCACCCCCTCGCGATCGCTCCCAGCAAATCATCTTCCGCCTCTGCCTGTGTAATGTAAACACAGGCAGAAGAAGTGTCTTTTCGTCTGGCGAGAGGAGAGAAGACATCACAAGTAAGTTGCACCAACAGCACACTGACACGTAGGTACACATAGGCACATTTAACCCCCCCCCAGTCACCCCCTGATCATCCCCCCAGCCCCCTGTCACAGTGTCACTGATTGCAGTGATCATTTATTTACTAATCACTGCATTTAGTGTCAGTTCTAACAGTTAAAAGTTGCAGGGCAGTTAGTCTTAGGCCCCTTTAGGTTCAGGGTAGCCCCTTACCCCCCCTAATAAAGGTTTAACTCCTTGACCACCCCCCTAGTTAACCCTTTCACCCCCTATTGCCAGCATCACTAAGCAATCGTTTTTCTGATCGCTGTATTAGTGTCGCTGGTGCCGTTAGGTAGCTAGTTATTTTTTGAGGTTCGCCGCCAGGTTTTTATAGTGTTAGGTACCCCCATACATTTTTTAAATAAAGGTTTTAACCCCTGATTGCCCCTAGGGTTAACCCTTTCACCCCCTATTGCCAGCGTCACTAAACGATCGTTTTTCTGATCGCTGTATTAGTGTCGCTGGTGCCTCTAGGTAGCTAGTTATTTTTTGAGGTTCACCGCCAGGTTTTTATAGTGTTAGGTACCCCCATACATTTTTTAAATAAGGTTTTAACCCCTGATTCCCCCTAGAGTTAACCCTTTCACCAGTGATCACTGTATAAGTGTCACTGGTGACACTGGTTAGCCAGTTAGTTATTTCGTTATTTAGGTTCGCCGCCAGGTTTTTATAAAGCGTCAGGTACCCCCATATATTACCTAACAAAGGTTTTAATCCCCTGATTGCCCCCTAGTTAACCCTTTCACCAGTGATCATCGTATAAGTGTTACGGTTGACGCTGGTTAGTTAGTTTGCTGTTTATAGCATCAGGGCACCCGCCGTATATAACCCAATAAAGGTTTAACCCCCTGATCGCCCGGCGGGTGATATCAATTACATTTTAGCGTCAGTTAGGGTCTGCATCACTCTGCCTCACCCCAGGTTAGTGCCAGTAACGCTTACACCCACGCGCAAAGCATACACCCCCCTTAGTGGTATAGTATCTGAACGGATTGATACCTAATCTGATCAGATCTATACTAGCGTACCTAGCAGTTTAGGGAATCAGCCCAGATACCCGCTAGCACCTGCGTTTTGCCCCTCAGCCCAGCCCAGCCCAACCCACCTAAGTGCAGTATCGATCGATCACTGTCACTTACAAAACACAACACACATAACTGCAGCGTTCGCAGAGACAGGCTTGATCCCTGCGATCGCTAGCAGTTTTCTTTGGAAGCGGTTTCTAAGTAAAAAATAAAAACACAAAAAAAATATAAATTAAAAAAAACAAAAATAGTTGTCGTTTTATTGTTCTTTCCCTCTCTATTCTCTCTCTATTTTTCTGCTCTTTTTTACTGTATTCTATTGTGCAAAGTTTTATTGTTATTATGTTTTTTCATGCTTACTTTTCAGGTATGTAATTTACTTTACTGTTTTCAGGTACGCCATTCAGCTGTTGCGCGGACTTATTTATCTTGACAGCAACAGCATTTGCTCCCATGATATATAAAGCTGTGACTCCAGTGCTGTAGAAGGTGATTTCACCACCACAGTAAAAAAAGAGCATATATGCCAAAGCATGGGGGCATTAGGGGCGGAGGAGCGATTTTGCTCCTAATGCCGCGTACATACCGTCGACATTCTTATGGAGGCTTGCCCGTAGACAAGTCTGACTGTGTGTACGCGGCATAACTTTTTTTGCGGGAGGATGCCCCCATGCTTCGGCATATATATATTTTAGGCACAGGTTGCGTTAAAAAATGTTTTATTTTTTCCTGTTTTTTTTTTTTGGTATTTGCTTTGCATGTATGGTATGGTCTTACTGATATACTGTAATGTTACTTTGTTTTAATGTTAACCATCATTTGCTTAGCAGGTACGCCATTCAGTTGCAGCGCAGATTTTTTTAGCGTGACAGCAACAGTGTTTGCTCCCACGATATATAAAGCTGCGACTGCAACGCTGTAGGAGCATATATGCCGAAGCATGGGGGCATTAGGTGGCGGAGGAGCGATTTTGCTCCTAATGCCGCGAACATACGGTTGAAATTCCTACGGAGGCTTTCCTGTGGAAAAGTCTGACCATGTGTAAGCAGCATAACTTTTTATGTTGCGTACATAAGGTTAAAATTCCAACGGAGGCTTGCCCGTGGAAAAGTCAGACCGTGTGTACGCGACATAACTTTTTTGCGGGAGGATGCCCCCATGCTTTGGCATATATAAATGGTGCATGTATGCCCATCATTAGAAGTGGGTGGATGAAGGGAGGTATTCTAATGGTGGGCATACCCACCGATTAATCTTTTTTCGTTCAGCCAACAGGCTGCATGAAAAAAAAGATTACAATACATGTCCAACAAGAACCATCAACGTACTGGTATGTTGCTGAACTTTAAATGGTTATATGAGAATGATGCCTGCAGGTTTAGGTATTATCTTGGTATCATTCTTTTCAGCCAGCGGTCGGCTTTTATATAAAAGCAGTCCTAGTGGCTAATTAGCCTCTAGACTGCTTTTACATTTAGTGGGAGGGAATGTCCCCCCCCCCCCCAGAATATAAACAGCGCCATTGGGAAATTGGGAAAGCATTTTATCACAACAATCTCGGTTTGGTCAGATGCTTTGAGGGCAGAGGAAAGATCTAGGGTAAAAAAAAAAAAGAGTACCTGTCACTAACTATTGCTATCATAAGGGATATTTACATTCCCTGAGATAACAATAAAAATGGTAAAAAATAAATAAAATGGAAGGAACAGTTAACAAATAAAAAAAGCTAAATAAATATAAAAAAAAAAGCATCCCTGTCCACCCTTGCTCTTGCGCAAATGCGATCGCAAGCGTCAGTCTGGAGTCATATGTAAACAGCTATTGTACCATGTATGTGAGGTATCACCGCGAAGGGCAGATCAAGGGCAGTAATTTTAGCAGTAGACCTCCTCTGTAAATCTAATGTGGTAACCTGTAAAGGCTTTTAAAGGCTTTTAAAAATGTATGTAGTTTGTCGCCACTGCGCGTTTGTGCACAGTTTTAAAGTATGTCGTGTTTGGTATCCATGTACTTGACCTAAGATCATCTTAAAAAAAAATATGATTTTATGTAAAGGCCTTTGTCTTCAAGTGGTTAGAAGAGTGGGTGATGTATGACATAAGCTTCTAAATATTGTGCATAAAATGCCAGGACAATTCAAAACTCCCCCAAATGACCCCATTTTGGAAAGTAGACACCCCAAACTATTTGCTGAGAGGCTTGTCGAGTCCATGGAATATTTTATATTTTGACACAAGTTGCGGGAAAAATAAATATATTTTTTTCCCCGCAAAGTTGTCACTAAATGATATATTGCTCACACATGCCATGGTTATATGTGGAATTACACCCCAAAATACATTCTGCTGATTCTCCTGAGTATGGAGATACCACATGCATGAGACTTTTTGGGAGCCTAGCCGCGTACGGGACCCCCAAAAAACAATCACCGCCTTCAGGCTTTCTAAGGGTGTACATTTTTTATTTCACTCCTCACTACCTATCACAGTTTCGGAGGCCATGGAATGCCCAGATGGCACAAAACCCCCCCCAAATGACCCCATTTTGGAAAGTAGACACCCCAAGCTTTTTGCTAAGAGGTATGGTGAGTATTTTGCAGATTTCGCTTTTTGTCACAAACTTTTGAAAATTAAAAAAAAATATATATATTTTCTTTCTTCATTTTCAAAAACAAATGAGAGCTGTAAAATACTCACTATGCCTCTCAGCAAATAGCTTGGTTTGTCTACTTTCTGAAATGGGGTCATTTGGGGGGGTTTATGGTATTTTGGCATTTTATGGCCTTCGAAACTGTGATAAGTAGTGAGGAGTGAAATCAAAAATGTATGCCCTTAGAAATGCTTTAGGCGGTGCTTGGTTTTCGGGGTCCCATACGCGGCTAGGCTCCCAAAAAGTCCCAAACATGTGGTATCTCCGTACTCAGGAGAAGCAGCAGAATGTATTTTGGGGTGCAATTCCACATATAACCATGACATGTGTGAGCAATATATCATTTAGTGACAACTTTTTGTAAAAAAAAATAAAAATGTTGTCATTATTCAATCACTTAGGACAAATAAAAATAAAAAAAAATATTTAATGGACTCAACATGCCTCTCAGCAGTTTCCTTGGGGTGTCTACTTTCCAAAATGGGGTCATTTGGGGGGGTTTGTACTGCCCTGCCATTTTAGCACCTCTAGAAATTAGATAGGCATAATTTAAAAGCTGTGTAAATTCCAGAAAATGTAGTTTGTAGACGCTATGGGCCAGATTCACAGAGCGATTACGCCTGCGCAACAGGAGATGCGCGTGCGTAAGTCTAAATGTGCGCGTGCGTTTCGATGCACGGCATCCCCGAAACGAGATACGCAAAAATTCTACTTTTTTTTGTCCAGCGTAATTTCGTTAGACAGGAGCATCCGTCCGCGCAAAACTGTGCGAGACAGACCATTGATTTGCTAGTTAAATATGCTAATGAGGGACTTACAGGGATCCACAAAAGAACGTTGATGCAGCGCAGGCTACGCAGTGTGCGCAACAGCAAAATGTCCTGTCTAAAATTAGACCATATAAAAGCTGGTCTAAAAAGAGAAAAAAAGTCTACATGTTAGATAAAGCAACACCGTTAGTGAGGAGCTCAGCAGTCACACGTGTTGCACAACAATCTGTATGCCAACATGCCAGGGGCATCGTCGCGCATAGCTATACTACTGACTTTAGATGAGCAAAGAAGGAGGAGGGCACGGAGGATGGCACGGGAGAGGATATACCGCACACGCATAGACCTGTTTGGCATGAGTGATTCTGAGGTGTATCGCATCTTCAGATTCACCCCTCATGCCATCCTGGAATTAACCACAACCCTGCAGGAGGACATCACCAGCCCAACACAACGCTCACATGCAGTGCAGCCACTGGTCAAGGTCATGGCAACACTCCATGTCCTTGCCAGTGGCTCTTTTCAGCGTACAAGTGGAGTGGTGGCTGGGATGTCACAATCCTCCATGAGCAGATGTGTGCACCAGGTTGTCCCTGCAATCCTCAGACGCATGGCCAACCAAATCATCAAACCCACCACTGAGGATCTGCGGCTGAAGGCAATGACAGATTTCTACAGAATTGCCAGATTCCCATGCACCATCGGGGCCATTGATTGCACACATGTGGCACTCCAGCCAACCCCATGAGACAGAGCACATGTACCGCAATCGGAAGCATTGGCATTCCATCAACGTACAGGTGATAGTCGATGCCCAAGGCCTCATATGGCACGTCCGTGCCAAACACCCCGGATCCAGCCATGACAGCTACATATACAATCAAGGCCACATCCGAATGGAATTCGATCAGAACGTGTATGGGGTCACCTGGCTGGTTGGTGAGTGACATGGGTGGCAGGCATGACTGTACCCCCCCATGATGCACACATCACAAGGGGCACATGCATGAATAACATCCTCCTGTCTTTTCCCTTACAGGTGACTCTGCATATCCACTGGGACCCCATCTCATGACTCCTATCCAGAACCCCCAAACCCCAGGAGAGGAAAGATACAATCAAGCCCACGCCCAAACACGAGCAGTGGTGGAGCGCACCTTTGGCCTCCTGAAGTCACGTTTCCGATGCCTGGATAAGTCTGGGGGGACCCTCTTGTATTCCCCAAACTTCGTGTGCCATATCATCGGTGCATGTTGCATGCTGCACAACTTTGCCGTGAGAAAGGGCCTGCAGATTGACCTACGTGATGACCTGACCCCTGAACCAGACAATCCCCCCCTAACCGAGGTTACCCCGTCTTTTGAGGGAAGAGCAGCCAGGAGACAGCTCACATTGGGCATCTTTGCACGTTAAACACACACATTAATCATGGCACAATGAGAATGCATGCATGCACACCACTGTGGTCCCTAGCACACACACCCCACATCCTCATCAAATTGGATTGGCACCAGTCCACCATGCAGGACTTGTGAGCAGCAACGCCACGCCAAGGCTCCAATTATGTTACTGTACATTCATACACCATTCACACGGACCTGGGGATCACTTCTCCCTGGTCCTGGGGAACCCTACTCCACCAAAATTTAGGGTGACACCCCTTTTCCGGCAGGAATGTCACCCCCACATTCAAACAGCATTCACAACCCAAAAAAAAAAATGACCAGCAAAATCAAAAAATTTCCAGCAAAAAAAAAAGGGGGAAAAAAATGAGTGCCCTTGACGTGAGCCACGCCTGGGGCGCCCCCGGCCACGGCCCCGGCTCCTCAGGGGAGACTCATGGGGAGGGGGGGTAAACCGGGGAAGGAGGAGCAGCCCCTGATCTCTGCCCACCTGGCGGCCTGCCCTCCAAGGCCACGGCTATTCTGTCCAGGGCACCACCTAGTGTTGCCGTGTTGGCCTGGATAGCCTGGGTAAGGGCCCTCACATCCTGCCCAACGCCTGCTGATGTAGTCTGCAGGTCGTTAAGGCAGGTTGTGAAAGCCCGGGAGTGGGAGTCCAGGTTCCCCAGCGTATCCTTGATGGAGGACAGGCTCTCCTCCATCCGCACCAATGTCTGGCTGACCTGTCCCAGATGGCGGGTCTGGAGGAACTGGTCCCTTCTCAGAGTGGCGGGCAGGAGATCGGCCACCCCCTTGGTCTTCTGGGACGACTTCCTGCCTCCAGCTGATGCTTGTGGCCGGGGAGAAGGGGAGGTCCTTGGGAGGGGAGCCATGTTGGGGGAGGAGGGGGGGAGCTTCCCCTTAGGGAGGGCTGCCTGCTGCCAGCCAGAGGGGAAGAGTCCTCAAAAACCAAAAGTCCAGTGCCTGACATGGACTCCTCCTCCTCATGAAACTCCTCCTCCTCCTCCTCTTCAACCTCCTCTGCGGACTCCGGCCTTGTCGCGGGGGCCTCATTAGGCTGCTGTCCTGGGGATGGTGTGGTCAGGCCAGATGGCCCTGCACCCTCCTGCACATCTGTGGATGATACAAAACATTCACAGGTTGGAGGATCCACACACTTGCCACATATTCCCTTCCCCCCCCCCACATATGCTACACACCTGATATAAAAAAAAAAACTTACCTGGCACCACGGGCTCCAGACTTGAGTCAAAGCCGGGCAGGCCCTCAACTTCATGCCGATGAAAGGTCAGGGCCACCGCACGCTCCTCCGCTGTCAGCCTAATACGGCATGGTGGGCCCCCTCCTGTGCCCCTGGCATGGGCAAGCATTTTGGCCAGCTTCTGTTTGACCAGACACCGGAGGTCATTAATCTTTTTGTCAATCCCAGACCGGGTCCGTGTCTCCCCCTCCCCCGCTGAATTCACCTGCTCAGTGATGAGGTCCAAAATCTCCCTCCTCCTGGCCGGGGTGGTGTTGGCACTGTTCGGGCCGTGGAGGAAACGCCCATAATCGCTAATGGCCCGGGCAAGAATTCTTTTTTCCCCCAAAGTAAAATTTAGTTTTCGCTTTCTCTCTGTCATACTGAAAAAAAAACTCACTCCCAGTCAACAAAAATCAGTCACAAAAACAAGCACAACCAATCAAGCAAGAACACACACAAAGAGAAAACTAACACCCAAAAAATCACACAAGCACTCAGCAAAAAACAGTCACAAAAACAAACAGCTAAAATTAAGCAAGAAAACAAACGAACAGAAATATATCAAACAAACAGTCTCTCAAACACTTATCAAAAAACACTTTCAAAGATCTACTAACAAACACTTGATCACACAGAACACTAATCTGACAACTACAAAACACAACGCAACGAACAATGGGACAAAAGCACTTGGTTAAATGGGAAGGGACAAAGGGATGTACTTTTGCAATGGAAGTGCGTTTGTGTCTGTCTATTTATGCTGTCTGCGTAGTCCTTAGTCCATTTCCAATTTCACTGATTGCGCCGTTCCCGAGTTGTGAGCATGCGCACAGCGGAGCTGACCATGGTCTCCTTCAAGCGCGCATGCGCGAGACGGCCGGCCCTTCATTTGCATGGGGTCACGGCTCATTTCAATGTAACACGCCCACGTCCTTCCCAATTTGTATTACTCCGCCTTACGCCTCTGAAATAACGTTACGCATGCGCAATTTTCTGAGCAAAAGCTACGAGAATAGGGCGATTACGCGGCTACATTGCGCAAGTCTAACGTAAAGGCGGTGCGCTACGCCGGTCCAATAATGCGCAGATGTACCTGAATCTGGCCCTATAACTTTTGCGAAAACCAATAAATATACGCTTATTGTGATTTTTTTTACTAAAGACATGTGGCTGAATATATTTTGGCCTAAATGTTTGACTAAAATTTAGTTTATTTGATTTTTCTTATAACAAAAACTAGAAAATATAATTTTTTTTCTAAATTTTTCTTTTTTTTTTTTTCCATTTATATCGCAAAAAATAAAAATCGCACAGGCAATCACATACCATCAAATGAAAGCTCTATTTGTGGGAAGTAAAGGACGCAAATTTCGTTTCGGTACAACATTGCATGACCGCGCAATTACCAGTTAAAGCAGCGCAGTACCAAATTGTAAAAACACACTGGGCCAGATTCACGAAGATTTGCCGCTGGCGTAGCGTAAGCCATTTACACTACGCCGCCGCAACTTAACAGAGCAAGTGCCGTATTTCCAAAGCACTTGCTCCGTAAGTTGCGTCGGCGTAGTGTAAATGGCCCGGCGTAAGGCCGCGTAATTCAAAGGGGGCGGCTTGTATTTAAATTAAGCGCGCCCCCGCGTCGATCGAACTGCGCATGCGCCGGCCTCAAAAATAACCCAGTGCGCATGCTCCAGCTCACGTCAGAAAAAATGAATGAAGCCGACGTGAGCGTCGTTTACGTATATCCCTATTCGGGAACGACTTAGTAAAACAACGTAACCGACGGAAAAAGACGACGCTGACCCGACGCCATACTTAACATGGCAACGACGGAACTTCGTAAACCTACCCCTCATATAGCAGGGGTAGGTTTACACTTAGGGAAACGACGTAAACGACGACGGGGCGGCGTAAAAACGTTCGGGAATCGTCGGATTTGGCTCATTTGCATAGGCAAATGAGAAATCATCGTAAAGGCCACCTAGCGGCCAGCGATGTCATTACATCTACGATCCGACAGTGTAATTGTTTTACACCTGTCGGTTCTTCACTGTATCTATGCGTAAGTGATTCTAGGAATCACACGCATAGATACTCGGGAAAAAAAACAGAGATACAACGGTGTTTCCTACGAAACGCCAGCCTATCTCTTTTGAGAATCTGGCCCCTTGGGTCCTTTAGCTGCATAAAGGTCCGGGTCTTAAGTGGTTAAATGATAGAGACAGAATATCAACCAAAAATTCTGAAAAAACACATAATACAAATGCTAAAACAGTGAATAAAATAAGTATTTGATCCCCAAGCAAAACATGACTTAGTACTTGGTGGAGAAACTCTTGTTGGCAAGCAGAGGTCAGGCGGCGTACACACGACCGAGGTTCTCGCTGGAAACCAGCGAGAACCTCGCTGGAAGCTGCATTCCAGCGAGGACCTCGGCCGTGTGTACGCTCTCGGCGAGCATCCCGTCGGGAAGCCCGTCGAGCAGAAATAGAGAGCACGCTCTCTATTTGCTCGACGGCCCGCCTGGAAGAATGGCTGGTTGCCATTCCCGACGGGCGGGTCGCCGATTTCGACGGCCGGCAGAGAACCTCGACGGGCGGAACGATGTGTTCTGCCCGTCGAGGTTCTCTGCCGTGTGTACACGGCCTCAGACGTTTCTTTTAGTTGGTGATTAGGTTTGCACACATCTCAGGAGGGATTTTTTTCCACTCTTCTTTACAGATCTTCTCTAAATCCTTAAGGTTTCTTGGCTGTCCTTTGGTAACTTGACGTATCAGCTTCTTCCATACATTTTCTATAGGAATAAGGTCTGGAGACTGGCTAGGACACTCCATGACCTTAATGTGCTTCTTCTTGAGCCACTTCTTTGTTGCCTTGGCGGTATGTTTTGGGTCATTTTAAAGCTGGAAGACCCATTCACGACTAGAGTTGAGCGGACACCTGGATGTTCAGGTTCGGCCGAACTTCGGAAAAAAGTCCAGGTTCGGGACCCGAACTTGACCCCGAACCCGAACCCCATTGAAGTCAATGGGGACCCAAACTTTTCAGTACTAAAATGTCTCAGTACGAAAAACTTTTCAGTACTAAAAACTAATGGAAAGGACAAGAGGGCTACAAATGGCAGCAAAATGTTGGTAAGAGCATGGCAAGTACTCTGCAAACAAATGTGGATAGGGAAATAACTTAAAATAACATAAAATAAAATACATATAAAAATAAAAAATAAATAATCTTGACCTAAGAGGACAAGGTCCATATGAAGTAGGAGGTTAAAACACGGCAAACACTAGAGGAAAAACTGCAAAATATATTTTTTTGCCCTAAATGGGTGTTTTTTGAATAGCACAATAGAAGAACACTAGCTAAAGTGTTTATCTCACACGTACAGATATGGAGGAAACACTGCAAACACTGAAGGAAATACTGCAACTTTTTTTTCCCCTAAATGGATGTTTTTTGAATAGCACAATAGAAGAAAAGTATCTAAAGGGTGTATCTCACAGTAACATATGCAGTGCTGGTATAATTTGATTTCTGAAGCAAGAGTGACTCCTATTTCTCTCCCTAAAAGCAAAAGCAGGCAGGAACCTTTCCCTAAAGTAACTATCTAAAGCAGAGTGACTTGCTGTGCTATGTAGATCGCTGATTAATGTGATTTCTGAAGAAGGACAGTCTGACTCCTATCTAATTCTCTCCCTCAAAAGAGCAGCAGCAGCAGCCTTTCCCTACCCTATGTAAAGCAGAGTGACGAGCTGTGCTGTGTGCCTCTAGCTTATATAGAGGCTGGGTCACATGCTGCACTGGCCAATCACAGCCATGCCATTAGTAGGCATGGCTGTGATGGCTTCTAGGTCACACAAGTAAAACAAATGGTGATTGGCTGCCCTGCAGCGTGCCATTACATTGCCGAACACCGAACCTGAACTTACAGTAAATTGTTCGGGTTCGGGTCCGGGTACAAAAAATCCAAAAGTCCGGTACGAACCCGAACTGTACAGTTTGGGTTCGCTCAACCCTATCCACGACCCATCTTCAGTGTTTTGGCTGAGGGAGGAAGGTTCTTATACAAGATTTTATAATATTTTATAATACATAGCCCCGTCCATTGGCCCTTCAATGCGGCAAAGTCATCCTGTACCTTTAGCAGTGAAATAGCCCCAAGCATCATGTTTTCACCTCCGGGCATCACTGGATGGTGTTCTTAACTCACCGTGTTTGAAGGAAGAAAAATTATGACTATGATGACCCTAGGAACACCATCCCTATAGTCAAGCACGGAGGTGGAAACATTATGCTTTGGGACTGTTTCTCTGCTAAAGGTACAGACTGACTTTGCTGCATTAAGGGGCCAATGGGCGGGGCCATGTATTGTAAAATCTTGAATAAGAACCTTTTTCCCTCAGCCAGAACACTGAAAATTGGCCATGAATGGGACTTTCAGCATGACAATGACCCAAGACATACCACCAAGGCAAAAAAGGAGTGGCTAAAGAAGAAGCACATTAATGCGGACCTTCAGTAATTTTTTTAACTTTCCATTTATTAAATCTTCTGCCCTTGTTGCTTTAACTTTGGATGGTAAAACTTTTTTTCTGCAGTAAAACCTTATACAGCCCACTTCATGTTTCTTATCTGGTAAAACGCCTAGGCTTATGACATCATGCACAGCTCTCTCTCTCTCTCTCACTCTTGTGAGAGTTTGCCAGGAAGGGAGTAGGGTTGAGTCATAAAAGAGCCAATCAGATCTGCAGGGATGCAGAGCTTAAGGTGTGCCTCTGTGTGTCTGTATAAATCCAGGAAGTGAACAGGCAGCAAGTTCAGCTGCCCACACTTAAAATGGATGCAGGCAGACTTAGTGGATGGAGATTTCTACAGCATATTTAGCAAGTACAGAATCACAGTATATATAAAATAATATGCAAAGTGGTTGGAGGGAAGCTTCAGAATGGCAAAGATGTTTTTATTACAAATTATGTGAGCAGACTGCAGTTCCTCTTTAAGTAAGGTGACCAGTTTTTAAAATGAAATCCGGGGACATATTTTTTTCTTTACTAGTAATGGCGGCAATCAGCGACTTCCTGCCCATATTGCCGCCGCCTGTCTCAAAGCCTGTCAAGTCTTACTCTCCGGGCCCCGACTACTACTGGGTGGGGAGCAGAGGAAGAGCACTCCTCCAGGGAAGGCCGGGACTTGAGAAAGGCAGAAGAACATGCGAGCGGAGCTGAATGGGCATGCACCCGAAACTGAAGAAATAGTCAAATAGTCTCTCCGCTCCGACCAGCACATGATCATCAGAAAGCCCCACAGATAATGGAAAAAAATACACCCCCCTAAGCTAGTAGGAGCGGCAGAGCGGGGGGGGGGGGGGGGGGGTGTAATTCAGATTTTTCTTTTATTCTGCACTGACTGTCTGAAATTGCCCCAGCCCCTGTTCATATCTAATCCGGGGACAAAACCGGGGACAGACTTGGTCCAGGGACAGTGTCCTCAATCTGGGGACTGTCCCCAGAAACCGGGGATGCCTGGTCACCCTATCTTTAAGGTCATGGAGTGGCCTAGCCAGTTTCTGGACCTTAATCCTACAGAAAATGTATGGAGGGAGCTGAAACTTTGAGTTGCCAAGAGACAACCAAGAAGCCTTAAGGATTTAGAGAAGATCTGTAAAGAAGAGTGAACCAAAATCCCTCCTGAGATGTGTGAAAACCTGGAAACCTCTAAACTCTGTGCTTGTCAACAAGGGGTTCTCCAACAAGTAACTAAGTCATGTTTTGCTTGGGGATCAAATACTTATTTTACTCACTGAACTGCAACTCCATTTAGAACATTTGTATTGTGTGTTTTTATCTGGATGTTTGGTTGATATTCTGTCTCTATATCACTATAAGGCGTCGGGCTCAGAGGCCAGTAGCTATAGCAGCAGAGCGGATATTCACACAGGTCACCCTGGCTGATGACATGGGTTCACCTGAGGTGCGGGGTCTAAGCACTAACCGGTATTCACCAGGGCTCCCGATGGTGGAGATGGACTTTCCGGCGTGTTAGTGCCAGGTCACGGTCCTCAGGATAGCCCCACCAGGAGGTGAGCAAGCCGGGGTCCGGAAGCAGATATAACAGGTAGAGATCAAGCAGAAGCGTAGTCGGGGAACGAGCCAAAAGTCGGTAACAAATAGTTGCAGGTTGGGATTCAGCAGAAGCGTAGTCGGGGAAAGAGCCAAAAGTCGGTAGCGAATGGTAGCAAAGATCGGTCGGCAGCAAGAGAGACAGGAACAAGATATCGGCTGGTTAAGTCACAATATTCTGGCAACCAGGAAGTGCAGGGACATGGGTTTAATAGGAAGTTCATGGGAGAAGCAAAGGGTTCAAGGTTCAAGACAAGATATTTCAAGGAACTATCCAAAGAACTGTCCAGCATTCCAGGTGGCTCAGCAAGCAGAGTCACTACCAGACACACCAGAGGTCCCAGGTTTAAGCCCTGGTCCTAACACTCTATCATTTATACTACACCTGTCATAAAAAATGATAGACCCTTCATTTCTGGGCAAACTTACAAGAGCTGCAGGGGGTCAAAGAATTGTTTTCCTCACTGTATTTACATGATTCTGCACAGGGGGCAGCCTTGTAGCAGTAAATCTACTATAGGGGGTTATTAACTATTTAAAGGAGTTGTAAAGGATTTTTTTTTTTTTTTTGCTGAAATGACTGTTTACAGGGTATAGAGACATAATAGTTAACTGATTTCTTTTAAAAATGATTAAAAATAGATCAAAATCAATCATATAATGTGCCTGCAGTTTCAGTTTTGTTTTTCATCTAGTTTCATACTTCTGTGAAGTACAGAGACACAGAGCCAATACAGTGTTTGTTTTTAAAATGAAACTGATTGGTTCTGAGGGGTTTTAGACACACAGTAATCACACCTCCTTGATTAGAGACCACAGAGAGAAGCTCCCATGACCTTTTTTCATCAGGAAACAGACAACTAGGAAGTGTTCAGAACAGAGAAGGATTACAGCAAAAACGAACAATGAGGACATGAAACCAGGACTGCTGTAAGGTAAAGGAAGCTATTTAGTTAAAAAAAAAATCCTTTAGTGACCCTTTAAGCTTTTACAATAAAACCTGGAAACAGCATAAGCTTAATCAGACCCAAAGTTTGTCAAAAAGTCCAACTGATCTTTGAGTTTAAATCAGCTAAATACATTTCAGGTGCTTAAAAACAAAAGGTGTGCAAGAAGCATAAGCTTTGTTGGTTGTAGAGCTCCAGCTTTAACTTAGCAGGGGGCACGTCAGACCCCTGCAGAGAAGCCATTGTTTGAAGACAAAGAGCATGGGTCCTTCTCTGAAGCTCCAGGCAAGGGACAGGCTTATCTACTCTGTGGGTGCTTTCTAAAGAAAATTAACTGTAAGATGTTACTCACCTTTTGTTTTGAGGCACCTGGAATGTATTTAGCTGATTTAAAGTACAAGCTCAGTTGGGCTTTACTACAACTATGTGTATGAATGAGGTTTTATCATATTTTGTACTTACAGAGATGTTGTTGTAAATTCCACAGTCCAGTAAACAGGTTGATGAGATTTGAAGTTCTCTTTCTAGATGTTGGGTGGAAGTTCTGGTGCAGCCTATGCCCTCTTCTACATCTTTAACACTGTGTTTAGGGTGAAGTTGCAGATTCCTTCTTATAGTCTCTAATGGCCTCAATAGGCCTCGGAAAATGTCACGGCACATTAGATAATCCTCATTAATATAACAAGGTCACTGGTAAGCAGTAATGGTTTCCCAAAGGAGTACAAGTGAGCAAAAGTCATTTTTTTCTACAGGTTAAACAAGTAAATACACAACTATTGTGGGCATACATGATGAACCAGTCCAGTCATCATTTTATAGACCAAATACAAAGGATTTGGGCACAGATAAATAGACCTATTACGTGACATTTTCATAGTGATGTTTTTTCCATGCGATAACATTTATCTTTATAATGATATACTGTAGAGTTTTTCTGGATATTTGCCAGAGAATCACCTTTATAGGCAGTGGGAGAGGTGCCAACTTCCTGTCCATGGGCTCGACTTCCTGTCCATCACTCCAGGGGATTGGATTGTTTCCCCCTTTACCGACGGCTCCGGTAAGCGTGGAAAGGACCAACAAGCAGCGGAAATGGGAGGGGGCACTCCCACTGATCCGATCCCCTGGAGCGATGGGCAGGAAGTCGAGTGATACCTTGTACACACGGCCAGTATTTCCGACGGGAAAACTGCGTTGAAAGCTTTTGATCAGGAATCCCGGCCGTGTGTATGCTCTCTCGCAGGTTTTCCGACGGGAAAACTGCCAAAAACCGCCAGCAAAAAAAAGAGAACTTTGGAACTGTATGGCCACTCTTTTTTTCGGTCAGGATTCCCGGCTGACCTTTTCCCGCCGGAAATCCCAAGCGTGTGTAAGGGGCATGAGATTAAGATGGTCCCCACTCAACACCTAAGCATTTGGAGGACAGAAGCTACCTCTGATGTCACTTCCACCTTCCGGCCTTAACCACTTAACCCCCGGACCATATTGCTGGTCAAAGACCAGAGCACTTTTTGGGATTCGGCACTGCGTCGCTTTAACTGACAATTGCGCGCTCGTGCGACGTGGCTCCCAAACAAAATTGGCGTCCTTTTTTTCCCACAAATAGAGCTTTCTTTTGGTGGTATTTGGCCACTTCTGCGGTTTTTAGTTTTTGCGCTATAAACAAAAATAGAGTGACAATTTTGAAAAAAATAATAATTTTGTTGTTAAAAAAAATTGCAATAAGCGTTTATTGATTGGTTTGCGCAAAAGTTATAGGGCCAGATTCACGTACATCGGCGCATTTTTTGACTGGCGGAGTGCACCTCCTTTACGTTAGACCGCCGCAAATTTGCGGCGCAATCACCGTATTCTCGTTTGATTTGCGCAGAAATTAGCGCTTGTGCAACGTAATTTCAGAGGCGTAAGGCGGAGTAATTCAAATTGGGAAGGACTTGGGCGTGTTACATTGAAATGAGCCGTGACCCCATGCAAATGAAGGGCCGGCCGGATCGCGCATGCGCGCATGAAGCAGACCATGGTCAGCACCTCTGTGCGCATGCTCACAACTCGGGAACGGCGCAATCAGTGAAATTGGAACCCGGGCAACTTAGTGAACTACACAGACAGCATAAATAGACAGACACAAACGCACTTCCTTTGCAAAAGTACATCCCTTTGTATCCCTTCCTATACAGCAAGGTGCTTTTGTTCTGTTGTTTATTAGCGTTTGTTTGTATGTGATGTGTCTTTGAGATATTTGGGGACTGTTTTGCAGAGTGATTTTTGTCTTTTATGTGTTTTCTTTGTTGTTATTTTTTTTAAATTAGATTTTTGCTGGGCATTTTTTATTTTTGCTGGTCAATTTTTTATTTTTTTTGGTTGAATGTACAGTGACATAATTGGAGCCGTGGCATGGCGTTGCTGCTCACAAGTCCTGCATGGTGAGCTTGTGCCAATCCAATGTGATGAGGATGTGATGTGTCTGTGCTAGGGACCACAGTGGTGTGCATGCATGCATTCTCATTGTGCCATGATTAATGTGTGTGTTTAACGTGCAAAGATGCAAAGATGTGAGCTGTCTCCTGGCTGCTCTTCCCTCAGAAGACGGGGTAGCCTCGGTTAGGGGGGGGTTGTCTGGTTCAGGGGTAAGGTTATCAGGTATGTCAATCTCCAGGCCCTTTCTCACTGCGAAGTTGTGCAGCATGCAACATGCACCAATGATCTGGCATACAAAGTTTGGGGAATACAACAGGGTACCATGGGGGGTTCCGTATAGGAGTCATGAGATGGGGTCCCAGTGCATATGCAGAGTCACCCTGAAGGGATAAGACAGAAGGATGTTAGTAGTGCATGTGCTTTACACCACCTGGGCTTTGAGGAAGGGGGCACGCCCCAGAAACGCGTCAGCCACATTGATATCAAGGGTTTGACTGGCAGGTGCCACGAGGTTCCAGTCCTAGCTGTTTTAAAAAGCGCTTACTTCAGATTGTTTGTGAGTAGGACCATTGCTTTTTTATCTTGTTTATTAAACTTTTAAGTGGTAATGCACAAGGTCGGTGCGCCCTCCTTTCTTTTCTCTTTTTAAGTAGTGCATGTGCCCCTTGTGATTTCAGCATTATGGGGGGGGGGGGGCAGTCATGCCTGCCACCCATGTCATTCACCAAGCAGCCAGCTGTCCCCATACATGTTCTGTTCGAAATCTGTGGGGATGGGGCTAGGATTGTATATGTAGCTGTCATGGGTGTCATGGGTGGTGTCATGTGTGGGGCTGGTGATGTCCTCCTGCAGGTTTGTGGTTAATTCCAGGATGGCATGAGGGGTGAATCTGAAGATGCGAGACACCTCAGGCGGCATACACACGGCCGAGGTTCTCGGCAGAAACCAGCGAGAACCTCGCTGGGAGCCGCATTCTGCCGAGAACCTCGGCCGTGTATACGCTCTCGGGGAGCATCCCGTCGGGAATGCCGTCGAGCAGAAATAGAGAGCATGTTCTCTATTTGCTCGACGGCCCGTCGGGATGAATGGCTGGTTGCCATTCCCGACGGGCGGGTCGCCGAATCTGACGGCCGGCAGAGAACCTCGACGTGCGGAACGATGTGTTCTGCCCGTCGAGGTTCTCTGCCGTGTGTACGCGGCTTCAGAATCACTCATGTCAAAGATGTCTATGTGTGTGTGATATATCAAGTGAAGAGTGAGGGGCTTGTATCAGATTAGATTATTATAACCATCAAGGTTTTAAAGGGCTATTGAAAGATAGTGAGACTGTGTTTGTAATTTGTATGTATGTTATGTATTGATGTATATATGTATGTATTTTTTTTGTAAAAATGTTTATAAAAGCAAAGAGATTTTTTTTGGAAAAAAAAAAATCCTCTCCCGTGCCCTCCTCCGTGCCCTCCTCCTTCTTTGCTCATCTAAAGTCAGTAGTATAGCTATGAGCATGGATGCCACTGGCATGTTGGCATACAGTTTGTTGGGCAGCAAGTGTGACTGCTCAGCTCCTCACTAACAGTGTTGCTTTAGCTGACATGTAGACGGATTGTCTAATTTTATACCACCTTTTATATGGTCTAATTTTAGACAGGACGTGCAGCTGTTGTGCACAGCGCGTAGCCTGCGCTGCACCAACGTTCTTCTGTGGATCCCTGTAACTCCCTCATTTGCATATTTGAATAGCAAATCAATGGTGTGTCTAGCGCAGTTTTGCGCGGACAGATGCGCCTGTCTATCGAAATTACGCGGGTCAAAAAAAAGTAGATTTCTTGCGTATCTCGTTTTGGGGATGCGGCGCATCGAAACGCATGCGCAAATGTAGACTTACGCCGCGCATCTCCTGTAACACCGGCGTAATCGCTCCGTGAATCTGGTCCATAGGGCCAGATTCTCATAGAAATTCGCCGGTGTAGCATAAGCCATTTACACTACGCCGCCGCAACGTAACAGAGCAAGTGTCGTATTCTCCATGCACTTGCTCCGTAGTTTGCGTTGGCGTAGCGAAAATGGGCCAGCGTAAGGCTGTGTAATTCAAAGGGGGCGGCTTGTATTTAAATTAAGCGCGCTCCGCGTCGATCGAACTGCGCATGCGCCGGCCGGGGAAAAAGCCCAGTGCGCATGCTCCAGCTCATGTCGGAAAGCGTCGTTGAAACCGACGTCAAAACGACGTGATCGTCACTAGGCAATGCTCTATTCGCGAACGAGTTAGTAAAACGACGTAAGCGATGGAAAAACCCGATGCTGACCCGACGCCATTCTTAACATGGCATCCGACGGCACCCGACGGTATCCGATGGTACTGCGTAAGGTTACCCCTCATATTAGCAGGGGTAACCTTATGCGTTCGTAAACGACGTACACGACGACGGGGCGGCGTAAAAGCGATCGGGAATTGGCGTAGTAAGCTCATTTGCATATGCAAATGAGAAAACAACGTAAAGGCCACCTAGTGGTCGGAGTTGTCATTACAACTACGATCCGCAAGTGTAATGGTATTACACTTGTCGGATCTTCAGCCGTATCTATGCCAAAGTGATGCTAAGAATCACTCGCATAGATACCCGGCAAAAAAAACGGCGATACGACGGGGTATCTGAGATACCCCGTCGTAGCGCCTCTGAGAATCTGGCCCATAGTGTTTACAAAATAGGGGGTAGTTTTATGGCATTTTTATTAATATTTTTTTTTTTTTACTAGTAATGGCTGCGATCAGCGATTTTTTCGGCACTGCGACATTATGGCGGACACTTCGGACAATTTTGACAAATTTTTGGGACTATTGGCACTTTTATAGCGATCAGTGCTATAGAAATGCATTGATTACTATAAAAAATGCCACTGGCAGTGAAGGGGTTAACACTAGGGGCGGGGAAGGGGTTAAATGTGTAACCTGGGTGTGTTCTAACTGTATGGGGGGGGACTCACTGAGGGAAATGACTGATCTTCTGTTCATACATTGCATGAACGGAAGATCAGCATTCCCCCCCCCCCCCTAACAGGACCGGGAGCTGTGTGTTTACACACACAGCTCCTGGTCCTCGCTCTGTAACGAGCGATCGCGTGTGCCTGGCGGCGATCGAGCCGCCGGGCACACGCACGGGAGTCAGGGATGAGCGGGGGCCGCGCTCGCCCCTAGTGGCCACTTAGAGAGCTGACGTAGAGCTACGGGCTCTCACACAGGGGAGCCGACCTGCCACCGTAGAACTGGTCGGCAAGTAGTTAAAGGGCATTTTTTTTTTGTAAATGTAAAATTCCATTTTCTTTATTTATTTTTTGTTTTTAAGTGTAAATATGAGATCTAAAGTCTTTTTGACCCCAGATCTCGCAATAACGAAGACCTGTTATGCTTATTTCTATTACAAGAGATGCTTACATTCTTTGTAATAGGAATAAAAGTGATCACATTTTTTTTTTAAAGAGACAGTGTAAAAATATTTTTTTTAAAAGTAAAATAGATAGGAGAAAATATTTATTTTTTTAAAGTGCTGCGTCCCTCAGAGCTTGCGTGCAGATGCAAATGTATACGTAAGTCGCGCCCACATATGTAAACAGTGTTCAAACCACACATGTAAGGTATCACCACGATCGTTAATGCAAGAGCAAAAAATGCTAGCACTAGACCTCCTCTAACTCTAAACAGGTAACCTGTTAACAATGGAATATAAAAAGCCGCGCCCCACACAGGTTAGTCAAAGTTAGTTACACCAATATCAATGATGGTAAACAAAATAATACTAAAGTCCATTGAAGTCCATAATGGTAAAAATAATAGTTCCCAGAAGCGATCCTCTGTAAAGTGTCACCAAACGAACACACTCCAAAAGGTGCACCCACCACCGAGTGAATAAGCAGCTTACCAGAGGTCCGTCATAAGTCAGCGTCTGACTGTAACCCAGCCAACGGCCTTTGAATCCTTGTGGTTCCCAAGATCAACCCGAGTGGACCAGGACGGGACACTTCTTATACTCAGGATAAAGGAAAAAGCGCACATAGCATAATCCCGTTGGCGAAAATTTATTGTAAAAAGTAAAAAATGTACTTACACAGCACACATGGTAAACAAGCATAAAAACAGGTACAAATATTGCCGGCCGGCATGCAGGAGCCCTTCCTCCTCAGCGTGGTGACGTCACTGTGTCGCCTCCCATACGCGTTTCGTCACTAGAAGGACGTTCTCAATGGGGGTAGGGCTTCACAGTGATGCACCACTTAATAAGGACCAGCCGCCCGTTGTGAGAAGCAGCACGCTGAGTCCAGACACGCCATCTTTGATATGGTAAAAAGCCCTAGACGGAATGACATTCTGCCAGGCGTCACGGGCACAACTAAAAATTCCATTGCGGAAACAGGAGGAAAAAAGGAAACAAAATGAAACACATCCATACCCCACCAGTAGTTGGGGTAGGCCAAGGAGTTTTATTAATTAACTTAATTTTAATTATCTAGGCGTAATGTGGACACAATGATATAGGGATAGGCAAGGGGAAAGAACGCTGGCACTTGCTCTCTCTCCCTCCCCCCCATAGATCACAGCACCATCTAGGGGACAAGTCTGATAAATAAAACCTAAACTTTCCGGAAAGAAGGGAAAAGAAAAATTCATATTATGTGTATTCCCTAGGGACTTATGTCCTTATGATAATGTGAGTGCTAAACATAGTGCATATATTGGGGTAATGTGTTAATGACTTACACTCCAATAATAGCAACTTAGTGGGTTGTGAAGATTAGTTCAAAGCACAGTGTTATAATCAGAAAGTAGTGAAAGAATCGCTACATAAAGTGTATCCTACATTAAAAATATGAGATCCCTTCAATGTGAAGGAGTGATTCATTCTAAACGTTTAATCAACCATTAAACTATGTGACCAGTATTCAACAGTGAGGTGAAAAATGGAATCAATTAAAAAAAAAACAAAGTAAAAAACGAAAAAAACGTCCACATAGACTAAGTGAAGACGACTAGAAGGATGAAAACATAAATTTAATCATTATTCCCTAAAGGGTATATGTGTATACCTGCCCTCAGGTGTGCTTCTCACAAAGGTCAATAATAGGCAATGCTAATACAGGCATTAACATATATAGACTAAGTGAAGACGACTTGCATGGCATAAAGATTGAAAAAAATCCAAAAATTAAATCAGGTAACAATATCCGTTACAGACAATGCTAATAGACATATAGCCATAATAGACTCAGTAAAGACGACTTAAAGGACATAGATTTAGAAAATATCAGGTGTCCTAACACGCAAAAATGAAAAACTGATATACCAAAGGGGTTACTTGTTCCCAGGTATGTTTTCCACAAAGACTTTTTCAGGCATTGCTAATGAATGCATTCACATCCGTTTCAATGTTTAACCCAAAAGGGGTATAGGTTTTTAGACGAAAAATCCAGCCCATCTCCATCTGAGATATCCCTTGTACTAGATTACCTCCTCTCCAAGGAGCTTTGTATTTGTCGATCCCCAAGAAGAGGGTATTGGAGGGTTTTTTATCATGCTTCAATCTATAATGATTAGAAACAGAATGGTCCCTAAATCCAGACAAGATGTTAGTGATGTGCTCGTTAACACGAACCTGAAATGCCCTCTTGGTCCTGCCCACGTATTGTTTACCACATGGGCATTGTACCAAATACACCACCCCCTCAGAGGCACAGGTAATACATGGTAGAATCTTGTATTCTCTCCCAGTAGCTGTGGATGTAAAGGACCTAACACATCTAAGTTTATTAGAGCTTAGAGCACAGACCCGACATCGCCCACATCTGTAATAACCTTTTAACTGGGCAAAAGGGAAAAAAGATTTTGTGAGGGGAGGGTCTATAACATTCTTGGATATTAGGTTCCTTAGGGACTGTACTCCCTTAAAGATAACCCGCGGTTTCAGGGGCAGGATGTTTTTTAGCACAGGGTCATTAAGGGCTAGATGCCAATGTTTCTTTACCAGATGAGTTATGGTTCTATGCTGAGTAGAATAAGTGGTGACAAAAGGTACTACATCAGAGAACTTATTCTCCTCCTCGGGAATCTTGTCACGTAAAAGCTCATTCCTATCCATACCCAAAACCTGATGTAAAGACCCCTGCAATTCCTTACTGCAGTACCCCTTATCAAGAAATCTTTCTGTAAGAACTGAGGCTTGTTGTTGAAACACCTGAGTGTCGGAGCAATTCCGTCTTAACCGGAGATATTGACTCTTAGGGACACCCTTCAACCAAGGTTCATGGTGGCAACTTCCTACTGGGATGTAGGAGTTCCGATCAGTATCCTTGAAAAATGTAGAGGTGATAAACCTATTCTCCTTGGTTTCTATTACCAGGTCGAGGTAGTGAACCCTGGTCTGGCTGGCCTCATACTTCAGTTCTATGCCCGCCCGATCTGACCAAATTCATTGAATACCTTAATGACAATAATAGGGGCATAGAACTGAAGTATGAGGCCAGCCAGACCAGGGTTCACTACCTCGACCTGGTAATAGAAACCAAGGAGAATAGGTTTATCACCTCTACATTTTTCAAGGATACTGATCGGAACTCCTACATCCCAGTAGGAAGTTGCCACCATGAACCTTGGTTGAAGGGTGTCCCTAAGAGTCAATATCTCCGGTTAAGACGGAATTGCTCCGACACTCAGGTGTTTCAACAACAAGCCTCAGTTCTTACAGAAAGATTTCTTGATAAGGGGTACTGCAGTAAGGAATTGCAGGGGTCTTTACATCAGGTTTTGGGTATGGATAGGAATGAGCTTTTACGTGACAAGATTCCCGAGGAGGAGAATAAGTTCTCTGATGTAGTACCTTTTGTCACCACTTATTCTACTCAGCATAGAACCATAACTCATCTGGTAAAGAAACATTGGCATCTAGCCCTTAATGACCCTGTGCTAAAAAACATCCTGCCCCTGAAACCGCGGGTTATCTTTAAGGGAGTACAGTCCCTAAGGAACCTAATATCCAAGAATGTTATAGACCCTCCCCTCACAAAATCTTTTTTCCCTTTTGCCCAGTTAAAAGGTTATTACAGATGTGGGCGATGTCGGGTCTGTGCTCTAAGCTCTAATAAACTTAGATGTGTTAGGTCCTTTACATCCACAGCTACTGGGAGAGAATACAAGATTCTACCATGTATTACCTGTGCCTCTGAGGGGGTGGTGTATTTGGTACAATGCCCATGTGGTAAACAATACGTGGGCAGGACCAAGAGGGCATTTCAGGTTCGTGTTAACGAGCACATCACTAACATCTTGTCTGGATTTAGGGACCATTCTGTTTCTAATCATTATAGATTGAAGCATGATAAAAAACCCTCCAATACCCTCTTCTTGGGGATCGACAAATACAAAGCTCCTTGGAGAGGAGGTAATCTAGTACAAGGGATATCTCAGATGGAGATGGGCTGGATTTTTCGTCTAAAAACCTATACCCCTTTTGGGTTAAACATTGAAACGGATGTGAATGCATTCATTAGCAATGCCTGAAAAAGTCTTTGTGGAAAACATACCTGGGAACAAGTAACCCCTTTGGTATATCAGTTTTTCATTTTTGCGTGTTAGGACACCTGATATTTTCTAAATCTATGTCCTTTAAGTCGTCTTTACTGAGTCTATTATGGCTATATGTCTATTAGCATTGTCTGTAACGGATATTGTTACCTGATTTAATTTTTGGATTTTTTTCAATCTTTATGCCATGCAAGTCGTCTTCACTTAGTCTATATATGTTAATGCCTGTATTAGCATTGCCTATTATTGACCTTTGTGAGAAGCACACCTGAGGGCAGGTATACACATATACCCTTTAGGGAATAATGATTAAATTTATGTTTTCATCCTTCTAGTCGTCTTCACTTAGTCTATGTGGACGTTTTTTTCGTTTTTTACTTTGTTTTTTTTTTAATTGATTCCATTTTTCACCTCACTGTTGAATACTGGTCACATAGTTTAATGGTTGATTAAACGTTTAGAATGAATCACTCCTTCACATTGAAGGGATCTCATATTTTTAATGTAGGATACACTTTATGTAGCGATTCTTTCACTACTTTCTGATTATAACACTGTGCTTTGAACTAATCTTCACAACCCACTAAGTTGCTATTATTGGAGTGTAAGTCATTAACACATTACCCCAATATATGCACTATGTTTAGCACTCACATTATCATAAGGACATAAGTCCCTAGGGAATACACATAATATGAATTTTTCTTTTCCCTTCTTTCCGGAAAGTTTAGGTTTTATTTATCAGACTTGTCCCCTAGATGGTGCTGTGATCTATGGGGGGGAGGGAGAGAGAGCAAGTGCCAGCGTTCTTTCCCCTTGCCTATCCCTATATCATTGTGTCCACATTACGCCTAGATAATTAAAATTAAGTTAATTAATAAAACTCCTTGGCCTACCCCAACTACTGGTGGGGTATGGATGTGTTTCATTTTGTTTCCTTTTTTCCTCCTGTTTCCGCAATGGAATTTTTAGTTGTGCCCGTGACGCCTGGCAGAATGTCATTCCGTCTAGGGCTTTTTACCATATCAAAGATGGCGTGTCTGGACTCAGCGTGCTGCTTCTCACAACGGGCGGCTGGTCCTTATTAAGTGGTGCATCACTGTGAAGCCCTACCCCCATTGAGAACGTCCTTCTAGTGACGAAACGCGTATGGGAGGCGACACAGTGACGTCACCGCGCTGAGGAGGAAGGGCTCCTGCATGCCGGCCGGCAATATTTGTACCTGTTTTTATGCTTGTTTACCATGTGTGCTGTGTAAGTACATTTTTTACTTTTTACAATAAATTTTCGCCAACGGGATTATGCTATGTGCGCTTTTTCCTTTATCCTGAGTATAAGAAGTGTCCCGTCCTGGTCCACTCGGGTTGATCTTGGGAACCACAAGGATTCAAAGGCCGTTGGCTGGGTTACAGTCAGACGCTGACTTATGACGGACCTCTGGTAAGCTGCTCATTCACTCGGTGGTGGGTGCACCTTTTGGAGTGTGTTCGTTTGGTGACACTTTACAGAGGATCGCTTCTGGGAACTATTATTTTTACCACTATGGACTTCAATGGACTTTAGTATTATTTTGTTTACCATCATTGATATTGGTGTAACTAACTTTGACTAACCTGTGTGGGGCGCGGCTTTTTATATTCCATTGTTTTCTGTTATCACACGCTTGCTGCAGCCTGTAGTTCTTGGGGGGGAGGGGTTTTGTAGCGCGGTCTTCTTTTACCCTATAGGTAACCTGTTAAAAATGTTAGCGCATCACCTATGGAGATTTTTAAGTTTTGTAGTAGTTTGTCTCCGCGAGTATGCGCAATTTTAAAGTGTGACACGTTAGGTATCTATTTACTCAGTGTAACATCATCTTTCACATTATACCAAAAAAATGGGGTAACTTACTATTTTAATTTATTTTATTAAAAAGTGTATTTTTCCTAAACAACTGCGTATGTAAGACCACTACGCAAATATGCAAATATGGCACTATGACTCGCATGCTTGGCCTATCACAGTGCGCAAAAAACGGAGAGCCAGGGTGGCTTTGGCCAATTATGGTTCAGGGCTTTATCACACGCACCACACTATAAAAGGCCGCCTGCAGGGTGGCTGTGTGTAGTGTGTTCCGGGCTTGTTCCAGATCAGACAGAGAGAGAGAGAGAGAGAGAGAGATTGTTTTTTTTTCTAGCTATATTGAGCAGGCAGGCTAGTCAGTTAAATTTACAGTGTGTAGAGGATATATATACATCCCAGGAGTTGTACATATATTTATACACTGTATAGTTTAGTTAGATTAGTTCTTCCTAATCTGTCAGGCAGTTGATTGTGCTAGCTGCAGTGTTCTCACGTGTTGTATTGCCTGTGTGCTCAGTGAACCTAAACCAACTTGCTGTATACTGCACTTGGTGGTGCATAGTGCAAGTGTGCTCATTACTTACTTTTCACCTAAACCCACTTGGTGGTGCATAGTGCAAGTGTGCTCATTGCTTTGCAACTAAACCCACTTGGTGGCGCATAGTGCAAGTGTGCTCATTGCTTTGCAACTAAACCCACTTGGTGGTGCTTAGTGCAGATGTGCTTATTGCTTTGCAACTAAACCCACTTGGTGCATAGTGCATGTGTGTTCATTTCTTTGCAACTAAACCTACTTGGTGCATAGTGCAAGTGTGCTCAGTACTTTGCAACTAAACCCACTTGGTGGTGCATAGTGCAAGTGTGCTCATTACTTTGCACATAAAGCAACTTGGTGTGTACTGCACGTGTCCTCTGCAGTTTGCACCAAAAGCTACGAGGTGTGTGTACTGCCTTTGACATTATAATGTCTGGAAGGGCAACAAGGAGAGGCAGAGAGTAACGAGGGAAAGCAGGCTCTGAGTCTACAGGCAACAGTGCTGGTCGTTGACATGGTGCATCCTCATCAGCAAGTGGCCGTGTGACACGCTCGTCCTTGTTTTCTGCAGCTGGCCATGTTGAGCCGCAACATGCCGAAGACTTGGTAGAGTGGATGACCAAGCCATCCTCATCCCCCTCATCCTCTCTCACCCATGCTCAGGGTACTTTGTCTGTCAAAGTAGCTGCCAAGGCGTCCTTTTCCCTCTGCTCAATGGCATCACTTACTCCTTCCCTAGTCCCACCATGTCCTCCTGAGGAGTCCCATGAACTGTTTGAACACAGTGTTGGGTACATGCTGCATGAAGATACGCAGCGTTTTGAAGGCTCTGATGATGGAACACAGATAGAGGAAGGCAGTAATGTGAGCCCAGAGAGAGGAGGTGCCCAAGAAGAACAGCAATCTGGCAGTCATCTTCCCCCAGTTGCAGCATACTGCTAGGTTTTCGACAGTGATGAGGAGGGATTAGGGCACTGACTCTACGTGGGTGCCTGATAGGAGAGAGGGGGAAGAAGAAGGAGGAGGAACAGGCACAACTCCAAAGAGGCAGGATGCCCTCCAGGGGACAGCTTAAGGGCAGCACACCAACTGCATTACATCGCAGAGCTACGCCTGTGCAGGGCGCTGCTGTGTCTCAGCATTACTGCAAAAGTTCTTTGGTGTGGGACTTTTTTGAGACATGTGCATCAGATCGCACCTTTGATATTTGCAACATACGTCTCAAGCGTATTTCGCGTGGCCAAAACATCAACCGCTTGGGCACCACGTGCTTGACCAGACATATGTCGACCTGCCATGCAGTTTGCTGGCAAGCATACCAGAAGGACCTCCCCTTGCCCCTCATCAGCTGGGATCCCCAACCCCACTATACCATCAGTCCTCTCTGAAGCCTGCACTGATAGGACTGAAGGTGTAGAATTAGGTGTGTCACAACCTAGTAGTACATGCGGGCAATCTACTATCGGTACACCGATGGCAGATTGTACCAGACAAATTTCCCTGCCCCAGCTGCTGCAGCGCAGAAAGAAGTACTCTCCCAGCCATCTACATGCCCAGCGGTTGAATGCTAGCTTAGTGAAATTGCTAGCACTTCAACTGCTGCCTTTTCAGTTGGTAGATTCTGCCCCCTTCCGTGAGTTTGTGGAATGTGCGGTACCTCAGTGGCAAGTTCCCAAACAACCCTTTTTTTCATGGAAGGCGATTCCGGCTCTCTACCGCCATGTGGAAGGCAATGTCCATGCCTCGCTGGACAGGGCGGTCAGTGGTAAGGTGCATATTATCGCTGACTCATGGTCCAGCAGGCATGGACAGGGACGTTACCCCTCTTTCATGGCGCATTGGGTGACTCTTCTGGCAGCTTGGAAGGACGCAGGGCAAGGTACAGTAGTGTTCGAGGTTGTTTCACCACCACGCCTCCAAAACATTACTACTGGTTGTGACACACCTCTCTCCTCCACCCCCTCCTCTTCTTCTTCCTCTGTGGCCTCTTCCTGTGCTGATGTGTCCTCGGAACCAGCCGTGCTCCGTAGGCGTACAAGGGGCCACACAGGAATGCAGGCAAGGAGATGCCATGCGGTGCTAGAGCTGGTGTGCTTGGGAGACAGGAGCCACACTGGGGCAAAGGTTCTGTCAGCTCTGCAGGGGCAGGCTCAGAGGTGGTTGACGCCACGCCAGTTAAGCCAGGAATGGTGGTTAGCGACAATGGCACCAACCTCCTCTCTGCCCTGTGACAGGGACAACTGACCCATGTGCCCTGTTTTGCTCATGTTCTGAATTTGGTGGTGCAGCGGTTCTTGGGCAGGTACGCAGGCTTACTGGATGTCCTGAAGCAGGCCAGGAAAGTCTGTGTGCATTTCAGAAGGTCATATAATGCCACTGCTCGGCTGACAGACCTCCAAAGGGAATATGACCTGCCCAAGAACCGCCTAATCTGTGACATGCCCACCAGATGGAACTCTACATTGGCCATGCTGCAGCATCTGCACACCCAGCAGAGGGCCATCAATATGTACCTGTGCCAATATGGCAGCAGAACTGGGTCAGGGGAGCTTGTTTTTTTCCCCACACCAGTGGGCCTTGATCAGGGATGCATGCTTTGTCCTGTCACCATTTGAGGAGGCCACGAGGATGGTGAGCAGTGACAGTGCATGCATCAGTGAGACTGTCCCTCCTATTCACATGTTGGAGCACACGCTTTGTGGAATAATGGACAGGGCCCTTGAGGTAGAAGAGAGGGAAGAAGAGGAGGACTTCCTTACCTCTCAAGGCCCCCTTTATCCAGACAGTGTTTCTGCTTGCCCGCCTAGCACACAGGAAGAGGATGAGGAGGAGGAGGAGGAGGATTGTATCAGCAGCATGGAGGTGGAGCTTTTGACTCAGCATCAGCAGCAGTCTTCAAGGGATCAATTACAGTCCCAAGGAACCCATGGACTTTTACATGGCTGGGATGAGGTGGCTGCGGATCCTGTCATCCTCAGTGACCCAGAGTTCTCTGCCCCGAATGCTTTAGCAAACCTACGCCACATGGCCTCCCTGATCCTGCAAAGCCTGCGTAAGGATCCTCGTATCCGTGCTATCAAGGAGAGGGATCATTACTGGCTGTCAACTCTCCTTGATCCACATTACAAGGGTAAGGTTGCGGACCTTATCTTGCCATCGCAGAGGGAGCAGTAGATGAAACATCTTCATGAGGCCTTGCAGAAAGGTCTGTGCAACGCGTTCCCAGAGACTGGGGGGATTACCAAATCCTGGTCCTGCACAACGTGTTGCTGAGGCTTTGTGAGTCACAGAAGGAGCGGTGGAGTAGGTGGGAATGTGACTGATGCGTTCAGGCAATTTTTTAGTCCGCAGCCCCAAGGTATGACCGGTTCCAGCAACCATCGCCAGCGTCTGTCTTACATGGTGCAGGAATACCTAGGGCAGGGGTGTCCAAACTTTTTTGAAAGAGGGCCAGATTTGATTAAGTGAACATGCGTGAGGGCCGACTATTTTGCCTGACATTCTTTGTCTCAGTGTGTTCGTCTGAGCACTAATACACGGCCCAACAATAATTCTGTTGCCTTTTTGGCTGTGTGTGGTGAAGAGATGAGCTCAGGCGTGTTATTTGGATATACTGTATATATTTCTTTTGTGGCTCCAACGAATCCCAGAGTGCTGCTTAGGACAAAGGATAAGCTTGGGCGTGTTTATGGCGATAACACCCACGGCTTAACCATTGCCATGAATGCAGCCTCACCATTGCAACCAATGCAGCCTCACCATTGCAACCAATGTGCAACCAATGTGCCTCACATGTGCAATGAATGCAGCCTTACCATTGCCATCAGTGCAGCCTGATCGATGCCCATCTGCAGCCTCGGAGGGCAGAGGGAGGGGGCGGGATGAGTGCTGATAGATTACAAACAGGAGAATCTCTTGTTTACTCTGTGTCCTCTTTAATACAATGTCCCGCCTCCTATGATAGACAGAACAGTCGTCCAATGGCATCCCAGGAGTCGGGACTTCCAATAGAGATGCTGCTGAGAAAACAGGAGATTCTCTTCATGTAATCTGACGGCGCTCGTTCTGTCTCCTCCAAGGCAGCACCAATAAATACAGTATATATCTTTTGTGGCCCTGGGGGCCACAAACAATATATATATCCAAATCCCCAGGGGGGCCATATTAAATCAATAGGGGGCCGCATTTGGCCCCCGGGCCGGACTTTGGACATGCCTGACCTAGGGGCAAGAGCAGACTTGGACACCTTTCCCACCGAAAATCCTCTGGCTTACTGGGTCTTGAGGATGGATCACTGGCCAGAGCTTGCACAGTACGCAATTGAGCTACTGGCTTATCCTGCATCCATCGTTCTTTCAGAATGCACATTTAGTGCTGCTGGAGGCTTTGTGACCGATCACAGGGTGTGCCTCTCCACCGACTCCGTCGATCGACTGACCTTCAAAAAAATGAATCAGGCTTGGATCACCACCAGCTAACAAGCACCTGATGCTGATGTAACTGAATATTTTTTTTGAAATGTCAGATCCCTTGGAGACTGCCTATGCTGATGCTGAGTGACTATCCTGTTATGCTGACTGAATATCCTTCTCCTTCTCAATGATCTTGCTGATAGCTTGTAAGAACATTGTTGGTTCTGTTCACCGCCACCAGTGGCTAAGGCCCAATTTTTCTGCCCCTGTTTAACAGGGGCGTGTAATTTACAATTTTTGATGCAATAGTTTGCAGCAGGCTCTTTGCTGCGCTACAACTAGAGTATCTGTGGGGGTTGCAGTGTTGTGGCACCAGCACCAGTGCCTAAGGCCCAATTGTTCTGCTCCTGTTCAAGAGGGGTGTGTAATTACTAGTGTTGCTCACGAATATTCGCATTGCGAATATTCGTAGCGAATAAATCGAATATCGCGGTGAATATTCGTATTTTTTCAAATTTATTTTTAAAACAGATCACATCCTAGTGATCTCCATTGACGTCTAAAAGCATTGCTGGTATGATTAGAGACCCTGGGCCGAGTAGCTGAGGCGATCGTTTTATGTTGCCGAATATTCGCAATGCGAATATTCGTAATGCGAATATTCGCGAATACTTTCTCTGCCCTTCTTTTGCATCAGAGCCAATCAGAGTTCTCCTACCACAGTTGTCAGAGGTTAGCAACCTCCATAGCAACCAATAGGAACCTGCCTGCACGACCATTATATAAGATCACTCCCAGCAGTATTTCAGTGCAGATTCACAAGGTGGATAGAGAGAGTGGAGTGTTTCTATTTGTTTTTCTGTGTATATTGAGATCTGAGAGCTTAGCATTGTGCCTTCTATAGTGCTTTCAGTTCTGAGTTTGCTGCTTCCAAAAACAAATGCTTTTTTCAAAGCAAAAGACCCAACAGCTTTTCTAAAAGCTCAGATTTGTGTTTTTTTGTCCAGGTTAGTGTAGCTTAGTGTTAGATAGATTTCTGTTTAGTTAGTGTGAGGCCTCGTACACACGAGGGGATATGTCCGCTGAAAACGGTCCGATGGACCGTTTCAGCAGACATCTCCGCTCGTGTGTATGGGCTAGCGGACAGATTTCTCCACCCGACAGATTTCAAAGCATGCTTTGAAATCCATCCGGTGGAATCTGTCCGCTTGACATGTCTGCTGGTTAGTACACTTACCAGCAGACATGTCGTCCCCCACCGCCGCCGCGCCGCCGCCGAATGGATTCGGCGCATGGGCGGAAGTGTTTTACTTCCTGGTGCGGTGACGTGGCGGTGACGCGGCGGCGTCAACGTCACCGCCGCGTCACCGCGCCGTCCGGCGGCGGGGAATTTGATCCGATGGTGTGTACACGCCATCGGATCAAACTCCCGATCGGACATATCCGATGGACCGTTTTCATCGGATATGTCCGATCGTGTGTACGAGGCCTAAGTGTACATTTCTTTAAGGTAGCTTAGTTTAGTGTGTGTTTAGTCTCTGTGTCTTGTGTATAAAAAAAAAAAAAGTTTGTGTAAGTAGAGTTAGTGTTTAGTGCATATTAGTTTATTATTTGTAGTCCTCGTCTTTGTCCTTGTCAGTCAGTGTAAAAAAACAAAACAAAACAAAAAAAAAAAAAAAAACATTTTTAGCTTTAGTTTAGTCATATAATGTGTGTAAGTAGAGTTAGTGTTTAGTGCATATTAGTTTATTATTTGTAGTCCTCGTCTTTGTTCTTGT
This sequence comes from Rana kukunoris, assembly GCA_029574335.1. Classification (NCBI taxonomy): domain Eukaryota; kingdom Metazoa; phylum Chordata; class Amphibia; order Anura; family Ranidae; genus Rana; species Rana kukunoris. The sequence continues at coordinate 18,719,362 of CM056050.1, read as the reverse complement.
CAGTCAGTGTAAAAAAAAAAAAAAATGTAGCTTTAGTTTAGTCATATAAGTTTGTGTACGTAGAGTTAGTGTTTAGTGCATATTAGTTTAGTATTTGTAGTCCTCGTTCTTGTCAGCGTACTTCAGTCTAAAAAAAAAAAAAAAAAAAAAAAAAAAAGTTTTAGCTGTAGTATTTTAGTTCCTGTTTAGTAGCTGTCCGTGTCCTAGTCTACGTCTTTGTCCGTGTAAAACAAAAAAAAATAAAAAATTTAGGTGTAGTAGTTTTATTCTAGTTTAGTAGCTGTCTACGTCTTTGTCTGCGTCTTTGTCTGCGTGCCTGTCTTGCTAAAAAAACAAAAAACACTCCTTTCTCACATCCCCCCCCCCAATAAAGTTCCCCCCCCCCACATCAGCAAGTATGAGCAGCATACGTGGCCGTGGCTGTGGCAGCAGGGGTAGGGGTGTTACTCCCAGTGCTGGGTCGCTGCCAGCACGGGGTACCTCTCGCGCCCCTACTAGTGGTAGTGGATCAGGTGGAAGGGGAGTCCGCCTCATCCGCAAGTTTTTTCCCTCGGGCAGCCGCCCGATATTGCCTTCTCAGGCTCCAGCAGTGTTGGAGTATATGGGGCACAGCAGTGCCACAGAGTCGTCAGTCCCGACTCCCAGTAGCACCACCAGTAAACCGGCGCCGTGACCGTCTCCTGTAGTTCCTTTAGAGCCAGAGGGGAATCGAGCTCTAAGCTCTGAGAAGGGGAAAGACGCTGAAATGTAATCCCGTCCAGGTAGTTGGACAGCTCCTCAGCGCCATACTCCGAGGCCAGGCGATACAACCGATCATAAAAGTCTGCTAGTGTCTGTATTATGAGATCAGGGGAATGAACCATCAGCCCAGCAGCGGTCCGCAATGTCCCGATAACCGGGGACTTCTGTTCCGAGCTCGCTATCCTAGCCAGAAGTCTGCCTGTCACCCTTGCCCAAGTGTTTAGATGATATCTAGTACTATTACCACTACTGCTTGTAAATGTTGCCTGTGTGATAATTACATTATATTTTAATACTACTGCTGCTGCCTTCATGCTGAGTAATGCTTCATGACCTCTGTGGCACAGCGGATCCACCAACAGCCTCCGCTACAAGCTACCAGACCGGATCGTAACTGCAAGTGTGACTAAAAGACTGAACTTTATGTTAAACCCTTGTTTGCGGCCTTTATACTGCAACCATTAGCCTGTCTGCAAGAGCAAATCAGCACTCTCTCTCTCTTTCTCGATCTCTCTCTCTATATCTATATATATATTGTAGCTTTTGTTATAGTAATTTTTCAACAGTTTAGTTTGTGTTAGTAGTGTCTGTGTCCGTGTATTTTAGTTTGTCTTAGGTTTGTGTTAAATAAAATAATAGTATAAAATGTTTTTGGTTATTATGAAGTTAGATGTGTTGAAAAACCTAACAATCTCAATAAGAAAGGAAACATTTTAAAAGAATAACATTTTTTATAAGAAGAAAAAAAAATTTACACGTTTTTTTTGCATGAGCTTGTGAAGCTCAGCCAATGCGTCAAAATCCTTTCTCTGCTGTTGCTCCAGCTGTTGGTTTTGGAGGTCTAAGTATCGCATTTTACGGCGATTTGAGAGGATTTTCGCATTGGTCCTCTGGATGACAGTGTAAGTTTCCTCCATCTTTTTGAAAACTGTTAGGATATAAGAAAAAAAAAATAGGATTAAATGCTGTCCATTTTTATATCAACATCTTATTGTTGAAATGTTATTAATCTTTGTGCATACATTTACCCTCTTGCCTGGGGCTCACAGGAACCGTCTCATTCTTCTGCTCCTCTTCTCCATCACCCGATTCACCAGGAGTTTGGGGGGGGGGTTGCAGCTCCTCCTCTTGCTCCTCAACAGGAGCTGGGGGTGGTAAACACTGGGAGGGCCCTGGCGGCTCCTCATCCCTCTCCTTCTGTGCATCCTCCTCCTGCTCCTCCTGTGCATCCTCCTCCTGCTCCTCCTCTTCATCCTCCTCCTCCTCCTCAGCGGCCTGGCGCCTTGTGCGCTTGGGGCGCACAGATGGTAGAGGAGCTCCTATAATAACACAATGTTCATATATGTAAAAATGATTTCTAATAACATATGCAAATTCTGTGTACTCTGCTGTATTGTATATGAATACAAATGTATTTATATAGACAGTTAACCAATGGGATAATGTTATACTAAAGGGTCTTGCTGGCACTACAGGGGACTGAGTGTGAGCTGGGCTGCCACCATGGTAAAATGAGCTGTTTGTGTTTCCTTTGTATTATTCTGACGATCTCATGTTAAAAAAAGGGCCTGATGGAGTACACGGGATTACTATGACAACCCCACGCCTAGCACAGGAATTTAGTGGTAATTGAGTTATAAAATACCACCCCTTCCCCTTTAACCCACCACACCACCACTTTAATTCCATGGTTTAACTTGATGGAATAATGTCTTTTTTCAACAGTACTATGAATACCTTGGGTGGTGATATATGTTACCACAACATGGCGTCTGGGTTAACAACATCTGCCCTAAGGTTAATTAGATATGACCTCTTTAGGTCTGATCACCTTTTTAGGATGGCCATGTGGTCATGTGTGTGGCCATGAAGTTGTCGTAACTCCCGCAAGAGGGAGCGGACTATTTTTTTTTTGTCCTGCTGGCTCCAGGTTGCGTCATATCCCTGTTGCAGGAACCTCTGCATATTATAATACTTAAGGACCTTGGGTGTTTTTCAGTTTTGGTGTTTGCAAGACTGAAACAGTTTTTTCTGCTAGAAAATCACTTAAAACCCCCAAACATTATATATTTTTTTTCTAACACCCTAGAGAATAAAATAGTGGTCATTGCAATACTTTTTGTCACACCATATTTGCGCAGCGGTCTTACAAGCGCACTTTTTTTGGAAAAAATACACTTTTTTGAATTAAAAAATAAGACAACAATAAATTTGGTCCAATTTTTTTATATATTGTGAAAGATAGCATGGCGTCAAACTTTTACCCTTAAAAATCTCCATAGGCGACGTTTAAAAAATTCTATAGGTTGCATTTTTTTAGATACAGAGGAGGTAGAATTATTGCTCTCGCTCTAACGATCGCGGCGATACCTCACTTGTGTGGTTTGAACACCGTTTTCATATGCGGGCGCTACTCGCGTATGCGTTCGCTTCTGCGCGCGAGCTCGTCGGGACGGGGCGCTTTAAAAAATTTTTTTTTGTTTTCCTATTATTTGTATTTATTTTAACATTTTTTACACTGAAAAAAAAATATATAATAATTGATCACTTTTATTCCTATTACAAGAAATGTAAACATCCCTTGTAATAGAAAAAAGCATGACAGGTCTGCTTAAATATGAGATCTGGGGTCAAAAAGACCTCAGATCTCATATTTAGGCTTAAAAAGAAAAAAAAAAGGAAAATGTCATTTTTTAAATAGCCTTAAAAAGAAAATGTCTCTTTAAGACAGTGGGCGGAAATGACGTTTTGACGTCACTTCCGCCCAGCGCTGCTATGGGGAACGGGTGGGGGCAATTTTTCCCTCACTCGTATCCCAGCAGAGGAGCCGCACAGACCCGATCGCCTCCGCCGCTACCGACGCCAATGGTAAGCGGCGGAGAGCACGGGAAAGCGGCGGGAGGGGGGGGCACCTCTCCGGTCACCGATAACGGCGATCTCGCGGCGAATCCGCCGCGGAGACCGCCGTTATTGTACACAGGACCCTGCACTGAAGAGATGGATATCTCGGTTGTGGCAGCAGCTGCTGCCATTACCGAGATATCCATCTTTAAAAAGAGGACGTATATATACAGTGCAGGGTCCTTAAGTGGTTAAACACTTATGGATATATGACGTAAATGTATGGTATTCAACAATTGGATGCATTCTCGCCTTATTAATCACTGACAGGGGTAACATGACAGATATTATATCTTGCCATTTTGGTCGCCACCTTTTTTGCATAAATATAGCAGCCATTATCATTAGCTTAATTATGTATATATGAGAAACATCACAGGATACACGTATAGGGGAGAAATGAGTTGCTATTCATCTGACCGCTATAATTATTTTTTGACCCTTATACTGGGCCTGTACAATAGATAATTTTTTTTCATCCCTATCTTTATATAGGAACAATAATATGTTTGTTTATTTTGACTTTTTGATGAATTAATTTTGAATAAATAATGGAGTTGATGTTATTTAAAAACTACAACTACCAGCATGCTCTAATACACCATGTAGCTCACCGTCACCAGCTGTACCACAATTATACTTTAACTCCCAGCGTGCCTGGACAGTTAATGGCTGTCCGGTAATACTGGGGAGTTGTTTTGCAACAGCTGTAGGCTCCGTTTAGGAAACAGTGACGTACCAGACGTTTTTTTTTTTTTTTATTGTGGAGGGGAGGGTGGCTATGTAGGGGTATGTGTATATGTTGTGTTTTTAATTTTTCTGTAGTGTGGTGTAGTGTTTTTAGGGTACAGTCAGAGGGGCGTGGGGTTCACAGTAGTTTCCCGCTGAGGGTTTGAGCTGCAGCGCCAAATTTGCTTCAGCTAGAAGCACACTGTAAGCCCCAGCCCATGTGAATGTACCCTGTACATTCACATTGGGGGAGAGGGGGGGGGGGGGGTTATTGCAGCCAGTTGCATGCAGGGAGTTGTAGTTTTGCAACAGCTGGAGGCACAATGGTTGCAAAACACTGCAAGTTTGTTACCTAACTCAGGGTTTGAAGACCAGTGCGCCTCCAGCTGTTGCAAAACTACTACTCCCATCAGGCATGGTCTGTCAGTGCATGCTAAGAATTTTACTTTTGCTGCATCCAGAGTGCCACAGTTTAGAGACCCGTGTATAGTGGTCTGAAAAATGTGGGCCTGCAGAACTTGCAAAACTAGAAGTCCCAGCATGCCCAGGCATGCTGGAAGTTGTAGTTCTGCAACATCTAGAGGGCAATATGTATTCGAACGTCTTGGGCCTTAAGGACCCTGAAGTCAGGACGTTCGCATACGTCCTATGTCCACAACATGTTAATTATGCTAAATAGCAAGGAAAGTGCCTAAATACACATTTATCAACCAGGGTGTCTGCAGCTGGGAGTTGTAGTTTTGCAACAGCTGGAGACACACTGTTTGGGAAATACTAATATCTGATCTTATATCCTAACTTTTAAACTAGTCTAAAATGCAGTTAAAGATAATGAAATAACAGTGGTGAAATTACTTACACTAATCAGCAGTTGTTCCTCACTGGATGAAAAGTTACTTCCCACCATCTTCGCTTCGCAGGGCAGCACAAAATAGCGATCCGAAAATAGACTGGCAAAGATCCAGGAAATGATCTCCGTTTTCGCGTGTTTTCGTGTGTTTTTCGCGCACGCGCAATTAATTCGCATTAGCGAAATTTTGCAAAATTTTTTTTTTTTGATAAAATATCACGAATAATCGATATTTACGAATATTTTGCGAATATTCTTCTATATATTCGTGAAATATCACGAAATCGAATATGGCGTATTCCGCTCATCACTAGTAATTACAATTCTTGATCTAATATTTCACAGCAGCCACCACGACTAAGTATGAGGGGTTGCAGTGTTGTCGCAACACCAACACCTAGGGCCCAAATTTCTGCAGCGTATATACGGCAGGCCCCTACTTTAAAACATCCAACTTACAAACGACTCCTACTTGCAAATGGAAGGAGACAACAGGAAGTGAGAGGAAATCTACCCCTAAGAAGGGAAATTCTCTTCTGTAAAAGGTGTCTCCTGTCCACTGATGCTTTATCACAATCCTTCTTTCACAAAAAAAAAAAACATTTTTTTTTCAAAAAATCATTTGTCTTTGGGACAGAAAGTGAGGTGCAATCTTCTGAACAGATGCACACAGACAAACAAATGTTACAGGGGTGATAACCCTTCTCTATGTTTTCAGAAAAGCTTAAAAAAAGATTCTATGGCTGAAGCTACACTTTAACCGCTTGCCGACCAGCCGCCGCAGTTATACATGTCATGCCATGTCATGTTATAGATGGCATGTCACGCCGGTTTGTCCTCACGGTACCATACCCATCCGTTTTGTTGAGGAGCAGAACCTCATAAAGTTCCGGTGACATATAAAAATTGTCTGTTGTCACGCAATATCCCTGGTTCAGTAATGGGTCCAGCAGTGAAAGGACAGACGATGTGGCCATCCCATAGCAGTTGTACCTGGGATTGAACTTGGTACCTTTCGCGGTGTAAATTACCGCATTCCAGATATATCCGGTGGAAGATTCACATAGCATATACAATTTTATGCCAAAGCGCGCTCTTTTGGAGGCAATAAATTGGATCCAGCTCAGGCGTTCCTTGTAGGCCATGAGACTTTCGTCCACACTGACATCCCTTTCTGGCACATAGGTCCGCTGGAAGTTGGCGACAATCATCTGGCACACCTCCCAGATTTTTTTTAGCTTGGGCGCAGGATGCGTGGCCTCATCAAACTCTTCGTTGTTGGCGAAGTGTAAGTTTTTCATAATGAGTGAAAAGCGATATTCGGACATCACAGTCCCAAAAAATGGCGTGGCCAGCATCTTGTTGGTGGTCCAGTACCATTTCTGGAGCGGTTTGCCCACCACCCCCTGAAGGATAATGAGTCCTAGAAACTTCCAGATTTCCTCTTTAGTGACAGGTTCCCATTTTCTGGATCTGGAAAATCTGGCACGCAGAGTAGCAGATTGCTGATCGTGGTATCGATTGGTCTCTGTCACAATTTTTAAAATTACCTCCTCAGAAAGAAAAAGTTTCAGGTACGCCAGAGGGTTGTCCCTCTCCACATCAACCTTCATGAATGAATGACTTGTATAGCGCAACGCATGCGAACTGAATCGCCTCTGGGCGCTTTTTCCAGCCAGAGTCTGCTTGGCTGGTGCGGTCATTTTTACCCCGTAGGATCTTGACACGCTATGGACACACAGTCATACACACATATGATCTCATTCATCCCAGGAGATCCAGTGAATCGGAACCTCGGGGGCGCTGCCTGGTCTGCATCGCTGTCTATAGCGCACAAAGTGCACACATCATTTAGGTCAGGTGCGGGATCATCGGCGTTGTCACTTTCTGGATCAGTGTCGGTGTCAGAGTCAGATGACAAATCGCCCCATGACTCACTGTCGCTCTGTTCTGCGATCAACTCCGTGTCGCTGCCGCTGTCGCTCAGCTGATCAAAAAGTGCATTCGTAGGACAGCGCTTTTTAGATGCCATTTTCAAAGGGTTTTCAAAGGTTTTATTTGTCACAAATGACAATGGTAAGGGGCACTGAAAGGGCACTGTGTCAGATTCCAAGGTGATACAGTGCAATCCTCTCAGATTACATTGTATCACCTTCTTTTTATATGTGTGTGTTTGTGCATACATTTGAATTTCCTTCCCAGTTCCGCTCCCATGCACCATTGCGGTGCAGGGAACGGAACCAGGAAGTCAGATGACCTGTGGACCGGTGGACGGCGCGGCGGGGAACTTGGCGGCGATCACAGCAATGGGAGATCATCACTGGATCGCCTGGAGAAGGTAAGGAACGCCGCTGCAGGCTCTGCACATCCACCCCGAGCGTGACTCGGGGATACCGATCGTAGCAGAAAAAAACAACCCGGTCATGCTCGGGGATACCGCTAAGGGGGTTAAGTGAGATCTCACACATAGCTTATAAAGTAGGGGGAGCTCCTAGGTATAGACATATATATATACATATATATATATACATATATTGAAATCTATTGTGCTGTTGTCTTATGTTGGGATGACAGCACAATTACTGTAATCACTTTTTTGCATATTCTATAGTAAAATATATCTCTGGTTAAGTATCCAGTTTTTGTGGAGTATTGTTTTCTCCCACCAGGTGCAGTCGGTGGATCCTGGGGTGACAATACAGGTATTTTGTACTGTCTTACATTGTATTGTATTGCATTGCATCACAGCTGTGCCAAGGGGATTGAGCCAAGTTAGTGGGGTTTATTGGTAGAGTGCAGGCCCAAATCAAACCAGCAGCTCCTTCGGGGGTCAGTGCTACAAAGGTAATTAGAAATGTTATTATCAAAATATGTCTTCTATGTCATGATAAAAATGCTAGGATTGTAATATGTAAAATGAATATTTAAATGAAGGTAAATCCTAACCAAATGAATTGTATTAATGCCCAGAAAAATAATACTGCATTTTTGTTACAAAAAATGACTTGTAAGTCACCAAGAGAAGAGAAATCTAATATTTCTAGACATTTCAGATGAAAACAAACCCCTTGAAGCCTGATGCCGCGTACACACGATCATTTTTCAGCATGAAAAAAACGTAGTTTTTGAAAAATGTCATTTAACCACTTAAGACCCGGACCAATATGCAGGCTAAAGACCAGAGGTGTTTTTACAATTTGGCACTGCGCTGCTTTAACTGGTAATTGTGCGGTCATGCAATGTTGTACCGAAATGAAATTTGCGTCCTTTTTTCCCCACAAATAGAGCTTTCTTTTGATGGTATTTGATTGCCTCTGCGATTTTTATCTTTTGCGATATAAACGGAAATTTTGAAAAAAAATGATTTTTCTTATAACAAAAAGTAAAAAATATCGACTAAACTAAATTTTAGTCAAACATTTAGGCCAAAATGTATTCAGCCACATGTCTTTAGTAAAGAAAATCGCAATAAGCGTATATTTATTGGTTTTCGCAAAAGTTATAGCGTCTACAAACTAGGGTACATTTTCTAGAATTTACACAGCTTTTATTTTATGACTGCCTATCTCATTTCTTGAGGTGCTAAAATGGCAGGGCAGTACAAAATCCCCCCAAATGACCCCATTTTGGAAAGTATACACCCCAAGGAAACTGCTGAGAGGCATGTTGAGTCCATTGAATATTTTTTTTTTGGTCCCAAGTGATTGAATAATGACAAAAAAAATAAAATTACAAAAAGTTGTCACTAAATGATATATTGCTCACACATGCCATGGTTATAAAATACATTATGCTGCTTCTCCTGAGTACGGGGATGCCACATGTTTGGGACTTTTTGGGCAATGTATGCCCTTAGAAAGCCTGAAGGCGGTGCTTGATTTTCGGGGCCCCATACGCGGCTAGGCTCCCACACATGTTGTATCCCTGTACTCAGGAGAAGCAGCAGAATGTATTTTGGGGTGCAATTCCACATATAACCATGGCATGTGTGAGAAATATATCATTTAGTGACAACTTTGTGCAAAAAAAATCAGTTTGTCATATTCTCGCAACTTTTGTCAAAATCTAAAATATTCCATGGACTCGAATTGCCTCTCAGCAAATAGCTTGGTGTGTCTACTTTCCAAAATGGGGTCATTTGGGGGGGGGGGGGGGTTTGTGCTATTTTGGCATTTTATGGCCTTCGAAACTGTGATAGGTAGTGAGGAGTGAAATCAAAAATTTGCGCCCTTAGAAATGCTAAAGGCGGTGCTTGGTTTTCGGGGTCTCGTACGCGGCTAGGCTCCCAAACATGTGGTATCCCCGTACTCAGGAGAAGCAGCAGAATGTATTTTAGGGTGCAACTCCACATATAACCATGGTGTGTGAGAAATATATCATTTAGTGACAACTTTTTTTTTTTTGTCATTATTCAATCACTTTGGACAAAAAAAATAAAAAAAATATTCAATGGACTCAACATGCCTCTCAGCAGTTTCCTTGGGGTGTCTACTTTCCAAAATGGGGTCATTTGGTTTTTTTTGTGCTGTTTTGGCATTTTATGGCCTTCGAAACTGTGAGGCCTCGTACACACGATCAAATCTGTCCGCTGGAAACGGTCCGCTGGACCGTTTCAGCAGACAGATTCGATCGTGTGTACGGCCGAGTCGACGGATTTGGCCACCCGACAGATTTTAAAGCATGCTTTGAAATCTATCCGGTGGGAATCTGTCCGCCCGACATGTCTGCTGGTTAGTACACTTACCAGCAGACATGTCGTCCCGCACCGCCGCCGCACCGCCGCCGAATGGATTTGGCGCATGCGCGGAAGTGTTTTACTTCCTGGTGCGGTGACGTGGCGGCGTCAACGTCACCGCCACGTCACCGACACGTCAGCGCGCTCTCTGCTGGCGGGGATTTTGGTTTGCTCGTGTGTACACGCGAGCAAACCAAAATCCCAGCAGACAGATTTGTTCAAATCTGTCGGACGGACAGATTTGAACAAATCTGTCTGCTTGTGTGTATGGGGCCTGATAGGTAGTGAGGAGTGAAATCAAAAATGTACACCCTTAGAAAGCCTGAAGGCGGTGATTGGTTTTGGGGTCCCGTACGCGGCTAGGCTCCCAAAAAGTCCCAAACATGTGGTATCCCCGTACTCAGAAGCAGCAGAATGTATTTTAGGGTGCAACTCCACATATAACCATGGCATGTGTGAGAAATATATCATTTAGTGACAACTTTTTGATTTTTTTTTTTTGTCATTATTCAATAGTGTTGCTCACGAATATTCGCATTGCGAATATTCGCTACGAATATTGCATATTCGAGTATTCGCGAATATCTCGAATATCGCGGCGAATATTCGCTATTTCGAATATTCGATATTTTTCAAATTTCGCAAAAAATTCGCAATAAAATTCGCAATAGCGAAAATTCGCAATTTTTTTTTTTATCAAATATCACGAATATTCGATATTAACGAATATTCGCAACCGCATATGTGAAATTTCGCTTTTTTTTTATATAAAATATACCGAATATTCGTAAATATCGAATATTCGTGATATTTTATAAAAAAAAAAAAAAAAAAAAAAAAATCGCGAAATTTCACATTAGCGAAAATTCGCATTAGCGAAAATTCGCATTGGCGAAAATTCGCAATTTTTTTTTTTTTTTTTTTATAAAATATCACGAATATTCGATATTAACGAATATTCGCGAATATTCTTCGAAATATTCGCGAAATATCGCGAAATCGAATATGGCGTATTCCGCTCATCACTATTATTCAATCACTTTGGACAAAAAAAAAATATTCAATGGACTCAACATGCCTCTCAGCAGTTTCCTTGGGGTGTTTACTTTCCAAAATGGGGTCATTTGTTTTTTTTTGTGCTGTTTTGGCATTTTATGGCCTTCGAAACTGTGATAGGTAGTAAGGAGTAAAATCAAAATTTTACACCCTTAGAAAGCCTGAAGGCGGTGATTGGCTTTTGGGGTCCCGTACGCGCCTAGGCTCCCCAAAAGTCTCACACATGTAGTATCCCCGTTCTCAGGAGGAGCAGCAGAATGTATTTTGGGGTGTAATTCCACATATAGATTGATCAGTGGGTATGCCCACCATTAGAATACCTCCCTTCATCCACCCACTTCTAATGATGGGCATACATGCACCATTTATATATGCTGAAGCATGGGGGCATCCTCCCGCAAAAAAGTTATGCCGCGTACACACGGTCGGACTTTTCTATGCCGCATACACACCGTCAGACTTTTCTATGCCCTGTACACATGGTCAGACTTTTCCACAGGTAAGGCCTCCGTAGGTGTGTCAACCGTATGTACGCGGCATTAGGAGCAAAATCGCTCCTCTGCCCCTAATGCCCCCATGCTTCGGCATATATGCTCTTTTTTGAACCTCCTATAGCATTGGAGTCGCGGCTTTATATATATCGTGGGAGCAAACGCTGTTGCTGTCACGCTAAATAAATCCGCGCTGCAACTGAATTGCGTACCTGCTAAGCAAATGATGGTTAACATTAAAACAAAGTAACATTACAGTATAACAGTAAGATCATACCATACCTGCAAAGCAAATACCAATAAAAAAAACATAGTAAAAAATAAAACATTTTTTAAGGCAACCTGTGCCTAAACTATATATATATATATATATATATATATATATATATATATATATATATATATATATAAATGCCGAAGCATGGGGGCATCCTCCCGCAAAAAAGTTATGCCGCGTACACATGGTCGGATTTTTCTATGCCGTGTACACATGGTCAGACTTTTCTATGCCGTGTACACATGGTCAGACATGCCTCCGTAGGAATGTCAACTGCATGTACGCGGCATTAGGAGCAAAATGGCTCCTCCGCCCCTAATGGCCCAATGCTTCGGCATATATGCTCTTTTTTTAACTGTAGTGGTGAAATCACCTCCCACAGCACTGGAGTCACAGTTTTATATATCATGGGAGCAAACGCGGTTGCTGTCAAGATAAATAAGTCCGCGCAACAGCTGAATGGCGTACCTGAAAACAGTAAAGTAAATTACATACCTGAAAAGCAAGCATGAAAAAACATAACAATAAAACTTTGCAGAATGGAATACAGTAAAAAAGAGCAGAACAATAGAGAGAGAATAGAGAGGGAGAGAACAATAAAACGACAACTATTTTTGTTTTTTTAATTTTATATATTTTTTTGTTTTTTTACTTTTTACTTTTTTTTTGTTTTAAAACTTTTTTTTGTAACTGTAACAGTTCAACTTTTTGGTTGCAGGTTTGGGTCTCTCAAAATGCGATGGCATCTTGGGAGACCCTGTGTACGTGTGCCTAGCCTGCAAAATGTTTTACCCTACGCTAATACTTCACTTGTGTGTGGAAGCGTTCAAAACATTTACCAATACAAAGACCAGGATCGACAGGACATCGGGGACAAAAATAACGGGTGTCACACCTAAATCCGCGCTTGCTACAGACACAACATCTTGTTTGGGGGGCTTTTTGGGTAGGGGTTCTCTCGAGGGCATACAAAAAATGCCTCTCATGCAGTCGGCTTACTGCATTTGGTAGGGGATGGTGAGGTGCAGAACCGCCTGGATACAGGAGTTCTGTGATGATATCCTTCTGGAATTGAAGGAAAGATCCATTCCGTCCTGAAGCTTTGTATAATAAATTGAGTCAATTTAAATAAATGTAGAGACACTTTTTTGTACCAGCGTCTCGTCTTACGGGCAATATGATACGGCGCCATCAACTGGTCGTTGAGGTCCACCCCTCCCATATTTTGGTTATATTCGTGGACACAGAGGGGTTTCTCCACAACACCAGTCGCCGTACGAATTTGTACTGTCATGTCTATGTGAAGGGTGGTAAGAACGAAAACATTCTTATTGTCCCGCCACTTCACAGCGAGCAAATTATTACATCTGCAGCAGGCTCTCGCCCCCAAGCCTAATACGGGCATCTACAAGCCACTGGGGAAAGCCCCGGTGATTAGGTTGCACGGTGCCACATGCTCCAATCTGACGATCAAACAAGTGACTAAAAAGTGGCACGCTGCTGTAATAATCGTCCACATACAAGTGGTACCCCTTTCCGAATAAGGGTGACACCAAGTCCCAAACAATCTTGCCAGCGCTCCCCATGTAATCTGGGCATCCTTCCGGCTCTACCTCACTATCTTTGCCCTCATAAACCCTAAAGCTCCATGTGTAGCCTGTTGCCCTGTCACAGAGCTTATAGAGCTTGACTCCGTAACTGGCACGCTTGCTGGGAAGGTACTGCTTGAAAGACAAGTGGACAGAAAATTTAATCAGGGACTCATCAACGCAGACAACTTGCTGGGGATTTAAACAAGGCTGCATAACAGTCGTTGAAATGGTTTATGAGGGGCCGAATTTTGTAGAGCCTGTCAAATTCAGGGTCTCCAAGTGGACGACAAAGTGCATTGTCGCTGAAATGCAGGAACCGCAGGATCGTCTCGTATCGTTCCTGCCCATGTGAGCAGAGAATATGGGCATTTGGTCAATTGGCTCTGTGGACCAATACATGCGCAATTGAGGAAATTTGTGTATGCCCATATTGAGGGTAAGGCCCAGAAAGGTCTTAAATTCGGAAACCTCAAGAGGTTTCCATTCTTTGGCATGGATGGTCTGGGGATTAGCGGCGATGTAGGTACCAGCATATAAATTAGTCTGGTCCACAATAGATCTATAGAGATCTTCCGTGAAATACATAGAATAAAAATCAAGTGGCATAAAATTCGCTGTATCCACCAGCAGGTGGATTAGCAGCAGGAGCACTCACGGCGCACGTCTCAATAGCAGTAGGGGGTGTGGCTGGCTCCAGGCAGGCAGGCAGGTTCAGCACTCTGTCCCGGCTCAGCTCAGCCTCACAGCAGCAGTGCACCCGGGAGCAGCAACCTTCCTCTCCCCCCCTGACACTCAGGTAAGCCCGCACCGACTTAGCCTGGTACACCCCCTGTGACTGGATACGGCCGTCCTTTTCAGGATAGCCACCGTTCCCCAAGTCCTAGGGAGAGGACGAGCGGACGATCGCCCCCTCCGCCATCTCACACTCCATCCCGCCGCTCTCCTCACCCCTCCGAGACCCCCTCAACTCTCCACTTTACCACCGCAACCCTCGGAGCTCGAAGATAGCTCCTCGGATCACGGCCATAATTGCGGGAGGGCGTCCCAGGAAAGTCCGCGGCTTCACCCGCGGTCTAGCAGGACGTCCTTCCTCGCACGCCGAAGGCTAGCAAGGCTAGCATAATTAGAATTACCTCCCATCTTTGGGCCCCCCCGAGGACCCCCCCACGCTGTAACCCCTACAGGCCCCTTTATCTCCCCCCGCGGCCCCCCTCCTGTACTCAAGCCCCCAGCTCGGGCATAGTCCCGGTCGGCGGCCATCTTGGTACACCCATAGTATCATAATCCACCACCCACCCCCCCCTCACCCTCCCTGGCATAGGCCTTGTCTTTCACAATCTGAAAGCTACACCCCCCCCTTTTGCATAATATTGATCCAGGGTTAAGACCGATCGCCTATTGGGATCAGGAAGGAATTTTTCCCCCAGGTAAGGCAGATTGGCACAGCACGCCTGGGGTTTTTCGCCTTTCTCTGGACCAAAAACTGCAAAAAAGGAGGACATAGAGTAGTGACAAGTTCGTGTTACTATTTCCTCCTCCCCAGCATCGCCTTAACCCCCCTTTTTTTTAATTATCAATACGTTCCCGTCTTTTCTGCAACTATGGGTTATCTGAAATACTCAGCAGAAACCATCTGGGAATTAAAACCATTTGCCTCAATACTCCCAACGGTCACCGAAAATGCGCTAAAAAGCGAACAACTGTTAAGAATCAATAGACGATTAACAGAAAAAAATTGCATTAGAACGCACCAGCCCAAACCCATTTCCTGCGCTCTGGTCAACACTAGATCAGCAGTAAAACACCGGCAAGAAATCCATGATTTCATCCTTCAACATGATATAGACTGCCTCTTTATCACAGAAAGCTGGCTCACAGGCGACTGCAACATCATTCTGGAAGAATTGGTGCCTGCAAATTATCGCATACAAATGCAGAACAGAGTGGGGCAAAGAGGGGGAGGTCTGGCGGTGATCCACAAGATTCACCTCTCGATCACCAAACCAGCCCTCCAATACTCGCTCCCATTCATGGAAACCCTCACTCTCCAGCTGCAAACAAACCCCCAAGACACGGTTCATATGTTACTGTGCTACAGACCCCCTGGCCCAAAAACTGACCTTGTCGCGTCATTAACAGAATTTATCTCCTCTTATACCCTAAGCATCAAACACCTTTTGGTGCTTGGGGATTTCAACCTCTGGGCCAACTCACCGTTGGACCCCGTTGCTGACGCCTGCATCGACCATCTAGAAGGACTAGGTCTGCAGCAATTAATACGAGGCCCCACTCATGCCTCAGGCCATACCCTCGATCTCATCTTCAAACAGGATTTGGAAATTGAGATTGGGCAAAATGAGCCACTACCATGGACCGATCACCATGCCATTAAATTTAAACTCGCCAGTCACCTCAGGCCAAATAAAACAAGAAAACCGGTGATAACACACTGGACCAGGTCTCAGAAGAAGCTCCACTCGGAACTCTTCAAAACCACCCTAGGGAAAAAAATTCACCAATACAACATAAACAAACAGCAGTAGAAACACTAGTCGCCATCAACAAGGCGCTACTTCAATCTGCTGACTGGGTGGCACCAAAACGCAAAACTTGCATTCGGAAAAACAACGCTGGCTGGTTTAATGACCAGCTGACATTGTTAAAGCAAGAGCGTAGAAGAGCAGAAGCTGCATGGAAAAGGAGTTCTTCAGATAGAAACCTCACTATTTATAAGACAATAACAAAGAATGATCATAAGGAAATCTTTATGGCGAAAAAAAATCATTTTGCCAACATCATCTCCAAGGCCATAAACCGCCCTCGCGAACTCTTCAAGCTGGTTTTGCAATCGATGAATCCAGCCTGCCTAGAGCCCCCCAATGCTGATTCACAAGAATTTTGCAACGAACTATCGGATTATTTCATAAATAAAATTGAAAGAATCCGACTAAGCATTGAGCAAAATGGAATCTGCATGAATCCCAACCCTGATACTAGTTTACACCCACCTCAAGCACAGAAATTCACCTTAAACCCATCTCCATCGCTGCCACTAAAAATATCATTGGGACTCTGCGCAACAGCACAGCACCCAATGACATTATTCCCACTAAACTGCTGAAAGAATGTGCCGATATACTGGCACCAGCTATCACGCAGCTTATAAATCAATCATTCAAGGAGGGCATGGTGCCTGCCTTGTTGAAACAAGGTTCCATAAAACCTATCCTGAAAAAACCCACCTTGGACCTGAAAGACCCGAACAATAGGAGACCCATAACGGGTCTAAATGTTTTCTCCAAAATAATGGAGAAAGAAGTTGTACAACAGCATTTAGAAACCCAAAAATTACTTGATACGTTTCAATCAGGCTTCCGGCCCGGGCACGGAACCGAAACTGCTCTGGTAAAAATATGGGATGACATCCTAGAGGCCGCAGATGAAGGAGAATCTTCTCTCCTGATCCTGTTGGACCTAAGTGCGGCCTTTGACACGGTAGATCACGGACTACTATTGGCTAGGCTAGCTGAACTGGCCAAAGTCACGGAAGAGGATCTACCTTGGTTCTCCTCCTTCTTGGAAAACAGATCACAAACAGTGAAATTGGGATCTTTCACGTCAGAAATGCGTTCGGTATCATGCGGAGTCCCTCAGGGATCCCCCTTGTCACCAGTACTATTCAACATTTACCTCCGCCCCTCTTTGAGATCATCAGCAACCAGAAGCTACTTTACCATTCCTACGCAGACGACACACAGCTGTATCTCCGTGTTAGCAACGGAAAGGATCATTCGATGGGATTAGAGAGTTCCCTTACTCTAATAGATAACTGGATGACATCGAGTTATCTAAAACTCAATGGTTCAAAAACAGAGCTTCTCCTGTTTCACGCAAACAGGAAAAGTCTCCCCACCTCAACTTGGATCCCACCGCCCATCCTGGGAAAAATCATCACCCCTAGCACCAAAGTCAAAAGTCTAGGAGTCATTTTTGACTCCCACATGACAATGGATGCACAAATAGGGGCGGTAGTCAGTGGATCCCGTCATCTGTTGCGCCAGTTACGCCGACTCGCCCCTTTTATTCCTAAAGAGGACATTGCAGTCGTGGTGGGAACAATCGTCAATTCCAGACTCGACTATGCAAATGCCCTCTTTTTGGGACTTCCTAAATACCAAATCACTCGTCTACAAGTCGTTCAAAATACGGCTGCTCGATTAGTGACTGGTAAAAAACCATGGGAGTCAATCTCCCATTCGCTAAGATCTCTTCACTGGTTGCCAGTGAAGGACAGAATCACTTTCAAGGCACTCTGCCTTACACACAAGTGTATTCAAGGAAACGCTCCCCAATATCTATGCGAAAAAATAAAAGCCCATAACCCCAATCGCACTCTGCGATCCACAAATCAAAACCTACTGTACATCCCAAAGGCAAGATACAAATCCAAAGGAGATCGAAGATTTGCTGTCCAAGGACTGCGACTGTGGAATGCACTACCAACCACCATCCGACTGGAGTCGGACCACTTTGCCTTCAGGAGAATGATTAAAACTCATCTCTTCTGAAGGCAGAGCCTTTCCTTCATTCCAAGGAATGGAAATAGTGCCCAGAGGCGATTCAGTTCGCATGTGTTGCGCTCTATAAGTTTTTCACTCACTCACTCACTCACTCACCTGAATACCGGGTCGGCCAGTGAATGGGGGAGGTACGGGTGCTGCAGAAGTGGTGGGGACCCAATCAGGATAGGCGAATTCTGCAGGAAGGGCACTATGGGCACGACGGGCCTGTCTTTGTCTTCTTCTTGGTGGCAGCGGGACACTACTTGTGCTTGCCACCTCGCCAGCTTGAACTGCACTTATGGGACTCGCCACGTCACCACGTGATACTGCAGTGCTGGATGAATGACCAGGGTGTACTAGGCCGCTGGTGCTTGCCAATCCACCAGAAGGAATAGCGGCGCTAGTACTGGCTCTCTGCTCCATACAAGGGTCCTGCGGTTCTTGCTCCTCAACAACCTCAGAATGGGATCGGGTACGCCTGGCCTTAGCAGGGACCACCAGTCCGTCGTCAGAGCTATCTGACATGGAGCCGCTGTCGTAAATAGGATCGTATTCTGAGCCCGAATCTGACAGATGCGTGACCTCCTCTTCACTATCTGACATGCTCAGGATCCTAACAGCCTCTTCACCAGTGTACATTCGCTTTGCCATTTTGGGCTCTAAATTTAGTCGTAGACTGGTGATGATTCACAGGTAAAAAAAGCACCTGGCTATAGAAAAGCAAATGTAGAAAGCGCTTCAAAAAGGGATCAGGTCCGTCTCTGCGAACGCTGCAGTTGTGTGTGATGTGTTTTTGAAGTGACAGTGATCGATCGATACTGCACTTGGGTGGGTTGGGCTGGGTGGAGGGGCAATACGCAAGTGCTAGCGGGTATCTGGGCTGATTCCGCTAACAATGCGTTTTTTGGGTACCCTAAACTGCTGGGTACGCTCGTATAGATCTGATCAGATCAGGTATCGATCTGTTCAGATACTATACCACTAAGGGTGGTGTATGAAGGGATATGTACACAAAATTAATGTTCTAAACGTTTCATCAATCTATAGCACATTAACAGGGTGGTGTATGCTTTGCGAGTGGGTGTAAGCGGTACTGGCACTAACCTAACGCTGCCTGAGGCGACGCAGACCCTGACTGACGCTAAAATTTAATTGATATCACCCGCCGGGCGATCAGGGGGTTAAACCTTTATTGGGTTATATACGGCGGGTACCCTGATGCTATAAACAGCAAACTAACTAACCAGCGTCAACCGTAACACTTATACGGTGATCACTGGTGAAAGGGTTAACTAGGGGGCAATCAGGGGGTTAAAACCTTTATTAGGTAATATATGGGGGTACCTGACGCTTTCTAAAAACCTAAATAACTGGCTAACCTGCGTCACCAGTGACACTTATATGGTGATCACTGGTGAAAGGGTTAACTCTAGGGGCAATCAGGGGTTAAAAACTTTATTTATGGGGGTACCTAACGCTATAGAACCTGGCGGCGAACCTCAAAAAAAACTAACTGCTTAGCGGCAACAGTGACACTAATACAGCGATCAGAAAATCGATCGCTTAGTGACACTGGTAATAGGGGGTGAAAAGGTTAAAGCGGAGCTCCAGCCGCGAAACATTTTTTTTTTTAAAGTCAGCAGCTACTAACAGTGTAGCTGCTGACTTTAAATAAGGACACTTACCTGTCCTAGGCGCCCGCGCTGACGGCCCCCCCCGATGCCGGTCCCACGATCGCTCCGGGTCCCGCGCCGCCATTCACACTATGGGAGACAGGCACTGCCCGTTTCCTACTGCGCCTGCGTGAGTCTCACGCTGGCTTGTGAATGGGCGCGCTGCTCTCTGAGAACACACACAGTTCCCAGAAATCAGCGCGCCCCATTCACAAGGAGAAGGACAAGAAGACATTAAACCGCGGTGTGGAAGAGGCAGATTACGGACTTCCGCATTGCAACAGCTATTTCGGGTGAGTATTTTTTATTTTTTCAGGTTTTTTTATTTTTATTTTTTTAAACAACATGGCAAAATGTTGTTTTGATGGGTGGAGCTCCGCTTTAACTAGGGCGGTGATCAAGGGGTTAAACCTTTATTAGGGGGGGTAGGGGGCTACCCTGGACCTAAAGGGGGCTAAGACTAACTGCCCTGACACTTTTTACTGTCACACTGACACTAAATGCAGTTATCAGAAATAAATGATTACTGCATTCAGTGACACACTGTGACAGTGGACTGGGGGGGGGGGGGTGATCAGCGGTGACTGGGGGGGGGGGGTTAAGTGTGCCTATGTGTACCTGTGTCAGTGTACTGTTAGGTGCAACTTACTGTGTGATGTCTTCTCTCCTCAGCGTAGGACGAAAAGACCGACACATGGAGGAACACATCACTTCCCTCTTCCTGTGTTTACACTTAGCACAGGAAGAGGCGGGGGGGGGCGCGCGCATTGGCTGGGAGCGATCACGAGGAGGTGGCTGAAAACGAATAGCCGCCCCCTCATCCCGGATCGCTCCAGGAGCTCAAGGAACCGCCGCATGTAGCGGGGGAGGGGGGGGGGACCCCCGACCCTGTCTAGGCACCAACGTATATATGCGTTGATGTGCCTGTCAGTGCCATTCTGCCAACGTAAATGTACATGCGGCGGTCCTTAAGAAGTTAAAACGATGGTGTGTGGGCTACACATCATTTTTCAGCTTCTAAAAAACTACCCAAAAAAAAATTCGAGCATGCTGCATTTTTTAACGTCATTTTAAACTATGTAGTTTTTTTGGGTTGTAAAAAATGATCGTGTGTGGGCTAAAACGACACTTTAAACCCACGCATGCTCAGAAGCAAGTTATGAGACGGGAGCGCTCGTTCTGGTATAACTACCGTTCATAATATAGTAAGCACATTCATGCCGCTGTAACAGACAGAAAGGCGCGAATCGGCTTTTACTAAAACGGAATCAGCTAAAAGCAGCCCAAAGGCGAATAGAACGTCCACTTTAGAGTGCCGTTGTACGCGTTGTACGTCACCGCGCTTTGTTCATAATTTTTTTTAAAACGATGGTGTGTGGGCAACATCGTTTTTAATGATGAAGTTGGAAAAACTTTTTTTTTGGACATGCTGAAAAAAAACGTTTTTTTTGCATGCTGAAAAATGATCGTGTGTACGATCCCAAATATATTCTGGGAGAATATTTGACACAAGAATTTCATTTGTCATAATTATTGTTGTCTTTTTATGTACAATTAAAGTTTTTCCAATCTTACAGAGTGCAGGAAGAAGAAAAACAATAAGAAAGAAAAATCTCAAGACCTGTCATGATGAGATGAATTTATAAAAATAATTGAATTTTTACTATTGATGAAATAATAGAAAAGGGGGCACAATAGGAGCCCACTTGAGTGGGATTGTGGCCACCCCATACTGGGGTTAAGATTGAAGGGGTAAAAATTTAACATAAGTATGCAAGGTGTTATAGATGCGTTTTGTGATTAATCTTGGAGCCCTGTCTCTTTAAGCGAAGGATCAGCAGCCAGCCAATAGGGTGCAGCCTGAAGATACAGGAAGCAGGAAGGCTTTAAAAGGATTGGCTGGGCTGGGGATCCGCCTCTTTCTCCTCTGCAAGCACCAGTGAAAGAATCCCCTCAGGTATGGAGGCCCTCTTTAAGAAAATGCTAGAGAAGGCAGGCAGTGAAGAGGGCGAGGAATGGTTGAGGAAGTGCCTATCATTTGAGGAGACAGGGAATGGATGTGAACTGGGCGCTGCTAGCGCTGTGGCTGAAGGAACTGTTGAACAGCAGAGAGCCCAACAGACAGAGGCACAGGAAAACGTGCAGCCGGCAAGGAGGAGTCAGCCTACGTTAGGAAGCAAGGCAGCCGTGACAAGGGCGGGAGCGGAGCGAGGAAGGAAGGAGGCGGCCGCAGAAGACACTATGGAGGACGCAGGAGCGAGCCGTTCGGGACGGCAGAAGAGGACACATTCGCAGTCCCCAGGGAAAGGACGAGGCGGGCGGGGCAAGCCAACGCAGCCCGTAGCAAGCGCAGAGAAGGGACGCCCGCCAGCCCGGCGGGCAGCAGGACCGAGTCGGGAAGAAGGCAGCGTGTTTGCGCAGCCTGCAGCAAATACAGGGAATGGACGCCCGCCGGCCAGGCAGACAGCGAGTCAGGATGTAAGCATCATGGATTCCAGTCAGACTGCACTAGCAAGGCAGACAAAAATACCAGGACCGCTGCTGGGAGTATCAAGTGGGTCAGACACTGCACAACCTCCAGCAGTAGGTGAGTGTGGTCAGCTTCAGACTTTAAACATGTTAATTGGTTCTTTGTCTTCACTAGTTAAAACACTGTCCCCTGCTGCCCCAGGGTATATTAATGTGCCTGAGGTTTTGCTTAGTCCCTTACCCAGCATATCAACTCCTTCCCCTTGCGCAAGCCTGCATCAGCCCACTTTGGCTACGAGGGGGGGGGGTTGGGAAGGGCGGCTCTCCTGCGGCAGGGGTTAATGTGCCTGAATCATGCATGAGAGAGGCGTTGCCGTGTGAGGTGTCTCCCTTGGGTTACCATCTGAGCGCAGCGATAAAAGAAAAAATATGGCGGGGAGAGTTTATTGACATGTTATCCCTTTTACCCTCACAAAAAGAATTCATGTCTAAGGTTGAAAAAAATGACAGACAGGAGGATGACAGGCGCAGGCAAGTCCATAGGTCATTCAATAACTGGCTGCAGGCGTTTTGCATCTTTGCTGGCGTTATGTCAGAAAAACATCCGGGTAATAGCGGAGGTTTGTTTCAGCATGTAGATCACATTCTGGAAGCATACAAGAGCTTCGGAGGGCTCGGCTGGTTTTATTATGATGAGTCCTTCCGCCAGAAGCTTTCTGTACACCCCTCACTGCGCTGGGGTATGAAAGACGTGGGGTTGTGGCTAAATTTGCTGGCCCCACAGAGGGCAGTCATGCCAAGACCAGTGGTGGCTTCCACTCCTGGCGCAGTGTACAGGAGGGGCAGCTGCTTTGCCTTTAATGAGAGTCAGTGCCGCTGGAACACGGCCTGTAAGTATAGGCACGAATGTTCCTTTTGCGCTGGCGCACACCCGGCGGCAAAGTGCTTAAAGAAATCAGCTAATGCTGGGGTCAGAATCTTAGGGATATTTTTCCAAAAAGCCTGCACGCCAGTGAGGCTGGAAAGCATGCGTCCATGGTTGGACAAGTATCCAGACCAGGTGACAGCGCAGTTCCTCTTTAAGGGTTTTGAACTCGGATTTCCCCTACCTTCATTCACTGGGGTGGGGTGTACGGTGGTGGAGAATTTAAAATCAGTAGAGAAATTCCCACACATTGTCAGGGAGAAAATTGAGAAGGAAAATGCTGAGGGGCGAATTGCTGGCCCTTTTGGCCACCCCCCCTTTGACAATTTCCGCTTATCACCTTTGGGGGTGGTGCCCAAGAGGGAGCAAGGTACGTATAGAATCATTCATCATTTATCTTTCCCCAAAGGAAACTCCTTGAATGATGAGATTGACGATTCACTCTGCTCGGTCTCGTACGCGACATTCGAGGAGGCAATTGTCAAAATCCGACAATGTGGGCCTGGGGCGTTAATGGCCAAGGCCGATATAAAATCAGCATTTAGGCTGTTGCCCATAGCCCCGGAGACATTTAATTCTTTGGGGTTCTATTTTGACGGAGCCTATTTTTTCGACCGGTGTCTGCCCATGGGGTGTTCTGTATCTTGCTCTTATTTCGAAGCATTCGCGTCTTTTTTGCATTGGGTAGTGTGTGTTCAATCCGGTTGTGATAAACTAATACACTACCTGGACGATTTCTTGTTCGTGGGCCCGCAGGGTTCTTTGCTGTGTAGCGAGCTGTTGCAGGCGTTCCAGAATACGGCTAAGCTGTTCGGGGTCCCCTTGGCGGAAGAAAAGACGTATCCCCCCACATCGTCCTTGGAGTTCCTAGGCATTCAGATCGACACTTGCCGGATGGAATTTCGGTTGCCAGAAGAAAAGCTAGTGAAATTAAGGTCCTTGTTGAGATCCTTTCTGGCAAGAAAGAAGGTGTTGCTTAAGGAGATGCAGTCACTGTTGGGAGTTTTAGCCTTTGCCTGTAGGGTCATGCCAGTAGGTCGTATTTTTTCAAGGCAGCTTTACTTGGCAATCGCGGGCATGAAATCGCCATTCGCTCACGTCAGGCTGACCAGTTCATTGAAGGCGGATATGTTGGTCTGGTCACGGTTCTTGGATATGTATAATGGGAGGTCCTTTTTTCAGGATGAGTTTATTGGGGCAGCGGACTTCAAACTATTCACTGACGCAGCAGGGTCGAAAGGTTTTGCGGCAATCTGGGGATCACATTGGTGCTGTGCTGCATGGCCGGACTCATGGGTGGCTCAGGGAGTCACGAAAAATATAGTGCTATTAGAGCTCTTTCCGATTTTGGTGGCTATGGAATTGTGGGGTGCCCAATTTGCGAACAAAAGGATTCTGATTGAGACAGACAATAAAGGGGTTCTCTTTGCAATCAACTGCCTCTCATCTAAATCGCTGATGGTGGTGAAGGTCTTGCGTCAAATTGTTTTTCTATGTCTACATTGCAATGTCTGGTTGAAAGCTAAACATACACCGGGAGTTGAAAATAATCTTGCCGATGCGTTATCTCGGTTTCAGATGGTTCGTTTTCGCCAGCTGCTTCCGGAGGCAGATGTTGAAGGGATGAGTTGCCCGGAATTTCTATGGGATGTGATATGGACGTAGTGTCAAGAGCCATAAAAAGTTCGGTTGCACCCAAAACATGGTTATGTTATGCATCTTCCTGGAATAGTTGGCTGTCTTTTGCAAGAGTCTTAGGAGCAAACGATGGCCGCCCGTCTGAGGGGTCATTGTTGGAGTTTGTAGCATCACTAATGCAGCAGCAATTTTCTTTCAGCCACATTTCTAAAACACTGGCAGGGATTTCGTTTTTTTGCCGTCTAAAGGGGTACCCCCCGTGCACAGCTTACTTCTCAGTAAAGCAAGCATTGAAGGGTTACAGGAGGTTGCACTTTGTTCCTGATGATCGGAGACCGATATCACTGGAACTTTTGGGCAAGCTGTGTGGGATAACGGAGTCGGTATGTTTTTCAGGCTTCGAGGCGTTACTCTTTAGCACAGCGTTTGTTCTCGCTTTCCATGGGGCGTTGCGCATCTCGGAGCTCCTCCCACAGTCTAAATTGGGTGGCTCGGGGATTCAAGCGGATCACGTATCGGTGTGTCCGTCAGGGGTGCATTTGTGGTTAGAGCGTTCCAAGACGGACGCCTTAGGGAAGGGCACTAGGATTCAGCTAGCAGCACAGGCCGACAAGTCTGTGTGTCCCGTCGAGCTGGTAACTCGTTTTTTTTTTTTTTTTTTTTTTGAAATATGTTTTTATTAAGGAAGTTACATAACAGAGAAAACATAAAAAAAACGGGACATAAAAGCATTTTCTGTGGAACATTGCTGTAGATTAACAGTGTATGTAGAGGTTCTCAGAGAGAACAAATAAGGGGGGAGGGTATAGGTTAAGTGGTCACGGGGTAGGTGAAATAGTAGTGCTTGCAAACAAAAAGGAACAACAAGAGAGGGGGGGGGGTAGGGGAGGAGGGAGGGAGGGTAGGAGAGATGTCAATCCCGAGGGGGATCCTGGTATAGAAAAGACATTTTCTCAAAGTTCAACCATTCAGTAGAAGTGAAAGTATGCGACATAAAGGGATTCCATAAGTGATAGAAGCGGTTCTTGCTCCGTTCGTGGGTCAGGTCCGTGTTGAGCCTGTCCTTGTATAAGAGCTGCAACAGTTCCCTTTTAACTTGAGCAGTGGTTGGGCAGTCCGCTGATATCCACTTCTGGAGGATGGCTCTACGGGCTATCAAGAGGCATATCAGAGTCCAGTCCCTGCCCAGGGGGGTGGAGGGAGAGGACCAGGGGAGTAGTATGGGGTCCCAGTACCCAAATATAAGTAGTAACGGGTCCCTGGGTATGCGTAGCAGGGTGACATCGAAAATGTATTGGATGACTTGGTCCCAGAAACTGGCTATGAGGGAACAAGACCAGAACCTGTGAGCCAAGTTAGGTTTGGGTTGTTTACAGAGGGGGCATTCTGGGGTGGCATGGGCTCGGCTGAAGGGGATGTGGGCTCGGTGAACAATCTTAATCTGCGTCTCTCTCCATATTTCGTTAGGGATAAGTCTGTGGATGGTGGTGAGGCCATGCAGGAGCTTCTCCACCAGGTCAGGGTCAGGGAAGTCTTTCGACCAGTTGGCCGCCGAGGTTGAGGCCAGGGGGGGGATGTTGTGCTGGAGGAGGGGATGGTAAATGTCTGAGATTTTGTATGAGGCCCGGGAAATAAGGGTGTCGGTAAGGGAGCTCTGGAACCTTTTTCTGTCATCTCGACAGGCGTTTTTCAGGAAACTAATGCATTGAATATACTGGAATACATGTGACGAAGGGAGAGAAAATTTGTCTGCCAGGGCTCTAAAACCTAAGGGGCGGCCTGAAAGGGGGTCACATAAAGAATAAAAGGATTTGATACCCTTACCCTCCCAGTCGAGGTAGGGCTGGTTATCTAAGCCTGGTAGGAAGCTCGGGTTGCCCAGGATAGGGAGGTATCGTGAGATAGAGGAGGGGACATTGAGGGCCTTCCTGACCTCTCTCCAGGCGATGACTGTATCCCGGAGAAGGAGATTGTGTTGGAGGGGAGGGGGGGCAGATTTCCAATGGCAATGGAGAAGGGCCGTGAGCGAGAAGGGGCGGACCATCGCCGATTCGAGGGGGTAGTTCGAGCACCTGGAGGACTGGGTTATCCAATCCAAGCCTGTTCTCAATAGACATGCCAAGTTATATAGCCTGATGTTGGGAAGGGCAATGCCCCCCTCTCGCCTGGGAAGATGCAGCTTGGTAAATGCTATGCGCGCCCTCTTGCCACGCCAGAGGAACTTGGAAATGGCAGAGTTAATGGATTTAATGTCTTTGTGGCGCAAGAGTAAAGGGATGGTTTGTAGTGGGTACAGTAGGCGTGCAAAACTAACCATCTTGACAAGGTGGCATCTTCCCAGTAGCGAGAGAGGCAGGTCCATCCAGTTGGTCAGTTCTTGGGATATTTTGGTGAGCAGGGGGGGGTAGTTGAGGTGGTATAGGGAGGAGGGTAGTTTGCCTATTTTTATCCCCAGGTAAGTGATATGTGACTTTGCAACGGCGAATAAGGAGTTTTGGGACCAGGAGGGGATAGATAGGGAGCCTATTGGGAGTATTTCGCTCTTGCTATAATTGATACGTAACCCTGAACATTGCCTGAATTCGTCAAAGGTGGTCTTGATAGTGGACATGTCGAGAGTGAGGGGCTGGATGTGAAGATAAGGACATCGTCTGCAAATAGTGACGTGCGAAGGTCGTGGCCTCCGACATGGATGCCATGTAGGGGGGCGATCTGGGTTAGGTGGCGGGAGAGGGGTTCAAGTGCTATGTTGAAAAGGAGCGGGGAGAGTGGACAGCCTTGCCTCGTGCCTTTGTGCAGCCTGAACTCCTCAGAGAGGAGGCCCGCCGCGACCACTCTCGCGGCAGGGGCAGTGTACATTGATTCTATGAGGTGCGTGAAGGGGCCCGAGAAGCCCATTTTGGACATGACCATGGAGAGCCATTCGAAACTAACGTTATCGAAAGCCTTCTCCGCGTCTAGGGTGATGATGGCGTGGTCTCCTGCCGGGTCATTTTTTGCGTGTTCGAGAGCTAGCATCACCTTCCTGATATTCATGGTGGCCGTCCTACCCTTAACAAAGCCCGACTGTGCGGGGTGAATCAGGGAGGGTATAATGGATGCCAATCTAGTGGCTGCTATCTTGGAGAGGATTTTAACGTCAAGGTTAAGAAGCGAGATGGGCCTATAAGAGCCAGGTTCTAGGGGGTCCTTGCCCTTCTTCTCTAGGAGTTTTACTATGGCCTGATTGCCCGTTGGAAGATAGGACCCACCCGACCATATGTGTGTGTAGACGTTGTGGAGAGGGGGGGACACAGTCGAGCTAAAGGACTTGTAAAATTCTCCGGTGAAGCCGTCTGGGCCTGGGGCTTTGGAGGGGGAAAGCTGTTTGATTACGGATTGGACCTCCAGGACAGAGATAGGGGCATTGAGGGCTTCGAGCTGGGTGGGGGTTACCTGGTCCAGGGAGATACGTCGTAGGAAATTGAGGGCTGTCGGTTTATCGATAGGGTCTGAGGCATACAGGGAGGAGTAGAATTGGCGCATAGTATTATTGATACCTTTTGGGGTGTAGTGTATGGAACCCGACGGGTCCCTGAGGGACATGATATGCGTCGGGCGGTTGGGTCCTTTACTTAATCTGGAAAGGAGTCTACCTGCTTTGTTACCAAACTTGTGGAGGGAGGCGTCTAGATGCGCTTTTTGGGTACGTTCGAGGGTGGCTGCCCAGCTATCAAAGGCCTGCTTGGCAGCGAACCAGGCGTTACGGTTGCTGGGGGAGTCATCAGTATAGAGGACCCGCTGGGCCTGATGCAGTGTTGCGCTGGCCTGTTTGTAGCGTCTAAGGGTGTGTTTTTTGAATGTGGCGGCGTAGGCGATTATGCAGCCCCTGAGGAACGCTTTGCCCGCTTCCCAGAAAAGGTTAGGGTTGTCAGCGTGTAACGCGTTATCCGATGCGTATCCCAACCAGGCTTTTTCTAGATGCTGGTGAAAATCGGAGTTATTGTGAAGATAGGAGGGGAACCGCCAGATTCTGGGGTTAGAGGCTAAGTCAGGGTCCTCAAGGGTGGTCGAGACCGGGGCATGGTCCGAGATTGCGATGTCGTGTATGTCGGCTTCCGAGATCAGTGGGAGGAGAGAGTCAGAACAGAAAAGATAGTCCAGTCTCGTGAAGACTTTATGAGGGTGGGAATAAAATGAGAATTCTCTGTCAGCAGGGTGTTTTAGTCGCCATAGATCGTGGAGGTGCAGTGAATCGACCGTCGACGCCAATAATGTCTGGGTGAGAGGAGTCAGAGGAGGACGAGATTGTCTGGTAGAGGACCTGTCATCTATCGGGTGCATGATGGAATTGAAATCCCCGCCTATCAGGTGTGGGCAGGCTGGGTCTCTAAGCGCCCAGGAGGTGAGGTCGCTAAAGAAGGCACTTGTGGGGCTGTTAGGAGCATATACATTAGTGATGATTACCACCCTGGATCCCAGTTGAATACGGGCCGAGGTGAATCGCCCCTCGGAGTCCGAATCTGAGGACAGAATCTTGCAGGGAAGGTTTTTGTTAATAAGGATTATTACCCCAGCTTTCCGACCACTTGAGTCAGAACCGAGGACTGTGCCTACCCAGAGTTTCCGCAGCCGCGGGAAGTCGGGGGTGGACAGATGGGTTTCCTGAAGGAGGGCGATGTCGGTCTTGAGCCTTTTAAGGTGGCGCAGAACTTTCATCCTCTTATTGGGGGAGCGGAGCCCTTTGACATTCCAGGAGACTATTCTCATGTTGGGAAGACTAACAATGGGGTGTGAGCAGGACGTGGAGGCGAGGAGAATGGGAGCATGGAGCATTGTAGAAGTGGGGTGCAAGGACAGCAGGTGTTGTGGTGGTTTGCTGTGAGAGAGAGCGGGGGTGGTAACGGATCCCTAAAAATGGGCGGAGGGTTGAGAACCAGGGAGGGGGAGATGGGGGGAGGGTGATGGGGGCAAACAAGGTGAACAACAACATTTGGGAACTTCACTTTTTTCCGCATGGAGCCACTGAATAGGCCAGCTCCCAACGCAGGGCTCTCAATGCAGCACTTCACCCGCCGCGACCGATGGGGGGGTGTAAGCAGCAGGAGCAATGCGTGAGGGGGGGGGGAGGAGTTAGACAGGTTCCTTGCGGAAGAATGGAAAGGCCTACACATGATATATAAACGTATAGGATAACATAATATTAAGGCACAAGTGGAGCTAAGACAACTATTACCGATTGTGCAAGAGAACATAAAACAATGTGAAAACAAAACAGTGTGAAATAAAATGGCATTTAGGAGCATAAGAGAAAAGAAAAGGAGACAGACTGGCATAACAGCAAAATTGCATTAGGCCTACCGTGGTCCCCCGGGTGAAGGGGGAGGCACGCTAAAGGAGAGGGGCCCAGGAGTGGTCCTGGACGGTTAATGAGCAGCAGAACTGCATCGGGATGATGTGACCGTCTAGAAGAAAAAAAAAAAAGAGAAGGTCCAAGAAAAAAAAGTTCAAAAGGATGAGGTGAGTTGACGGTCGGATCCAGATGCCTTGAATCTTTTAGGAGAGTCCTTGCGTGGGCTTCCGTGTTCTAGGGCCCGGTTGGAAGGTGCCACTCTGGGAGACTGGTTGTGGTGGGGGCTAGAGCGGAGGGATCTCAGGAAGGCCTCAGCTTCGGATGGGTCATGGAAGGAGAGCTGATCTCCGTTGGGTGCTCTGAGTCGAAGCACGGCCGGGAAAGCCAGTGTAAACTTGATTTGCATTCGGTGGAGCTCCGTGCAGGTCTGCTGGAAAGCCTTCCTCCTCTTGGAGACGTCCACGGAGTAGTCCGCAAAGATCAGGATATTCATGCCGTCTATCTGGAGGGTCCTGGACTGCCTGAACTTCTGCAGGATGAGGGATTTTTCTGAATAGTTGAGATATTTGGCGATGACAGGGCGAGGTGACTTACGATCAGAGTTGAAAAGGCCCATGCGGTGGGCGCGCTCAACAGTGCAGGGGCCCGGCAGGCCCAGGGTCTCGGGGATGCGTCTGGAGCAGAGATCTGAAAGTGCTTGAGGTTGCAGCGATTCAGGGACGCCAATAAAGCGCAGATTGCTCCTCCTGGATCTGTTCTCAAGGTCGTCCAGTTTGTCTAGTATATACTTGTTCGTCTTGTCTTGCGCATGTTCAAAGGATTGGGCCTGGTAAAGATCCTCTTCTATATGTCCGATGCGATTCTCAGCCTCATTCAGCCTGGATGCATGCTCCCCTAGTTGAGCCTGGATTTTCTGTATCCCTGCATTGATGGCTTTTTCCACCGAGGTCGCTATCATGGGGGATAATAGAGCAGCCACGGCCTGGGCCATCAGCTCTATGTTGTGCATATCCCCCGCCTGTGGGGGAGGTGAGGGGATGTGAACAGTCTGAGGGGCTGGTGTTGCACTCACCTCCATTGCAGGTGTCGGATCCACGATCGGGTAACTCGTTTTTTAAGGGTCAGGCCTCCGGTCCGGGGTTCATTCTTGGTCCATAAGAACGGGGGGCCCCTTACTAAATATCAATTTGATTTTGTTCTCCGCAAATGCCTACAGAAGCTGGGCCTACACAACCTTAGGATTTCCTCCCACTCGTTCAGAATTGGCGCAGCATCTGAGGCGGCGCGAAGGGGGGTAGGTGAGTCAGCCATCAAGGATATGGGGAGGTGGAATTCAAACTGTTTTAAATTGTATGTTCGTCCTAATCTTTTTGTTTGAATCCCTCAGGTCGGCCATGTACAGTTTGGATTCTGGGACATTCCTATATTTATTGGGCGCATAAAAGAGCGGCCCTGCGTAGGTATTCCACCAACTTGTCTCTACGTCCGGAATCCTTTCAGGTATATTGGAAAGGGGTGCGGGGCCTGCAGTGGCACCAACTCTATTTCCACTTATGTAAATTGTGTCAAAATTGGCCTAGGCCGGATGTTCTAGTTTTGCATATAGGTGGGAACGACTTGGGGAACATGAGGACCCTGGATTTGCTTTTTTTGATGCAGAGGGATCTGCATCGTTTTGCTATCACCTCTCCAGGTACAATACTAGTATTTTCCGAAATTGTCCCTCGCCTCTCATGGCTTTCGGCTTGTCAGTGGAAGGCTATGGAGAAGATGAGGAAGCGCATAAACAGGGCCATGGAGAAGTTCATGCCTAGAATTGGGGGGTTATCATACAGGCATGTGGATTTAGAAGGGGGGTTTCCCGGACTGTACAGACAGGACGGGGTTCATCTCTCAGAGGTGGGAATTGACATTTTCAATGTAGGATTACAGAATGGTATTGAACAGGCCGCGGTGGTGGGGTGGGGCCGGGTTTGAGTTTCAAGCCCGGCTTGTGGGGCGTGTTATTTCATGATTTAATTAATGCTGCTTGAGTCCTAAAAACTAAGCAGTTACACAGTTGGTTGGTTTTTTCATTAAAGTTGATGTTTGATATTGAATAATGAAAGTTTATATGGTCAATTTAATTCTTGTGTTAAAACCAATAAAGTTGCCGCGGCCGTTATTTGCCAAAAAACTTGGGGTGGACATTTATTTATTATTTATTATTTATTTATTATTTATTTAAGTTTACTTCATTGTACCTGGAGTAAGGTTGTTGAACGGTCTATATGTGTGGCCTACAATCCCATAGAAAAGGGGGCACAATAGGAGCCCACTTGAGTGGGATTGTGGCCACCCCATACTGGGGTTAAGATTGAAGGGGTAAAAATTTAACATAAGTATGCAAGGTGTTATAGATGCGTTTTGTGATTAATCTTGGAGCCCTGTCTCTTTAAGTGAAGGATCAGCAGCCAGCCAATAGGGTGCAGCCTGAAGATACAGGAAGCAGGAAGGCTTTAAAAGGATTGGCTGGGCTGGGGATCCGCCTCTTTCTCCTCTGCAAGCACCAGTGAAAGAACCCCCGCCCTCCCTCCCTAGTCGCGTGCAAATTTATGTGGTATGTGCCACCCTGGATGCCAGGGGGGGCGTGTTATTTCATGATTTAATTAATGCTGCTTGAGTCCTAAAAACTAAGCAGTTACACAGTTGGTTGGTTTTTTCATTAAAGTTGATGTTTGATATTGAATAATGAAAGTTTATATGGTCAATTTAATTCTTGTGTTAAAACCAATAAAGTTGCCGCGGCCGTTATTTGCCAAAAAACTTGGGGTGGACATTTATTTATTATTTATTATTTATTTATTATTTATTTAAGTTTACTTCATTGTACCTGGAGTAAGGTTGTTGAACGGTCTATATGTGTGGCCTACAATCCCATTTATTCATCAGATATATTGCAGTTTTTATATATACACATTTTAATGTGACGTG
Source organism: Rana kukunoris (assembly GCA_029574335.1). Lineage (NCBI taxonomy): Eukaryota > Metazoa > Chordata > Amphibia > Anura > Ranidae > Rana > Rana kukunoris. The sequence goes on along the minus strand of CM056050.1, from coordinate 18,686,418 downwards.
ATATGTTTATCATATCAAGATGAGAATTTTTTTTACACATTAACTTTTATAATCTCATGTTGTGTACTTTCAGAGTTGAAAGGGTTAAACCTCTTTACAATACACCATGTTCCAAATTATTATGCCAATGATATTATTCTCATTTACCTAAATAATTGATGTAAACAACAGTCAGCATAATTCTCATGTTATAAACTATTAAGAGTACAATTCAAATTTTATTGCACAAACCTCCTAATGATAACGTTACATTTTAACATAGGAGCCCTTATTTGATAGCAGCTTCACAAGTCTTCCATCCATTGAACTTGTGAGTTTTTGGACAGTTTTTCTTGAATTTGTTTGCAAGATGTCAGAATAGCCTCCCAGAGCTGCTGTTTGGATGTTACATAGTTACATAGTTAGTCAGGTTGAAAAAAGACACAAGTCCATCCAGTTCAACCATAAAAATAAATAAAAATAAAACAAAGTAAAACACAGTACATCCTCCCATACACCCAACTCCATACCCACAGTTGATCCAGAGGAAGGCAAAAAACCCCAGCAGAGCGATGATCCAATTTGCTACCGGAGGGGAAAAAATTCCTTCCTGATCCCCCGAAAGGCAATCGGATTTACCCCGGATCAACTTTACCTACAAAACTTAGTACTCAGTTATATTATGTGCATTTAGGAAAGAATCCAGGCCTCTCTTAAAGCAATCTACTGAGCTGGCCAGAACCACCTCTGGAGGGAGTCTGTTCCACATTTTCACAGCTCTTACTGTGAAGAAACCTTTCCGTATTTGGAGGTGAAATCTCTTTTCCTCCAGACGTAAAGAGTGCCCCCTTGTCCTCAGTGTTGACCTTAAAGTGAATAACTCAACACCAAGTTCACTATATGGACCTTTTATGTATTTGTACATGTTGATCATATCCCCCCTTATTCTCCTCTTCTCAAGAGTGAATAAATTCAGTTCCTCTAATCTTTCCTCATAGCTGAGCTCCTCCATGCCTCTTATCAGTTTGGTTGCCCTTCTCTGCACTTTCTCCAGTTCTCCGATATCCTTTTTGAGAACTGGTGCCCAAAACTGGACAGCATATTCCAGATGAGGTCTTACTAATGATTTGTACAGGGGCAAAATGATATCTCTCTCTCTGGAGTCCATACCTCTCTTAATACAAGAAAGGACTTTGCTCGCTTTGGAAACCGCAGCTTGGCATTGCATGCCATTATTGAGCTTATGATCAACTAAAACACCCAGATCCTTCTCCACTACAGATTCCCCCAGTTGTACTCCCCCTAGCATGTATGATGCATGAATATTCTTAGCCCCCAAGTGCATAACTTTACATTTATCAACATTAAACCTCATCTGCCACTTAGTCGCCCAATTAGACAGAGCATTGAGGTCGGCTTGTAAATTGGAGACATCCTGCAAGGACATTATTCCACTGCATAGCTTGGTGTCATCTGCAAAAACAGAAATGTTACTTTTGATCTCAGACCCAATATCATTTATAAATATATTGAAAAGTAAGGGACCCAACACTGAACCTTGGGGTACACCGCTGATAACCTTGGATGTAAACTGCCTCCCACCCTCATAGACCTTTTGCTTGAGGATGCTCCAAGGGTTCTCAATAGGATTGAGGTCAGGGGAAGATGGAGGCCACACCATGACTTTCTCTCCTTTTATCCCCGTAGTAGCCATTGATGCAGGGGGATTTTTTGCAGCATGAGATGGTGCATTGTCATGCATGAAGATGATTTTATTACGGAAAGCATAGTTCTTCCTTCTGTACCAGGGAAGGAAGTGGTCAGTCAGGAACTCCACATACTTTGCAGAGGTGATCTTTAGATCTTCGGTGACCCTAAAGGGGATGACCAGCTCTCTTCCCATGATTCCGGCCCAAAACATGACTCCACCACCACCTGGTTGACGTCGCAGCCTTGTTGGAACAGGGTGGCCGTCCACCAACCATCCACTACTCCATCCATCTGGACTATCTAGAGTAACACAGCACTTCATGCATTTTTCTGCCCAATGCAGACGTTTCTGCTGTGCACATTGGTGCCAAATGGAAGGTTTATGTAGAGTTGCAAGACTCTGGAGGACTCTACACCTTGATGTCCATGGGACTCCAGAGGCACCAGCAGTTTCAAATATGTGTTTGCTGTTATGTAATTGTGTTTTAGCAGCTGCTCTCTTGATCCGATGCATGGATCTGGCAGAAATCTTCCTCAATGTGCCTTTATCTGCACGAAACCTGTCTGTGCTCTGAATCAGCCACAAATCTCTTAATAGTGCGATGATCACGCTTACGTTTTCGTAAAATATCTAATGTTTTCATACCTCGTCCAAGGCATTGAACTATTTCACTCTTTTCGGCAGCAGAGAGATCCTTTTTCTTCCCCATATTGCTTGAAAATGGTGCTCTGATTAATAATGTGGAACACCCTCCTTTAGTAGTTTTTCCTTTATTTGGGCTCACCTGGCAATCTAATTATCACAGGTGTCCGAGATTGTTTTTAGTGATCAAAAGAGCCCTGAGACACAATGCCATCCATGAGTTAAACTGAAAAACAAAATATTTAATCTTTGTGACACTGAAATAGAATTTGCATAACAATGTGGAACAGGGTGTAGAGTCACTTTAGTTAGGAGTAAAGATGAACACCCCCCGGTTCGCACCAGAACCTGCGAACAGGCAAAAAAAATTTTTTTCGAACATCGGTAAAGTCTATGGGACATGAACATGAAAAATCAAAAGTGCTCATTTAAAGGGCTTATATGCATAGTATTGCCATAAAAAGTGTTTGGGGACCTGGGTCAATGCAAAAAAAAGTTTTAATTTTTTTTTTTTTTCGGGAGCAGTGATTTTAATAATGCTTAAAGTGAAACAATAAAAATTGAATATTCTTTTAAATATCGTACCTGGGGGGTGTCTATAGTATGCCTGTAAAGTAGAACATTTTCTAATGTACCCCTTACCAATTTACATAGGGGGGGCTGTGATCTGGGAGTCCCCTTTTTAAAGGGGGCTTCCAGATTCCTATAAGCCTCCCGCCCACAGACCCCCACAACCATCGGGCAAGGGTTGTGGGGATGAGGCCCTTGTCTCCATCAACATGAGGACAAGGTGTTGTAGGGGGCTACTCCAAAGCACCCTCCCCATGTTGAGGGCATGTGGCCTGGTACAGTTCAGGAGGGGGGCTGCACCTCTTTTGCTGTGGCCTTTCATGTTGCGTGCTTGGATAAGGGTCTGGTATCGATTTTGGGGGGGCCCACGCCTTTTTGTTTTTCATTTTGGCGCAGGGTTCCTCTTAAAATCCATACCAGATTATCATGCATGTGTTTATGGTACAGGATGCATGACTTTTTTACCCATGTAAAGAATATTAAAGAACCATCTATTCTAATAACGTGATGCAATTATTACATGAAATGATTACAAAACTTGCTTGTAATGATGATAAATCAGCTAAATACATTCCAGCTGCCTCAAAACAAAAGGTGAGTAACATCTTACAGTTTTTTTTATTTAGAAAGCACCCACAGAGTGAATAGATACAGTGCCTTGAAAAGTATTCATACCCCTTGAAATTTTCCACATTTTGTCATGTTACAACCAAAAACATAAATGTATTTTATTGTGATTTTATGTGATAGGCCAACACAAAGTGCCACAAATTTGTGAAGTGGAAGGAAAATTATAAATGGTTTTCAAACTTTGTAGAACCACTAAAATTATAGCTGCAAGTCTTTTTGGGATATGTCGCTATCAGCTACATCTAGAGAGATGACAGCTCCAGCTTCTGAAGATGTTGAGTGAGAAGGGCAAAATGCGTCAAGCGGGGACGGTTAGTGGTGTGTATCCTACAGTTGGAACGCACACAGAGGTGGCAATTTCATGAATATACTGTACATGCTATTAAACCATAAATGTAAATATAAGTGCAATTGCTTTTTAATCTTTTAATAAAGTCAAACAGTATGACACTATAGGGATTTTTATAATCCTTCATTATGGTATGAGTACACTGCATTGAGCCCGGTCTTACATGGAGGAATGGAGGAGGAGAAAGGAGAAAGTCATTTATCCGAATATTTATATGCCTGTTTGAGTCAGCTACTGTTGGTGACTGGGGGAACATAGGAGGAGAGCACACCACTGTAGAACTTCACGAATAATAAATAACCACTTAGATTTGTAAACGTTACCAAAAACGTTATATATTTAAGCATTTTATACGCTTGTGGACTATGAACACAGGAATTTTAGCATGTGACAACCTATACAAAACCTTTTATTAATATTAGTTTGATTTGTAAACACTAGAATTCAGATAGGTGAGTAGTAGCAGTGCTGTAGTTTGGCTTAAAGTATGTCAAAGCAAAAGTATTCATTAGTGGAATGCTAATGAGGGTGGGGGGGGGGTGATGGGGGACAATGGCAATAATAAAACAGAATAGCCATTATCTTAAAGGGTCACTAAAGGAAATTTTAGCTAAATAGCTTCCTTTACCTTACTGCAGTCCTGGTTTCATGTCCTCATTGTTAGTTTTTGCTCTGATGTTGCTGTAATTCTCCTCTGTTCTGGAAACTTCCTGGTTGTCTGTTTCCTGTGAGGACCACAGTACTGGGAGCTTCTAGTTTAGTTTTCCAAACCATCACTGCTCTATGGCTCTGTATAGCACAGATACAGGATAACATGCAAAAACTAAACTAGATGCAAAAACGAAACTAAAAAACTGCAGGTACATTATATGATTGATTGTTATCTATTTTTAATCGTTTTTAAAAGGAATCAGTTAACTATTAGGCCGCGTACACACGATCAGTCTAAACCGATGAAAATGGACTGAAGTCCAGTTTCATTGGTCCAAACCGACCGTGTGTACGGCCCATCGGTCTGTAGTCCTTCGGACCAAAGTTTTAAAACTTGCTTTAAATTCGGACTGATGGACGCCTGAACATCGGTCCAAACTGATCGTTAGTACGCAAAAGCATCGGTTCAAAAACCCGCGCATGCTCAGAATCAAGTCGGCGCATGCTTGGAAGCATTGAACTTCGTTTTTTCAGCACGTCGTTGTGTTTTACGTCACCGCGTTCTGACACGATCGGTTTTTGAACTGATGGTGTGTACGCACATCAGACCATCAGGCCACTTCAGCAGTGACCCGATGAAAACGGTCCGTCGGACCATTCTCATCGGGTTGGACCGATCGTGTATACGCGGCCTTATGTCTCTATACCCTGTAAACAGTCATTTTAGCAAAAAAATTAAAATAATGTTTTCCTTTACAACTCCTTTAAGTCTAGGCACTCCCTATTAGTTTATCTAAATTTGAAGTTTAGTGCACAGAATGATTTGGAACAGGTCTACAGTCTACCACTTTGCATGCCACAAGGCAAAATTAGAGGACAAATTTGGTAAAGTTTTGTTTAAAAGGAACCCTCTAAATGTGCAGTAAATCTAGGTTTGTGAAAATTTTCACTCATCCCTCCTTGAGATAAACAAAAGCACATGTTTAGGGGGGATGCATATGAACTTAGCCCACAGGTGTGTAATTAGCATGCCTGCTTCTGCAACAATCAAGCCCCGTACACACGGCCGAGGTTCTCGGCAGAAACCAGCGAGAACCTCGCTGGCATCCTGATTCTGCCGAGAACCTCGGCCTTGTGTACGGATTCGGCGAGCATCCCGTCGGGAATGCCGTCGAGCCGAAAAAGAGAGCAGGTTCTCTATTTGCTCGACGGCCCATCGGGATGAATGGCTGGTCGCCTTTCCCGACGGGCTGGTCGCCGAATCTGACGGCCGGCCGAGAATCTCGACGGGCGGAACGATGTGTTCTGCCCGTCGAGGTTCTCTGCAGTGTGTACTCAGTCGCCTCTCCACACCATAGACACACTCCTAAACCTTGTGGACAGCCTTCCCAGAAGAGTTGAAGCTGTTATAGCTGCAAAGGGAGGGCCAACTCAATATTTAACCCTACGGACTAGGACTGGGATGCCAATAAATTTTCTGGGCCAGATTCTCAGCGGCGTTACGACGGAGTATCTCAGATACCCCGTTGTATCGCCGTTTTTTTTGTCTCGTATCTATGCGCGTGATACTAAGCATCACTTTTGCATAGATACGCTTCTACATCCGACAAGTGTAAAACCATTACACTTGCGGATCGTAGGTGTAATGACAACTCCGGCCACTAGGTGGCCTTTACGTTGTTTTCGCATTTGCATATGAAAATGCAGTAGTACGCCGATTCTCTAACGCTTTTACGCCGCCCCGTCGTCGCGTACGTCGTTTTTGTTCGCGTAAGGTTACCCCAGCTTCTATGTGGAGTAACCTTACGAAGTACCGTCGGATGCCGTCGGGTCCCGTCGGATGCCATGTTAAGTATGGCGTCGGGTCAGCGTCGGCTTTTTCCGTCGCTTACGTCGTTTTACTAACTCGTTCGCGAATAGGGCATTGCGTAAGCGTCGATCACGTCGTTTTGACATCGGTTTCAACGACGCTTTCCGACGTGAGCTGGAGCATGCGCACTGGGCTTTTTCCCTGGCCGGCGCATGCGCAGTTCATTCGACGCAGGGGCGCGCTTAATTTAAATACAAGCCGCCCCATTTGAATTGCGCGGGTTTACGCTGCGCGATTTACGCGACGCAGGCGAAACCTACGGAGCAAGTGCTTAGAGAATAAAGCACTTGCTCTAGTACGATGCGGCGGCGTAGTGTAACTGGCTTACGCTACGCCGCCAGAATTCTTAGAGAATCTGGCCCTAAGTGTGTTTAAAGAAACTTTTGACAATATAGTGTACAACTGAACAGAACTGTGAATACTTTTCCTGTCAAAAGGGAACACTTATGATCAAGACTGAACAACATTTTCTAATTCAAAGTATGGTTTTGTTGTCTTATGCATTTATAAAACACCCCATGTTTTATTTCATAAATTAAGCGAGGAAGGGAGAAACTACAGTATGGTACATCTTTCCTATGTATTTACGAAACACTTCATCTCTTATTCCGTAAATCAAGGGACTAAGGAATCTGGGCAAACAAGTAAATATTAGAAAACCAGCGATGCGTAGGTCAGAATTATAACCAGGAATGGTTGTTTCTAGAACTGTAGAGATGAAGGATACCATGCAAAGCATTAGCTGGAACACATGAAGCAAGACTGTCCTTGCAGCCTTGAGGGCAGATGATTGCCGCGAACCCAATCTCCTGGCTACCAGCATGACTTTCACGTAGGTAAATAAAATGATTAAGGCCACAAGGCTAAAACTAAAAAAATGGGCAAATGAACGTATCTCATTTTGTAAGGGGCTGATGGTTAACATTGGAGGGCCGCAGATCACAGCAATGGAAAAGAAACTTCTTTCCACCGAGTACACGATGGTTACAAAGTCTGCAATGCTTGGAAAAAATCCTATGATCCAAATTACTGCTATGGCTGATTTAGCTCTTCTCGGTGTACAGTATTCCAAGTGTCTCAATGGGAAACATATGGCAATGTATCGTTCCAGAGACATGACAGCCAAGTTATACGGAGTAACTCTAAAGGAAGCCGCAATAACGGCAAGAATAAAGCAGCAAAGGGGCATGGGGAAGTATACATTGCTTAGATTGGAAAACAAGAATAAAATTCCCAAGTTAAGATATAACGTGTCATTGATGAGGATATGAGCGAAGAGAATGTAGCGAGCGTTCTCCTGGATGTACGGAGTGGTAAAGAAAACGCTGAGAAGAACTCCAACAAAGAAAATGAAGAGGAATAAGCAAAAAAGAGTCACCATCATGAGAACCGTACGGGATATCACATCATACTCCTCCGACTGGGGTAAGATGTGTGTCACATTCCACTGAACAATTGTTAGCTTCATAGCTGTGATCAAAGTTCCTTTAAATTCTCAAATGTTAAAGAAGATCGAGCGTAAACGAAACAATTTGACTGATCTGTGGAAAAGTGATAGTAATTGGTAACTGATACCAGCGACAAAATTGAAAAGACATGAAGGAGTTCCTAGAATGATACATCATATTTGATATTCATGGTTGAGCTGATAATATTCCTCCCCTTGTCCGTGACCCTCTCCATGACTTTTCCATCAAAATCAACAATGCAACCATCAACCCCTCCCACCATGCCAGGGTTCTAGGTGTAATCCTAGACTTTGACCTGTCCTTTCAGCTCCAAATCCAATTGTTGTCAAAAGCTTGTAGACATCACCTCTGTAACATCTCTAAAATTCGCTCCTTTTTAATTGATGAAACCACCAAGCTCCTCATTCACTCCTTTGTTATGTCCTCATAAGCCTACCTCTCCATAGGCTATTGGCTAGATTCACGTAGAGCGGCGTAATTTTGTGCGGGCGTAGCGTATCACAGGTACGCTACGCCGCCGTAATTTAGAGAGGCAAGTGCTGTATTCACAAAGCTACGTTACAGCGGTGTATCGCAAATGGGCCGGCGTAAGCCCGCCGAATTCAAATGTGTTTGATGTGGGCGTGATTTATTTAAATTAAGTGTGACCCCACATAAATGAAGTTTTTTACTAACGGCGCATGCGCCGTCCGTGTCCCAGTGCGCATTCTCCAAATTACGCCGCTAAGACTCATTGGTTTCGACGTGAACGCAAATTACGTCCAGCCCCATTCACGGACGAGTTACGCAAACGACGTAAAACGTGAAAAATTCAACGCGGTCCCGACGTCCATACTTAACATTGGCTGCGCCATCTTTTTGGTGGTTTATCTTTACCCCTGAAAATGCCTTACGTAAACGGCGTATCTTTACTGCGACGGCCGGGCGTACGTTTGTGAATAGGCGTATCTCGCTGATTTACATATTCTAGGCGTAAATCGGCGTACACGCCCCTAGCGGCCAGCGTAAATAGGCAGCTAAGATACGACGGCGTAGGAGACTTACGCCGGTCGTATCTTAGCAACATTTAAGCGTATCTCACTTTGAGCATATCTACTGATACGCCGTCGTAACTCTTTATGAATCTGGCCCTATATCTTCTTCAGTCAATTATGAATGCCGCCACCAAGGGTGGATACAAATCAATGATTGCACTTGGAAGTGCAGTTGCTGTAAATCTGAGGGGGACATGCAAGGAAAATAAAGAACAGCATTTTAGCTCGCACGTGATTGGATGATAAAATCAGCAGAGCTTCCCCTCATTTCAGATCTACACCTCAGATTTACAACGACTGCACTTCTAAGTGCACTTTCAGTGCCATTTCAAGTGCACTTTGCACATGTAGTTTGCACTTGTAGTGCAAAGTGGATTATCCTTTAGTAAATAACCCCCAATATTTTGTACTTTTTGCTATAATAAATAACCCCAAGATTAAAAAACAAATTTCTTCATCAGTTTAGGCTGACATGTATTCTTCTACATAATTTGGGTAAATTTTTTTTGCAATAAGCGTATATTGACTGGTTTGCACAAAAGTTATAGGCCCCGATTCAGAAAGAATGGCGTATCTTTAGGCGGGTGTAGCGTATCTTCTTTACGCTACGTCGCCGCAACTTAGAAAGGCAAGTGCTGTATTCACAAAGCACTTGCGTCCTAAGTTACGGCGGCGTAGCGTAAATGTGCGGGCGTAAGTGCGCGTAATTCAAAGTAGCCTTGTTGTGTGTGTGTTGTATTAAAATGAGCCAGGACCCCATGCGAATGAGGGTCCGAACGAACGGCGCATGCGCCGTCCGTGGACGTATCCCAGTGTGCATGCTCCAAAATCACGTCGCAAATCCTCAATGCTTTCGACGTGAACGTAACTTACGCACAGCCCTATTTACGACTTACGCAACCGACGCAAACGGCGTAAACTTCCATACTTAACATTGCCTGCGCCTCATATAGCAGGGGTAACTTTACGCCGGTCATGCGCCTTACGTAAACGATGTATATCAATACACCGGGCGCAACTACATTCGTAAATCAGCGTATCTAGCTCATTTTTAATGGGAACGCCGAATGCGTCCAGCGTAACTATGCGCCCACGATACACCGGCGTATTTTCTTTCTGAATCCGGGCCATAGTGTCTACAAAATAAAGGATAGATTTATGGCATTTTTATTATTATTATTTTTTTTACTAGGAATGACGGTGATCTGCAATTTTTATCAGAACTGCAAAATTGTGATCTGACACTTTTGACACTTTTTTGGGACCACATTTATACAGTGATCAGAGCTAAAAATAGCCACTGTTTACTGTAAAAATGTCACTGGCAAGGAAGGGGTTAACACTAGGGGTAATCAAGGGGTTAAATGTGTTCCCTATGTGTGTTTCTAACTGTGGGGGGAATGTGGATGACTAGAGGAGGAGAGAGATTGTTGTTCCTTCTTAGTAGGAACACAGTCTCTCTCCTCTCCCCTGAGGAGATGCACTGATAATGTTATTGTTTTTTTTCAATAACAGAATTTGATTAACCTATTAACCTAAGGCTGCATTCACACCTAGGCGACAAGATACGCCGCGTACGCGGCTTATCTTGCCGCCTGTAGATGAAACTTTTTTTTTCTTTAACATTGCGGTCTATGAGCGAACGCCAATGTCGCCTGAAAAAAAGGGTCCGGGACTTTTTTTCAGGCGACAGGCGTGGAGATGTGAACAGTCTCCATAGACCGCAATGTTATTTCACATCTCGAGCGACAAGCGCGACAGGCGTCCGGCGTTTTGTCGCTCAGATGTGAATGGAGCCTAAAATTGGATGAAATATCACTGTTTTACTAACCTGACAGCTTATTATTCTAAATAGGAAACCTTCATTTTGTTTACAAATATTAAAGATTCTAACTACCAGCAAGAATGAGTCCTTACATTTAAAGTGCACCTGTCATTTCAGATCCATCATGACAGCGCCTGTTAGATGGTGTTCTATCGAAAAATGGTTCCCATCAGATAATGTATGCGCACAACAGTTCTATATAGATAGAAGATTCTACATTGCGGTGACAATAGCGATCTGTGTCTATCAAACCTGCGGTTGAATGTGCCTAACCTTAACTCTGTTAGTCCAAGATTATTCAACATAGAGAGAGAAGATTCGATGAAGCAGTCGCCGCGAGCGGACATTTATGGTCAAATGCTCCACCCATAGGCTATAGAAGAATTCGAATGTTGGTTGACTAGTAATAATAATTAATAAATATAATTATTACTAGACATGTGCATTCGTTTTCGTTAGAATGCATTTTCGTCCGAAAATCTGTTTTTTTTCGTTATTGTTTTAACAAACGATAACAAAAGCGCAAGAAACGAAAACCAAAAGATCCGACATAAAAAATGCTTTGTTTTCGTTTTCGTTGCGGTAAAAATTCGATACATAGAGATTCAACGCTGACTGAATACAGTGAATGAATAGCAATCTGTCTATCGAACCTGATATACACACACATACGGTACTTTTCGACATTATAGAGAAAAGATTCGACACTATAGAAATAATAGATTCAACATTTCGATTTATGAGAAAATAGATTAGACATTATAGAGAATAGATTCGACATTCTTACTAGTCATACAACATTAGAATTCTTGTAGACTGAATATTCGACCGGAAATGTACGATTCGGCGTAAAGTTTAGAAGATCCGTCGAATATTCTTTTGACCATTCGACAGAAACCAAGTATTATTGGATTTTCGGACGAAAGCTATTCCCCAACGAAAAAACAAACTAAATCAAAACGATTTTCGGGAGTAACTAAATACATTTATTTTTCAGACAAAAATGAAAAAACAAAACAAAATATTCCAGTCTGCACATGTCTAATTATTACTAGTCATACAACATTAGAATTCTACTATAGCTTGTGCATACCTTCCAACTTTTTAAGATGGGTATGAGGGACACCTATCAGCAAAAGTAAGCAGGCATAGGACACACCCCTTTCCACGCCCCCTTAAAGGAAAATTGTACAAAAAAAACAAGATTGGTTAAACCCACAAGTGCTTTTTTTTACCACGACTATTCCTTTATATTGGCTTTTGGAATGTATAAATGCAGCAATTTAGAAATCAGATGAAAGGTTTAGAACTGGGAAACACTTTTTGATAGATAAAAAGTGAATTTTATATACATCCCTATAGATCAGGCCAAAATGAGGGACAAGTGAGGAGGAACGAGGGACAGAGGGACATTGCTCCGAATCAGGGACAGTCCCTCGAAATTGGGGACAGTTGGGAGCTATGAGCTTGTGGACGGAACTTTCGACCAGAAATGTACGATTGCGTCGTCGTACAGTTTAGCTGCTTCGTCGAATCTTCTTAGAACATTTTACAGACGCCATAAAACAGGGATCTTCAAACTACGGCCCTCCAGCTGTTGCGAAACTATGTGTCGCATGAGGCATTGGAAAACTCGGACATTCAGACATGATTAGGCATGATGGGAACTGGAGGGCCATAGTTTGAAGACCCGTGCCATAAGCCTTAAATTTACAGATTCAACCTTAATTCGGATTTCTGGATGAATGCATTTTGAATGCAACCACCTAACTATAGGTATTGTGCAGCTAATGACACAAAAAAAAGTCTTGTGGAGCTTATTATTAGAGATTAGAAAAATAATTATTTCTCATTTTAAAACACTACCCCCTTTTTCACTACCAAATTGCTGTTTCCCATAGGTTATATATGCTTGATTTGTACTGTTTTTATGCCAAAGCGGTTTCAAACCCAAAAGCAAACATTTATTATATTAGAGCTTACCTTAGATGTGATGGGTGCATTCATAGTCTTTTTTTTTAGGTTTTCTTTCTTCTATTTTCATCTGGCGATCCAGCCAGCAAGTCTGCTGTTTTTTAAGAAGCACAAGCTCACCGGCAGAATGTATCAGTTTACATGGGTGAGATAAACCATTTAACACTGGCAGGGGTGCTTAAAGTGATCAGCTTTTATGTATTCATATAAAACCTTTATCTCAAACAGAAAAAAACATGTTTGCTGTAAATGCTTATAGAATGTTAGCTGGAGTTTGGCTTCTAGTCCAAATAATACCCCAGTACAGAGTGTTACTGGCCAGATCACCAAGTGAAAGCAGAGGGAGGGGGGGAAGCCAAAGAATAAAACTGATGCAACCACCACATCTACCGATTCGTAAGATGCAATATAATCCATTTTTGGTTTTGGGATTTAATGCCTCCTCAAAGGTGAACTGTAGGGGTTTGGTTTATTTATGATTAAAAATATACTGTATATAGTCAGGTTCATATGAAATATTGCATGTGCATGTTGTGTAGACTTTTATAAAGCTAGCAGGTGCTGTTGTTCACGGAGATCAATAGCACAAAGGGAACGTTACACGTAGAACTATATGACTCGTTGCAATAAATCGCGAGTCATCCTTTATGAGATATTCCAAAGGTTCCAGTGTCCACCAGGAGATGATGACTGCTCTTTAGCTAAGCTGCAGTGCTATGGGAATCATTTATCATTCATTAAATGACTATTTATAAACACAAACTCTCTCTCTCTCTTTTACTCTCTCATTCTGATGTTCCTGTATGTTATGTTGGGTGTTATATGCATTACAATAAGACAGCCCATTCCATTATACACCAAGTAGAACCAAAAAATAGGCAAGTGTAAAGTTTTCCGGTGCCGAACCCCAGAATGCACAGTAGAGCATTAACATACAGTTACTGCAACCAATGGATATGACTAGGCCTTTGTGGTTTCCTTTTAAGGTGTCGAGTATGAAAATTATGAACACTAGACAGAAGGGGGAAAAAAATACAGACTGGGGCAAAAAAAAAAACACTATTGTGTGAAAAGTAATTTTGAGTTTCCCTGCTATAATAAGTTGTGCCAAAAAATTCTCTACACAACTTTCAACAAGCAATGAAAATAGTCAGAAATTTGTAAAAATGTGTAAAAAAAAAAAAATGAAATACTGCCAAAAAAATCTCTACACAACTTTCAACAAGCAATGAAAATAGTCAGAAATTTGTAAAAATGTGTAAAAAAAAAAAATGAAATACTGCTAAAAATATACAATTTATAAAATAGTATTTATCCCATAGTAAGATAAATATGAATCATATTTGCTGCCAGAAAGATCTATGGGCTCATTTTTACGTTTATCAGACAACTGACTATTTTGCTACAAATAAAAACCTGTTGTCTACCAAGCTTACTAGCTGAACCTCAAGTTACACACACAGCTAAAATATATTGAAAAAATGACTCATCCTCATACTACTTTATACTAGCGGGCAATTAGAGACAGTCTAAAAGCAATCTGCTGTGCTTTTTCCATTAGAAAACTCTTTGGTAGATCATAAGCTCAATAATAACATGCAATGCCAAGCTGCGGTTTGCAAAGCAAGCAAAGTCCTTTCTTGTATAAGAGAGGTATGGACTCCAGGGAGAGAGATATCATTTTGCCCCCCCCCTGTACAAATCATTGGTAAGATATCTAATCTGGAATATGCAGTTCAGTTTTGGGCACCAGTTCTCAAAAAGAATATCAGGGAACTGGAGAAAGTGCAGAGAAGGGCAACCAAACTGATAAGAGGCATGGAGGAGCTCAGCTATGAGGAAAGATTAGAGGAACTGAATTTATTCTCTCTTGAGAAGAGGAGAATAAGAGGGGATATGATCAACACGTACAAATATATAAGGGGTCCATATAGTGAACTTGGTGTTGAGTTATTCACTTTACGATCAACACAAAAGACAAGGGGGCACTCTTTACGTCTAGAGGAAAAAATATTTTACCTCCAAATACGGAAAGGTTTCTTCACAGTAAGAGCTGTGAAAATGTGGAACAGACTCCCTCCAGAGGTGCTTCTGGCCAGCGCAGTGAATTGCTTTAAGAAAGGTCTGGATACTTTCCTAAATGTACATAATATAACTGGGTACTAACATTTATAGGTAAAGTTGATCCAGGGAATATCCGATTGCCTCTTGGGGGATCAGGAAGGATTTTTTCCCCCTGCTGTAGCAAATTGGATCTTGCTCTGCTGGGGTTTTTGCCTTCCTCTGGATCAACTGTGGGTATAGAATTGGGTATATGGGATTGTACAATGTTTTTTATTTTATTTATTTTTATGGTTGAACTGGGTAGACTTGTGTCTTTTTTCAACCTGACTAACTGTAACTATGTAACTCTGCACCCAATGTTAAATTCATATATGTTTTAAAACATGCTTGGGACAAACATAGATCTATACTCAAACAATAACGTTAACCAAAAAAAAAAAAAAAAAAAAAAAAGCCCAAAAAGCAAAAAACATATATATTTTTTAAAAATAACAAATAAAAAAATGGGCAGACTCGATGGACTACTAATTCTTTTTCTGCCGTCACTTTTATCCCCCCTGCCGGTATCCCCGAGCGCGACTCGGGTTGGATTTTTTATGAAAATATCGATATCCCCGAGTCGCGCTCGGGGTGAATGCAGAGCCTGCAGCGCGCGCTGGCTTACCTGTTTATCCAGGCGGGGTACTGTACTTACCTTGTCCCTGGATCCAGCGATGCATCCCCGCTGTGTGAGCGAGTGGCGTCCTCCATTCGACTCACACAGTGCCCGCACGCCGCCGATCTCCGTTCCCTGCGACGTAACGGCGCACGGGGGCGGAGACCGGCGGCAAATTCAAAAAAGTAAACAAACACATTACATACAGAATACTGTAATCTTATAGATTACAGTACTGTATGTAAAAAGTACACACCCCCCCTGTCCCTAGTGGTCTGCCCAGTGCCCTGCATGTTCTTTTACATAATAAAAACATTTTTTTTGTGCCTGCAAACTGTAGATTGTCCATAGCAACCAAAAGTGTCCCTTTATGTCAAAAGTGATTTTAGAGCAGCTAGAAAACAGCGATAATAAATTATAATCACTTGCAGAATTGAGTGATAGCGATTTGTGGGGAAATTCGTCATAAAAAAATAAAAGTAATGACAGCGACAATTCTGCACCTGAGCAAATTTCAGTGATTTTGATTTGATTACATTATTGAATAATTTTTATTATAATTACATTATTATTTGTTATAATTATTTATAGTTATTTATTATATTATAATTTTATGATTTTGTGTTTCAAACTTTATCATACCCGGGATGTCTACTAGACTCTTGTTTGGACAAATTTAAGTGAGTTATTCCTAAAAATTGCAGGCCTACAGTATAAAACGCAGAATTTCCATACAAAATAATTGTACCGCTTTTGGTACGTAATTCCAGACAGAATCATACCGCCAGGGAGGTTAAATGTTACTATGTAACTTTAGCTATCCACCGCGAAAAATGTGAAATGTCTATTTCAAATAAAAATGATTTTGTATAATTTCTGGTGATTTTCTTTTCTTTATATCTGTGTGATTGCATTTACAAAATAAAACAAAATAAATACTTACAAAAGCAGCATTAGCATTTAAGTCTGCATATTGGCACATATAAGAACACAGTCTCTGTAAGATATGGAGGTATTTATTTCCTCCCAGGTTCCCTAAAGATTTTATGTTATTGCCCTTTTTTATATTACATATACTGTAGTGGAAGCAGTACATTTTATTTAAAAATATTTAAACAATTAAAAACTGTGTTGACATTGTCATGAGAGGGCACTAAGCAGATCTCAAGAGGTTTACCACCTGGATTTCATGTGTTTGCACCAGTTTATTTTATGTAGTAATGAGTCTCCGGAGTACAATGCGATGTTCAAAAGAATCTGTAGTCATTAGGGAAAAATTCTAGTTTTGTCAAGAATTAAACAACTTTCTCCTGATAAACGACATACAGTAAATTGCAAGGATTTCATCACACTTATTTGCAGATTTCCTTTAAAAATACATATAAATAAATTATTAACAAAGTAAGGCTGGATTCACATTTGAGATTTAATGCATTTCTTTAGACGCCACTAAAGTGGGGTTCATTATTTCACTGCTCCAAGGTGAACCTTAGACCTGGGCCCATCCACTAGACATGTGCATTCATTTTTGTCCAAATGCATTTACTTCCGAATTTAGGCTATATTCGAATGTGCCTAACCTTAAAGGGGTTGTAAAGGTGGAGCCGAGTGATACAGTCGGCGGCTATGGCCGCCGCTGTATCACGGGAGCGCGCTCGCAAAAGCTTTCCTCCATGCAAACGCCCTCGCATTAAGAGGGAAAGATTTTGCGAGGAGGAGCCCAGACAGCCGCCGAGAGACCCCAGAAGACAGCTTTCCGGGCCACTCTGTGCAAAACGAACTGCACAGTGGAGGTAAGTATAACTTGTTTGTTATTTTTTTTTTTAAAAAGCCCTGACTTTAGTGTCCCTTTAACTCTATTAGTCCAAGATTATTCAACATAGAGAGGAAAGATTCAACATTATAGAGACAGGGGGCCAGATTCTCAGCGGCGCTACGACAGAGTATCTCAGATACCCCATCGTATCGCCGTTTTTTTTGGCTCGTATCTATGCGAGTGATTCTTAGCATCACTTTGGCATAGATACGCCTGAACATCCGACAAGTGTAATACCATTACACTTGCGGATCGTAGTTGTAATGACAACTCCGGCCACTAGGTGGCCTTTACGTTGTTTTCTCATTTGCCTATGCAAATGAGGCTACTACGCCGATTCCCGATCGATTTTACGCCGCCCCGTTTTCGTTTGCGTAAGGTTACCCCTGCTTCGTCAGGTGCCGTCGGATGCCATGTTAAGTATGGCGTCGGGTCAGCGTCGGCTTTTTCCGTCGCTTACGTCGTTTTACTAACTCGTTTGCGAATAGGGCATTGCGTAGTGACGATCACGTCGTTTTGACGTCGGTTTCAACGACGCTTTCCGACGTGAGCTGGAGCATGCGCACTGGGCTTTTTCCCCGGCCGGCGCATGCGCAGTTCGTTCGATGCGGGGGCGCGCTTCATTTAAATAGAAGCCGCCCCCTTTGAATTACGCGGGCTTACACTGGGCCATTTTCGCTACGCCAACGCAAACTACGGAGCAAATGCTTAGAGAATATGGCACCTGCTCTAGTACGATGCGGCGGCGTAGTGTAAATGGCTTACGCTACGCGGCCGGATTTCTTAGAGAATCTGGCCCAGTGTTGGGGTAGACCATTCGACATGAACAACGAAGATTCGTCGAAGCAGTGAAAAACATACAAACGTTGAATCTGTCATTGAAGGTTTATGGTGTCTGTTGAAAGTTCTAAGAAGAATCGACAAGCAGATAAACTGTACAACGCCGCAATCATACATTTCCGGTCAAATGTTCGGCCACAGAATTTGAATATTGGTTGACTAGTGTAGCACTGACCCCCGAAGGAGCTGCTGGTTTGATTTGGGCCTGCACTCTACCAATAAACCCCACTAACTTGGCTCAATCCCCTTGGCACAGCTGTGATGCAATGCAATACAATACAATGTAAGACAGTACAAAATACCTGTATTGTCACCCCAGGATACACTGACTGCACCTGGTGGGAGAAAACAATACGCCACAACAACTGGATACTTAAACAGAGATATGTTTTACTGTAGAAAATGCAAAAAAGTGTATACAGTAATTGTGCTGTCATCCCAACATAAGACAGCAGAACAATAGATTTGAATATAAACAATTTGAACAAACAGTATACATATATATATATATATATATATGTCTATATCTGGGAGCTCCCCCTACTTTATAAGCTATGCGTGAGATCTCACTTGAAGTACTTAGTCCTGGGTCTTCTTTTCTTCGCTAGCTAAAGTGGCTCCTTATGATTTGTAATCCACAGTTTTGAAGTGAAAATGCTCCTGGTGTAACTGTAACAACTATTTTAACATTGCTTGAGACATCAAGGTAGATAGGCCTCAAGCCTTCTCAGTATAAGTTGCTCTGCTCCTTCGTGGAACTATAATTTCCAGTGAGGCCTGTATATGAGTCTAACTGCGTGTGAGATTTAACAAACTGTGGGCCGTGACCCGCTCACCCACTGGATAGAAGCTCCGTGCGGTAACTTTAGTCCGGTGACTTCAACTTGCTTCTCCGTCAGCTGGGCCAATCGCTCTGTTCAGCTCCGCTGGGTGAATCCGGTCCTCCGATGCTCGGATGAGTGTCTCTGGGTCTCTGCAATCTGGCCACCATCTCCCCACAGGTCCTCTCAGGCAGGCCACACGATTCCAAGAGAACTAAAATGGCTGCTCCGGCTCCTTTTATCTCCTACCCAGCATACACTGCTCAAGAAGGTGTTCCTGGGTAGCTGATCAACCCCCCTGCTAAAAAAGGTCAGCCTCCTCCTCCTTTACAACAGTCACTTCCTCTCTCTTGTGCTTCTTTCAGGAAAACACTAAATATCTGCACTCCCAGTATTTGACCACTAGATGGCTCCAAAT
This sequence comes from Rana kukunoris, assembly GCA_029574335.1. Taxonomy (NCBI): domain Eukaryota; kingdom Metazoa; phylum Chordata; class Amphibia; order Anura; family Ranidae; genus Rana; species Rana kukunoris. The sequence continues at coordinate 18,667,100 of CM056050.1, read as the reverse complement.
ACCAATCTATAACAATCCTGAATTATCATTACACAATATTAGCACAAGATTTAAAGGCAAAAATACCCCCGCTACATACTCCCCCTGCTTTGACTCTTTGGTCCCCAAAGACATTTAAAATTTTGGCTCTGTTACACATTTTTTCCTCTAGGCGGTTGCAGAAGTCTGACAGAGGAGCCTCCCACCAATTCTCATGTGATGGGGAGCTGTTCTGTGCACTCAAAGCTGTCACTATGGTATCTAGTACAGATGTGTCAAGGGGCGAGATGGGGTCGAAACTTTCTGAATCATCAACAGAAGGACCAGGCATCTCAGAATTTCTCCTTGCAGCAGGGCACATCTCTTCAGGGCATTTTTTCAGCTGGTCATAGGTCGATCTCTTGAATTGAGAAATTACTCTTTGTCTCCTTAGCTTCACTGGTGCGGACACCGAAGGCTCACTGGTCATGTTTCCCTGTTTAACTGTTTTCTTCTCATGCAGTTAGGTTGCGTTTGTCTTTGTTGTGGATCCTTTCCCATCCACCATGGAAGAGGGAGGCACCTCTGGCCTTTCTGTTGGCAGAGAAGATAAGGAATCACATCTGGGAACACCAGGGGCTAACAGCTGCTTCACCAAATCTGTGTTTGTCCCAATGATTAGCGGACTGCTTGGGGACCCTGGCAACCGAGGACACACAATAGCTAGCGTGTCAAAGTCCTGAGGCTTACCAGTCCTCAATGGGTCACATGACAACTTGATCTGCAGATATCCGTCACAGGGGTAAACTTCTGCTTAAATACCCTGAATCTCCATATCTTCCAACTTTTGCAGGGGCATGTATGACAAATACCTCTTGTAAAAGCCTCTGGTCAACAAAGTTACTTGAGCACCTGAATCAAGGAGGGCTCTTGTGTAGATTCCTTCAATCAGGACAGGCATTATGAACGAAGGGCCTACTAACTGGGCAGGAAACCTGTTGGGAGCATCTGGAACAATGGGCTGGCATGACTGAACTCGTGCTTTCTTCAGCTTCTGGCGTTGGGGACGCTTTTTCTGGCATCGCTTGGAAGGCCGATGAGCATTGCTCACTGAGATGACATAAACTGTGGGTCTTCTCCGTTGCTCCCTCTCAGTTTCAGGGAACGTTCTTCTTGAAGGCCCATATCTTCCTTTGATTCTTGGGTTACTTTTCTGAGGTCTACTCCAATCTGCTGCTCCCCTCGGGCTAGGACATACTCGCTGGTAGTGACCCTCACCTCCACAGTTGAAACAGACATCTTGATTTGTTGGCTCCTGGCGAGGTACAGAAAACGAGGCTGGGGGTGCATTCTGCCCTGTGGCACCATTATCGGACAGCTCAGTATGTTTTGTCGTCAACCGGTTAATCGCCTCCAGCATCTGGGCTACTTGTAATTTCAGTGCAGCTATCTCAGACCTGACGTCCAATGCATCGGTCACCATCTCCAATATTTTGGACAGCTGAGTGTTCAGAGCCCCGATCTTTGAATCGCTATCAGTTGTGTTGACCACTCTGACTCCAGCAACTGACTCAGGCATTTGACTGGTCTTGTGCTTCCACTCCCTTTCCATCTCCATATTAACTGCTTCGCCAGTTTTTTCAATGAGTACCTCATCTGAAATGGACGGATCATCTAGATACTGCCTTAGCTGAAACTTGACACAGTCACTTCTTAGTCCTGTGGTCACGGTCCACAGGAATTTCTTTTGGATCAATTCAGTCCCCAAGTACTCATCCGAGTCTTCTCCCTGTGAGGCTAACAACAGGCGGTCCTTCAGCTTAATAGCCCTGAACAGGAAATTCTGAGGAGTCTCTCCACTGTCCTGTGCCAGATTTATCAGTTGGTGATAAAGTTCAGAAGCATTTTCCTTCTTGAAATGGCTTTTCAATATTCTCCTAAGTTGCACTAGGGTTAGTCCGTTCTTCATTTCCAGCATGCCTCTGATACTTAGACCGGGACTAATGACTTCTACCACTGCTTCCACAATCTCAGACTCAGAATACCCATTCTGTAGCCCCATGTCGATCTGACGCATAAGGTTTGTATAGGACAGCTTGTCTTTCTGTTCCTTTTCGCCTATCTGGCCAGCAATCTTAAAGTCCTTTTTGATTGTTACATCTGGCAAGTCACGATGGGGAAGTCTTCGAGTAACTGAGGCAGGTTTTTGTTTCAGATGGCTGCCGCTTGAGCCCTTGCTCTTGGTACTTAGCTCTTTTACCTGCTTCTCAATCATTCTAGAGGTTTCCTGGAACTCCTCTTGTATAATGCGATACTGTCGCTTCAAAGTAGCTAATTGCTGCTCCAGTTGGAGATCCTTCTGGCTGGTGCTTGGCACTTCATCCCCGTCCCTCCTGGGCGTGACGAACTCTAGCCCACTTTTGGTCTGAGTTGGCCGTGAGTACCCTTTCCTTGAAGCTGACTCCCCCTGCTTTGAACTGGTGGGGCTCTTGTCTGGAGCCTGTGGATGTGTTATGCAAATCTTCATCTTGTCAGTCAGCTGCACACTCTTCCCACGGAAACACCCTGGTACTTTCTCTTTCCATTCCAATAGTGCATGGGTGCGGTCAGTCCCTCGGGCTGGCCTGAGGGCAATCACCCAAGCTTTTCTATAGGGAGACAAATGTTTTACAATGGTCCTGACCTCCTCTTCATCCCAGTTCTCACCCGGGAGTTCGACCGCCACACTCGCTTCTGGGCGCGCGCCTTCCTCTTCGCACCACTGAACCACTGTAAGGGGGTCCAAACTAGCACCAAAAGGGCGGGTTTCACTTGCAGAGAGACAGGATCCCAGACGAGCCCCCACCTGTAGCACTAACCCCAGAAGGAGCTGCTGGTCTGATTTGGGCCTGCACTCTACCAATAAACCCCACTAACTTGGCTCAATCCCCTTGGCACAGCTGTGCTGCAATGCAATACAATACAATGTAAGACAGTACAAAATACCTGTATTGTCACCCCAGGATCCACTGACTGCACCTGGTGGGAGAAAACAATACGCCACAAAAACTGGATACTTAACCAGAGATATATTTTACTGTAGAATATGCAAAAAAGTGATTACAGTAATTGTGCTGTCATCCCAACATAAGACAGCAGCACAATAGATTTGAATATAAACAATTTGAACAAACAGTATACATATATATATATATATATATATATATATGTCTATATCTGGGAGCTCCCCCTACTTTATAAGCAATGCGTGAGATCTCACTTAAAGTACTTAGTCCTGCGTCTTCTTTTCTTCGCTAGCTAAAGTGGCTCCTTGTGATTTGTAATCCACAGTTTTGAAGTGAAAATGCTCCTGGTGTAACTGTAACAACTATTTTAACATTGCTTGAGACATCAAGGTAGATAGGCCTCAAGCCTTCTCAGTATAAGTTGCTCTGCTCCTTCGTGGAACTATAATTTCCAGTGAGGCCTGTATATGAGTCTAACTGCGTGTGAGATTTAACAAACTGTGGGCCGTGACCCGCTCACCCACTGGATAGAAGCTCCGTGTGGTAACTTTAGTCCGGTGACTTCAAATTGCTTCTCCGTCAGCTGGGCCAATCGCTCTGTTCAGCTCCACTGGGTGAATCCGGTCCTCCGATGCTCGGATGAGTGTCTCTGGGTCTCTGCAATCTGGCCACCGTCTCCCCACAGGTCCTCTCAGGCAGGCCACACGATTCCAAGAGAACTAAAATGGCTGCTCTGGCTCCTTTTATCTCCTACCCAGCATACACTGCTCAAGAAGGTGTTTCTGGGTAGCTGATCAAACCCCCTGCTGAAAAAGGTCAGCCTCCTCCTCCTTTACAACAGTCACTTCCTCTCTGTTGTGCTTCTTTCAGGAAAACACTAAATATCTGCACTCCCAGTATTTGACCACTAGATGGCTCCAAATACCAATCTATAACAATCCTGAATTATCATTACACAATATTAGCACAAGATTTAAAGGCAAAAATACCCCCGCTACACTAGTAATAATGACTTATAGATATAATTATTACTAGTGTCATACAACATTAGAATTCTTCTATAGTTTGTAGGTGGAACATTAGACTGGAAATGTACGATTGCGGCATCGTACAGTTTAGCTGCTCCGTCGAATCTTCTTAGAACATCCGACAGACACCATAAGCCTTCAATTAAGATTCAACCTTAATTAATTTGGATTTTATGACGAATGTGTTTTTTAACTATACAAAATAAATAAAAACGAATTTCGGGAGTAACTAAATAAATTTTTTTTTCAGACAAAAACGAAATTCCAAAACAAGTGCACATGTCTACCATCCACTGCTTGAGGAGAACGATGCACGGATTCATGATATATCATCCTTCTTTGATGCTATTGAGGAAAGGTCAAAGGAGAGCCCGATATCCAGTAGGAATGTTGTGGAAATTTTATTATATGGACTCATGTGGAAATTTTATTTTAGGATGTGTGTTTTATAGTCATCTGTCTCCTTGTGTCTGATTTAATCGAGGAGCACTCTAGCAGAGCGCACTTGGGTTGAATCGGGACCAGCGGTAAAACCGTTAGTATGAAAAGATTCTCATGGGCTTGGAGATGTGTTCTCTGTGTGTGTGGGTGTTTGACGGTGTGTAAGTATCAAGCGCAATGCGCTGGGCTTCTTGTCTTCAAATGGCTATGCACATTAGAGAAGCGAAGTCCACATAACTCTAGAAACATATTAAATCTCTGTTGTGGCTACGCTATCCTTTTTGGATACATATCTGCTTTTATAAGAGGACATTGATATCTGCCTTGTTGGTATACTAGTACCGTATATATTGACAACAGCAGTAACAATGTCATCCCAAATATTCTCAAGCCTGTAAGAACAAGAAGAATGATCTTACTAGATACTGGTTACTCTAAGCAGTATTGAGTGGGCTCCATGCTGTTGTCATTTCCTGTGATGTAATTTTGCATGGAGGAAGTGATTGGCTGTTGGGGCCATGACTTCTTGTTTGTCATTCCTTTTGTTCTCCATGAATAAAAACCAAGTGGCTGTGCTCGGGAGGGGGAGGGGGGGGGAATGACGGCGCGATCACAATGTAAACACAGAAGGTCAGCTAAAGTTCATCTCTCTCCTCTCCTCACACAGTATCAGTGTGAGAGGAGAGGAGAGATCTGTGAGTGTCCCCTGACAATTGCTTTGCCCAAAAGTGCCCAATAGTGCCACATTAGTGCCACATCTGTGCCCATAGTGCCACATCTGTGCCCAACAGTGCCACATCTGTGCCACCTGTGCCACCCCAGTGCCACCCCAGTGTCACCAGAGCCGCACCAGTGCCGTACCAGTGCCACAACAGTGCCACCTGTGCCCATCAGTCCTTATCTGCACCAGTGCCGCCTGTGCCCACCAGTGCCACCTGTGCCCACCAGTGCTGCCTGTGCCCACCAGTGCCATCTGTGCCCACCAGTGCCACCTGTGCCCACCAGTGCTGCCTGTTCTGCTTGTGTGCTTATCAGTGCACACCAGAGCGACACCAGAGCCACCTGTGCCTACCAGTGCCCACCAGTGCCGCCTGTGCCCACCAGTGCCGCCTGTGCAAACAGAGCCACACCCGTGCCACTACAGTGCACATAAGTGCCGCTTGTGCCCACCTGTGTCCACCAGTGCCACCACAGTGATCTGCAGTGCAGCCTCACCAGCCACCATTATGGCAAAACAATTCTTTACCGGAGAGAAGGCCTACCAGCGTCTAATCATGAGTGATGAGAGCAGCGGGGAGTCTCTGTACGATTCGGATTTGGCCTATGAACCCGTTACACACAGTGGGTCTGATTCAGAATCTGAAGAGGAACATGTGCCCGTGAAAATAAGGGGTGCTGGCGTGGAGAAGCGGCTTACTCCCAGAAGTGCAGGGCCATCCACCTCAAGCGCAGGGCCATCCACCTCAAGCGCAGTGCAGTCCACCTCAAACGCAGTGCTGTCCACCTCAAGCGCAGTGCCGTCCACCTCAAGCGCAGTGCCGTCCACCTCAAGCGCAGTGCCACTGCAACAAAGGCCAGGCACCAGTAGGGTGTCATCTCGGCCCCAAAGGGATAGGGGCCATGCCAGCCTTCCCTATGGCCTTCAAAACCCCCTGTGGCTTCCTCCTAATTCCGGAGCAGCAAATATCCCCCCTTTCACTGCCCAGCCAGGTGTCCAGGTGAACACCAATAATTTTTCCATGCTCAATTTTTTTAATTTACTTTTCACCGAAGACTTGCTATCCTTCATTGTGGCCCAGTGCAATCTCTACGCACAGCAGTACATAGAAAGCAACCCTGGTTCCAGTTATGCCCATCGCTTTGAGTGGAGAGAACTAACCGTGGAGGAATTCAAAATTTTCTTAGGCCTAACTTTTACTATGGGACTTTAAAAAAAAAAACTATTGTACTCCTACTGGTCTACCAAACCCATCCACCACATGCCACTCTTATCCTCCCTTATGACAAGATCCCGATACCTAATAAATATGCGGTTCCTCCACTTTAACGACAATGCCCAGTGCCCTTCCCGAAATGACCCTGCTTTTGACAAACTATATAAAATTCGGCCACTCCTAAATTTTTTCTCTCGAAAATTTCCCCAGTTATATACCCCGGAACAGAACATATCCGTGGATGAGTCCCTTGTCAAATTCTCAGGCAGGCTGGGCATCAAACAGTTCATCCCCAGCAAAAGGGCCCGATATGGGCGACAGAGCCACAGGGTACATCTACTCCTTCATGGTGTACGAAGGGAAGGATTCCCAATTGCATCCCCCTGAATGCCCAGAGTATATTGGAGTCAGCGGAAAAGTGGTCTAGGAGCTGATCTATACCACCTTTATGTGGATAATTTTTACACTAGCTTGCCCCTGTTTAGAAATCTTTACCTTAGGAATACCCCAGCATGTGGCACAATAAGAGCCAATAGAAAAGGCTTCCCACAAAAACTGGTGAATGAAAAGCTCAGACGAGGGGAGTCGGCATCATTGAGGAACCAGGAGATATTGTCTGTCAGGTGGAGGGACAAACAGAACGTCCACATTCTCACATCAATCCACGACGACTCCTACGTGGAAGTCCCCAAAATAAATGTCTCAATCCAAAAACCAGCATGCATCTATGACTATAATTTGTTTATGGGGGGAGTGGACTTCAACGACCAGATGATTGAACCCTACCTTCCCACAAGAAAATCCCGCCCTTGGTACAAGAAAGTGTCCATTTATTTTTTCAGTTTGGCCTTCTATAACTCTTATGTTATCTACAAAAAATCATCAGAGAACCCTGTATCCTATCTGTACTATCAAGAAGAAGTCATCACAGCCCTTTTGTACCCTGAAAACCCACCATAAAATATTTGCTCTGATTCTGTGAGCAGACTCCACGAGCGTCACTTTCCTGAGAAAGCCGTCGCCCCGTGAAACAGGCTACAGACGCCAGAAAAAATGCAGAGTGTGCTCCAGAGAAGGAATTCAAAAAGACACCGTGTATTATTGTCCCGATTGTCCTTCCCAACCAGGCCTCTGAATAGGTGCATGTCTCCGCCGTTACCATACGTTTCTACATTATTAGGGAAGTATGGTAAACGCAATTCTCATTTCCTGTAATTTCCCTCCACACCCCTTATGCCACTGCACTGAACTGTACATACCTCTGCCTTCTCCGGAACCGACCATGGCCTGTTATACGACCACTCTTTTGCCTAACCCTAAACATACCTCTGCCTTCTCTGGAACTGACCCTGGCTTGTTATATGACCACTCTTCTGCCCAACGCTAAACTGTACCTACCTCTGCCTGCTCCGGAACTGACCCTGGCCTGTTATACAACCACGCTTCTGCCTAACGCTAAACTGTACCTACCTCTGCCTGCTCTGGAACTGACCCTGGACTGTTTGACCACATTTTTTGCCTGCCCCTTGGATTGATCTTTTACCCTGCTATACTAGTGGGAACACAGGGGTCTCACATATGTGAGGGACTCCAGAATTGTTTTTCTGGATGAAAAAACACATTTTTTAGTTTTCTCATTCCCGGATTAGGGTCTGGTTGCCCGGAGGCTTCAAAGAGATTTGGGTGGGGGAAGCCTCTACTCCTGTCCCATTCTTTCCTGGCCCGCTACTTGGACCATGTTCCTGCTTACTACCGGGACGATTATTTTGGCACTGCTGGCAATGTCTCTACTTGCACTGGCCCTGGACTGTATATGGACAGTATCCCTGCCTGTACTGACAATATTCCTGCCTGCTGCCTGGACAATTCCATTCACTGTCGCTGACCAGTGATCACATCTCTGCCTGCTGCCTGGATCAGGGCTCTCCTCCTATGGACAATTGCACTACTAAAACCACAGGTAATCTTTTTTTTTTTTTTTACCCATTACTCAGCAGAATGTATTTTAGGGTGTAGTCAAAAGCCTCATTATACCTCATAGATTATACGTTGGGGTGTTAGCATTCCAAAATGGGGTCACTTTGTGGGCGTTTCCATTGCCCTGGTGCTCCAGGGCCTTTAAAAGTGTAATAGGTGGTTGAGAGATTAGATGTGTAATTTATGCTTCTAGAATGCTAGAAGTTGTTACTTCAGTGTTTTGCCTCTGTATGTGGCCAGGTTGTGTAAAAGTCTCACACATGTGGTATCGCCATACTCAGCAGGAGCAGCAGAACATATTTTGGGGTGTCATTTGTGGAATATACATGCCATGTGAGAGAAATAACCTGTTATAATGACAATATGTTGTGAAAAAAAAAAATCTTAATTTTGCAAAGAATTGTGGGAAAAAATTACAACTTAAAAAAACTAATTATGCCTCTTACTAACTACCTTGGAATGTCTGCTTTACAAAAATGGGTCATTTGGGGGGTATTTGTACTTTACTGGCTTTTTAGGGTCTCAAAAATTGAGAGAGGCTGTCAGTACATCAGGTATGATCAAATTGATCAATTTTCAGTAATTGGTACCATAGCTTGTAGACCCTATAACTTCCACCCAGACTAAATAATATCCCAATTTTTTTTTATTATTACCAAAGACATGTAGCAGTATACATTTTAGGCCAAATTTATAAAGAAAATTTACTTTTTTGGTAAATAGAAGAAAAATTCATTTTTTTTTCAAAATTTTCATACTTTTTTCATTTATAGCGAAAAAACTCAAAAACCGCAGAGGTGATCAAATACCACCAAAAGAAAGCTCCATTTGTGAGGAAAAAGGGTGTTTAAGTGCCCAGTAGTCAAGTGGTTAAGATGCATAATACCAAAAGGCTAAAGGGAGCTTATTAGCGCAGGAGACATGGGTAATCCACACAGAGTATAGTGGAATTTCCACGACAGTAAGGAAAATGACAGTGAATAAAAGTTTGTTTTATTGAAAGTCAATACAACTTATTCACTGTCATTTCGCTTCCTACTGGATATCGGACGCTCCTTTGACCTATCTTCAATAGCATCAAAGAAGGGTGACATAGCATGAATCCATGCATCATTCTCCTCGAGCAGTGGATAGGCGCTCCTTTACCTATCCTAAAACGTACCTGTGGAAACAACCTCTAAAAGGGCTCACTGCCTCTGCCACCCTTCTGTTGAGTTGGGCCTGATTTAGCGGGAGCAATCCCTCCTAACTCACCCCGAACATCAACCATAGACCCCAAACCAACCGAGTAAGTCCACTGCGGTCTCCAACCTTATAGCGCATTTTTTGATGCTATGGTTCAGTTATATGACGATCTGCAAAGAACTATAACAGCATAAGCTGCTGTCCATGTGCTCCAGCAAGGCCACAGAGCGGCCAAGGACTATGTTAAAGAATTTAGACCCTAGAGCACAGATACAAAGTGGAAAGATACAGCTCTGCAACATTTGTTTCGTTTAGGCCTCTCTGAAGGTCTCAAAGACGAACTAGCTCAGGGTCGGAGTACCAAACACCTTGGAGGTCCTAATTACTTTAGCCATCCAGATTGACCAATGACTCAGTGAACGCAGGACAGAAAGATCTACCCAGCAGTTCCGTCCAAGGGTTCCAACTTCTGCTCACTCTGCTTCTACCAGTTCTGTTTCTGCCATCCCCGTACCTGTCAATCCTGCACCTGACATTCCAGAACCCATGCAACTTGGACTGCTACATCCTTTTCTGAAATCGGAGGAATGCCTTTGCCAACGACAAAACAACCTATGCCTGTATTGCAGGGAAGCCGACCATTCTGTGTGCACCTGTCTTGCAAAGATGCATACGTTTCCAGTTATTTCTCTTGTTACCGGTAGTTCTTGTCTGCCCGTACAATTTACCTAGCCCTTCCACACTTGTTCCAGCTGCCGAAAGAAGCAGTCCTCATTAACGTTTATATTGACTCTGGAGCTTGCAGTTGCTTTATTGACTTTACTTTTGCAGCCCAGCAACACATCCCTCTACAGCCAAAGACTCAAGGACTTTCAGTTTACCTGGCAGATGACTCATGTATTAAATCAGGACTGGTAACTCATAAGACACCTCCATTACCTGTAGTTACCCCTACCAAACATAAAGAACATATCATGAAAGCTGCTGCCAGACTTAGCCACCTTACCAACCATTCAGTGTCTGCCATACCTCTCCTCCAATTCCTACACTGGCTCCCTATCACCCAGCGAATTAAATTCAAAATACTAACCACAACCTACAAAGCCATCCACAACTCTTCCCCTAGCTACATCACCAATCTTGTCTCTAAACATAACCCAAACCATCCTCTCCGCTCTTCTCAAGACCTCCTACTGTCAAGCTCTCTCGTCTCCTCCTCCCATGCTCGTCTCCAGGATTTCTCCAGAGCCTCTCCCATCCTCTGGAACTCACTACCTCAACGTGTCCGGCTATCCCCTACTCTTACTACCTTCAGGCAATCCCTGAAAACTCACCTCTTAAGGGAAGCCTATCACGTCTCCAACTAATCTTTTACCACTTCCATCAGCACATTCCCCACTCATTACAACTTTTTGTACCACCTGCCCCACCCTATTAGATTGTAAGCTCTTCTGAGTATGGCCCTCTTAATCCTCTTGTATTTTATTGTATTGTAACTGTATTGTCTACCTTTTATATTGTAAAGCACTGCGTAAACTGTTAGCGCTATATAAATAATGTATAATAATAATAATAATAATAAAAATAATAATATCAACTGTTAAGCCTTGATGCCATTACATCCCCCATTGTTTCCTGTTATCCTGTTATTAAAAGAAGGACCATTCTTTGCAACCATGTTTCGATTACCAGGAACTGAATACGATTACGGTTAAATACTGCTATCTCCTTCCTCTTGTACCAGAATTTTTCCAAAGATTAAGGTCCGCAACCATCTTTACTAAGTTGGATTTGCGAGGAGCCTATGGCCCCGTACACACGTACGAGAACCTCGATGGGCGGAACACATCGTTCCGCCCGTCGAGGTTCTCGGCCGGCCGTCAGAATCGGCGACCATCCCGTCGTTTGAGCGACAGAGCATACAATTCTTGAGCTTGGGGATTTCCATAGCAGGAATTAAGATGGAATCTCAAAAAGTTTCTGCTATATTAGACTGGCCCACACCCACGGATAAGAAAGGGATGCGACACTTTATGGGATTTGCAACTGGAAATGTATTAAAGGATTCTCCTCCATCATTCTGCTGGAAAACTGAGGCACAAGATGCATTTGAGACACTAAAGAGACTCTTCACTTCAGCCCCTAGCCTCCATCATCTTGACCCAACTTTCCTATATATACTGGAAGTAAATGCATCGGAAATTGCAGTAGGGGCAGTTGTCTCACAACGCCAGTATTAAAGTGGTTGTAAACACCTTTTTAGAACTTGTACCTATACGTAAGCCTAGAATGTTCCGCCTACAAGCTATAGAAGAATTCTAATGTTGTATGGCACTAGTAATAATTATATTTATAAATTATTGTTACTAGTAGAGTTGAGCGGACACCTGGATGACTTTAAAAACAAAGTTAGGGTTCGGGAACCCGAACCCGAACTCCGAATCCCATTGAAGTCAATGGGACACGGTCTTTTAGTAAAAAAAAAAAAAAAATGCGTGGCGGTCCCCCCAAATTCAATAACCAGACCCTTTAGGTCTGGTATGGATATTAAGGGGAACTCCACCCCAAATTAAAAAAAAAATGGCGTGGAGTTCCCCCTAAAATCCACACCAGACCCCTTATCCGAGCACGTTGACCTGGCCAGCCGCAGAAAAGAGGGGGGACAGAGTGCCCCCCCCTCTTCTGAACCGCACCAGGCCACATACCCTCAACATTGGGAGGGTGCTTTGGGGTGCCCCCCAAAGCACCTTGTCCCCATGTTGATGGGGACAAGGGTCTCATCCCCACAGCCCTTGCCCAGTGGTTGTGGGGGTATGCGAGCAGGGGGCTTATCAGAATCTGGAAGACCCCTTTAACAAAGGGGACCCCCAGATCCTGCCCCTCCCCTGTGTGAAATGGTAATGGGGTACACTGTACCCCTACCATTTCACGAAGGAAGAGTAAATAGTAGTTTTCAGAAAAAAAAAACACCCACACCGTAGAACAAATTACTTTATTAATTAAACCAAATAAAAATCCAGCGGTGAAAATAGACGATCGATGCTGCTTCCTGCTCCAACGTTGTCTTGTATCCAGCGCCGGGTGATCTCTCCTGCGACGGGTGATCTCTCCAGCGACGGCCGGTTTGTCCAGCGATGAGAAGATCTATCCATTCAGAGCACAGCTCCACGAATGACGCGTCGGAGCTTGACGTTCCTTTTATAGGGAAGGCAGGCCACGCATCACGTGACCCCGTCCCCCTCTGACGCAAGGGGCATGGCTGGAGAGATCACCCGGCGCTGGATACAAGACAACGTTGGAGCAGGGAGCAGCATCGATCGTCTATTTTCACCGCTGGATTTTAATTTGGTTTAATTAATAAAGTAATTTGTTCTACGGTGTGTGTTTTTTTTCCTGATTATTTACACTTCCTTCGTGAAATGGTAGGGGTACAGTGTACCCCATTACCATTTCACACAGGGGGGGGGCAGGATCTGGGGGTCCCCTTTGTTAAAGGAGTCTTCCAGATTCTGATAAGCCCCCCGCCCGCATACCCCCACAACCACCGGGCAAGGGTTGTGGGGATGAGACCCTTGTCCCCATCAACATGGGGACAAGGTGCTTTGGGGGGCACCCCAAAGCACCCTCCCAATGTTGAGGGCATGTGGCCTGGTGCGGTTCAGGAGAGGGGGGGCCGCACCATGTCCCCCCCTCTTTTCTGCGGCCGGCCAGGTCAACGTGCTCGCATAAGGGGTCTGGTGTGGATTTTAGGGGGAACTCCACGCCATTTTTTTTTAAATTTGGGGTGGAGTTCCCCTTAAAGTCCACACCAGACCTGAAGGATCTGGTTATGGATATTTGGGGGAACCCCACGTCATTTTTTTTTTTAATTGACGGTGGGGTTCCCCTTAATATCCATACCAGACCTAAAGGGTCTGGTTATTGAATTTGGGGGGACCTCCGTGCATTTTTTTTCCCGAACTCCGAACCCGGACCCGAACTTTCACCAATTATTCGGGTTCAGGTCCGGGTTCGGGAAAAATCCAAAGTCCGTACCGAACCCGAACTTCACAGTTTGGGTTCGCTCAACCCTAGTTACTAGTCAACCAACATTCAAATTCTTCTATAGCTTATGGGCCGAGCATTTGACCGGAAATGTACAATTGTACAGTTTTGCTGCTTGTCGAATCTTCTTAGAACTTTTGACAGACACCATAAGCCTCCAACGACAGATTCGACGTTTGTATGTTTTTCGCTGCTTCGTTGAATCTTTGTCGTTCATGTTGAATGGTCTACCCCAACACTGTCTCTATAACGTAGAATCTTTCCTCTCTATGTAGAATAATCTTGGACTAATAGAGTTAAGGTTAGGCACATTCGACTACAGGTTCAATAGACACAGATTGCTATTGTCAGCGTCATGTCGAATCTCCTATCTATATCGAACTGTTGTAAGCAACGAAAACGGAAATAAAGCATTATTTTATGTCGGATCTTTCGGATTTTGCGCGCTCGTTTTCGTTTGTTAAAACAATAGCGAAAATACCCCAAATTCTGACAAAAATACATTCGGACGAAAACGAATGCACATGTCTACTGCTTATTGGCCTTATGCCATGGCAGCAAACAAAGGCGGATATAAGAACTAACTATAAAGCCAGTCACAACGCCATCTTGTGTGGAAAATTCAATTAACGCCCAGGTATATTAACTACAGCTCATAAAAAATAACAAAAAAAAAAAAATGAAATACAATAAATTAATTACATATCAAACTGGTCACAGTGTTTGATTTGCAAATGATGGCAAAATTATTTCTGCTTTTACCCACTAATTCAAGATGTAGATTCTATAAATGCACATAGTTCATTATAGCAGTGGTGGCTGGTGCTCCATATATTTGGGGAGGCACAAACAAACAAAAAAAAAAAAATGGAAGCCTCAGGCGGCGTACACACGACAGAGGTTCTCGCTGGAAACCAGCGAGAACCTCGCTGGAAGCTGCATTCCAGCGAGAACCTCGGCCGTGTGTATGCTCCTAGCTCGCCCCGCCCGTCGGGAATCGTCCGTCGGGAATCGCCCGTCGGGAATTCGACGGCCGGCAGAGAACCTCGACGGGCGGAACGATGTGTTCTGCCCGTCGAGTTTCTCTGCCGTGTGTACGCGGCTTCACTGTGCCCATCAAACGCAGCTACTGTGCCCATCAATTGCAGCCACTGTGCCCATCAAACACAGCCACTGTGCCATCAAATGCAGCCACCGTGCCATCAATTGTCACCACTGTGCCATGCTATCAATTGTCGCCATTGTGCCTATCAATTTTCACCACTGTGCCCATAAATTTTTGCCACTGTGCCCTGTAAAATGCTGTTACTGTGCCCATCAATTTTTGTCACTGTGCCCTGTAAAATGCTGCCACTGTGCCCATCAATTTTTGCCACTGCGCCCTGTAAAATGCTGCCACTGGGCCCTGTAAAATGCCCCCTCCCCACCCGGCACTTACCTTTCTGTGGTCAGCCATCCTGCTTCCACTGTCCCTCGATGTCTTCTCCAGCCCTCAATGACGCTTCAGTCAATTAGGTTACCGGTAGGGTTGTCCCGATACCGATACCAGTATCGGTATCGGGACCGATTCCGAGTATTTGCGGGAGTACTTGTACTCCCGCAAATACCCCCGATACCAAAATAGATTGGATCCGTCCAATCGCGAGCAAGGGGGGAGTGTCTATACACGGATACGTCCATAGACACTCCCCCCTTGCTCGCGATTGGACGGATCCGTCCAATCGCGTGTCTATACATGGCGCCGCGGGTATGTGTTACACGGGGATTAACCCTGCAGCAGCGGCGGCGGTGGAGGTATGGGGGACATGACATGGCTGCATATGTTAGGGGAACATGACATGGCTGCATATGTGGGGGGACATGACATGGCTGCATATGTGGGGGGACATGACATGGCTGCATATGTGGGGGGACATGACATGGCTGCATATGTGGGGGGACATGACATGGCTGCATATGTGGGGGACATGACATGGCTGCAGTATGTGGGGGACATGACATGGCTGCAGTATGTGGGGGACATGACATGGCTGCAGTATGTGGGGGACATGACATGGCTGCAGTATGTGGGGGACAGGACATGGCTGCAGTATGTGGGGGACATGACATGGCTGCAGTATGTGGGGGACAGGACATGGCTGCATATGTGGGGGGACATGAGTGTGTGACTGTGGGGGGACATTAGAGTGTAAGCTCCTTCAGTAGAGAGACTGATGAGACTGGCTCAGTGTTCTCTGTACAGCACTGCGGTATATGTCAGAACTATATAAATGTATAATAATAATAGTATGTGACTGTGGGGGGGGGGGGGGGCATTATTAGCTATATACTGTTAATGTATACTAATAGTGTGTCCCTGTGGGGGGACATTAGAGTGTAAGCTACTCTGGTCCAGAGGCTGATGTGACTGGCTCAGTGTTCTCTGTACAGCACTGCAGTATATGTCAGAGCTATATAAATGTAATGTGTTGCTGTGAGGGATGTGATGATGAATGGGATTGCACTGCTTGCTATGCCTGGTTTGTTTCCTCCGATGTTGTGTATTATTCAGAGTTCCCTTCAGCTTATAAAACATTGCTTCATTCTGGAAATGTTCCAGCCAGGGAGGCGTTCCAGCATATTAATAGTAGGATATTACTGTTATCTGGGACGGGGAGGAACAAAATCAACACCTTTAATAAGAAAGGAAAATGTATGAGTTGTCGTGGCCCCGCCCAGCCAGTTATGTGACTTTCAAAGTAGAAATTCCTGCATTGCTGAGCTGAAAAGTGAGGTGAGCTGACACCAGTGTGTGTATGTACAGATATGATATATGATATTATAGATTGTATTGTGTGGGTATATTCTATATTCCATGGAGTATAGAGAGTGTTGTGTATGTACACTGTAAAAAATATTGTGCTGGGTCTACGCCAAAAAATGGAAGCAATTATTTGCATCAGCGTTTTAAGTATACTAAAGTATACTAAACTTATTTTTGTCTGACTCATTAGACTTTTCGGGCCAGATTCAGAAAGTATTTATGTCGTCGTATCTAGAGATACGCCGCGTAAATACTAAGAATAGCCGGCGTATCTTTTTTCTGTATTCAGAAAAGAAGATACGCCGGAATTCTGCTAATATACGAACGGCGTAAGTCTGTTACACCGTCGTATATTAGTTGCATTTTTACGCTGGCCGCTAGGTGGCGCTTCCGTCGTTTTACATGTCGAATATGTAAATTAGGGAGTTACGCCGATTCCCGAACGACGTAAAGTTACCCCTGCTATATGACGCGCAGCCAATGTTAAGTATGGACGTCGGGACAGCGTCGAATTGTACGTCGTTTACGTCGTTTGCGTAAATTGTTCGGGAATGGGGCTGGACGTAATTTACGTGCACGTCGTTTACATTGACTTGTTGCGACGTGATTTCACGCATGGAATACGTCCACGGAGGGCGCATGCGCCGTTCAGAAAATATGTAAATAGCGTGGGGTCATGATTAATTTACATGAATCACGCCCCCACATTACTAATTTGATTAGGCGCCCTTACGCCAGACACTTTATGCTACGCCGCCGCAACTTATGGAGCAAGTGCTTTCTGAATAAGGCACTTACCCATAACAGTTGCGGTGGCGTAATGTAAACAGCATACGCTACGCCTGCACACAATTACGCCCCCCCTTTTCTGAATCTGGCCCTTCATGTTTTCAACTTAGTTGTTTTAAGTAAAGCCAACTCTATTTTTTTAAGTTCAGAATACATACCTTAACTTGTCTGTAACTATGGGCCAGATTCACGTACATTGGCGCATATTTTGACCGACGTAACGCACCTCCTTTACGTTAGACCGGTGCAATGTAGAGGCGCAATCACCGTATCCTCGTAGTATTTGCTCAGAAATTTGCGCTGGTGTAACGTAAATTCCGAGGCGTAAGGCGGAGTAATTCAAATTGGGAAAGACGTGGGCGTGTTACATTGAAATGAGCCGTGACCCCATGCAAATGAAGGGCCGGCCGGATCGCGCATGCGCACATGAAGCAGACCATGGTCAGCACCTCTGTGCGCATGCTCACAACTCGGGAACGGCGCAATCAGTGAAATTGAAAGTGGACCCGGGCAACTTAGTGAACTACGCAGACAGCTTAAATAGACAGACACAAACGCCATTCCTTTGCAAAAGTACATCCCTTTGTATCCCGTCCTATACAGCAAGGTGCTTTTGTTCTGTTATTTATTAGCGTTTGTTTGTTTGTTTGTGACGTGTCTTTGTGATATTTGGGGACTGTTTTGCAGAGTGATTTTTGTCTTTTCTGTGTTTTCTTTGTTTTTTGTTTTAATAAATTAGATTTTTGCTGGGCATTTTTTTTTTTTTGCTGGGCATTTTTTATTTTATTTTTGGTTCTGTTTGTGAATGATTTTGGAATGTGGGGGTGACATTCCTGCCAGAAAAGGGGTGTTACCCTCATTTGTGGTGGAGAAGTGATCCCCAGGTCCGTGTGAATAGTGTATGAATGTACAGTGACATAATTGGAGCCGTGGCATGGCGTTGCTGCTCACAAGTCCTGCATGGTGGGCTTGTGCCAATCCAATGTGATGAGGATGTGATGTGTCTGTGCTAGGGACCACAGTGGTGTGCATGCATGCATTCTCATTGTGCCATGATTAAAGCGGAGTTCCACCCTTAAAACCACGTTGTTTCATCCCATCCAGCATACTGGCGTCAGCGCCAGTATGCTGTTTTTTTTTCTTTTAATCCATGTACTTACTTTATAATAAATCATTTAATTTCGGGCGCACCGCGGTATGTCGCCGCTATAAGGCGTCACACCTTCCGGAAACAGCCGATTAGCGTTCGGCTCTTCTCGGCGCCTCTGCACAGACCCAGGAGCTGACTGCGCAGGCGCCGTAAATAGCCGGTCCTAGTTCGGCTTTTTTCGGAGGGCGTGACGCGGCTATATACGGCGCCTGCGCAGTCAGCTTCTGGGTCTGTGCGCAGGCGCCGAGAAGAGCCGAACGCTAATCGGCTGTTTCCGGAAGGCGTGACGCCTTATAGCGGCGACATACCGCGGTGCGCACATTAAAAAAAAAAAAAAAAACAGCATACTGGCGCTGACGCCAGTATGCTGGATTGGATGAAACAAAGTGGTTTTAAGGGTGGAACTCCGCTTTAATGTGTGTGTTTAACGTGCAAAGATGCCTAATGTGAGCTGGCTACCATGGGGGGTTCCGGATAGGAGTCATGAGATGGGGTCCCAGTGCATATGCAGAGTCACCCTGAAGGGATAAGACAGGAGGATGTTAGTAGTGCATGTGCCCCTTGTGATTTCAGCATCATGGAGGGGACAGTCATGCCTGCCACCCATATCACTCACCAACCAGCCAGCTGTCCCCATACATGTTCTGTTCGAAATCTGTGGGGATGGGGCTAGGATTGTATATGTAGCTGTCATGGGTGTCATGGGTATTGTCATGTGTTGGGCTGGTGATGTCCTCTTGCAGGGTTGTGGTTAATTCCAGGATGGCATGAGGGGTGAATATGAAGATGCGAGACACTTCAGAATCACTCATACCAAAGATGTCTATGCGTGTGTGATATATCAAGTGAAGAGTGAGGGGCTTGTATCAGATAAGAATATTGTATTAGATTAGGTTATTATATCCATCAAGGTTTTAAAGGGCTATTGAAAGATAGTGAGACCGTGTTTGTAATTTGTATGTATGTTATGTATTGATGTATATATGTATGTATATTTTTTGTAAAAGCAAAGAAAAAGTTTTTGAAAAAAAAAAAAATCCTCTCCCGTGCCCTCCTCCGTGCCCTCCTCCTTCTTTGCTCATCTAAAGTCAGTAGTATAGCTATGAGCATGGATGCCCCTGGCATGTTGGCATACAGTTTGTTGTCCAGCAAGTGTGACTGCTCAGCTCCTCACTAACAGTGTTGCTTTAGCTGACATGTAGACGGATTGTCTAATTTTATTCCACCTTTTATATGGTCTAATTTTAGACAGGACGTGCAGCTGTTGCGCACAGCGCGTTGCCTGCGCTGCACCAACTTACTTTCCCTCATTTGCATATTTGAATAGCAAATCAATGGTGTGTCTAGCGCAGTTTTGTGCGGACGGATACGCCGGTCTATCGAAATTACGCCGGTCCAAAAAAAGCAGATTTCTTGCGTATCTCGTTTTGGGGATGCGGCGCATGGAAACGCATGCGCAAATTTAGACTTACGCCGCGCATCTCCTGTAACGCCGGCGTAATGGCTCTGTGAATCTGGCCCTATATTTTTAAGTAAAGCCAACTCAATTTTTCCAGTTTATAGAACATAGGGTTAAGTAAACCAACTAAATGTTTCCAGTTTATAGACCATAGGTTCAAGTAAAGCCAATTGAATGTTTCCAGTTTATAGACCATAGGTTCAAGTAAAGCCAACTCATTTTTTCCAGTTTATAGAAAAGTTTAACCAGTTGCCGACCAGCCCACCGTCATTCTACGGCGGCAGGTCGGCACTGCTGAGCGAGAGCACTTAGCTCTACGTCCTCCCTTTAGCGGACGCTAGGGGGCGCGCGCGCCGCCGCTCGTCCCCCGAGTCCCGTGCGCGTGCCCGGCGGGCGCGATCGCCGCTGGGCACGCGCGCTCGTTCGTTACAGAGCGGGGACCGGAAGCTTTGTGTGTAAACACATACCTCTCGTTCCTGTCAGCGGGGGAAACGCTGATCTCCTGTTCATACAATGTATGGACAGAAGATCAGTGGTTTCCCCTAGTGAGGCCAAGAAATAGCTTGGGACAAGTCCTTTATTAAGAAAAAAGAAAAAATAAATTCCAGCAACGTAATCTATTCTCGAGACGATGGGACAAAAAAAAACTGTTCTGCCAAGTGACACTACCCCCCGCCGTGACAGCTTTCATATAGCTTTGGGTGGGACCACCCGATGACGCGTATGGGTGACCCCGTCCCCTCTGATGCCACGGGGGTTTCCCGTTACATCAGAGGGGGGCGGAGTCACCCGTATACTCACCGGGTGGCCCCACCCACAGCTATATAACAGCTGTCACGGCAGGGGTAGCGTGGCTTCAGAGGGGACGGGATCGCCCATATGCGTCTTAACTTTCACACAAACCAATTCATATACACATTTTGTTTTTTGTTTTTTACCAAAGACATGTAGCAGAATACATTTGGCCTATATTTATTAAGAAATTCGATTTTTATCTGTTTTATAACAGAAAGTAGAAAATAGTGTTTGTTTGTTTTTTATAGTAAAAATTTAAAATAAAATCTCAGTGGTGATTAAATACCGCCAAAAGAAAGCTCTATGTGTGCCGAAAAAAGGACATACATTACATTTGGGTACAGCATTGCATGACCATGCAATTAACAGTTAATTAAAAGTGCAGTACTGAATAGCTAAAAAAAGGACTGCTTATCGAGGGGGTAAAACCTTTCGGAGGGCAAGTGGTTAATGATTGTGAAGATTATTTGCTAAAACATGGATGATGGAAAATGGCAGTTGGAGTATTGTAGTCATTGGCTGTCTTCTTGGTCATGATTGGTCAGGCTGTGATGAGAGATTGTTGGGTGGCCGGAATGTGGTTAAACAAGATGAACAGATGATACAGCACTGCCAAAATATGAACATCTATAACTTATCTGAGGATCTGCTCCACCCAGAATCTGAGCTCATTATATGATCTGCTATGTTTTTCCAGCATGCCTATAGAAGAGCCGGCTCTGGGAAAAGTAAACAGCGAGACGGATGCAGCTAAGTCTGTATTTGGCACCCAGACTGTACTGTGTGTTCTAGGCTGTAGAGAAGGACTTTATTCACTTTACTCGCTTAACCACTTAAGACCTGGACCATTATGCAGGTAAAGGACCTGGCCAGTTTTTGCGATTCGGCATTGCGCCGCTTTAACTGACAATTGTGCGGTCGTGGCTCCCAAACAAAATTGGCGTCCTTTTTTTTTCTCACAAATAGAGCTTTCTTTGGTGGTATATGATCACCTCTGCGTTTTTTTATTTTTTGCGCTATAAACCAAAATAGAGCGACATAAATATCCCCAAAAAATATATAAAAAAACATAATTTTTTTTTCAGTTTAGGCCGATACGTATTTTTCTACCTATTTTTGGTAAAAAAATCGCAATAAGCGTTTATCAATTGCTTTGCACAAAATGTATAGCTTTTTCAAAATAGGGGATAGTTTTATTGCATTTTTGTTAGGATTTTTTTTTACTACTAATGGCGGCGATCAGCGTTTTTTTTCATGACTGCGACATTATGGCGGACACATCGGACAATTTTGACACATTTTTGGGACCATTGTCATTTTCTCAGCGAAAAGTGCTATAAAAATGCACTGATTACTACGAAAATTACAATTGCAGTTTAGGGGTTAACCACTAGGAGGCGCCAAAGGGGTTATGTGTGACCTTATTTGTGTTTCTAACTGTAGGGGGGTGGGGCTGGACGCGTGACATTAGTGATCGTCGTTCCCTATATCAGGGAACAGACGATCACTGACATTGCCACAGTGAAGAATGGGGAAGGTATGTTACACACACCTCTCCCCGTTCTTCAGCTCCGGTGACCGATCGCGGGATCGGGTTCGCAGGTCCCGCCGGCGCGGTCATGGAGCTTTGGACCGGGGTGGAAAATGTGCCACCGGCGGCACGCTTGCGACCCCACGGCTGGGCTTTAAGAGACACGTACAAGTACGTGATTGTGCATAATTCCCTTGGCAGCATGGGTGGCACTATCTCTGCAGGCAGCACATGTGTTATGGCATTAATGTCATGGGTGGCACTGTCTGCATAATGTATAGATGCTGCTGCATTCATAGTAGTAGATCTTGAATCCCCCCCCCGACCCCCCCCCCCAAGCAAGCACACACTTGTGTAATTGTTAGCTGGGCCCAAGGAGTGACTACTTCCCTAATCCTTTTGCTGCCTGGACTGAAGTGTCCACAAACTATTACAGTCAGATGCAAGGCCGATGCCAGCTGCTTCTTTTTTGTCATCTGCCGCCACTGTTCGCCTCACTGTTAATTCTATCACACGGACAGAGAGGATGCGCTGGCCGGGTCTTGAGCCAGCATGAGTAGCGGGAGCAGAAGAGGCATTGGGTTGGCTGGGGTTAGGCCTTGGACGGACTGTGATCGGTCATGGCTGGAGGATTTTTTATTAATTTTTAACATTAATTACTTATCTGTTCAGGCTGCCTGGGCCCCCCTGCTGACCGGGCCTGGTACAACAGGGCCTATCAGCGGCCCTGTCCACAGCAAGCAGCTTGCTATGGGGGCAGCTGAGCTGAGTCACAGCTCCACAGTGTCCATTCAGACACAGAGCCCCGAACCGGCCCTGCCCCCTCGCTCCCCTGATTGGCTAGCTGACTTCAATTGACAGCAGAAGGAGCCAATGGTGCTGTTGCTGCTGCTGCTGCTGTGTCTCAGCCAATCAGGAAGGAGAATCATGGACGGCTGAGGCACTCGCGGACGTCGATGGACAGAGAAGGACCTCAGGTAAGTGTTGGGGTGGCTGAAGGGGGCTGCTGCACACAGAAGGCTTTTTATCTTAATGCAAATAATGCCTTTAAGTATTTTAAATGCTCTTTCCTCTCCTTAACCACTTACTGGGCACATAAACCCCCTTCGTGCCCAGGCGAAAATTTCAGCTTCCGGCGCTGCGTCACTTTAGGTAGATCAGGTAGATTACTCGTTACCCTCAAAAGGGTATCGTTACCTAACAGCGTTTATTTTAACACCGTTAGTTACAACACTGCTTGAGACACAGGGTACATTGGGGGCAGGTCTGTCTTAATAGCATCATGGGCGTGGAGATATAGTGCATGTAAACGTTTGGCTCTGTGTCCACCTCCAGTACTGCACTCGCCTATACCATTTAAGCAGGCAGGAGTATCGCCTATCGCCTATAGCAATCCATCCACAATGCTACTTCTGCAGGTCTGCTTTCAGTGCTGCCGACTCAGCAGCTCCCACTCCAGTTCCTACCCCACAGCCTTCGAGTCCAGAGCATTCAAGCTGCATGGGGCAGGGTCAGAAAATCACTGGCACTGTGGCCCTGCCCCTCCCTGCTGGATGTGAAATAATAGTTATCGTTCTACACGGCACATCGCTGCCAGCCTGGCTTACCTGTGTATCCATCACTCTCAGTGCCATCATGGGGCCCCCAATTTCAGGGCAGCGTGGGCTTAAGGACCAGCAGCTTTGGGCAAAATGCAGGGCCCCCCCATGCAGCTGAAGCCCCTGAGCAGTGCCCAGGTGTGACCTCTCATTAAGACAGTTCTGACTGGGGGTGCAGGGGACGCAGGGGTTACAGGATTGCTGGGGTATGCTGGAAAAGCTGGGGTCTCAGGCACAAGGAACGTTTGCCGGTTTGTAAGTATCTAGCGCAATGTGCTGGATACTTACACTGGAACAAGGAATACGACTAGGAAGGAACCCTACTGCTCAAGCAAGGAGTGGGGGACTAATAAGCCCTAGAGGGGACTGACCACGTAGTTAATTATATCAATCAGCAGATTAGACCAAGAGATGCCTAGAGATCTTAGTCCTGTGCAGAGACATGGTAGGAGCCTCATGTTATTAGAACAACAAGTAACAGAACATCTTTGCTGCCGGTCTGTGATACATACTTTACTGAAAGAATTTACAGCTGGACCCCTGGATTAATAAATATTGCCTATATACAGTACATTCATCCTGGAATCTCGGTGTGCTTTGTGTATTTCCTCCAGATCTGTGATGTAATCCAGGGTAAGACTTCCTGTAATAAAGACTGCTCAGTGCTGCTCTCTTTCCTTGTTAAGGGTGACTGGTCTTGTCTCCACCCCCTCCTGAAGTTTTCTGTAGTGGGTGGAGCCTGCTATGTTCCCTCCCACACAGTGGCGGCTGGTGCTCAAAATTTTGGTGGGGCGCAAAAAAAAAAAAACACATTAACCACTTTAGCCACGGACCATATTGCTGTCCAATGACCAGAGCACTTTTTGTGATTCGGCACTGCGTCGCTTTAACTGACAATTGCGCGGTCGTGCGACGTGGCTCCCAAACAAAATTGGCATCCTTTTTTCTCACAAATAGAGCTTTCTTTTGGTGGTATTTGATCATCTCTGCGGTTTTTATTTTTTGCGCTATAAACAAAAATAGAGCGTCAATTTTGAAAAAAATGCAATATTTTTTTCTTTTTGCTATAATAAATATCCCCCAAAAATATATAAAAAAACATTTTTTTTCCTCAGCCACTGTGCCATCAAATGCAGCCACTGTGCCATCAGTTGTCGCCACTGTGCCCATCAAGCGCATAAAATGCCGCCAGTTTACCCCAAAATACGGCCAGATTGCCCCCCCCCCCCCCCCCACCCGGCACTTACCTTTCTCAGGTCAGCCATCCTCCTCCATGATCCCTCGATGTTTTCTCCCGCCCTCGATGTCGCTTTAGCCAATCAGGTGACCGGTAACCAGACCCGGTGAACCTGATTGGCTCAGACGCGTGTCAGTGTTAACCAGGGGATGCACACCCTGTGCGCCCTCTGGTTAACCATTTGGAAGCCGATTAGAGCCCACAGGCTCTGTTGTTATTCAGATGGCCCGCGCTCAACAGGGGGCCGGCCAGCGGCGACAATACATAGCTTCATGCAATGCATGAAGCTATGTATTGTTGAGTGACATGCAGGAGAGAAGAGTCTGCGCTCCTGCGTCCACTATGGATACACTGGCACTGTTCCCACAGCTCTGCTCTCTGCAGCACAGTGGTGATACCACTGCTACTTTTAAAAGGTAACATCTAGATTTGCAAAGGCATTTGGAGCACATAAAATTTATTTAGATCTTTTGTGGCTATTGAGGAATATATTTAACAGCTTCCCGCTCTTAGGATATACCTGTACATCCTTGGGTAGAAGCAGTTAGCAGGCATGATCCTGGTAAAAAATTTTTTAGAACCAGCCATTACTTTACAAGCAGCAAAAGGACCCCCCACCTTGTTGCACGCAATTGTTTCTGGGTACTTCTGTTCCACCCGAGGAGTCTGGTGCCGGTGTGGATGGTCTTAAAGACCCCAGATCTCTCGGTAAAGGATATTGTTCATCCCTTGTGACAGCAATAAAAAATTCAAGAGACAGTGTAACAGCCAACATAAAAAGTATGCTAACCCGCATCTAGGAAATAATAGCTGGCAGTGAGCTAATTAACATGAACTAATTAATTAACTAGTTACTTAGACAAGCCTAGGTGACTTAGGTCAGTGTCCACCCAGGCAGTTCAGCACCAGTATTCAAGAAGACAAAGGGGTATCCAAATTTTCTTAACCAGCCTTCTTTTCACATCCATCTTCTCACTGAATTTCAAGTTGGCAGAGACCATCATGGCATTCTTGACTGTTAAATGTAATAATGCCCTCTTGCGTTTTATAACAGGACATCTTCCTGAATGCGTGTAGCTTCAAATGCCAGGGCCCATAGTCAGAAGGTAAGAGACTACCCTGCAGTCCCCTCCAAAAGCCCTGGCTGGGTCTGTCACACAGGATATCTTATTACTCGGCGTAATATCATCTTTTATATTTTACCAAAAACCCGAGTATTTTATTGTGTCTGTGTGCATTAAAATTCCTTAACCACTTCCGCAACGCCCGCCGTTGTAATACATTGGTACTTTGACTTTGAATACCGTTGTTATGGCAGCAGATAGCTGCCATAACCCCTGGTATTTTCTTAAATGGCAGGTGGTCCACTTTAAGATAGAAGTGGTCCTACCCCCCTCCCGTCGCATTATGGTTGTCTCCGCAGCTTACCGGAGCTGTCGGTAGTGGCGGAGACAATCTGATCCACTCCCCTCAGAGGCACTAAGCCGAGTGAGGGAATGACTGGACTCAATGCTGTTGGATGACGGAAGTGCGTCAAACGTCACATACGGCCAATGGCCTTAAAGGGACATTTTTTTTTATTTATTTTGGGTGGAACTCCGCTTTAATCTGAGGTCTTTTTGGCCCCAAGTCTCACATTAAAGAGGGCCTATCATGTTTTTTTTCTATTACAAGGGATTATTACATCCCTTGTAATAGGAATAAAAGTGATCCATTTTTTTTTTTTAAAGGGACAGAAAATAAAAAGTAAAATAAATACGATTTTTTTTTTAAAGCGTCCCATCCGCCGAGCTTGCGTGCAGAAACAAACACATACATAAGTCACGCCCGCATATGTAAACGGTGTCAAACCACACATGTGAGGTATCGTATGATCATTAGAGCGAGAGCAATAATTCTAGCACAAGACCTCCTCTGTAAGGCCCCGTACACACGGCCGAGGTTCTCGGCAGAAACCAGCGAGAAGCTCGCTGGGATCCTCATTCTGCCGAGAACCTCGGCCGTGTGTACACTCTCGGCGAGCATCCCGTCGGGAAAGCCTCCGAGAGAAAATAGAGAGCAGGTTCTGTATTTTCTCGGCGGCCCGTCGGGATTAATAGCTGGTCGCCTTTCCCGACGGGATGGTCCCCGATTCTGACGGCCGGCCGAGAACCTCGACAGGCGGAACGATGTGTTCCGCCCGTCGAGGTTCTCGTACCTGTGTACGCCGCCTCACTCTAAACTGGTAACCCGTAGAAATTTTTAAACGTCACCTTTGCAGATTTTTTAGTGTAAAAGTTTGTCACCATTCCACAGGCGGGCGCAATTTTGAAGCATGACATGTTGGATATCAATTTACTCGGCGGAACATTATCTTTTTCCAATATATAAAAACATTTGGACTTACTTTATGGTTTTCTTATCTTTAAATTTAAAAAAGTGTATTTGTATAAGGGCTTTGCAAATAAGTATTGCAATGACCACCATTTTATTCTCTAGGATGTCTGAAAAAATATATATAATGGGCCAGATTCAGCAAGACTTGCGCTGGAGTATTTCGATATGCGCCGCGTAACTGTGAAGATGCACCGTCGTTTCTATGTGGCCGTACCCACCAAACTAGATGCGCCCGAAAACGGGCCATTTCCGATCGGCTTAACTTTCCGGCGCCAGAGTCCCGTCAGCGCATAATTTCGTTTGGCGCATCAGTCGCGCCTATTGATTTCCCCTGCAAATATGCAAATGAGGGAGATTTCCCAATTCGCGAACGGATTAGCACCATACGCTGGCTACATGCGCCGCGCGTATCTGGTCCGTCCGGCGCAAAGTTATTTCTACAAAAGGCTGCTTTATCTTTACTCCAGACGGTCACAGGTCAGCAGGAGAGCAGCTACAGCAGCGTTACCGACGATAAGAGCTAGCTGAGCACCCCCACTTGCAGGACAACACCTCTGTGTGCCAACATGCCAGGGGCAATCGTGGTCCTAGAACTACTGATGGGTCCCCCGGAACGAAGGAGGCGGGCACGTGAGAGGATATACCACACACGTATGAGCCTCTTTGGCATGGGGGATGAGGAGGTGTATCGCCTCTTCAGATTCAGCCCTGTTGCAATACTTGAACTAACCACAACCCTGCAGGATGACATCACCAGCAAGACACACCGCTCACAAGCAGTGCAGCCACTGGTCAAGGTACTGGCAACACTCCATTTCCTTGCAAGTGGATCATTCCAGCGTACAAGTGGAGTGGTGGCTGGGATGTCACAGTCCTCCATGAGCAGATGTGTGCACCAGGTTGTCCCTGCAATCCTCAGACGCATGTCCAACCAGTTCATCAGACCAACCACTGAGGACCTGCGGATGAAGGCTATGACAGATTTCTACAACATTGCCAGATTCCCACGCACTGTGGGGGCCATTGATTGCACACATGTGGCACTCCAGCCCCCCAGTGCCACAGAGCACATATACCGCAATCGGAAGCATTGGCACTCCATCAACGTACAGGTGATAGCCGATGCCCAACGCCTCATATGGCACGTCCGTGCCAAACACCCCGGGTCCAGCCATGACAGCTTCATATACAATCAGAGTCCCATCCCAGCAGAATTCGAACAGAACATGTATGGGGACAGCTGGCTGGTTGGTGAGTGACATGGGTGGCAGGCATGACTATCCCCTCCCGTGATGCACAACAGAAGTGGCACATGCATGACTAACATCCTCCTGTCTTTTCCCTTACAGGTGACTCTGCATATGCACTGGGACCCCATCTAATGACTCCTTTCCGGAACCCCCAAACCAGAGGAGAGAGAAAATACAATGAAGCACACATCAAAACCCGTGCAGTGGTGGAGCAAACATTTGGGCTCCTGAAGTCCCGTTTCCGCTGCCTGGATAAGTCCGGGGGGACACTATTGTATTCCCCTACCTTCGTGTGTCAGATCATCGGTGCATGTTGCATTCTGCACAACTTTGCTATGAGAAAAGGCCTGCAGATTGACATACGTGATGACCTGACCCCCGACCCACACAGTCCCCACCTGCCAGAGGACACCCAGTCTGCTGATGGAAGAGCAGTCAGGAGGGTCTTCGCCGTAGGCATCTTTGGACACTAAACAAAACATTAATCACACAGACAATGCACGCATGCACACCACTGATGTCCCTAGATCACACACACCACATGCACATCGCATTGGATTAGCCCAAGTCCAGCATGTAGGACTTGGGAGCAGCAACGCCAGCGTCAAGGCCCCAATGATGTCACTGTCCATTCATACACCTTTCACACGTCATTCATACAGCCGTGGGGTTAACTTCACCACCACGGCCGAGGGTGACACCCCTTACTGGCAGGAGTGCCACCCCCTCACATTCACACACCATTCACACTGCAACGTGTGCAGTATCAAAAATAAAAATCTCATAACCTGAGTATAAATCAGAAATCAAAAATAAAAATCTCATAACCTGAGTATAAATCAGAAATAAAAAATAAAAAAATCATCGGGGATGCCGGGGGCTCTTTCTTGCCGAACCTCTCTGGCTCCTCAGCTGCCTGGATGGAGTGGGTGGGGGGGCATCTGGAGGTGGCTGATCCCCGGGTGGGCCACTCCTGGCAGGTGTGGCCTGCATGCCCTCCAAGGCCATGGCTATCCGGGCGAGCAAATTGTTTGTCTGGCCCTGCATCCTCAGCTGCTGGGCCTGCATCCTGAGCTGCCGGGTCACTTGGTAGTGTTGGGCCCGCCGACTCAGCCTCCCCTGGTCCCGGATGGCAGCACTGTTGGCCTGGACGGCTGCAGTGAGGTGCCTAATATCCCCCTGCACCTCCCCCAAACTGGTCACCACTGCAGCGCAGTTGCAACTTACATCCTGCACTGCGTTGCTTATCTGGGCAACGGAGCCCAGGCTGTCAGCCACTTTCTCTAAGTGCCCAACTAGTTCCCCCATTTGTTGAGTCTGTCTGGCGTGATCCCTTGCCAACTGGCCCTGGACAACATCCGAGACCCCCCTGGTCTTCTGGGTCGCCTTCCTGGGGCCAGAAGATGGTTGTCCCCGGGGGGATGGAGTCGCCCTTAAGGGGCTTCCAAAGATGGGGGAGGGGATGACAGATGGCCCAGGAGAAGGGGAGGAGACCTCCAAAACTAAAGAAAAGTCCTGCTCTGCCACAGCAGGATCCTCCACAACCACCTCGGCAGGTGTGGTGTGGGCACTCTCCTCCTCCACCTCGGTGTCTTCACCACCCAGGGGCTCGGGCACACGATGGCGTTGGGGGGATGGGGTGGAATGGACGCTGACAGATGATGGCCCAGCTCCGTCATCTGTGGATGACACAAAGCAGACACATGTTGGTGGTCCCACACACTTGGCACATGTACCCTCCCCCCCCCCAAATGCAACACATCAAATAGGGGATAAAAAACACTTACCTGTCCTGGAGCCTTCCTCCATGGAGTCATAGCCAGGGACCCCCTCCACCTGCTCCCTCTCCAGGCAGCGAGAGACCACCTCCTCCTCCGCGGTCAGGGTGACCGGACATGGGGGACCACCACCTGTGCCCCTCTCATGCCTCCTGATGGTGGCCACCTTGCCCCTGACCTTGCGCCGCAGATCATTAATTTTTTTTTGAATGTCAGAAGCAGTCCGGGTGGAGTACCCCAAAATATTGACCCGGCCAGCAATGGTGTCCAGGATGCCCTGCTTCCTCTCCCGGCTGGTCTTACGGCTCTTTTTCCCATGGAGAAAATGATTAAAAGTCTCCATCGCGGATATGATCACAGACACCTCCTGTGAATTAAAGTTGAGGTTCCTCCTCTCTCTGGGGGTAGCGGGAGCAGCCATCACAGCACAAAAGTATCTTCCCTGGGGTGGGGGGAAACGGATATACTTTTGCGCCGGAATGGCGTTTCCGCCTGCGCTTTTAAGCGCCCAACGGAAGGCATTGCGCTGACGTTTCCCGGGAAGTGGTGCCGACGGAAGTTGTGAGCATGCGCACAAGGGGGCAAGTGGAGCCGCACTCACTGCGCACGCTCCGTGGATGATGCGCTGAACGTAAGCCTCTCCGCTGGGCTCCGCCCATCATTTACATATGATCACACCCACTTCCACTTGCGCCGGGTTACGCCAGCGCATTATCGTTACTCTGGCGCAAGTTTACGCGCAACTGCTATGTGAATAACAGTACTTGCGCTGAAAGGGTCGTCAGAGTAACGTAAATGAGAAGCGTTACTCCAGAGCAAAGATGCTCCCATCTACCTGAATCTGGCCCAATGTTTCTGGGTTCTAAGTAATTTTCGAGTAAAAAAAATATTAACTTGTAAATGTAGCGCCCCTGTACTTCCAAGTACGGAGTGTTTAAATTTAGAGGGGGATGAGAGAATTACTTAGCTCTTATCCATGTGATTTATGTTAATTTAGTCGCTGTGCTGTGCTGTCGTTTCATTCTGTGTTCCAAAGATGCCTTTCCATCTCGGAACGACAGGTGGCGGCAGTGGAGACCAGTGGGAGCGTCTCCTTGCCAGCAGCCAATCAGAGGAGGTTTTTCCTCGCGGGGCATGCGGGGGGAGGGTACTTCTGTAGGGCGCCATTTTGGCGTGGGGAATTCGAGGTTGGATCCGGGTGCGGCACCCACCTTTAGGGTGTGCGCACATCACGGGCCCCAGCAATATGGCCTACCAGGCCGAGGCGCACGTGCTACGCGAGTTCCTGACTCTGGGCCCTCATGGCCAGGAGCAACTAAAGCTGCAGAGGGGCCCCAGTGACTTACTGGGTCCCCACTTCCATGAGAAGATCCTAAGTGAGTTGTGCTGTTCGATGGGGAGTCAGTCTGAGGAGAGCCCGGAGGCAGGCGATCCAATAGGGCCTAGACAAGCAATCAGGGATCAAGGTGACTGGACACTGGGAGTTTGTTTTATGGCAACCTGTCATTCGATCACCTAAAATCAAGAACTACCTGAAGACAATTCAGGCAATTACTTTACTGAGAAGGAATCGCTCCATCAAGTTTCATTCCAGAGCAAGGGCCTGTTGCAGAGGCAACACTCCTATTCTATTGAGCCAAATCTGTGGCAGAAGCTTGTTTCCTTCTCAGAGTTCCAAGTGATACCCCGGCTGCCAGTTCTGTGAGAGAGACTGTCCGGGTACACTACACCCACTCCGGCTGGAGTGGCAATGAAGCAAAGGTATCGTTGAAACAGGACTGCTTCTGTAAATAGTTAAGGCAGCACAGTGGTGCAGTAAGTAGCACTTTCGCCTAGCAGCAAAAGGGTCGCTGGTTCGAATCCCAACCACGACACCATCTGCCTGTGTCTGCGTGGGTTTCCTCCCACACTCCAAAGACATGCTGGTAGGTCAATTGGACCTCTTCCAAAAAGAAAAATGGCCCAGTATATATGTGTGTATGACTGTGTGTCCCTAGCGTGTCAAGATCCTACGGGGTAAAAATGACCGCACCAGCCAAGCAGACACTGGCTGGAAAAAGCGCCCAGAGGCGATTCAGTTCGCATGCGTTGCGCTATACAAGTCATTCATTCATTCAATCTGCAACTTCTTCATTCACCATCTTTCCTGAAGTTACCTGTTGCCATGTTGGGCACAAGAATAAAAGCACAGAAAACGACACCTTGCTGTTTGGACATTCTATCATTGCTCCCACCATCTACTTTTCATCATACCCCTAGACATGCTACAAAGGTGACACGCCGATCCCAAATCTAACCAGCGGCCTGGTCCTTAAGTGGTTAAAGTGTATTTTTTTCTTAAAAAATTTCATAAACAGCCATCATGTGATATAAAAAATGCAACAACCACTATTTGTATTCCCAGGCCCGGATTTCCCACAAGGCCACTGAGGCCAGGCCTTGGGGCGGCAGGGCGCCAAGGGGCGGCAATGGCATGGAGTCCCCCGATGCCCGGAAACATACAGTTAAGAGCGGTAAGGAGTTCTAGCACAGTGCTAGGACTCCTGTTTTGGAGGTGACAGGCTCAATAAAGAGAACATGTTACCTTCAATTGCTATCACACAGGGAATAGTTTTCTCCTGTGTAATAGCAAAAAAGTTAAGTAAAAATAATGTATCCAAAAAAATGTAAAATAATAAGAAATAATAATTAAATTAATAAAATAAAAAAGTAATTATAAAGTAAAGAATAAGGAAAATAATAAGAATAGTAATAATAAAATGATACACAAATTAAAAAAAGGGGGTGACAAACTACCAATAAAAAAAAAAAAAAAAAAAAAAAAAAAGTTTAACTAACCGCGCCACCCCTACCATCCAGTTGCCATTCTCCTTTGATTTGGGAGGGGGGGGGGTTTATGGGTTGGCGGGGAGGGGGTGAATTGCGGAACCTGTGGACTGACTGGTCTTTATTACAGGAAGCCAATGGTTCGCACAGATTTGGAAGAAATACACAAAAGCACACCAAGGTGTCAAGAAGAATACACATGGCAAATGGATTTAGACAAAAAAGATTGGGGATTTTCTTTTACTGTCAGTCTCAGTGAGAAGACTCCCCGGGATAAATAAAGGGTGAAAGGGGGACCCTGGCTTAATCTATTGAAAATGAAAAAAAAAAATGGTTTTATTGTTGCTGAAATTATGTTAATGGTTTCCTGTGTGTTTCTTTTCCTTTCCCCACTTTCTGTTTCAGAAAAGCCGTGTCCAGTCCAGATGTTTCTGCCCGAGTCTCCGTTCAGTTGTTCTTGTCTTAATTTCCTTTTATCTCTGAGTTCAGCTCTGGTTTTCCCTTCTTACTGGTGTATCGATCATCTTTTGTCCTGTGCGGTTTTCACCAGTGTAGAGCGCTCCCACTGCCCAGGCCTGAGATTCTTCTGCTTACTCCTTGGGGTCCCTTTGTTCTTGCTTCTGTTTCTTCTCTCTCTACCGCTAGGTTTTCTGGGTTTCCTGTTTTGGGCTCCTCTGCAGAGGCTTCGCCGCCCCTTCTCCTATCAGAATTCCGCAAAGAATCGCACTCTTCCAGACAATATACTTAGTGGTGACTGCTCCTTCATCTTAATCAGCGCCAACCTCTGCCTTCTGCCCAATGGCTTGGCACGTTTCAATAACCTGAACCGCACGCAGCGGCGCAGTGCTGCCATTTCTCGCCTCCTGTGTTCCTCCTCAGAGCCTGCCAAGAATAACTGTGAAAACATGGTGCCAATGTGTAGCACAGGAAATGCCCTACCGATGATCGAGATACCTTATAAGACAGAGAATGATTCCAGCGCAGAAGGAGATGAGCCATTTGAAGTGTCCATCATTTTCCCCCAAAATGCCGACTTTGTGTGCCTGCAGGAAGTGTTTGATGGACGAGCTTCACGCCGCCTACGCCGTTGCCTTGGGTCAACCTTTCCTCACATTTTGTATGATGTTGGACTCTCAGGACCTCATGGTTGTGGATTTTGGTTCTTCAATAGTGGATTATTCCTGGCCAGTCGGCACCCAATAATGGCGGCCAAATATTACTTTTACCCGAATGGGCGTGGGGAGGATGCCTTGGCTTCCAAAGGTCTCCTCTGTGTCAAGGTAAACTCACATAGTAGAACCTAAAATGGAGTTAAAAGTCAAGTAAAGTGTTTCTTAGGCTGCATTCACACCTGAGCGGCAAGTAACGCCGCATACGCGGCTTTACTTGCCGCGCTTCGATTCATTTTTTTTTTTTTACAAAGTCTCCCATTGATGTCTATGACCGAACGCCAATGTCGCCTGAAAAAAAGGGTCCGGACTTTTTTTCAGGCAACAGGCGTTCGGCGGTTCAGAGATGTGAATTATCTCTATAGACATCTCCAGCGGCACGAGCGTCGGGCGACAGGCGTTTTGACGCTCAGGTGTGAATGCAGCCTTAAAGTTATGAGGCCTTTTATAGACCAGGTAGAGTAGCTCTAAAGTTGAGATAAATTATTGTTTTTCTTTCTGTTTAACTTTGGAATATTTTCTTTGTAGTCTGAACTTCTATC
This sequence comes from Rana kukunoris, assembly GCA_029574335.1. NCBI lineage: Eukaryota > Metazoa > Chordata > Amphibia > Anura > Ranidae > Rana > Rana kukunoris. The sequence continues at coordinate 18,632,225 of CM056050.1, read as the reverse complement.
CAGACTGGACACATTTCCCAAATAATTTTTTAGAAACTTTTAGTAGTAGTGTAAGGAGTCACTACCCTGACCAACCACCAATGTAAGAGGTCACTACCCTGACCAACCACCAATGTAAGGGTCACTACACTGACCAACCAACAGTGTAAGGGGTCACTACACTAACGAACCACCGATGTAAGGGGACACTACTCTGACCAAACAGTGTAAGGGATCACTACACTAACAAACCACCGATGTAAGAGGTCACTACTCTGACCCACCAACAGTGTAAGGGGTCACTACAGTGACTAATTACCGGAGTAAAGAGGCACTACACTGACCAACAATGTAAGGGAATCAAACTGACCACCAATTTAAGGAGATGCTGCACTGACCTTGGTGGTGTTGCACTGGCCTTGGTATGGGGAGGTGCTACTGTGACCTTCAATGTAAGGAGCACTACATCGACCACCAATGTAATGAGACACTACACTGCCCACCAATAAAAAGACAAACTACCCTGAACAACCACCAGTGTAAGTGGTCACTACACTGACCAATCATCAGTGTAAGGGATCACTACAACGAACGACCCCCAGTGTAAGGGACATCACACTGACCACCAATGTAAGGGGGGAATACACTGACTACCAAAGAAGTGAGAAGCTACACTGACCACCAATGTAAAGGAGCACTACACTGTCTGGGAATCGGGGCTGATCCTAGGCAGGGTGCACAGGGTGCATTGCACCCAGGCGCCTGCAGAGGTGGGGGCGCCGAACATCTAACCGACTCTCTAACAGAAGCCCTCTCTGTGTCCATCAGAGAGGCCCCCTTCCAGCTCCCAATAAAGTACTCTGCTTCTCTTCCTGTATTTTGTTTATTGTTAAGTGATCATGTAAGCATCCCAGGGTAATAAAGACTTTGTATGGGGAGCATCTCTGTGGTTGAATTGTTCCCATAGAAACATTTGTAAAGGGGAGGAGTTAGTGAAATGATGACGCCCATGTGGAGGCGCCAGCAATATTTCTGCACCCTATTTCTGCCTGTGACCCTAGGATCGTCCCTGCTGGGAATGTAAGGAAACACCAAACTGGCCATCAATGAAAGGAGACATTACACTGACCACCAATGTAAGGAGATACTACACTGACCACCAATGTAAGGAGACACTACACTGACCGCCAATGTAAATTTATAATACACTTTCAACATTGTAAGAAGACACTATGGGCCAGATTCTGGTAGAATCCGCGGCGGCGTAGCGTAAGCCATTTACACTACGCCGCCGCAACTTACTGGAGCAAGTGCCGTATTCTCCAAGCACTTGCTCCATAGTTTGCGGTGGCGTAGTGTAAATGGCCCGGCGTATCCCCGTGTAATTCAAAGGGGGGGCTTGTATTTAAATTAAGCGCGCCCCCGCATCGATCAAACTGCGCATGCCCCGGCCGGGAAAAAAGCCCAGTGCGCATGCTCCAGCTCACGTCGGAAAACGTTGTTGAAGCCGACGTGAGAAAACAACGTGATCGTCACTTACGCAATGCCCTATTCGCGAACGACTTAGTAAAACGACGTAACCGACGGAAAAAGACGACGCTGACCCGACGCCATACTTAACATGGCATACGACGGAACTTCGTAAGCCTACCCCTCATATAGCAGGGGTAGGTTTACGCTTACGGAAACAAAGTAAACGACGACGAGGCGGCGTAAAAACGTTCGGGAATCGGTGTATTAGGCTCATTTGCATAGGCAAATGAGAAATCAACGTAAAGGCCACCTAGCGGCCAGCGAAGGAATTACATCTAAGATCCGACGGTGTAAGTCAGGGGTGGCCCGGGGGCCACATGTGGCCCGCGGAGCCATCTAATGTGGCCCACGGCCTCCTGCTCTGGAATGGCAGGTTGGCAAGCCCAGATCGCAGGTTGCCAACCCGCCATACCGCAGCATCAGTGTTTTGAATGAAGCTGGTGATAGAGGAAGAAAGCAGCTGCAAAGCAGAGCCCCATAAGCCGATGCTTCCTCTACAGCGCTGGCTTTTGCCACAGATGGAGTCTATAGCAAAGTTCAGATCATCCGCAGGATAGACATAGGTGCACTAAGCTGCATCCGCGGTGTTGGTAAACCGCAGCACATCAGTGTGAAAGTAGTCTTAGGCCCTTTTCACATGATCAGCCCAACCAAATGGGACCCTCAATTCACCTCTATAGAGCGACAGATGTCCGTTTAAGCCCACCTAACTCCAATCCGAAAAACAGAAGGGAATTCATCTCCTTCCATCTGGGTGGATCAGGGGGCCTATAGAGTAGCCCTGACCTGTCATCCGCCCACTCCACTCCACTCATTGTGGCCCGCGACTGGTTACCAAGTTGCTTAAGTGGCCCTCGCTCTTTAAAAGGTTGGGCACCCCTGGTGTAAGTGTTTTACACCTGTCGGCTTTTCTCCGTGTCTATGCGTAAGTGATTCTACGAATCACACGCATAGATACCCGGGGAAAAAAACAGAGATACGACGGTGTTTCCTGCGATACACCGTTGTATCTCTTTTGAGAATCTGGCCCTATAATTTTATACTGTGTTCCTTTTCTGACCATTGTTATTATTATTATTAATTTAAAAGAGAAGTTCAGGATTAAAAAAATAAAATAAACATTTATAATCACCGAGGTGGATGCATCATCAATTTGATGCTGCATCTGTCCTCTACCAGCTCTGCAATGAGAATCGAGCGATCAAACACAGCTGATCGCTCAGTTCTCCCTCTCCGCTCTGAGCAGAGGTCTGTGACTGTCATTCACCGGGTCTCTGCTCTTCCCACCAGCACTCCAGAGCCTGCGCCAGGTGCTGCTCCAGGCTTTTGGGTGGATCCTGACCACATGGCTGGCATCTTTCCCAAGCCTGGACCAGTTCAGTGATGTTAGCTAACAGTGAGCTGAAGCCCACTATCAGCTGAAAACTGGTCACAGGAGTATAGAATGAACTGCACTCCAGTCATCCATAGGAGCGGTATAGCCATTCTTCTCCTTTAATTTGCCAATTTTTATTAAAACCAATTTTGTTGTATAACTTGCAGGGGTGTAAAGTAAGGGGATCCCTGTGACCTGAAAATGACTTTAGTGGTTCCTCTGAGTTGAACAGATTAAGAAAGGCTGATCTCGGAGGATCTGTTTTTCCAAGTAAAAGCAATAAATTAATATTGGATAAAGGAAGATATAGAAATGTTGTGAGCATGTTCTGAATCTCTAAGTCACCTATAACTCATAATTCCTAAAGGTGTGTGTTTTATATACAGTAAAACCTTGGTTTGAGAGTAACTTGGTTTGAGAGCGTTTTGCAAGACAAACTAATTTTTTCAATACACTTTGACTTGATATACAAGCGATGACTTGATATAAGAGTAGCGTCATGTCTCAACTGGGTATAAAAAGAGAAGAGAGGAGCCTCTAAGTGTAGAAATAATTTTATATTTAATGTAGGTACAACATATTGCCACTCTCTTCTCTGTTATACTCTGGAGCTCCTGCTGGATTCCCCTTGTGGAGGCTTCCATTTGTGGAAGGACATTTTATGGTAACACAACCGATCACATTGCTATAATCTTTTTATATGAACTATAAACTGAAGGACTTTTGAATAAATGGTTGTGGAATGAATCATCTGAGTTTCCATTATTTCTTATGGGCAAATTTGCTTTGATATACAAGTGCTTTGGATTACAAGCATGTTTCCGGAACGAATTATGCTTGCAATCCAAGGTTTTACTGTATTTGGTATTGAAAAATGAGGCCAATTCCAGTCTGCTACAACACACAGAATTGAGATAATTCTCAGTGAGTCTGTCCCGTGTTATATCTTCTCTGTGAGATACAGGGGGATGTTTATCTCTAATCTCCAATTTTTGAATCCTCTTTCCATGCAGGTTTTCATTGGAATCACGAAAGAAAAGCAAAGAATTGTGGGATATATAAATTGCACGCATTTACATGCAACAGAGAGTAAGTCAATTCTAGATGGTGACTAATACATAGAAAAATCAAGGGACGCTAGAGAGTGCTGGGCAGGGGACATAGGCATGTGCACAGGGTGGGCCAGGTGTGTCTGGGCACACCCTAATCACCATGCACGATACCGACTACCCCTGCTTTATGGTGCCTCCTTTCTCTTCCCTGCAGTGCTGCCAGTTTACCTCCTCTCCCTCCAGCTGCTGCTGTGGTTGTTTCACAATTGAGTTCAGGCAAAGGGGCGGGTAAATGTTTCATCTACCAGCCCCTTCATTTTCTAAATGAACACAGTGAGTGATCTGTACTGGTCGATCCTGTGTTCATTCTTAACGGAGGCATAGTCAACTATGCTGCTCAGCACGGAACACTTCCCATTCCATTACTGTCCAGTGCAGCTGAGGCCGAAGAGAAAGGGACTAGGGACCCTTGATATTTCACCAAAGCCCCCAACGGGGCTCCTAAAAATAAAATGTAAACAAATGATTAAAAATAATATTGTAAAAAAAAATTAAAAAGCTAAATTGTGAAAAAAATAATAATAATAAACACAAAAACAATACTGACACCATCTACTGCTCTGCTGATATAAACAAGTGTGTTTGTGCTCTGGGGTGCACGCCCTAATGCAATAGGCTGCGCACACCAATAGCAGGGGCATGGTAGCAGCAGAGACTCAACAATATGCTACTGACGAGGTTGCAGGTCCCAAAGGTGCTGTCGCTCAAGCTGTGTAGGGCTGGGCAGTCGATGTGTGTAAGCTGCTCAGGCTGTATGGGAATGAAGTCCTGTGCCCACCACTGTAAGTGTTGGCAGGGAAGAAAACTGGTCCATGTTCCAGGCAATCATAGAGAGAGACTAGGTGTCCTGGGGGCCACACATCAAGTCAAGACCTGCTATGTGATAGTGAATGGCAATCTCGACCTGGACCCCCACCAAACCATGCCTACAACATGTTTCGCTCCGCCCACCGAAGATTACTTATTATGATGGCTACAGTGGGCAGAGGAAAATGCGCTGGGGCTGTGGCCTGGCGGGGGGTCCAGGCTGAGACTGCCATTCACTATTACACAACAGGTCTTGACTTGATGTGCGGCTCCCGGGAGACCTAGTCATTCTCTCCCAGAGGTATTGTCACTCGAGCTGTGGAGGACTGGATGGGGGGGTGTGAGCATCAGGCACTGGACACTATGCTGCCGAATACATTGCTGGTCCCAGAGCTATTGTCACACAAGTTGTGTAAGGCTGGGTGGGGGCATGTCAACAGTGGGGACTGGACACTATGCTGCCAATAACATCACAGATCCGAACCCAGAGGCATTGTCATTCAAGCTGTGTAGGGCTCTGTGGGGTTGTGTCAGCATCAGGGACTGGACAATGACTGCCACTGGTCCAGTCTCAGAGGTATTGTCACTCAAGCTGTGTAGGGCTGGGAAGGGGGGTGTGTCAGTATCAGAGACTGGACACTATGCTGCCAAATACATTGCTGGTCCCAGAGCCAATGTCACTCAAGCTGTGTAAGGCTGGGTGGGGGCATGTCAACAGTGGGGACTGGACACTATGCTGCCAATGACATCACAGATCCTGTTTTCCAGGCATTGTCACTCAAGCTGTGTAGGGCTCTGTGGGGGTGTGTCAGCATCAGGGACTGGACAATGACTGGCACTGGTCCCTGCCGAGAGGTATTGTCACTCAAGCTGTGTAGGGCTGTGCGGGGGGCATCAGCATCAGACTAGACACTATGATGGCAATGACATTGCTGGTCCCAGAGGCATTGTCATTCAAGCTGTAGAGGGCTGGATTAATGCGCTGTCAGCAGCGGTGACTGGACACTATGTTGCCAATGATATCGCTGGTCCCAGATGAACTGTCACTCAAGCTGCGGCAGGCTGGGGGGTGTCATCAGACAGCCTATGAGCGTATTGGGTCTATTGGCATATTATGGTCTGCACAACAACACAGTATACGTAACTCGTAGGTCAGAATTAGGGATGCAAACTGACCATGCTAGAACAACTGCACTTCAGTTTTTAGCGTGGTAACAAAGGAACAGGAAGGGGGTCTCCATAAGGGAACTGGCAGGGTCAACAGGTATTTTTCCTGCACTTTACTACTGAAGAGTAATGCTAGATGTATTGTGGAGGGGAGGGGGGGGGTGGAGAAGTCCCCAATTAGTAAACATATTTCATCTGTTAAAAGAGAAGTATTGGAATCTCAAAAAATAAAGAAGCATACTTACCTAGATGGCTGCAACACCAGCGGCAGCTGTCCCCTGCTGCCTCTAAGACGGGGAACTGAGTGATCAAACAACGCTGATCATTCAGCTCTCAGCCTGCAGAGAGCTGGTGAATGTTAGTTGCATGTTCAGGCTTTTGAGTAGATCGTGGCCATATGGTTGGGATCTTTTCAGAGCCTGGACCAGCTTTGTGACGTCAGTTGATAGCGGCCTTTAACCCGCTGTCTGCCAAAAACAGGTCACAGGATTGCAGAACTAACTGCAATCCTGTGATCCTTCAACACTCACTGGAGCAGCAGGTGGGGAAGGAAGGCAGGCATGGCTGGCTATCAGCCACGTTCGGAAAGGTGGAGCCAGCAGGTATTTGCAGAATAAACTTCAGATTTATTAGTTTTTAAAACATATAATCACATATTGATGTAACAACTTGTATAAATGTTTTTATACATAAAGCTATATTGTACATTGAGAAATTATTCAAGCCCTAAAGAGGGGAGAGGTATAAACATGACAGTGTCATACACTGTAAACAAAGTGAAATGTGATAAGGATATAGTAAATACTCATATAAAAGATAAGAACAGTAGAGAGTAAGAAATCTCAGTATATATAGACCAATACATTTAGTCACCAAAGCTGTAAAATAGCTGGAATCTAAAAAAAAAAAAAAAAAAAAAAAAAAAAAATAGATATACAAATAAATAAACAAGGTGAATCGGTTCAAGATAACATTAGTTGTCCAACAAAACTCTAAATTCCCTAGACTTCGTAAATTGCGACCAACATGCCCATCTGTTATGGAATTTTTCGGAGGAATCATAAGATTGGTGGATTAAATCCTCCATGTTTGCTATGTGTTGGACCTTTCGCAGCCAATCAGAGACAGAGGGGGGGGGGGGGGGGAAGGTTGAAGCCATTTAGCGGGTATGCAGAGCCTTGCAGCATTGATGAGGTGCAATATTATTGAATCTTTGTAAATAGAATTAGGTAAGGTTGAATGATGCAACAAGTATTGTTGGGCGGTAAGATCTGGTGTAAATGTAGTAATCTCAGTTATCAGTTTGTGGATCGTTTCCCAGAAGGGTCTGATGTCACTACATTCCCACCATATATGGAGTAATGTTCCGGGAGCAGATTTGCAGCGCCAGCATTGAGAGGATACATTCGGGTTAAACTTATTAACAATATGAGGGGTCCTGTACCATCTTGAATACAATTTGTATCCGTTTTCTTGGGTCAGTACGTTCAAAGAACCTTTATGTAACCTTCGAAAGATAGTCTCCCATTGATCTGTTGAAATGGATATTTTTAAGTCCTCCTCCCATTTTAGATTTGTGGTGTCTGTTTTTAAATCAAAACCGGAATATAATAAAGTGTGTAACGTGGAGATTAAGTGTTTTTGGGGAGCTGTTTTAAGACATAAATGTTCAAAAGGAGTCTTTGGTCTCTGCCAATCATAGCACGAATTGGGTTTGTTCACAAACTTTGTAATAGTCGCAAAGTCACGTTGGGAGACATTAGTACAGGGGTTGTTAGCAATGAAGGAATCATAAGTAATAGTGGAGCCTTGTTTGAAAAGTAAATTGACTCTCGATACTTTCGTTAGATGTGGAACAGAAGGGACAGTGGTAGACAAATCCAGAGGTATGTCTGGAATGTGGAATAAAGGGGTCATGGGGCCATATACAGATGAAATATCAAATTTTTTACAGAGGGAACCAAACATTTTTAATGTGTTTCCAGTAACTGGGTGAGATTTGACTTTTTGTGGGATTTTACGAGGGTGAATCCAAGGTAGATTTGTCAAGGGGATATGACATGTGTACAATGAGTCCTCTAGAGTAATCCAGTCTTTAATGTTAGCATGAAGATGCCAATCAACAATACGGGTCAAGTGGCATGCCCAGTAATATTTTTGCAGATCTGGTAGTCCTATTCCACCCATTAGTTTGGGGATAATGAGTTTATCCCATTTGATCCTAGGCTGCCTCATATTCCAAATAAATTTCAGACACAGTTGTTTAAAGTTCCTGAAAAAAGAGCAGGGAATCTTGATTGGGATCGTTTGCAGCAGATACAACAACCTTGGGAGGACGTTCATTTTGAGTATATCTGCTCTCCCAAACCAAGAGAAAAAACCTGAACCCCATTTGAGCAGGTCGTTTTTGATAGTATTACACAGGGGTATAAAATTTTTGTCATACAAATTTTTCACGTCAGATGTTAATTTAATTCCTAGGTATGTTAACCACTTAAGACCCGGACCAATACGCTGGCAAATGACCCAAGGGGTTTTTGCGATTCGGCACTGCGTCGCTTTAACAGACAATTGCGCGGTCGTGCGACGTGGCTCCCAAACAAAATTCGCGTCCTTTTTTTCCCACAAATAGAGCTTTCTTTTGGTGGTATTTGATCGCCTCTGCGATTTTTATTTTTTGCGCTACATACAAAAATAGAGCGACATTTTTGAAAAAAAATCAATATTTTTTACTTTTTGTTATAATAAAAAACCAATAAACTAAATTTTAGTCAAACATTTAGGCCAAAATTTATTTAGCCACATGTCTTTAGTAAAAAAAAAAAAAAAAAAAAAAATCGCATTAAAAAAAAAATAGCTACCTAGCGGGAACAGCGACACTAATACAGCGATCAGAAAAATGATCGCTTAGTGACGCTGGCAATAGGGAGTGAAAGGGTTAACTAGGGCAGTGATCAAGGGGTTAAAACTTTATTGGGGGGGGTGGGGGGGGGCTACCCTGACACTACTGACTGTCTGACTGTCTGTCACACTGACACTAAATACAGTAATCATACATGATTACTGCATTCAGTGACACTGTGACAGGGGGAGGGGGGGGGGGGCGATCGCGGGGGTTAAATGTGTGTGTCAGTGTGCTGTTTGGTGCAGGACTTACTTGTTCTGTAGTGATCTCTCCTCAGCGGCGCTTGAAACAAACGCCGAGGGAGAGATCACGTCGCTTCCTCCTTCCTGTGTTTACACAGGAGGAGGAAGTGACAGGTCAGGCGGGCGCGCGCATTGGCTGGGAGCGATCCGGAGGGGGCGGATGAAAACGGATAGCCGCCCCCACTTGTCGGATCGCTCCTGCAGCCGCGCGGACCGCCGCATGTACGGGGGGGGGTCCGATCGGACCCCCGATCCCCCCCAAGGCACCAACGTATATATACGTTGATGTGCCTGTCGGTGCCATTCTGCCGACGTAAATGTACATGCGGCGGTCCTTAAGTGGTTAAACAGTCCTCCTCCCAACCAAAAGGGAAATTTTGCTTGCAGAGGGAGACCGTAGATGCAGGTAACGAAACATTTAAGGCATTTGATTTTGCGAAGTTAATTTTCATATTAGAAATACTGTGAAACAGGGAGAAGTCCTTTAGCAAATTGGGAATCGTAGTGATAGGGTTGGAAAGGAACAAAAGGATGTCGTCAGCAAATGCTGCTAATTTATAGGTCTTTTCTTTAACAGTAACACCCACAATATCTGTATTTGCTCTTAATTTACACAAAAACGGTTCCAAGATGAGCACAAAAATTATTGGTGACAGTGGGCATCCCTGTCTCGTGCCGTTCGATACAGAGAAAGCCTCCGACAGCCCTCCATTTACTTTAACTCTGGCCGTGGGTGATGTGTATAATAATTGAATAAATTGAAGCAGACGTTCTTGTATGCCTAGAGCTTTCAACGCTTCATACATGTAATCCCATGCTATCCTGTCGAAGGCTTTCTCTGCATCGAGGGACAGCAAAAATCCCGGTGACTTAGTGTCCTGAAGCCAAGATTGAATAAGAATTGCTTTTGTAGTATTGTCCCTCGCGGTACAAATCCCACTTGATCCAAGGAAATAAGACTAGGTAATAGGGGTAGTAGGTGATTGGCTATAATTTTTGCGTACAATTTAATATCCACATTCAATAGCGATATAGGCCTATAATTGGAGACTAATGTCACATCCTTATCTGGTTTAGGGATCACAGCTATATGAGCTTCTAATAGATTTTTGGTAATAGTTGGAGGAGCAGGAACAGAATTGAAAGCCTTTAAAAAATGTGGTATAATCACCTCCTGGAAAGTTTTATAGTAATTAACTGTGTATCCGTCCGGTCCCGGGCATTTACCCGTATTAAGCTGTTTAAGGGCAGATAAGGTCTCAGATAGATCTATAGGTTTCTCCAGATCTCTAGCTACCTCCGCATTGATAGGTTTAGGACTGTATGATTTCAGAAAATCAGAAATCAAGTCTTTTTTGTCAGGTGAGCTTTTTGAAGGCGCAATAGTGGGCAAATTGTACAATGTCGAATAACATTTTTGGAATTGGTTCGCTATATCAGAGGAATCAGTATATGACTTCCCAGCAGAATCAGAGATAGAATATATGTTATTATGTTTTCTCAAAGTATTCGAATTAAGAGAGTTAGCCAGAAGTTTACCGCTCTTATGCCGCGTACACACGGTCGTTTTTGCGATGAAAAAAAAACGACGTTTTTTTGTGAAGTAAAAAACGACGTTTTTGAAACGTCACTTTTCAAAGACAATTTTGCATACACACCATCGTTTTTTCACAAAAAGCGAGGTTACGTTCATCACTCTTTTCCATTAAAGCTCGCTTCATAACTAGCTTCTGGGCATGCGCGGGTTGAAAAACGTTTTGAATGACGTTTTTGCTACACACGGTGACTTTTTGTGAAACAAAAAACGACGTTTTGGAAAACGACACAAAAAATTCAAACATGTTGGAATTTTTTTTTGGTCGTTTTTTTGAAGACAAAAAACGACGTTTTGCCCACACACGATCAATTTAAATGACGTTTTAAAAAACGTTGTTTTTTTTTCATCGCAAAAAACGACCGTGTGTACGCGGCATTATTGCCAAATTCATAAAAGATTTTTCGTGATAGATTCAAGTTGCGTTTTATTTTCTTTTCCAGCAATAAAAGAAGCTCTTCCCTAACCTTTGAAAGTTCTAAAAGAGTATCCTTAGCTAACAATTGCTTGTGTTGTTTTTCCAAGCAATTGATTCGGTCCGTAAGATTTTTAATGCAAGCCTGTCTCAATTTATTTCTTCTAGCAGCCAGAGAGATCAATTCTCCTCTGAGCACACACTTGTGGGCCGACCATATGTTCAGAGGATGAATATCCTCCGACTCATTCTCAGCAAAATAATGAACAATCCTTGAACTCAACAATTTCACATTGTTAGCATCATTAAGCAGAGAGTTATTAAGTCTCCAAATTTTGGGGATAATAGGTTTTTCTTTGAAGGTTAAAGACTTTGGGCCAGATTCAGGAACACTTGCGCTGGAGTATTTCGATATGCGCCGCGTAACTGTGATGATGCGCCGTCGTTTCTATGTGCCCGTACCCACCAAACTAGATGCGCCCAATAACGGGTCATTTGCGACCGGCGGAACGTTCCGACGCCAGAGTATCGTCAGCGCTTATTTTCGCTGGGCGCATCAGTCGCGCCCATTGATTTCCCATGCAAATATGCAAATGAGGTATTTTTCCCAATTCACGATCGGATTAGCACCATACGCTGGCTACATGCGCCGCGCGTATCTGGTCCGTCCGGCGCAAAGTTATTTCTACAAAAGGCTGCTTTATCTTTACTCCAGACGGTCACAGGTCAGCAGGAGAGCAGCTACAGCAGCGTTACCGACGAAACTAGCAAGCTGAACAACAACACTTGCAAGGACAACACCTCTGTGTGCCAACATGCCAGGGGCACTCGTGGTCCTAAGACTAGTACTGGGTCCCTCGCTACGGAGGAGGCGGGCACGTGAGAGGATATACCGCACTCGTATGAACCTCTTTGGCATGGGGGATGAGGAGGTGTATCGCCTCTTCAGATTCAGCCCAGATGCAATACTTGAACTAACCACAACCCTGCAGGATGACATCACCAGCCCAACACACCGCTCACAAGCAGTGCAGCCACTGGTGAAGGTCCTGGCAACACTTCATTTCCTTGCCAGTGGATCATTCCAGCGTACAAGTGGAGTGGTGGCTGGGATGTCACAATCCTCCATAAGCAGATGTGTGCACCAGGTTGTCCCTGCAATCCTCAGACGCATGTCCAACCAGTTCATCAGACCCACCACTGAGGAGCTGCGGCTGAAGGCAATGACAGATTTCTACAACATTGCCAGATTCCCACGCACCATCGGGGCCATTGATTGCACACATGTGGCACTCCAGCCCCCCAGTGCCACAGAGCACATATACCGCAATCGGAAGCATTGGCATTCCATCAACGTACAGGTGATAGCTGATGCCCAGCGCCTCATATGGCACGTCCGTGCCAAACACCCCGGGTCCAGCCATGACAGCTTCATATACCGTCAGAGCCCCATCCCTACAGAATTCGAACAGAACATGTATGGGGACAGCTGGCTGGTTGGTGAGTGACATGGGTGGCAGGCATGACTATCCCCTCCCGTGATGCACAACAGAAGTCGCACATGCATGACTAACATTCTCCTGTCTTTTACCTTACAGGTGACTCTGCATATGCACTGGGACCCCATCTAATGACTCCTTTCCGGAACCCCCAAACCAGAGGAGAGAGAAAATACAATGAAGCACACATCAAAACCCGTGCAGTGGTGGAGCAAACATTTGGGCTCCTGAAGTCCCGTTTCCGCTGCCTGGATAAGTCCGGGGGGACCCTATTGTATTCCCCTACCTTTGTGTGTCAGATCATCGCTGCATGTTGTATTCTGCACAACTTTGCCATGAGAAAAGGCCTGCAGATTGACATACGTGATGACCTGACCCCCGACCCACACAGTCCCCACCTGCCAGAGGACACCCAGTCTGCTGATGGAAGAGCAGTCAGGAGGGTCCTCGCCGTAGGCATCTTTGGACACTAAACCAAAACATTAATAACACAGACAGTGCACGCGTGTACACCACTGGATCACACACACCACATGCACATCGCATTGGATTAGCCCAAGTCCAGCATGTAGGAGTTGGGAGCAGTAACGCCAGCGTCAAGGCCCCAATGATGTCACTGTCCATTCACACACCTTTCACACGTCATTCATTCAGCCGTGGGGTTAACTTCACCACCACGGCCGAGGGTGACACCCCTTACTGTCAGGAGTGCCACCCTCTCACATTCACACACCATTCACACTGTCCCCTGCACTCCTGACCGTGTGCAGTTCAAAAGAAATAAAAAATCTCATCACCTGAGCATGAAAATAAAATATAAACTCATAACCTGAGTATAAAAAAATGCACAAATATAAACCAAATCAAAAATAATCCTCATCTAGGATGACGGGGGCTCCTCCTTGGGGGCACTCTCGGGCTCCTCATCTGCCTGGAGGGAGTGGGTGGTGGTGGGGGTGTGGGGGCATCTTGAGGAGGCTGTTCCCCGGATGGGCCACTCCGGCCAGCTGTTGGCTGCCTGCCCTCCAAGGCCACTGCAATCCTGCTCAGATAAAGGTTCGTCTGGGCCTGCATCCTCAACTGGCGGGTGATATTGTGCCGCTGGTCACGCTGCCGTTGCCTCCCCTCTTCCCGAATGGCAGCAGTGTTGGCATGTACAGCTGCTGTCAGGTGCCGTACATCAGCCTGCACCTCCCCCAGGCTGGTAACAATGTTCTGAACACCACTGGGCATGGAGCCCAGGCTGTCAGCGACCCGGTCCAGGTGGCCAGCAATCTCCCCCATCTGCTGGGTCTGCTTGGCGTAGTCCAACAGCACCTGGTCCTCGACCAAATCACACACCCCCCTGGTCTTCCGGGTGGCCTTCCTGGGGGCAGAGGAAGGTTGTCCCCGTGGGGATGGAGTCGCCCTTGAGGGGCTACCTAGGATGGGGGAGGGGATCACAGAGGGCCCTGCAGAGGAGGAGGACTCCTCCAACATTAAAATAAACTCCTGTTCAGGGACAGGCTCCTCCACAACCACCTCTGCTGAAGTGGTGTGGGCACTCTCCTCCTCCACCTCGGTGTCTCCAGCACCCAGGGCCTCGTCAGCAGCATCCCGTTGGGAGGTTGGGGTGGACTGGCCGGCACGAGATGATGGCCCAGCACCGTCATCTGTGGATGACACAAAGCAGACACATGTTGGTGGTCCCACACACTTGGCACATGTACCCACCCCCCCCCCCCCACATGCAACACACCAAAAAGGGGGTAAAAATCACTTACCTGTCCTGGAGCCTTCCTCTACGGAGTCATAGCCAGGGACCCCCTCCAACTGCTCCCTGTCCAGGCAGCGGGCAACCACCTCCTCCTCCGCGGTCAGGGTGACAGGACATGGGGGACCACCACCTGTGCCCCTCTCATGGCTCCTAATGGTGGACACCTTGCCCCTCACCTTGCGCCGCAGGTCATTGATTTTTTTTTGAATGTCTGAAGCACTCCGGGTGGAGTACCCCAGCACATTGACCCTGGCAGCAATGGTGGCCAGGATACCCTGCTTCCTTTCCCGGCTGGTCTTCCTGCTTTTTTTCCCATGGAGAAAATCATTAAATGCCTCCATAGCCGAGATTATCACAGTGACCTCCTGGGCATTATAGTTTAGGTTCCTCCTCTCTTTGGGGGTAGCGGGAGCAGCCATTACAGGGCAAAAGTATCTTCCCTGGGGTGGGGGGAAATGGAACTACTTTTGCGCCGGAATGGCGTTTCCGCCAGCGCTTTTAAGCGCCCAGCGGAACGCATTGCGCTGACGTTTCCCAGGAAGTGGTGCCGACGGAAGTTGTGAGCATGCGCACAAGGGGGGCGAGTGGAGCCGCACTCACTGCGCATGCTCCGTGGATGATGCGCTGAACGTAAGCCTCTGCGCTGGGCTCCGCCCATCATTTACATATGATCACACCCAGTTCCACTTGCGTCGGGTTACGCCAGCGCATTATCGTTACTCTGGCGCAAGTTTACGCGCAACTGCTATGTGAATTACAGGACTTGCGCTGAAAGGGTCTTCAGAGTAACGTAAATGAGAAGCGTTACTCCAGAGGAAAGATACTCTCATCTACCTGAATCTGGCCCATAGTTATTGGGTTATGGTCAGAAATAACCATTGGTTCCACTGTGGCATTCAATAGGGAGTCTAGGTCATTTTGAGAAATCAGAAGATAGTCAAGTCTTGAATATGTATTATGGGGGGCTGAATAGAATGTAAAATCTTTAGAGCTAGGGTACAAAGTGCGCCATGCATCATGTAGTGACAATTTATGTAAAGAATTTTTAATCACTTTCAGTGACTTATACGAAATCTTTGAAGATCCAGTGGAAGTGTCCAATAGAGGGTTAAGAGCCAAGTTAAAATCCCCCCCAACAATGAGCATGCCGGTCGCAAAAGATTCAAGTGTTTCTAACGTTTGCACAAAGAATGGGGCATGTAACCTGTTAGGTGCATACATATTGGCAAATGTGACAGGTTTGTTGTAAAGAGAACCCTTGAGAAATAAAAATCTGCCCTCACTATCAATTTTGGTATCTTGCAATTTAAAAGGACAAAACTTAGAAATCAAAATTGATACCCCTCTTGTTTTAGAGTCCGGGTTGGTAGCGTTAAAAATGTGAGGAAACCTTTTATCTTTAAATGTTGGTATATTATTCATTTTAAAGTGAGTCTCTTGAATAAAAATAATGTCAGCTTTCGACTTCTTAAGCATCATTAATAATTTTGATCTCTTTTCGGGTACATTAAGGCCTTTTACATTCAGGGAATAAAATGTAACCTTCCGTAGTTGGTCCGATAAGACTTTATCGGGAGAAGCCATTTTTTTTTTTTAGGTTGGTGGGAAGAATAGGGAAAAAAAAAAGAAAAAAAAAGACAAAATTGATCCAGGTAATAACTAAAAAACTAACAAGAAACTACCCTTTAGGGAAGTAAAAACAATTAGAAATATAGAGGACCTCCCTCGCCACAAACCCCGGTGGAGTGAGGATAGAGAGTGCCGCTATGTGGGGGTTGGAATGAGACTGAGCCCAGACAGACAGCAGGACTGTCAAACTGCCCGCCGCTATAGACCTGCATCAAAACACATGTGCTGCGGTTGGTGCGCCTTCAAGATAATGGTAAGTATTATATATTTTCTTTCCTTCTTAATAAGAAAGAAAGAAAAAAAAAAGGGAAAACAGGGATATATTCAATCCAACATAAACATTTATAAACGGGGCATAGTAGTAAGCATTCTTGTAACAACATTTTTGAGCCACTGGGGTATATTCAGATACATTGTAGAAATAACACTATTATGTGTTTACCTTAGAAATTAGAAACCTTACCATTAGCAGAATAGCAAGTCTAAAGCTATAACCATCAGGTAGAAAAACATCTGAGGATATCAGAGTAGTATATATATACCATTGTGTATCAAACTGCACATATATTTAAAAAAAAAAAAAGGGAAAAAAGGGAAAATGAAACAATGTTAAATACACGGAGCAAAGCAGATCCATAGCATAGTGTATGACCAGGACATTAAGATGAAGCGTAGCAAGGTATACACTAGATTAATATAGAGAACACAAACGTCAAAGGCAGTATCTCCTAATGCTTCACATGAGAAAATATGCAGGGAAAGCAATAGAGACATTCCAAAACAGGTAAGTCCTCAATTTTCCCGTCTAGATTTCCTGTAGCGTGCTGAGCTGGGTGAGTGGGGGATCGAAGGGCTGATCCTTTGAAGAGACGGGTATCTGTTCTGCAGATAGAGAATGACGTCGTCTGAATCTGGTTGGGATCGCGTCCATCGCATATTCTCGTGCTATGTCCTTTTTGTTATGTCTAAATCTGAAGTCCGCATACCATTCGGGTACATCCATGTAAGGGATATCCATTGCTCTGCAGAAGGGATGTAGATCCTCAGGCACTCTCAGTAAGGCTGATTGACCCTGATTAGTGGCTAATAAACCGAATGGGAATTTCCAACGATAGATAATGTTCTTGCTGCGCAGCACTTCAAGTAAGGGTCTTAGGTCTCTTCTATGTTTGAGCGTTATATGCGACAGATCTTGGTAGATTTGAATCGGTGTACCCTCATACATGCGTTTTGAGCGGAGCCTGGCATTCCTTAAAATTTTCTCCTTTAGTTGGAAGTCGCATAAGCAACAGATCACATCCCTAGGCGGGTCAGTAGCTTTGCCTTTGGGTCTAAGGGCTCTGTGAATGCGCTCTATCTTAACCGCAGACATGGGGGGGCGGCCCAGAAGATTGTTAAAAATACCAATGACTACAGGTGTAAGCTTGTCATTTTCCACTGTTTCTGGTAGACCCCGAACTCTCAAATTATGTCGTCTGCTTCTGTTCTCCAATTCCTCCACCTGACGGTGGAGGTCCCTCAGGTGGAGTGTATGAGTGTCCACTTTGTTATTTTCATGGCGCAATGCAGCGGTTTGTTGCGCAGTTGTTTTTTCCACTTCCACTACCCGCGCAGTAACTGCGCGTACCTCAACGCTCAGTTCAGCAATGGCGGCTGCCAATGTCGTTTTTATATCTGCTGCAACAGAGTGTAGGTCACCCAGACTGGGACTTTGTGTCATGTGAAGAAATGTCCCGACATTGTGACCCTCAATTATGGGTAATACACCCCCGTGATTAACTTGTGCGGGTAGTGCTCCCACCGGGTCCTCCATCATTACAGTCAGTGTATCTCCTGAGCGATACTACAAGGGGCTGTGGTTAAGTCAATTTTGTCCGGTATTTGTCCAAAGTCGCTCAAATCGTGCCCAGGTATATTCAGATCTCCGGTATAGTCTTTTTGTCCAAAAATATAGCTTACCGGCGCCCCTTTCAGCTAATTTAGGTCCGTAGCAGCGGGAGCTATCAAATCAGGCAGCCATCCTCGGTCCCGGCTAGACCACGCCCCCCTCGATTTTGTTTTAGTCTGATAAACTTCAGATTTAAGGGCTATGTTGTAATCAGGCGTCACTATGTATAAAGATAACCAGTCAAACCTCTCTTTGTATGCAGGTGATGTGGTCATCCGCTGTGATCAGATGTCTTTGATCCTGCAGTGGGTTGTGGACTTTCAATCACAATATGGTGAAGATGGAGATCTGGTTGCGTTTGATGTCATTTGTGGAGACTTGAACTTTGACAATTGTTCCACAGGTAAATGAGGACTTCTAATTTAGGCCCTTTGCATACAGGGCCATCCAGCAGCAGTGTGTCCTTCCTGACCTTGGAAGGACAAGTGCAGCGTCACCCCTAAACGCACAAGGCCGCAATCGCTGGTACCACTTGGCACAGCATTCAGCCCCATCCAGCCACACCTTGCCATGGATGTTGACAGGGTGCCTGCAGCAAGACTGGACTCTGCACCTGTCCTCCCCGGCACCAAAAGGCTGGGCAAGATGCACTCAAAAAATTGCCATTGCCAGCAGTCTACTGAAATAACTACCTCACGCATTAGGTTGCTCTACCGTGCATGCACTGTAGCACATCATCAGGGAACCAGGAAGGACTGTTGGAATTAAAAATAAAAGTTTAAAATTGCGGGTGTAGCAATGGCCCTAACCCCTAGAGGCCTAATAGTGACCTCCAGAGTCAGGGAGAGCTGACTGACATCCTTCTTTGTAAAGTGGGTTACTAGGCATGATGGGTGGAATGCAAGATGGAATAATTGGGCGCCAGACACTTTTTGAATGCGAACAAAAGAGATTTATTGTCTCTTAAGAACTGGGGGAGAGCGGGTTAGGGCCTGAACACCCTTAGGCAGATGCAATAGCAATTGGCAGACTCAGAGACAAAATAGACAGACAGCTATACAGGTTGAGAGCCTTTAAAGGGGTTGTAAAGGTTTGTTTTTTATTTTCTAAATAGGTTCCTTTAAGCTATTGCATTGTTGGTTCACTTACCCTTTCCTTTGATTTTCCTTCTAAATGTTTTTTGTCTTTGTCTGAATTTCTCACTTCCTGTTCCTCCTCAGTAAGCTTGCCCCCATCATCCGAGCTGTTCTGGCAGGGTTTAGTCAGTGTGCTCGCCCCCTCCCTTGGGACTACATCCCTGCGGGGAGACGCTGTGAACACTTCTTCCGACTTCACAAACCTGGCCTCTGATAATAGGAGTAGTTGTTACTTACTGGCGAAGGTGTCCTGTTTATCCGTGACCTCTGGTTCTCATTTGCCTCTGGTAACAGGAATGGTCGTCCCATGTGGCAACTGCTTCTCCTTCACCTGTGTCAACACTTGGTTCCCTGCCCGGTTGAACCTCTGTAACTATCAGGTTCCCCTCAGGTTGAGCCTCTACACATATGGCTAGACCTCAGGCTTCAGGCCTAACCTTCAGCTGCTGCTTTACATACAGACCCCAGGCCTCAGCCTTGAGCTAAAAGAGCACTGATCACCTGATTCCTTCCCCTTTAATAGACTATCCCAGCATGCAAAGTAGTTACTCTAATTGGCTAAGTAATGTTGTCTATTCACAACTTGAACTCACTGTGGTCTTGTCATTTCAATGCTAAAGGCAGCAGTGCCACCTATTGACAGATGAGCGAAATGTACCAGATTCAGGCTAAAAAGTCAGTGGATACAACTACCAATTATCCAGGCTAGTTACCACCTAGCATAACTAAATTTCTTAGCAACCCTGCCTATTATCAGGGTGCTACATCGGTAATAATAAAAAATAATAAAAAAAATTGTTGTTTAAAATTATCATTATCAGTTTATTTCACATTTTTCCGTTTTCAGCGCTGTCGCACTTTGAATGACAATTGCGCGATCATGCAACACTGTACCCAAATAGAGCTTCCATTTGGTGGTATTTGATCACCTCTGCGGTCTTTATTTTTTGCGCTATAAAGAAGCGACAATTTTGAAAAAAACACAATATTTTTTACTTTTTGATTTAATAAATATCACAAAAAAAACAAAACTTTTTTTCCTCAGTTTAGGCCGAATGGAATTCTACAAATCACAATAAGCGTATATTTATTTTGTTTGCGCGAAAGTTATAGCGTCTACAAAATACGGGATCGTTTTATTGCATTTTTATTTATTTAATTTTTTTTACTAGTAACGGCGGCGATCTACGATTTTTATTGTGACCGGACATATCGGACACTTTTGACACATTTTTGAGACCATTCACATTTATACAGCGATTAGTGCTATAAAACTGCACTGATTACTGTGTAAATGTGACCGGCAGGGAAGGGGTTAACACTAGGGGCGATCAAAATGGTTAAATATGTTCCCTAGGGAGTGAGCGCTTCCCATGAAGGGGGTTAGCTCTTGCGGGTCGGAGCCGAGACAGCTGCCGAGGGACCCCAGAAGAGGAGGATCGGGGCCACTCTGTGCAAAACAAACTGCACAGTGGAGGTAAGTACAGTATAATATGTTTGTTATTTAATTTTTATTTTTTTTATTTTTTTTACCATTTTTAATTATTGTAGAGTTTATTATCAAGTTGCACATACTGATACTGTTACATCTGGTCTGATTATATAGTATAGTGACCTAATAATGGTCATTGATATTTGCAACTTTTTTTTATAATTTAAATATTGACACCCATATCATGTGCGAGTTTACAGCCCATTTGTCTCATTTCAGTCCACTGTATGGAGCAGAAACACCAGCTGTTCTCTGAATTTAAGGATCCATGTAGATACTGTCCTGGCCAGGACAGACGTGGTGCAGTGGGTAAGTATAGAGACATGCCAGATGGTCTTAATCAGCATCTCTCAACATTTTCTCCATCACGGTATGTATTAAAAGTATGCAAAGGCTCAAGGCACCCCATGAGAATGATACATGGTCTGTGAAAGGGCAGCGATACACAAGTGAATATGCGCAAGGGGTGAAAAACACACAGGTACCTCAGCAGTATAAATAATAATGAGCTTAAGATTGATAAACATGAATAATTAGTAAAAAATACACAATGTACAGGAAATTTTGTACAGTATGAGTGGGTAGCTTAAAATAAAGTCCAAGGCTCAGGGGCATGTAAATAATAGAGAGTCCGAGGATGAGTGAGAAATTGTTTGTTGTGGAGATCACATATACATGCTCAGGGCTGCCATCATGGGAGAACAGAAACCGTGTTCCAAGTACTGTCAGGAAAAAACAAGGGGAGAGGCGCCTCTAAGAGTAGATGTTTAGGTAATTTAATAAGTTAATATATACAGGCAACTCACGTTTAGTGAAGTAAAAACAAGCATTGTATACAAATTCTTGGGAGGGAGAAGTCCTCAGGTCGGTCACTGGTGTTCTGATGCGCTGCACTGTCTCCAGTAGTCCTTTTCCAACCGCAGTAAGATGTTGAGGCCGGCGACGGTGGTAGAGCTGTAGGGTCAGGCTAGAACTTTGAATTCTGCCTGATAGGGCAGCGAACTGTGTGAAGGGGGACCTTGTCACGGAGGTACTTTGATATGATGGGGGCTTTCATGCATAGGGGAGAGAGGGGTCATGAAAGGGGGACTCTGATGTGATGGGTAGCCTCTGATGTAATGGGTGGCCTCTC
This sequence comes from Rana kukunoris, assembly GCA_029574335.1. NCBI lineage: Eukaryota > Metazoa > Chordata > Amphibia > Anura > Ranidae > Rana > Rana kukunoris. The sequence goes on along the minus strand of CM056050.1, from coordinate 18,610,564 downwards.
ATGTGATAGGTGGCCTCTGATGTGATGTGGGGAACCTCTGATGTGATGGGGGGCCTCGGATGTGATGGGGGGCATCTGGTGTAATGTGGGGAACCTCTGATGTGATGGGGGGCATCTGATGTGATGTGGTTAACCTCTGATGTGATGGGGGGCCTCTGATGTGATGTGGTTAACCTCTGATGTGATGGGGGAGGCCTCTGATGTGATGTGGGGAACCTCTGATGTGATGTGATGGGTGGCCTCTGATGTGATGGGTGGCCTCTGATGTGATGGGGGGCCTCTGATGTGATGGGGGGCCTCTGATGTGATAGGGGAACCTCTGATGTGATGAGGAACCTCTGATGTGATGGGTGGCCTCTGATGTGATGGGGGGCCTCTGATGTGATGGGGGGCCTCTGATAGAGAATGTATTGGCTATTAGTCCAGTAAGGACTATATAGGGGGAGGAGGGGAATGGGACAGTATCTGGAACTGTATCAGGTACAGGAGGACGTTATCTGCCTGCCATCTTCCCAGTTAGCATATTCTCATTTAGAATGGGTTCCATCCTGACTTCCTCTCGATGATAAAAAGCCATTTTATTTTAAATAAGAGAACTGAGAATACGTTGAGAATGGCTGAATTTGGAGTTTTATGGTGGCGGATGGGTGAATTGCAGTGATGCCGATTGATGTTTGTAAGTTTACATTGGGTCCTCTGGAGGCAGACCTATAACAATGGCTTCTTGTTTGTCCCAGGAACCCTCCTCAGATGGGACTGTCTCTACCACGAGGCCGTCAACACTCCGGCCAATCTAAAGAGGTGAGATGGGGCTTATTGGAATCGGTGGAATGTCCTACATGTCGTGTTCTTCCTGGAATCTCACTTTGTGTTCTGTTGCAGGACTCTGGATTCAGAGGCTGACCGAAAATTGTACGTGGCTCCACCTCTTCCTGAAGGGACCAATGGGAGTGGTGCGCACTGGACAGGGCGGAGAATAGATTATTTTCTGTACAGAGAATCAGATTCATTACTTTCTTTGGTGAGAGGCGTATATGACGTGTTCTGAGATTATATAGATGTGTCCTATGCTAAAAAGATGGTATGGGGATATACTATGGATGGAGATTACATAGGTGTTTTCTATTCTATGGAGATGGTATAGGTTTATCCTATCCCATGGAGAATTTATAGGCTTAAGGCCCATACGATCAAACTTTTTGACAACGACGGACCTGTTTGATCAGACAATCCGACCGTGTGTACGCTCCATTGGACAAATGGTGCCGCTTTTTCATCTGACAAATGTTCGCTGATAGCAGTGCGGAATATTTCCTCACCCTGGCTTGCAGGAGTTGTAGGTGGTGCCTTCAGTAGAGTGGCGTCCCGTGTTGCCAACTCCATGACCGTAGCAAAGTCAGTGGCTTTTGTCAGAGTCAAGTCGGGTTCTGTGAGTAAACGTTTCTGTATGGCTGGGTCGCAGAGTCCCATGACGAACATGTCACGGAGAGCCGTCTGTAGGTAGTCTCCAAACTGACAAGTGGCAGCTAGTTTACGTAAAGCAATGATATATGTCTTTATATCCTCCCCGGCCTGCTGCCTCCTACTGTAGAATTTAAACCGCTCTGCGATTTCTAACGGCTTCGAGTTGTAGTGTGCATGTAACGTCTGAATTAACTCAGGCAGGGGCTTAGAGGCCAGCCTGTCTGGAGAAATGTGGTCTCCATATGCAGCTTGACCCAATGCTGTGAGAAAAACTGCAACTTTCTTTTCTACAGTCACAATATTTGCTTCCATATACTGTTCCAGCCTCTCCACCCAGGAGCTCCGTGACTCAGCCGCAGGATCAAATGGTTGAATAAACCCTATAAAGGCCATGTGTGCTAAAATCCACAATCCTCTTCGCCACTGTTATGTCCCCTGGACGCTCTGTGTCTCTCAGGTGTTGCTAGCAATGCTGCCAGTATCTGCTCAGCAAGTTACACACACAGGCCAATGTACTACTTAACCAGAGCGAGGTTTATTACTCAGAACATTATGGCATTCTTACATGGAGGAGTCTTAATCCAAACAGCTTCTGTCCTTCTCAGATGTAATCCCTTCTCAGACTCATGTGCCTGCTTCCAGTTTCCCTCACACACTGTCTGACTTCCTGGTACAGCTCCTCCTCTCCCATCATGCATCAGGAGAAAGAGGGTAAAGGTCACAGTGATCTATCACAAACATCACATATAGTCCTATCCTATTTTATGGAGAATATATGGCATCGTCCTCTCGTACAGAGAATGTAGCTAAGCTATGGAGATTACAGAGGTCTGTTCTGTCCTAGGAGATTGTTTAGGACTATGCTATGGAGACTGTATAAGGCTGTCCTATCCTATAGAGAGATTGTATAAGGCTGTAATAACATATGGAGATTGTATAGGGCTTCCCTCTCCTACGGAGGTTGTACAGGACTATTTTTCTTAGGCCTCGTACACACGATGAGATATGTCCGCTTAAACTTGTCCGACGGACAGTTTAGAGCGGACATGTCTCATCGGATTTCGGTCCGATGGCGTGTACACACCATCGGATCAAAATCCCCGCCGGCAGACAGCGTGGTGACGCGGCGGTGACGTTGACGCCGCCACGACACCGCTACGTCACGCACCAGGAAGTAAACACTTCCGCGCGCATGCGTCGGATCCATTCACAGGATACGACGCATGTGCGGGAGGATATGTCCGCTGGTTTACCGTACTAACCAGCGGACATATCCGACGGACAGGTTTGTAGCGGACAAATTTCAAAGCATGCTTTGAAATTTGTCCGATGGACAAACCTGTCCGCTAGCCCATAAACACGATCGGATTTGTCTGCTGAAACGGTCCATCGGACCGTTTTCAGCGGACAAATTCGATCGTGTGTACGCGGCCTTATAGAGATTGTAAAGGGCCGTTCTATTATTTGGAGATTGTCGTCATTTTGTTATAACTAAGATATCAAAGTAGTACGTACAGGGCTCAATTCACAGAGCTTTATCACAAGAAGAAAGATCTTTTTTTTTCAGTATATACACTATATATTGTCAAAAGTATTGGGACATCGGCCTTTACACACACATGAACTTTAATGACATCCCAGTCTTGGTCCGTAGGGTTCAATATTGAGTTGGCGCACCCTTTGCAGCTATAACAGATTCAAATCTCATGAAAAGGCTTTATCTGATTACAATTATTGTTTATTTTGGCTTTGTAGACCATCCTCTGACAAAGTATACTCCTGAGAAAGCGGGTTACTGCGAAAAATGTCGAGTTTGCATATGGAAGAATTGTCTCCGTGATCAATATCGCAGAACTTTTTTGATACCTATTTCTCCCAGATTGCGCCAGAGAAGTGGGTCCTCTATATTTAGTAGTATTTGGTGTCTAGTACCTACTTATTCTTGGTTTTAACCACTTCAGCCCTGGTACATTTTGCTGGTTAATGACCAGGCTATTTTTTGCGATTAACTGACAATTGTGCGGTTGTGCGACGTGGCTCCCAAACAAAATTGACGTCCTTTTTTCCCCACAAATAGAGCTTTCTTTTGGTGGTATTTCATCACCTCTGCGGTTTTTAATTTTTGCGCTATAAAGAAAAATAGAGCGACAACTTTGAAAAAAAAATGCTATATTTTTACTTTTTGCTATAAAAAAAATAAAATAAAATGTCCTCAGTTTAGACCAATACGTTTTCTTCTACATATTTTTCGTAAAAGAAAAATTGCCATAATCGTTTATTGATTGGTTTGCGCAAAAGTTATAGCGTCTACAAAATAGGGGATAGTTTTATGGCATTTTTATAAATATTTTTTTTTACTAGTAAATCAGCGATTTTTATCGGTACTGCGACATTATGGCGGACACATCGGACACATTTCTGGGACCATTAGCATTTTTATAGCGATCATTGCTATAAAAATGCACTGATGGCTGTAAAAATGTCACTGGCAGGGAAGGGGTTAACACTAGGGGGCGAGGAAGGGGTTAATTATGTTCCCTAGGTATGTCCTAACTGAAGGGGGGGTAGGACTGACTAGGGGAAATGACAGATTGTATGAACATGCGATCAGTAATTTCTCCCCCTGAAAATACTGGGAACTGCGTGTTTACACACACAGCTCCCAGTTCTCAATCTGTGACGAGCGATCGCGGGTGCGCAGCATGATCGCGCCCACCGGGTACTCGCATCAGCACCAGGGGCAAGCAGGGGGTGGCACGCTAGTGGCCCTAGTGGCCGCTGAGCAACATATCGTCATATTACGTGATTTTGCGCAGCCGAGCCAACCTGCCACAGTAAAACTGCTGTGGGCGGTCGGCAAGCGGTTAATGAAGTATGTTTTTGTATAATAAATTATATTTTTGTAAGCCTATTTTGTAAGTCTATACTGTACCATGAAAGTCCATATTGTCTCCACAATTTTCGAATTCTTTATTGAGTTATAGGACAAAGGTACATTATCTATTTCTTATCAAGTAGCTGTTCATATATCTTCTGGGAAGGCTGTCCACAAGGTTTAGGAGTGTGTCTATGGGAATATTTGACCATTCTTCCAGAAGCACATTTGTGAGATCAGGCACTGATGTTGGACTAGAAGGCCTGGCTCGCAGTCTCTGCTCTAATTCATCCCAAAGATGTTCTATCGGGTTGAAATCAGGCCAGTCAAGTTCCTCCACCCCAAACTCTCTCCTCCGTTTCTTTATGGATATTGCCTTGTGCACTGGACCAACTCATTTGGTGGAGGGGGGGATTATGGTGTGGGGTTGCTTCTCAGGGGTTGGGCTTGGCCCTTTAGTTCCAGTGAAGGGAACTCTAATAGTGTCAGCATACCAAAACATTTTGGACAATTTCATGCTCCCAACTTTGTGGGAACAGTTTAGGGATGGCCACTTCCTGTTCCAACATGACTGTCCACCAGTGCACAAATCAAGGTCCATAAAGTCATGGATGAACAAGTTTGGGGTGGAGGAACTTGACTGGCATGCACAGAGTACTGGCCTTAACCGAATAGAATACCTTTGAGATGAATTAGAGCGTAGACTGAGAGCCAGGCCTTCTTGTCAACATCAGTGCCTGACCTCACAAATGCACTTTTGGAAGAATGGTCAAACATTCCCATAGACACTCCTAAACCTTGTGGACAGCCTTCCCAGAAGAGTTGAAGCTGTTATAGCTGCAAACGGTGGGCCAACTGAATAATGAACATTAGGGACTAAGACTGGGATGTCATTAAAGTTCATGTGCGTGTAAAGGCAGACGTCCCAATACTTTTGACAATATAGTGTATTTGTCATTCTCATCCCTATTGTTGTAAACCCAAGTTCTACATGTGGTTATACCTGATATAGTCAACCCTTGTGTGGCCTTTGTTGGCATCTGTACATGGTGTGGTTTCCCTAAGAACTTTTTTCAGTTCATAATTATTTTGGAACTTCCATATTCCATGTGTGTACACTCCTTATCATTCCTGATTGTGTTTTCTCTTATTTTTTAAGGCTGTGAACAAGTTCCAGTTCATCACACAACTGGCCGGACTGTCGGATCACATTCCGGTCTCCATGCACTTCTCTGTCTCACTGCCAGGGGGCTCCTCCTTGTGAAGAATGACACAACTATACATCACTGACATGTCTGATCTGTTGTACTATACATTTATTTATTTATTACAGGTATTTACATACAGCTAGAATTTACGAAGCACTTTACATTTTGTACAATCACATGAGCCCATTTGAGGAGGTTACAATCTAAGGTCCCACAGGAAACCCACACAGGTGACGAGTTTGGAAATTCTGGAATTTCAGAAATCCGAAAATTGGAAAATCAGAAAATTCGAAAATTCGAAAATAATGACAAAAAATCCGAAAATTCAAAACAACGAAAATCCGAAAATAAAGATGAAAATCCAAAAATTCGAAAAGCTGAAAATTCGAAAATCTGAAATAATTAACTAACTAATAATAACTATTACTAATTATTAAATTAAAGGTATTGTAATTTCATTTTAAATGTGGCTGTTAGGCCCCTTTCAAACGTGCGCTTTTTCAGCCATCTGTTTGCGGATGAAAAAGGAACATACATTGGTCCCTATGTGATTGCGGGTGTCAGCGGATAAACATCCGCTGACACCCGTAATCACCCGCCTCCGCAAAGATCCAGACGGAAGAAACCCCTATTTTTTCTTCTGTCTGCAGAGCGGATCGGATAAACGCGGACACATGGTTCGTGTTCATCCGCTCCCCCATAGGGGAAAGCGGAGAAAAGACAGGGCGGTCCCTGCACAGTTTTCGGAGACCGCCCTGTCATCCGACGGCTCAGCGGGGATTTACGGAGCGATCCCTGCTGAGCTTATGGACACACGGAGGAAGATCATTACTGATCCGCCTTGTGTGAAAGGGCCCTTAGTTAACGTAATGAATACAAATTTATCAAAAGTTATGAATTATCCAAAATAATGAATGCCGCATCTAAACGAATGTAACGTAATTAATAAAACTTTATCAATATTGTTTATGATTATTAATTTGTTATGTTCCATTCGTTTAAATGCGGCATTTGTTATTTTAGATAATTCGTAACTTTGGGTAAATTCGTATTCTTTACGTTCACGAACAACCAAATAAAATTTCTGAATTTTCAAATTTTTCGATTTTCTCATTTCTAAAGTTCAGATTTTTCTGAATTTTCTGAATTTCCGATTTTTCAAATTTCCTTAACTCACATTCATATATACACATACTGGGCCAGATCCACAAAGAACTTATGGCGGTGTATCTATTGATACGCCCCATAAGTTCTAAGAAAGGCGCCGGCGTATCTTTGTTTTGTATCCACAAAACAAGATACGCCTGAATGTGGCATAGAGCGGACCGACGTAAGTCTTAGTACGCCATCGTATCTATGTTGCATTTTTACGCTGGCCGCTAGGGGCGCTTCTGACGATTTTCTACGTCGAATATGCAAATGACCTAGATACGCCGATCCACTAATGTACGTGCGCCCGGCGAATTTTTTTACGTCGTTTGCGTAAGGCGTTTTCCGGCGTAAAGTTACCCCTGGTATGTATAGGCGTACGCAATGTTAAGTATGGACGTCGGGACAGCGTAGAATTTTCCATCGTTTACGTTGTTTGCGCAAAACATTCGCGAATAGGGATTTGCGTAAGTTACGTTCACGTCGAAAGCATTGACTATTTGCGATGTGAATTCGCGCATGTGCACTGGGATACCTCCACGGACGGCGCATGCGTCGTTCAAAAAAAAGTCATTTACGTGCGGTGTGACAGGAAGTCAGGTAAATCTGTGGGTGTTGTCACAGACGGGAGATACATTTCTGCCTTGTTTAGACAATACACCAATTACTACCAGGTGTCGGCTGCAGAAATAGCCAGAAAGGTTTAGGGCGTTGGAAAACTTCAGCTGTTCAGAATGAGGAAATTAAGGCCTCTATAAGTCATCCAAAGGATGACTACTGATTGCTGCATCCTGAGGCTTTTTGAGTTTAGGAGAGCAATGAGGTGAGAAAAACTTCTGAAAGAGTTGAGGTGGTTGTTGATTTTTCTGTGTGATAAAAATCAAAAAGACTATTGTTTTTCTGCTGTCTGACCAGAATTGTCTGCCCAGCAGTAGGCTGGGCCAGACTCCATAGGCAGGTTCCTGTGTTGTGAAGGTAGATGCCACCAAGTGGCCAGGGTTTATTTTATGTTTTGTTTTGTTTATGCTGTTTTGATGCTTGCACTTGTATCCATCAATATAGAAGAATAAACCATATCCTTTGTTTTCAACCATCCTCAACTACCTTTCTGTATAGTTCAGCGTGTAGTGAACCCATCCAGGGGGTCACACACACCCGCTACCGAGCTAATCCCTCACAGGGGTCACAATGATTTTACATAAATCACGCCCAAATCTTATACATTTGAATTGCCCGGGCTTATGCCATCACGTTTACACTACGCCACCGTAACTTGCGGCGCAAATTCTTTGTGGATAAGGAACCTGCCGCTTTAAGTTACGGCGGCGTAGTGTATCTTAGATAAAGATAGGCAGTTCTTTGTGGATCTGGCCCATTGGGTCCAGTTTAGACAGGAGCCAATTAACCTACCTGCATGTTTTTGGACGGTGGGAGGAAATCAGAGTACCCGGCGGAAACCCACACAGTTTTCTAATCCAGAACTTTGTCAATTTCTTCTTTATGTAAGATAAATGTATTTTTTCATTTTATTTAACCATGTGTAGACACAACACAAATAAATATTTTATTCGCAAGCTGTCTGTCTACGAAATTAATGCATCTTGTTGTATTATTTTTGGGTTCGATTTTGTTCTTCCCATTAGAATCCTTTATTTGACTGAGCAGCTATGAAGTGGACCTCTCCTGTCTCTGCTTGTCAGAAATATGGCAATTATTGTATCACAGGGACCATTCAACTTAAAGTGCAACTAAAGGATCCTGAAGGACCAAATCCAGCTACTATGTGATACATAAAGTGAACAAAAACCTTCCTTGGCTGAACCAATTCCTCCTTCGTCTCACACGCTCCCCCTCCCAGACACTGCAGCTTGCAATTGGAGGGTTTTAGAAGCAGAAGCAGCGTTATCAATCATGATAGCAGTGGACATGACTAGGTGTGGTCAGGTGCTGATTGACAGGCTACAGGGTTATGAATCAGCAATAGTGTTGAGCGGAATACGCCATATTTGATTTCGCGATATTGCGCGAATATATAGAAGAATATTCGCGAATATTCGCTAATATCGAATATTCGTGATATTTTATCCAAAAAATTTTTTGCGAAATTTCGCTAATGCGAAAATGATTGCGAAATTCTCATAAACGGAGATCATTTCCTGTATTACTAAACTAATATGCACTAAACACTAACTCTACACTAACTCTACTTAAAAGAAAGGAGAATAAGGGGGGAAAAGAAGGGCGGAGAAGATAATCGCGCAATATTCCTATTGCGCGATTATCTTCTCCGCCCTTCTTTTGCATCAGAGCCAATCAGAATAACTCGAATATTCGGCAAAAGGAATATTGCGCGATATTCCTTTTGCCGAATATTCGAGTTATTCTGATTGGCTCTGATGCAAAAGAAGGGCGGAGAAGATAATCGCGCAATATTCCGTTTGCCGAATATTCAAGTTATTCTGATTGGCTCTGATGCAAAAGAAGGGTGCATCAAAGCCAATCAGAATAACTCGAATATTCGGCAAAAGGAATATTGCGCGATTATCTTCTCCGCCCTTCTTTTGCATCAGAGCCAATCAGAATAACACGAATATTCGGCAAAAGGAATATCGCGCAATATTCCTTTTGCCGAATATTCGAGTTATTCTGATTGGCTCTGATGCAAAAGAAGGGCGGAGAAGATAATCGCGCAATATTCCTTTTGCCGAATATTCAAGTTATTCTGATTGGCTCTGATGCAAAAGAAGGGTGGAGAAGATAATCGCGCAATATTCCTTTTGCCGAATATTCTGGTTCGGCAAAAGAAGGGCCGAGTAGCTGATGCCATTCTTTTATGTTGCCGAAAATTTGCAATGCGAATTTTCGGCAACATAAAAGAATGGCATCAGCTACTCGGCCCAGGGTCTCTCTCTAATCATACCAGCAATGCATTTAGACGTCGATGGAGATCACTAGGATGTGATCTGTTTTAAAAATAAATTTGAAAAAATATGAATATTCGCCATAGCGAATATTCGCCGCAATATTCGAGTTATTGCGAATACTCGAATATGCAATATTCGTAGCGAATATTCGCAAAGCGAATATTCGTGAGCAACACTAATCAGCAATGACAATTATAGCTGCGCTCCCTGCAACATCTTCTCCTCCATCTGTAGTGCAAGAATGAGAGTAGCAACAGTACATCATGTTCCACAGTACTCCAGCGCTGCAACACAGGCGCATCGGGGAAACCGAGCCTTCAGTAAAATGTTTTGATTACCTTCCAATTTACCCAGCATGTGCCTGCTGCCCCGAGTTATCACAAGCATGTGAGAGATAACATCAAAAACAGAACCAACATATGGCTTTTGGCCTGAGGTGGGGGGCGCCAGAGCCGAACATCAGAAATGCACGGAAAGGCCAGAGGACAGCACGGCTGACTTCTGCAAATTTCGGGTAGGAAGTCTTTCCGAGGTTTGCTGAGGTCAGCCGAAGTGTACTTACCTTGGAACGAGGTGTGAGGAATTTACCTGGTCCACGCCGAGGGAGATGTCATCTTGCCTCGGCGTGTCTTCCGGGTGATTGGCTGGAGCAGCGATGTTGTCACTCCCATGCATGCGTGCGAGAGACTTCTTTCCGGCAATGAGGATCTCCGCTGCTCATGCGCCGCTGCAGTCAGCGGCGCATTGCGAGGGGAATATCTCTTAAACCTTACAGGTTTAGGAGATATTTTTTGACCTACAGGTAAGCCTTATTATAGAATATGAACCAGGGAGCTCAGTTCTCTGAGGCAGAAGTGCTCACTACTAAGCTACGGTGCCGACCAAGAGTTTAAATGAAAGCACTCTGTCCCACCTGCAAGCAATGTGAACATTTCTATTGATTAGAGACGTTTCGTGCTTTCTATGAAGAAAACCTGGAAGGGAGTGGGAAGAATTTGTGTCCCAGGTTCTGTGGCTCCAAAGGCTTTTTGGAAGATGGAAAAACACACATGATGTAGCCATCTAGTGGTGCATGCTTTATGTCTAGATGTCAGGTTTTGTTGGTTAGGTAAATAAAAGTATACTTTGACTAAGTCAATTGCAAACATGGTACAACATTATTCTATGATACAGAAAATGAAAACAGTATTGTTGAACTGTAAGGCTCGGTTCACAACTTCCAGTGTGACGTTACATTGCGACTAGATGCAGCTTTAATGAGACTTCGATGTTTTGCGACTTTTTAAAGTAGGGTCCTTTGTACCATAAATTGGAGGACGCTCACGTACAAGCTGGATCAGTTCTTTGTTGTTAAGAACAATCCCAGCACCCAATGAAATTAATATGTTTTGACTTGCCATGTGACTTTCTGTGTCACAAGTCGTAGCAGTGTGAACTGGGGCTAAAAGAAAGGTTTTCATGCAGACTAGATGATGTAAAGTAAACTAGAATTATTACCTTTCCACGTATGTGGATCCTAGGTATAGCTGGCTGAACTCGAAGTAAATACATACACATAGGGCCAGATTCAGGTAGAGTTAGGCTGGAGTATCAGTGATACTCCAGCCTAACTGTCACTTTAAGCGGGCGTTTCTGTTTTCTGTAACCAGAAAACAAGAAACGCCGGGTTGGAGTTCCGATGCGATCGGCGCAATTGAATTTCGCCATCGCATCGCAACTTTAATTTAAAAATGGCGCCGGGGGCGTTCCCGCTGATTTACGCCGAAAAAATATGTTAATCAGCGGGAATCGGCAATTCACGATCGTATTCGGGCGCGACGCAGTGACTTTCCGACGTTTCTGTAAGAGATACGCGGCATAAAGATAAAGCAGCCCCCTGTTGGAATATCCTATGTTAAGTATAGCCGTCGTCATCGCGTCGAAAAAAATAATAATCGTGTCGCTTGCGTAAAACGTCCATGAATGGGGATTTGACGTCATTGACGTTCACTGACAGAATTTGGAGCATGCGCACTGGGATGCATTGACAGTCGACGCATGCGCAGTACGTTCGCCGCGGGATCGCGCTTAGTTTAAATAATACACGCCCCGTACCCGCCCAATTTGAATTCCGCCGGCTCATTTGCGATGCGCTGCCACAACTTTAGGAGCAAGTGCTTCATGAATAACAGCACTTGCTCCTAAAATTTCGCCAGAGTAACGTAAATGAGAAACGTTACTCCAGAGCAAAGATGCTCCCATCTACCTGAATCTGGCCCATATTGTCCAATCACATGCTAAGGTTGTTTTTTTCTATAACTGGAATTTGTGAGAGAAATTCACCACACTCTGGATCAAGTTGAGAAGTTTTCTTTATTGACTTGTATGAGGCGACAAGTTACAACAAATGGACAGATATTTAAAAATGCCCATTGGTTCTGATCTCTATGACCCGTGCAAAAGGGCAGCATACATAGAGTTCAGCCTTATGAGCTCCTATCTGATTTGTCTGACTAGCAATTGTAAAACTTGCATTTATATACCTTTACAAGCCTTGTCTTAGCTATCTCTCCTAGATATGATTGGTTGCTAAGATATATGTCAATGTAACACCTGCCCTACAACCAGACAAACTTTATTATCCCCAGAATTCCTATATGTTCATTAAAGTGATTTATAACTGGTTTTGTCCAATTGAAAACACCTGTGTAGAGATAAGTATGGCACCCAGCTGTGTTAGATTAAACCCTTGTCATCCTTATAAGACTTTACCAACTTCAAGGATAACAGATTTACAACTTTTGGGAGAATGAACTTTCGATAACCCCACCTTATCTGTTATATGTTATATGTTAACAGAGGGCACAAGCAGACCTTTGTTTGACCCTGTCAAACTTAATTAATGTACTGTACATAACTTTCCCATATTCCACATAATTATTTTAAACTACCTGTATCACTTATCCTTGACAGTGCTTATCTTAGGCCCTGTACACACCTGTACAGACCGGTCCGATGAGAATAGTCTGACAGATCGTTTTCATCGGGTAACCGCTGAAGTGGCCTGATGGTCGGATGTGCGTACACACCATCAGTCCACAATCCGATCAGGTCAGAACGCGGTGACGTAGAACACAACGACAAGCTGAAAAAACGAAGTTCAATGCTTCGAAGCATGCGTCTACTTGATTCTGAACATGCGCAGGTTTTTGGTCCAATGCTTTTGCGTACTAACCATCGTTTTGGTCCGATGGTCAGGCGTCCATCGGACCAATTTTAAAGCAAGTTTTAAAACTTTGGTCCGATGGACAACGGTCCGATAGGCTGTACACACGATCAATTTGGTCCGATGAAACTGGCCTTAAGGCCAGTTTTATTGGACCGGTCTGATCGTGTGTACGCGGCCTCACAGGCACTAATTTAACTTCTGTCATAATGTTTTTTTTCTAATTAGTGAACTTAAAATGAACTATCCTAATACACTTTTAAGAACACCTGTGTAAACTTGTGACTGTCTTATAAAAAATACCAGCATGAAGCAGAGAGGTCATCTAAAGTTCAACACTTAAAAATGGAGACTTTCTTCATATTTATGAAGTCATTCTACTTCTAAGCAATCTTTTGCAAGCATTCATAAATGATTATAAAACAAGCATCTAATTTCCCTAACAAAAATTTAGCCGACCAGCCGCCGGCAGGTCACTTCGCTGCGCGAAAACACGTAATATAACGTGATTTCGCATTTCAGCCACTAGGGGCACGCGCGGACGCCTCCTGCTCGCCCCTGGTGCCGACGCGCATGCCTGCCGGCACCCGCGATCGCACGTTACAGAGCGAGAACAGGGAGCTGTGTGTGTACACACACAGCTCCCAGTCCTGTCAGGGGGAGAAATGACTGATCGCATGTTTATACAAGTTCATATGAACAGCGATCTGTAATTTCCCCTAGTCAGTCCCACCCCCCCTTCAGTTAGAACACACCTAGGGAACATAATTAACCCCTTCCTCGCCCCCTAGTGCTAACCTCTTTCCTACCAGTGACATTTTGAGGCCGCGTAAACACGATGAGATATGTCCGCTCAAACTTGTCCGACGGACAGTTTAGAGCGGACATGTCTCATCGGATTTTGGTCCGATGGCGTGTACACACCATCAGATCAAAATCCCCGCCAGCAGACAGCACGGTGACGTGGCGGTGACGTTGACGCATGCTTTAAAATTTGTCCGCCGGTCAGACATGTCCGCTAGCCCATACACACGATCGGATTTGTCCACATTTTGTCATGTGTACGCGGCCTAACAGTAATCAATGCATTTTTATAGCACTGATCGCTATAAAAATGCCAATGGTCCCAAAAATTTGTCAAAAGTGTCCGAAGTGTCTGCCATAAGGTCGCAGTACCGATAAAAATTGCAGATTGCCGCCATTACTAGTAAAAAAAAATATATTGTATAAAAATGCCATAAAACTACCCCCTAGTTTTTAGACGCTATAACTTTTGCGCAAACCAATCAATAAACGCTTATTGTGATTTTTTTTAATGAAAATTATGTGGACGAATACGTATCGGCCTAAACTGAGGAAAAAATATATTTTTTTATATATTTTTGGGGGATATGTATTACAGCTAAAAGTAAAACATATTTTTTTAAATTGTCTCTATATTTGCGTTTATAGTGCAAAAAAAATAAAATAAAAAAAAACAGAGGTGATCAAATGCCACCAAAAGAAAACTCTATTTGTGGGAAAAAAAGGATGCCAATTTTGTTTGGGAGCCATGTGGCAGGACCGCGGAATTGTCAGTTAAAGCGACGCAGTGCCGAATCGCAAAAGGAGGCCCGGTCATTGACCAGCAAAATAGTCCGGGGCTGAAGTGGTTAAGTTCCCTTCAAACAAATAGGGGTGAAAATGTTTTGAGTGTATTTACGGAAAACATTATCTCTTATCCCATAAATTAGAGGACTGATGAACCTTGGAAGACACATAAAGAAAAAGAAGTTGACTGATGGAACAAATGCATAGTTGTTTCTCAGGTACATGTCTGTGAAAGTGGAGGAGAAGGACGTAATGCACAAGAAAAGCTGAAATGCGTGGAGCAGGACTGTTTTCCCAGCCTTGAAGGCAGAAGACTTGCTGGAGCTTATTTTGAGGGCAACCATCATGACCTTAATATAGGTGTACCCGATTATGAGTCCCACCATGGAGAAGCTGAGGATGAGGACCAGAGATCTTATGGTGCTTTGTACTTGGTTTTTTGAAAAAGAGATCCAGTTGCATATCATATAGAGAGAGTAAAAGTCCCTGCTAACAGAGAAATTCATAGCGATAAAGTCAACAGCAATGGGGACTAACCCTAAAGCCCACATTAGAGCAATCATATAGTTACACCAGCGGACATTGCAAGTTTCACCATGTCTTAACGGGTAACATATGGCTATGTAACGCTCTATGGACATAATGGCCAGGTTGTAAGGTGTGACCCGAAAGGAGGAAGTCGTAAAGGTACTTAAGGCATAGCAGACTGGCACTGGCATGTATAAAAGGTAAACAGAAGAGACAAACATAAAAAATGAAATAAGCAGGTACAATGTGTCATTGACGAGCATATGGATAAAAAGCACATAACGGGCCATTTCTTGTAGGTTTGGTGAGGTGAGGTAGACATGGAGTATCATGGCCAACCAGTGGTAGAAAACTGTGAAAGATAGCGCAATCAGGATCAAGACGGTCACTCTCATTATTTCTGTTCTATTATCTAGAATGGGTCCTTGAGTTACATTACTGTAAACGGTTGAGAGGTTGACCATGTCTCTGTGGTTGCAGATCTTCTTCTGTCCTTCAAGCTTAAAAAGAATAAAAGGATTAATGTGAAATGATAGCTTGTAATGCTTAACCCTACATAAATTATAATCATTTGTTTCGATACACATGTTGATGAGATCATTTCAAAGTCAACCAGTCATGAGATTCAGATAAAATACAGAATGCTGAGATTTATACAGTTCCTGGAAGCCTTTCAAGAAGATCTGAACAAATTAATGGGGTGGGCAACTACATTGAAAATGAAGTTTAATGTAGAAAAATTTTAAATTATGTTTTAGGTGGAAAAAACTTGAATGCAATCTTTATACGGTGGGGGAGAACCTCTGTGGGAATCTAGATGATAGGCTCAACAATGGCATGCAAGCTGCTGCTAACAAAACAAACAGAATATTGGCATGCATTAAAAAAGGCATAACCTCCAGGGAACAAGCGATAATTCTCCAACTCTACAAGACTCTGGTGCAGCCACACCTGGAGTATGTTGTCCAGTTCTGGAAGGTTGTACCGGAAATGAAGCGAGTACAAAGGAGGGCAACAAAGCTAATAAAGAGTCTGGTGTATATTAGTTATGAGGAAAGGTTGCAAGCACTGAACTTATTCTCTCTGGAGAAAAGATGCTTGAGAGGGTATATGATTTCAATTTACAAATACCGTACTGGTGACCCCACAATAGGGATAAAACTTTTTCGCGGAAGGGAGTTCAACAAGACACGTAGTCACTCATTAAAATTAGAAGAAAGGAGGTTTAACCTTAAACTGCGTAGAGGGTTCTTTACTGTAAGGCCGCGAACACACGATCAAATCTGTCTGCTGGAAACGGTCAGACGAGCCGACGGATTTGGCCAGCCGACAGATTTGAAAGCATGCTTTCAAATCTGTCGGCTGGGAACCCGTCCGCCCGACATGTCTGCTGGTTAGTACGCTAACCAGCAGATATGTCTTCTCGCACACGCGTCGAATGGTTTCGCCGCATGCGCGGCAGTGTTTTACTTCCCGGTGCGGTGACGTGGCGGCGTCAACGTCACCGACACGCCAGCGCGCCGTCTGCCGGCGGGGATTTTGGTTTGATCGTGTGTACGCGATCAAACCAATATGTCCCCAGCAGACAGATTTGTTCAAATCAGTCTATCCGACCGATTTGAACAAATCTGTCTGCTCGTGTGTATGGGGCCTAAGAGCGTCAAGGATGTGGAATTTCCTTCCACAGGCGGTGGTCTCAGCAGGAGGCATCAATGGTTTAAAAAAAACGATTAGATAAGCACCAAACGACCACAACATCCAGGGATATACAATGTAATGCTGACATATAATCACACATATAGGTTGGACTTGATGGACTTGTGCCTTTTTTCAACCTCATCTACTATAACTAGAACTGGATTTCTATATTCACCAACAATTTGTGCAGCACTTTACAATAAAAAAAGGGAGACAGTACAGTTACAATACAACACAAGAGGGTCCTGCTAATGAAAAATTATATTACACGGTAAATAGAAAAGCAACGGATACATAAAATAATATCTGTGTTGGGTGATGAGTTGATGGAGAAAGCTAAATTTCAGTTAGGTAGACATGGTGTAGGTTTCTGTAAAAAATATTAGTTTTCGAGGTTTGCCTGAAGGCAGTCAGATTTACTGGGATAGAGAGTTCCATGGAAAAGTAGAGGCTCTAGAGAAGTCCTGCAGATGAGCATGGGAGGCGATGAAGAGCAGTGGTGGCCTGTCCATTTGGGGCACCAGAGCACCGCCCCCTCTATCCACGGCCGCCACCTCCATGCTCTATCCATGGCCTATTCCTATCCCCTATTCATGCGTCCAGCCCCTTTGAGGATGCCGGGCTCGTGAATTACAATGGTGGTTTTTTTTTTAAGCACCTGGTTAGAGACAGAGGCTTTAATAGGCTTTAAAATAGGGTGGTCTCAGGGACAGAGCATTGTGCCAGGTGCTCTCCCAGGTGTTATAACAGCAAATTAATATTCGCTGTTGAAACACCAATCCTCAATCTGGCCAATCAGAAGCAGGTCCCCAATTGGCCACAGAGGAGGCGGGAGGCAATGGAAGCCACTGCGATGCCCAAGGAGAGCAGGGGAAGGGAAAGCTGCCGCTGCTGCCAAGCAAGGGAATCCGCCGGTGAAGCCTGGGAGAAGCGCTGCCCACCATAGATGATGGGGTGAGTACCCCAGACCCACCTGACCGACCGACTGCCGACTAACCGACTGACTGGGGTGGTACTGTTTGCTGCCCCCCCCCCCCCCAAAAAAAACACCAGCCACCACTGGTGAAGAGGGAGCTAGAGAGCAGGATGTCTTAGGAGGCATAAACAGGACAGTTTGGGTGATATTTTGAGAGGTAACTCGGTTGTGGATGGCTCTTTAGTTCCACAGGATAAAAAAGGCTCTGGAGAAGTCCTGGAGATAAACATGAGAGGAGGTGATGAGGAAGCTAGAGAGCAGGAGGTCTTAGAAGCAGTGAAGAGGATGGTTTGGGTGATATTTTGGGATGAGTTTAGTAAGATAGCTCGGCGCAGAGTTGTGGTTGGCTTTGTAGTTTCAGAGGATGGGAGAGGCTCTGGAGAAGTCCTAAAGATGAGCATGTGAGAAGGTGATGAGGAAGCTAGAGAGCAGGAGGCCTTGGAAGGGGTGAGATACTGTGAGCCAGACCTTCTCGTCCACATTAGTGCCTGACTTCACAAATGCGCTTCTAGAAGAGTAGTCAAACATTCCCATAGACACACTCCTAAACCTTGTGGACAGCCTTCCCAAAAGAGTTGAAGCCAGTATAGTTGCAAAGGATGGGCCAACTCAATATTGAACTCTACTAAGACTGGGATGCCATTAAAGTTCATGTGTGTGTAAAGGCAGCCTCCCAGACCTTTGTAAAACAGTCTCACTTGTATGCCCAGGATGATGGATCACAGGCACTGGGGTGCAAATACTCAAAAAATTGTCACATATACTTTGCTAAAAACAAACGCAGCCCGATCTGCTATAAATTCTCATCTTATTTTTTTTTTATAAATGTCCCTAGCTGTACCTGAAAGTGTCTCTGTATCTCCAATCGTTTTTTTTTTTTTCCCAGGGATATTGTATTTTAGCATAATTGCAACAGTTACTATGTTCCATTAAACCTTCTACTATCCTTATGTTGAAGGGAAATTATAATAGTTTAGGGTTATTTTTTTATGCTGAAGTTTTATATCTTTGTTTTACAAATAAACATTTTGTTGTTGCATTGACACCCTGACGAATCTGCTTCACATGCCAATACTGATGATGGGAGCGCGCTCCTTGGAAAAAGCTGAGTAAGTATTTAAAAAAGAAAAATAATAACCTATACATTAACTAACCATACTAATATGTATATGATCAGGTGCAACCATCACATGGGGTTTAAAAAAAAGCTAAAACTCTGCTTTTAGGCCTGATTCACACCTATGCAGGTTTGCAGTTTGCATATATCAGGTGCATTTTACCCTTTCCAAAAAATGCACAGATGTGAATGACAGGTTATTTACATATCTCATGCACTAGCCTGAGACAGGCATTATTTTTTAATTCCCACCCCCCACTCCTTTTCTGAAGTCATGTGGTTACTTTTTTGGATTTTGACTGGATGTTAGTGATCATAGCAGAATTTAGTGTGGAGGTGGGCAGGGAGTCTACTGACATCACGACTCCATCCACAGAGCTCCAGACAACAGACCCACCCACAGAATCTGCAGTTTTTCAGTTCTCATAACAGACAGACGGGAGACATTTGACAGGAGGCATGTATATCCTTATAGATCAGCACTATGGCAGTAGTTTAGAAAGGATGAGAGTGGGTTTACATCAATTTTAAGGTCTATAAAAAAAAAGTTTTTTTCATTAACCATTTGCCGACCGCCCAGCGTACGTATACTGAAGGGCAGCGGCTCGCCTGTGCCAAATCACGTACAGCTACATGATTTGGTTCTTCCATGATTCACTTCCGGTGACCAGCTCCTGCTGTGATTGGACACACAATCAGAGGGTCCAGGACCCACCAATCGTTCATGAAAGAGGCAGATCACCGTTCTGCTAGAAGGGGAGACAGAGATCCTGTGTTTCTGCTAAGCAGGAACACGGATCTCTGTCTTCTCACAGCCAAAGCACCTCCCCTACAGTTAGTAAGCACTCTCTAGGAGCACATTTAACCCTTTGATCGCCCCCAATGTTAACCCCTTCCCTGACAGTGTCATTAGTACGGAGACAGTGCCTTTTTTGTAGCACTGATCACTGTATTGGTGTCACTAGTCCCCAAAAAGTGTCACTTAGTGTCAGATTTGTCAGCTGCAATGTCGCAGTCCCGCTAAAAATCGCTGATCGCCACTATTACTAGTAAAAAAAATAGAATAAAATAAATTAATAATAATTAATTTAAAAAAAATAATAAATGTATACCATAATTTGTTGATAACTTTTGCGCAAACCAATCAACATACGCTTATTGGGATTTTTTTTATAAATATGTAGCAGAGTACATATTTGCCTAAATTTATGAAGAAATTTGATTTTTTTAATTTTTTTTATTGGCTATGTTTTATAGCAGAAAGTAAAACATTTTTTTTTTTTGTCTGCCTTTTTTTCTTTATAGCATTTTATTAACCGCAGAGGTGATCAAATACCACCAAAAGAAAGCTCTATTTGTGGGGAAAAACATAATTTTTTTTGGATATAGCGTAACACGAAATGTCAGTTAAACTAACGTAGTGCCGTATCACAAAAAAAGGCCTGGTCATGAACCTTCTGGAGCTGAAGTTGGTAAGGAAGTCAAAGGGGAGCCTGTAAACCCAATAAAAAATGCTGTGAGCTCCACCTATTGGCTTATAAATATTTGGTATCATGTCTCCCGGTTTTCTTAAAGTTTATCTATATTTTTTTTTGTTTTTCTTTAGATACAACAGTAATGCCGTGTACACACGACCGTTTTTTGGGTTGTAAAAAATGAAATTTTTAATGGTCTAAAAAAAAAAAACGTTTTTTTCCACCCGATCGTTAAAACGGCCTTGCCTACACACGCTCGTGAAAAAAAAAAAAAATGCTCTAGCAAAGCGCAGTGACGTACAACATGTGCTAAGGCACTATAAAGGAGACGTTCCATTTGGATGACGCCACCCTTTGGGCTGCTTTTGCTGATTTTGTGTTCGTAAAAGACGATTTGCGCTTTTCAGCCTGTTACAGCGTGATGAATGTGTTTACTCTATTACGAAACGCTAGTTTTACCAGAACGAGCGCTCCCATCTCATAACTTGCTTCTGAGCATGAGTGTTTTTTTCACGTCGTTAAAGCCCACACACTACCATTTTTTATGACGTTAGAAACGACAACATTAAAAACGTTGTGAAAAAATAGAGCATGTTCGAAAAAAAATGTGCCCATTTTTCAGAACCCGAAAAATGCTCTGAAGCCCACACACGATCGTTTTTAATGACATAAGAAAAAACTTAATAAGCTTTAAATAGTTTATTTGGACCACATACAATGTAGATCTATACAGCCGACATATTTATATTTAGTAATGTCTACTCACTCTAGAGTTGTTCCTCCAGGCGGCAACCTCTCTTCAGAACAGCTACTCTTCTGTGGTGTTAATTGTATATATATATATATTAATATATACATGCATGCCCTGTATTTATATATATGCTTGCCTATCCCTTGTTCCTAACCACCGCCAATTTATACCTTATTTGCCCACGTGTTGATATTTTTAACCAATTCTTTGGTGACCTGAAGGGTGGAGATGGCAGATGTGTTCACGTAAAACTTGTTCATCTTCCCAAAGGGGTTTCCGCACAAATGGTTTGATGCATTGCACTTAATTATGCTCTTTGCTCAATGCATAAGCTGAGAAATTGTGAATTGAGTTGACATTATTGGCTTGATGGTTCTTTCCTACCTAGGGGGTCTCCACAGTTGAGTAACTAATTTCTAGTATCATTTACATTTTTACAGTAAATGGCTTATGAACCCTATTATGTACAGTACTGAGCCTGGGAATGGCCAATAGGTAAATATAGTTTTCAGAAACAGAAAGAAATGTAGTGACATCATAAGTGATGTCAGGGAACTTCCTCTGAATATGGTGGCCAAGCAATCACTGCTATTGCAAAGGGGGTCTTGAGCTGGTCTGCATCCAACACCACAATTTAACCCAACTTAAATAATCTTACCTTAACCACTTACCACCCAGCCTATAGCAAAATGAAGGCCGGGCGGTGGTTGCGTTACCCTGACTCATTGACTTCCAGCAGGGGGCGCGCAATGCAGCGATAAGTTGTGCGGTGTGTCAGTCCAGTCCTGCTACAGTCCTGTCCAGTCCTACTACACCGATCTCGGTAAAGAGCCTCAGACGGAGGTTTTTTACCATGTGAGAAAAAGAAAAACAAGAAGCGGCGCCCTCTAAGCGTAGTAACTTTTTATTACTGTGACAAAACAAAACAATTCTTATGAGGATACTACTCACAAGGCTGCAGGGTTCATGGGCATAAAAGGTGTCATCTGTGCCTGGCTTCCGGGGTGGGTGTGCTCAGCTGATGTTGGTAATCCTGTGATGGCTGAATGCTCTGGGTTCTCACTGTAAAGGAGAATGCTGTACAGTTCGTCAGCTGATCCAAAAGTCCATAGGTGTCCCTGAGTGTATTCCAGCGCTGGTCAGACAGGGAGCTGTATGGACACGATGGGACAGCGTGATGGAACGCAGCCGTGGAGCGCAGGCAGCTGAGCTTCAGTTCCGGGTTAGGTCACAGGGCGGTGCGCGCGTTCGAGGCATGCGTGCCTCTTCCTCAGGCTCTATGGGGGCCATCTTAGTTGAGGGAAATTATGTATAGCTCGAACGAAGCTGATTGGCTAGCAGGCAATTACAGACAATCAGGCTTGTACAAAGTCAGTATGAGGGGGATGACTAACGAGGCATCAACAGGTACATGAATCACCTGTCAACAATTAACTCTAAACTAAAACATCCGGTGACTAAATAAAAAGCATTTAAGAGAAATAAACAAACTATTATGCAAGAGATATATATACAAATACATACACTCCAAGGAACAAATCAATAGTGTAGATGCGTAATAGATCACAGAAATGCATCTGTGGAATCATGCACAAGAATAATCTAAAAATACTTTAAAAATATTTTAAAAACATTCCAAAATTATTCTAAAAATAATCTTAAAAAAAAAAAAAAAGGAGAAACTGATATGCAGAGTAAATACACACTGGTAGAGGTGGAATACAGTGTGTACACTGCATGTATAGAGAAGGTGATGGAATAAAATATACATTTCAAGTTTGCTATTAAAAACCATATGTGTGAAAGAGAGTATCATATACACATATATGTATGCGCGATTGCTATATGCAAACACATCTAATCATATATGTGTGCGTGAGTGTGCATACATGCACAAAATCTACATCAAAGACCCGTTTTGTATAAAACTACATAGAATAAACTTATAAGGGGGGTAGAACAATATAATGGGATGTTACAAAATAATAATAATTAAAAAAAAATATATATATATATATACTTTTTTTTAAAACATATATTTTTTAGAAAAATTCTCATAAAAGGAGATCCCTCTAAAAAATCTCATATAGAGGATCTTGGACACTGGTTAGGGTACTATAGTAAGATGTTAATTTCCAGTCCCTCATTTAACCCTCGAGGGGACAAACAATCTAACGTAAAAATCCAATAATTTTCTCTTTCACACAATTTTTTATATCTTTCGGCCTGAGGGAGGTGTCTAGAGATGGCCTCTATTACCCAAACCCGAAGTTCCGAGGAGGACTTTTGGTGAAATTCTTTGAAGTGTCTGGCGACACTATACTTTTCCAAACCTTTCTCCACAAAATTGTGGTGCTCACCGAATCTTTTCCGAAGGGTCCGAATAGTACGGCCCACATAGAAGAGGCCGCAAGGGCAGGTCAGACAATAAACCACATATTCGGAAGAGCATGTGAAGAAGTCTGGTAAAATGTATTGCTTGCCCTTGCATATGAAGTCTTTTTGTCGGTGCATGACATGAGGACAGGTGAGACAACGGGCTTTTTTGCACTGATACATCCCTTTGATGTGAAAGAATGTTAGGGAGGGAGTAGTGCCACAAGCTGGAAGTTTCTTCTTAATTTTGCTAGGTGCTATACTAGCTTTCAAGTTTTTTGCTCTTCTATAGCTTACTAACGGACGCTCTGACAATGAGGATTTTAGATGAGGGTCCTCATTCAGGATAGGCCAATGTTTGGCTAGAATCCTTTCCATTTGTCTAAAATGACTATGGAATTGTGTGACAAAGCGCACTGGTTGTGTTGTTCTTTTTTCATCCTGTGTCTTATTCGTTTTAGGAACTAGGTCTGTTGTGGAATAATGTTGGAAAGCTATGAGATCGTCAGGATAACCTTTTTCGAGGAACTTCTCCTTTAGTTTTTGACCGTGAGTGTTATAGTCATGCTGTCTGGTGCAGTTGTGTTTCAATCTGCAGAATTGACTTTTAGGGATATTTTTTACCCATCGTGGGTGATGACAACTCTCAAAATGTAAGAAGGAGTTGCCAGCCGTTGGCTTCACAAAATTCTGGGCACAGATGGTATTATTCTCAAAGAATAGTTCTAAGTCTAAAAAAGCTATGGTTTTATCATCAGTGACAGCTGTGAATGATAGGCCCATGGTATTGGAATTACAGTGTTCCAGAAAAGGTGGGATTAGCGTATCTGGGCCATCCCAAATGATAACTATGTCATCTATGTATCGGCCGAAAAATACAAGATGGGAAGCGTAAGGGTTATTCTGCCAGATGTGGGATAACTCCCAATAGCCCATGGTTAGGTTTGCATAACTGGGGGCAAAATTGGCCCCCATGGCGGTTCCTTGGATCTGGATAAAGAACTCGCCATTATTTTCAAAATAATTATGCGTAAGACAAAATTTCAACATATCTAAAAGAAAATGGACTTGCCGAGGGTTAAGCAATGGATCTTGGTTAAGGAAATATTGGGTGGCTAGAAGACCAACATCGTGGGGTATGGACGTGTATAGGCATACAACGTCAAGGGACAGCCAGCGGTAGGTCTTTTCCCACTGGTATGGTTGTAGCGTCTGGAGTAGGTGTATACTATCCTTAATATAAGATGGAAGGTTTACCACTAAAGGCTGAAGGAAATGGTCTATATAGATAGAAAAGTAGCTAGTAACACTCTCCATTGCTGCTACTATGGGTCTCCCCGGTGGATTTAGATGATTTTTGTGGACTTTAGGTAAGTGATAAAAGTACGGCCTTTTGTAAAAGTCGTGGAGTAGAAAGGCGACTTCGGTTTTTGTCACTAAACCCTCAAGTTTTGCTGCATTAACTAGGTCATGGGCCTCCTGTGAAAAGGCTGGCAACGGATCACTTTTTAATTTTTGATATGTGGTGGTGTCTGTTAAGAGGTGGGAGCTCTCTGTCTGATAATCGATCAAGTTCTGGATCACTATCCCTCCACCTTTGTCGGCTGAGCGTATGATGATAGCATTATTCTCAGTCAATTCTTTGAGAGCAGTATTTTCTGCCACTGAAAGGTTGGAGGAGTACTTATGTATGGTAGTTTGCTCGCACATACGTAAGATTTCACTGTAAACTACCTGATAAAAACTTTGGATGTATGGCCCTTTGGAATAAGTGGGGTAGAATATGGATTTTGGTCTGAATTTGGTTTGTACAATTGGTGGGGATGTTGATAGATGCTGAGTAAGCAATTCAACGTAGTCATCTGAATCCTCCGTATATAGAAGTTCAAGATGGTCCAAGGCCATTTGTTCAGGGACACTGCAATTATGGAAAAGGTCTTGACTGATAGGACAGGTTCCAGAAGAATCGATATCAACATCGGTATCTCGATAGACTGTGGTGGATTTGAGATTAAAAAAGCGCTTAACAGTAATATTTCTAATAAACCTGTTTAGGTCTAAAAATAAAGTAAAAGGGTTTGGTGGGGCCATAGGTGCAAAGGTGAGACCTCGAGCAAGCAAGGACTCCTCCGGTTTGGTTAGGGTGTGATCGGAAAGGTTGAAGATTTTGATAGTTTTCGTACCTTTCCACTCCTTTCGGCGTCTCCTTCTGCCCCCTCTTCTGCCTCTGTGTCTAACTTTCTTTTTGGGCAGGACAGGGGGGCAGTCACTAAAAAAGGGAGAACAACTGGGGGTGTGGGTATCGAAGGAGCTTGACTACCAAGATATGGATCAATAATCTTGACTACAGGTGATAATGGTAGGTGAGGAACTTCGTAGATAACCAAACCAGTCCCTGAATTGGGCATGGTGGTTTGGACCTCAGACACAGGATTAAGCAGAACTGGTGATTGTGAAGGGGTAGGGTGGACTCTAAGGGTGGCCTCGGCAGAAACTCTGGGGTCACCATTGACGATAGGGGGAGTCTCAGTGTGCACAAAAGGGGTGGGGGGAAAATCATGGTTATGGACTCTAGATTTCTTGGACCAGGGAGGAAAACGGCGTTCATTTTTGGAGGAACGGTGTTGTAGAGTCAACAGACCAATAGTTGGCCTGGGGACACACTCCATAAGGGGAATAGGACCTACATGTCCTACAGAACCAACCGGTTCATGATCTACTGTAGGTTTTTTTTTTCAATAGTAAATTTTTATTAGGTTTTGACAAAAGGAAATACATACAAAAACCAGGCTGCAAGCCTGTAAGGTATTGCAAATGAATACTGTAGGGCAAGTAAAAGTTAAGGACACCACTGCAAGTGTCTTAGTATAAGGTATAGCGTCTAAGTCAACAGTCAACATTTAAAACAAATTAGTCATTACCCCGTACCGGGGAAAACATGGAAAGCAGGGGAGGGCCTTCCCCTGGACACCCCTTCCGGGATCACTACTGTGTCCAGGATCCAGGCCGGGCCCCCCCTTTCCCGAAGCAAAGGCCGTTCAAGCAATAGTGTTAGAACATGAGGTAACCCCAGTAATGTAGGAGGAGGAAATACTCTGTTTAATCATAGATACACTTAGGTTAATCAAGGATGTAGTTCATTCACCCAGAGATTTCTAGTTGTTCAGTTTAGACCCTCTGGAGGTAAAGGAAGTGAGGGGCTATTGTTGAACCACATCAACCAAGGGTGCCATTGACGGAGGATGTTGTCTTTGTTTTTATTCCGAAGTGCCAGTGTGTGTTCGTAGGTGAAGTGCAAATGGGTTGTTTGGATTACTTCTCCCAGAGTTGGTGGGGAGGGGTTTTTCCATTTTCTAGCAATGTTCAGGTTTACTGATAATAGTACGTGGGCTAGTGTATGTCTCAAGTGTTTGGGGAATTGATCCAGGTCGAGGAGCAGGATCGCCAGACTGGCTGTCGGGACTATCGTCCGACGGGATATGGCTGATAGTAACCGGAATACAGATTCCCAGAGGAGAGATAAGGAGGGGCATCCCCAAAAGGTGTGGAGCATGTCTCCTTTCTCTCCACAGTGTCTCCAGCATTTATTGTCACTGGGAATGCCGAATCTGGATATCTTATCAGGGGTCAAGTACCATCTTTGTGTGATCTTAATGAACATTTCCCAGAGTGTGGAGCAGCATGTTACTTTGAAAATTGAGTTGCAAGCTGTGGCCCATTGTTTTGTTGTAAATGTGCATCCCAAATCTGATTCCCATTGTAGCAAGGGGAGCGATTTAGAGAAAACGTTCTTTTGTTGGAGGATATTGTAGAAAAGCGAGATTCCCTTCGCCTTGGGTGTGGGAGCACTAAGATATGTCCAAGCAGGGCGGGGGATGTTGCGTTCCCATGAGGGTGAGGTATGTAGGTAGTGTCTTGTTCGCAGGTATAGGTAAAGGTCTGATGCAGGGAGGTGATATGTCTGTTGTAGGTCAGGGAAGGATTTAAGTTCTTTGCCACTGAAGAGATTATCAATGTGCAGGATGCCCTTCTGTCTCCAATTAGTGTAAGATATCAAGTTAATGTTGTGTTGCAGTGTGAGGATGGGGATCTTTAGCTTACACACATCGGGGTGGTCACTACTGAGGTGTACAAATTTGTTCCATACTCGGACTGTAGCCAGCATGGTTGGAGGAACGAAGGATGGCAATTTAGATAATAGTGAGGTGGAGAGTAGCCAAGTGGATAAGTCTCCACTAGGTACATAGTTAGCTTCAATTCGGCCCCAAATGGTATTTGGTGAAGGCAAGAACCACTCCCTGGCCTGGGTGAGCACCGAGGCCATGTAGTAGTCCCTGAATTCCACATATCCTGTACCACCCGCTTTCCGGTGTTTGATCATTCTGGATTGGGCGCATCTGGCTTTTTTACCTTGCCAGATGAATGAGGAGAGTATTGTTTGTAGAGATTTAAAATAGTAAAGAGGGATAACAATAGGGATAGTTCTGAATAAGTATAAGATTTGGGGAAGATGAAACATTTTAAACGCCGCTAGGCGGCCTAACCAGGACAATTCCTGAGACGCGAGCCTGCGCAGATCCTCTTGCATTTTATCACGCAATGTAGTGTAGTTGTGTTTGAAGAGCTGATTAGTAGTTTTGGTCAACTGAACTCCAAGATAGGTTATGGTTTGTTCCGCCCATGAGTATGGGAATTGTTGCTGTAATAGTATGCTCGTTGGAGAGTTAACACCTAAATTTAAAATATGAGATTTAGATTCATTGACTTTGTAATAGGAAATCTTGCTGAACCAGGCTAGCGTCTCCTGAACCGCCGAGAGGGATGTGGTGGGGTCGGATAACATTAATATCACATCATCCGCAAAAAGGCTGATTTTATGTTCCTGGTCTCCCACATATATGCCTGTGATGTTAGCATTAGAGCGTATGTGCTGTGCTAGAGGTTCCATCGCCAGATTAAATATCAGGGGGGAAAGGGGACACCCTTGCCTTGTGCCATTAGAGATGAGAAACGGGGACGATAAAGAGTCAGCTGAATACACCTGTGCAGAGGGGGTGGAGTATAGGGCCATAATGGCGTTATGGATTGGACCTGAGAACCCCGAATTTTAATAGTGCTGAGGAGAGGTACCCCCAATGCACCCTGTCAAACGCTTTTTCAGCGTCTAGGGACAGGAGAACAGAGGGGGTACCGGTGCAGCCAACTTGGTGGATAATGTCGATCATCCTCCTTGTGGCATCGGAGGCTTGTCGGCCCTTTGTGAAGCCTGATTGATCCATATGGATAAGAGAGGGAAGAATATTGACTAGTCTGTTGGCAATTACTTTGGCATAAATTTTGACGTCTACGTTAAGTAGGGATATGGGGCGAAAGTTCTGGGGCGATGTCGGGTCTTTTCCGGGTTTAGGAAGGGTGACTATTATGGCATTCAGCATTTCCTGAGGGAAGGATGAAGAGGATGCGGCAGAGTTGAAGACTTCACATAGATTGGGAGCCAAGATGTGATGAAACTTTTGGTAGTATTCCCCAGTGAACCCGTCAGGTCCCGGAGATTTGGAGGTGGGGAGACATTGGATAGTTTGTGTAATTTCATCAGCCGTAAAAGGAGCGTTAAGAAAGGTTAACTGCGTTGGCGACAGTGAGGGAAGATGGACATGTGCTAAAAAAGTATCTACGTCAGCCTGGGAAGGTTGCATAGTATTGATATCTCTACTAATGTTATACAAGTCAGCGTAGTACGCGCTGAAGGTATTGGCTATCTCATGAGGTTTAAGTAGTTTACTTTTAGTGTGGGGGTGGTAAAGGAAAGGAATTTTAGATTTGAGCCTGTGCCCTCTAATTTTTAGGGCCATTCGTTTACCCGCCTTGTTACCTGTGGCGTATGTGGAGGCTTTGAGTTTAGTGTACGTTTTTTCATGGAATTCCAGCAGGAGAGCACGCAGCTCCTGGCGGAGCTTGAAAATTTTGGTTTGAAGGGAAGGAGATGGATGGGATTTATTTTGGGTTTCAGTGGCATCAATATCGGCAGTGAGTTGGTCTATCTTTCTTGACCTGTGTTTCTTGGCTCTAGCGCTCAGTTGTATCAGAACACCCCTAGCAACGGCCTTGTGGGCGTTCCACACAACCACCGGATCGGGAGTTGATTGGGAATTCAAGGAGAAATATTCCTCCAAATGATTTTGGATACAGTTTGCAGAGGTAGTATTGCAGAGGAGGGAGTTGTTAACCCTCCAAAGATAGGATTTGGGAATGTGCGAGTGGGCATCAATAGTGATGCTGATAGGAGCATGGTCCGACCAGGTGGCTGTGTGTATCGCCGATGCCGAAATTCTTTGCAATAAGTCCTTGTCAGAGAGGAACAAATCTATCCGTGAGTAGGTGTTGTGACGTGGCGATAGGAATGTATAATCTCGTTCGCTTGCGTGACAACACCTCCACACATCAAATAGGTCATTGGAAAAAATAAAGTTAGCTAACGGGGATACACGTCGTTGAGCTCCAGCTGTAGAGTCCAGTCCGTAATCTGGAACCAGATTGAAGTCCCCGCAGAATAGTAGGTAACCCTTTTGAAGGTATTTTACAGTTTTCAGGAGTTTTCTGAAAAATGACATCTGACGTTGGTTTGGGGCATACAATGATACTAGGGTATATTGGACATTGTTGATTTTTCATAGTAAAATAATGAATCTGCTTTCAGGGTCAATAGTACAACTCTGGAGTTCGAAAGTTACAGTATTGCGAATAGCTATCAGGACCCCTCTCTGCTTCTTACAATATGAGGTGGAGAATACATGGGGAAAGAGTCTATGCTTGCATATGGGGGAAAGATCCCGGGAAAAGTGGGTCTCCTGTACACATAAAATGTCGCAGTTGTGCGACACTGCAGATTTCCACAAGGATAAACGTTTGGCTGGGTGGTTCAGCCCTTTCGCATTCAGGGAGAGGATCGAGAGGGACATGTTGGAAGGTGAGAGTGAGGTGGGTGCAGTTCAGTAACTCACAGTTAGTAGTGGCAAACTAGCGGTGTCCTCAAGGAGAAGTGTGGCTCCCCGAGGTGTGACGCGACCTCCCGTAGATCAGTACGTAGAATGCAGGTACCTGGGTGTTAAGGTGTTCAAGATGCTCTGGTCGGCACGCGGAGTCCTTTCTTTGGTTCCTTAGTATTGCAGAATAACTGAGAGTCAAAAAGCAGTCAAACAAGAAAAAACAGATAATAAAAAATAAAATAAAAAGCGAATAAGAAAAAAAAAAAAAAAAAAAAAAAACGTGGGTGCAAACAAATCAGCACAATATAACAGCAGATTTGTGCTGGTAGAACTGAGGGGAAAGTCCAGGCTCTGTAGAGGAACGAGCAGTAGGCCGGACCGGACCTAGGTTATACTTGCGGTGTAAATTTGGACAGGCACATGCTGGTCAGTTTGCCTTATGAGCGCCGCGTTGGGATCCCGCATTAAATGGATTGGATTTTCCTGCAGGAGCGTGGGTGACCTGCTGATTTTCTGGGATGATGCCCCAGGAATGGAGGAGCTTCATTCCTCCTTCAATTGTGGAGATGGTGTGAGGGATTCCGTTGTGGGTGACAAGAACGGTGGCTGGATGGCGCCATTTATAGATGATCTTATGGTTGGTAAGGGCTTTTGTCACCGTTTTCATCTGCCTCCGCAGTTGTAGGGTGTGTTGGGACAAATCTGCGAACAGTTGGATATCTGCGTATGGCGCAGGGAGATTAACTATTGCTCGGGCTCTGGCAAGGATTTGTTCCTTTGCTTGGAAAAAATGCACGCGGAGAAGCACATCCCGGGGGATCGCTTCTTCTAGATGGCGTGGTTTGGCGATCCTATGGATTCGGTCAATGGTAAGCTCTATAGGGGACAGCTCCGGTAACAGGGTGGAAAACATGGTGCTGGCATATTTGTGGAGGTCTGTGGGGGGAACCGACTCCGGTACTCCGCGGATTTTTATGTTATTGCAGCGTGATCGGTCCTCAAGGTCCGCCATCTTCAATTTAATCCAGGCCATGTCCTCCTTTTGTGACATGCACTCATCTACCAAGCTATTCACTGTGTCTGTGCATTCCTCCATGTTATCTTCAATGTAGTGTACCCTGTCCCCTAGATGTCTCACGTCTGCTGTAAATTTATGGATCAGGGATGAAAAATTTGACATGGAGGACTGCAGGGTCATAAGCATGTCTTTCATTGTGGTATCTAACACAGGTTGCCCTGAGGTGGGAAACGCAGCTATAGAGGATTGCAGGGAGGAGATGGCATTTGCGTTATGCAGAGCTGTACTCACTGCGGTCCCTGTTTGTGGATCCGAATCCAGGCGCATCCGCGCTTTTGCAGGACTTTGCGGTGTTGGAGACAGTAGAGGAGAATGGGCGAGGGGGGGAGACAATGATTCCCCTCCAGCTTTTGCGGATCCCCGCTCGGAAGGTCTGTGTATGCGGTGGAGCGCCGCGTGGAGGCTCCGGCGGCGCCATCTTGCCTACGATCCCGTCGTTCAGGCATGAAAGAGAAGGCTGTCAGCTTTTGGAGGTTTCTGTCCTCCTTCCTTTTGTGAGACATCGCTCCAGCAGTGTCCGCCAGGCTGTAATAAGCAGTGTGGGTCTCCGATGAGGTGTGATGCCCGTCCTATCGCTGTAGTTGTCCAGCCGGCTACGGAGAGCTCTAAGCTGAAGCTGCCATTCCTCTCACGCGCAAGCCACGCCCCCCATGATCTAGGTTTTGATGGTAAGATTGGCGACTTTTTTTCCAGCACAAAATTTTGTTGGTATTATAATCATCGAAATCTCTCCGAATTTTATGGAGTTTGGAACCTAGTAGAAGGTCTTCCTGAAACTTCGTATTTTGTTTAAGCTTTCTTAACCAGGAAGATGGTAGGGATGAAACTTGAGTATGCATATCAGAAATACATTCTTTGATTTTTTGTAAAAGGGAATGGTATTGGATGTCCCTTTGTTTGGCTACTATTTCCATCCACTTCTGCGTGCAGAACTCTGAAATATCAGCCCATTCAGAAGTAAGAGCTTCACATAGAAATGAACAGGTTTTTGTGTTTCTCAAACCTCTCGGGGAGATTTTATATTTTAAATATTGTTTGAGAAAGAACTTATCCCAACATTGTTGATTGGCAGAGACAATTAGGTCTTCTAGTTTTCTAAACCGGGCACATATAAGTTTATAGGTCGGTCTAGAAATGGAGGTGGTGGGATTAAAAAAGGAAGCAGGAAAGAAAGTATAAATTTCATCAAGGACTTCATATTTAGCTGACTCTATATCAAGTATGATCTCCATAAGGAGAACTGATCTCAGGGCTAGGATTCGCTCCTGGTACCTAAATATGGGGTTGATGTCAGAAAATTATGAACTGTGAGAAAAAGGAACTAGAATATAAAACTTCATCTGGTGGCTGCTCGATTAGGGCTTCACATATAGAGGTATCACAAAAAACAAACAGATAAATCAAGCGCTCTCCAAAGGAAGTAGATATAAATAAATATATATGTGGGGAAGGGTAAATGACAGATACTGAATCTGAGAGTGAGAATGAAACAAGGGCAGCACAGTTCCTTTCCACTGAAGGACAAAAGTTTATGAAATTATTCAGTCCATTGGATCAAGTTCATATATGACTAATGTAGTAGTAGTAGTACTCATGCTGTGAGGGCTGCCAGCTGCCAAGAAGAAGCAATTCTGAAACAATACAAGAAAAACAAAAAGCGGCGCCCTCTAAGCGTAGTAACTTTTTATTACTGTGACAAAACAAAACAATTCTTATGAGGATACTACTCACAAGGCTGCAGGGTTCATGGGCATAAAAGGTGTCATCTGTGCCTGGCTTCCGGGGTGGGTGTGCTCAGCTGATGTTGGTAATCCTGTGATGGCTGAATGCTCTGGGTTCTCACTGTAAAGGAGAATGCTGTACAGTTCGTCAGCTGATCCAAAAGTCCATAGGTGTCCCTGAGTGTATTCCAGCGCTGGTCAGACAGGGAGCTGTATGGACACGATGGGACAGCGTGATGGAACGCAGCCGTGGAGCGCAGGCAGCTGAGCTTCAGTTCCGGGTTAGGTCACAGGGCGGTGCGCGCGTTCGAGGCATGCGTGCCTCTTCCTCAGGCTCTATGGGGGCCATCTTAGTTGAGGGAAATTATGTATAGCTCGAACGGAGCTGATTGGCTAGCAGGCAATTACAGACAATCAGGCTTGTACAAAGTCAGTATGAGGGGGATGACTAACGAGGCATCAACAGGTACATGAATCACCTGTCAACAATTAACTCTAAACTAAAACCTCAGGTGACTAAATAAAAAGCATTTAAGAGAAATAAACGAACTATTATGCAAGAGATATATATACAAATACATACACTCCAAGGAACAAATCAATAGTGTAGATGCGTAATAGATCACAGAAATGCATCTGTGGAATCATGCACAAGAATAATCTAAAAATACTTTAAAAATATTTTAAAAACATTCCAAAATTATTCTAAAAATAACCTAAAAAAAAAAAAAAAAGGAGAAACTGATATGCAGAGTAAATACACACTGGTAGAGGTGGAATACAGTGTGTACACTGTATGTATAGAGAAGGTGATGGAATAAAATATACATTTCAAGTTTGCTATTAAAAACCATATGTGTGAAAGAGAGTATCATATACACATATATGTATGCGCGATTGCTATATGCAAACACATCTAATCATATATGTGTGTGTGAGTGTGCATACATGCACAAAATCTACATCAAAGACCCGTTTTGTATAAAACTACATAGAATAAACATATAAGGGGGGTAGAACAATATAATGGGATGTTAAAAAATAATAATAATAATTAAAAAAAATAATATATATATATATATATATATATATATATATATATATATACTTTTTTTAAAAACATATATTTTTTTGAAAAATTCTCATAAAAGGAGATCCCTCTAAAAAATCTCATATAGAGGATCTTGGACACTGGTTAGGGTACTATAGTAAGATGTTAATTTCCAGTCCCTCATTTAACCCTCGAGGGGACAAACAATCTAACGTAAAAATCCAATAATTTTCTCTTTCACACAATTTTTTATATCTTTCGGCCTGAGGGAGGTGTCTAGAGATGGCCTCTATTACCCGAACCCGAAGTTCCGAGGAGGACTCTTGGTGAAATTCTTTGAAGTGTCTGGCGACACTGTACTTTTTCAAACCTTTCTCCACAAAATTGCGGTGCTCACCGAATCCTTTCCGAAGGGTCCGAATAGTACGGCCCACATAGAAGAGGCCGCAAGGGCAGGTCAGACAATAAACCACATATTCGGAAAAGCATGTGAAGAAGTCTGGTAAAATGTATTGCTTGCCCTTGCATATGAAGTCTTTTTGTCGGTGCATGACATGAGGACAGGTGAGACAACGGGCTTTTTTGCACTGATACATCCCTTTGATGTGAAAGAATGTTAGGGAGGGAGTAGTGCCACAAGCTGGAAGTTTCTTCTTAATTTTGCTAGGTGCTATACTAGCTTTCAAGTTTTTTGCTCTTCTATAGCTTACTAACGGACGCTCTGACAATGAGGATTTTAGATGAGGGTCCTCATTCAGGATAGGCCAATGTTTGGCTAGAATCCTTTCCATTTGTCTAAAATGACTATGGAATTGTGTGACAAAGCGCACTGGTTGTGTTGTTCTTTTTACACTATTGATTTGTTCCTTGGAGTGTATGTATTTGTATATATATCTCTTGCATAATAGTTTGTTTATTTCTCTTAAATGCTTTTTATTTAGTCACCTGATGTTTTAGTTTAGAGTTAATTGTTGACAGGTGATTCATGTACCTGTTGATGCCTCGTTAGTCATCCCCCTCATACTGACTTTGTACAAGCCTGATTGTCTGTAATTGCCTGCTAGCCAATCAGCTCCGTTCGAGCTATACATAATTTCCCTCAACTAAGATGGCCCCCATAGAGCCTGAGGAAGAGGCACGCATGCCTCGAACGCGCGCACCGCCCTGTGACCTAACCCGGAACTGAAGCTCAGCTGCCTGCGCTCCACGGCTGCGTTCCATCACGCTGTCCCATCGTGTCCATACAGCTCCCTGTCTGACCAGCGCTGGAATACACTCAGGGACACCTATGGACTTTTGGATCAGCTGACAAACTGTACAGCATTCTCCTTTACAGTGAGAACCCAGAGCATTCAGCCATCACAGGATTACCAACATCAGCTGAGCACACCCACCCCGGAAGCCAGGCACAGATGACACCTTTTATGCCCATGAACCCTGCAGCCTTGTGAGTAGTATCCTCATAAGAATTGTTTTGTTTTGTCACAGTAATAAAAAGTTACTACGCTTAGAGGGCGCCGCTTTTTGTTTTTCTTGTATTGTTTCAGAATTGCTTCTTCTTGGCAGCTGGCAGCCCTCACAGCATGAGTACTACTACTACTACATTAGTCATATATGAACTTGATCCAATGGACTGAATAATTTCATAAACTTTTGTCCTTCAGTGGAAAGGAACTGTGCTGCCCTTGTTTCATTCTCACTCTCAGATTCAGTATCTGTCATTTACCCTTCCCCACATATATATTTATTTATATCTACTTCCTTTGGAGAGCGCTTGATTTATCTGTTTGTTTTTTGTGATACCTCTATATGTGAAGCCCTAATCGAGCAGCCACCAGATGAAGTTTTATATTCTAGTTCCTTTTTCTCACAGTTCATAATTTTCTGACATCAACCCCATATTTAGGTACCAGGAGCGAATCCTAGCCCTGAGATCAGTTCTCCTTATGGAGATCATACTTGATATAGAGTCAGCTAAATACGAAGTCCTTGATGAAATTTATACTTTCTTTCCTGCTTCCTTTTTTAATCCCACCACCTCCATTTCTAGACCGACCTATAAACTTATATGTGCCCGGTTTAGAAAACTAGAAGACCTAATTGTCTCTGCCAATCAACAATGTTGGGATAAGTTCTTTCTCAAACAATATTTAAAATATAAAATCTCCCCGAGAGGTTTGAGAAACACAAAAACCTGTTCATTTCTATGTGAAGCTCTTACTTCTGAATGGGCTGATATTTCAGAGTTCTGCACGCAGAAGTGGATGGAAATAGTAGCCAAACAAAGGGACATCCAATACCATTCCCTTTTACAAAAAATCAAAGAATGTATTTCTGATATGCATACTCAAGTTTCATCCCTACCATCTTCCTGGTTAAGAAAGCTTAAACAAAATACGAAGTTTCAGGAAGACCTTCTACTAGGTTCCAAACTCCATAAAATTCGGAGAGATTTCGATGATTATAATACCAACAAAATTTTCTGCTGGAAAAAAAGTCGCCAATCTTACCATCAAAACCTAGATCATGAACCGGTTGGTTCTGTAGGACATGTAGGTCCTATTCCCCTTATGGAGTGTGTCCCCAGGCCAACTATTGGTCTGTTGACTCTACAACACCGTTCCTCCAAAAATGAACGCCGTTTTCCTCCCAGGCCCAAGAAATCTAGAGTCCATAACCATGATTTTCCCCCCACCCCTTTTGTGCACACTGAGACTCCCCCTATCGTCAATGGTGACCCCAGAGTTTCTGCCGAGGCCACCCTTAGAGTCCACCCTACCCCTTCACAATCACCAGTTCTGCTTAATCCTGTGTCTGAGGTCCAAACCACCATGCCCAATTCAGGGACTGGTTTGGTTATTCACGAAGTTCCTCACCTACCATTATCACCTGTAGTCAAGATTATTGATCCATATCTTGGTAGTCAAGCTCCTTCGATACCCACACCCCCAGTTGTTCTCCCTTTTTTAGTGACTGCCCCCCAGTCCTGCCCAAAAAGAAAGTTAGACACAGAGGCAGAAGAGGGGGCAGAAGGAGACGCCGAAAGGAGGGGAAAGGTACGAAAACTATCAAAATCTTCAACCTTTCCGATCACACCCTAACCAAACCGGAGGAGTCCTTGCTTGCTCGAGGTCTCACCTTTGCACCTATGGCCCCACCAAACCCTTTTACTTTATTTTTAGACCTAAACAGGTTTATTAGAAATATTACTGTTAAGCGCTTTTTTAATCTCAAATCCACCACAGTCTATCGAGATACCGATGTTGATATCGATTCTTCTGGAACCTGTCCTATCAGTCAAGACCTTTTCCATAATTGCAGTGTCCCTGAACAAATGGCCTTGGACCATCTTGAACTTCTATATACGGAGGATTCAGATGACTACGTTGAATTGCTTACTCAGCATCTATCAACATCCCCACCAATTGTACAAACCAAATTCAGACCAAAATCCATATTCTACCCCACTTATTCCAAAGGGCCATACATCCAAAGTTTTTATCAGGTAGTTTACAGTGAAATCTTACGTATGTGCGAGCAAACTACCATACATAAGTACTCCTCCAACCTTTCAGTGGCAGAAAATACTGCTCTCAAAGAATTGACTGAGAATAATGCTATCATCATACGCTCAGCCGACAAAGGTGGAGGGATAGTGATCCAGAACTTGATCGATTATCAGACAGAGAGCTCCCGCCTCTTATCAGACACCACCACATATTAAAAAGTGATCCGTTGCCAGCCTTTTCACAGGAGGCCCATGACCTAGTTAATGCAGCAAAACTTGAGGGTTTAGTGACAAAAACCGAAGTCGCCTTTCTACTCCACGACTTTTACAAAAGGCCGTACTTTTATCACTTACCTAAAGTCCACAAAAATCATCTAAATCCACCGGGGAGACCCATAGTAGCAGCAATGGAGAGTGTTACTAGCTACTTTTCTATCTATATAGACCATTTCCTTCAGCCTTTAGTGGTAAACCTTCCATCTTATATTAAGGATAGTATACACCTACTCCAGACGCTACAACCATACCAGTGGGAAAAGACCTACCGCTGGCTGTCCCTTGACGTTGTATCCCTATACACGTTCATACCCCACGATGTTGGTCTTCTAGCCACCCAATATTTCCTTAACCAAGATCCATTGCTTAACCCTCGGCAAGTCCATTTTCTTTTAGATATGTTGAAATTTTGTCTTACGCATAATTATTTTGAAAATAATGGCAAGTTCTTTATCCAGATCCAAGGAACCGCCATGGGGGCCAATTTTGCCCCCAGTTATGCAAACCTTACCATGGGCTATTGGGAGTTATCCCACATCTGGCAGAATAACCCTTACGCTTCCCATCTTGTATTTTTCGGCCGATACATAGATGACATAGTTATCATTTGGGATGGCCCAGATATGCTAATCCCACCTTTTCTGGAACACTGTAATTCCAATACCATGGGCCTATCATTCACAGCTGTCACTGATGATAAAACCCTAGCTTTTTTAGACTTAGAACTATTCTTTGAGAATAATACCATCTGTGCCCAGAATTTTGTGAAGCCAACGGCTGGCAACTCCTTCTTACATTTTGAGAGTTGTCATCACCCACGATGGGTAAAAAATATCCCTAAAAGTCAATTCTGCAGATTGAAACACAACTGCACCAGACAGCATGACTATAACACTCACGGTCAAAAACTAAAGGAGAAGTTCCTCGAAAAAGGTTATCCTGACAATCTCATAGTTGGAGCTTTCCAACATTATTCCACAACAGACCTAGTTCCTAAAACGAATAAGACACAGGATGAAAAAAGAACAACACAACCAGTGCGCTTTGTCACACAATTCCATAGTCATTTTAGACAAATGGAAAGGATTCTAGCCAAACATTGGCCTATCCTGAATGAGGACCCTCATCTAAAATCCTCATTGTCAGAGCGTCTGTTAGTAAGCTATAGAAGAGCAAAAAACTTGAAAGCTAGTATAGCACCTAGCAAAATTAAGAAGAAACTTCCAGCTTGTGGCACTACTCCCTCCCTAACATTCTTTCACATCAAAGGGATGTATCAGTGCAAAAAAGCCTGTTGTCTCACCTGTCCTCATGTCATGCATCGACAAAAAGACTTCATATGCAAGGGCAAGCAATACATTTTACCAGACTTCTTCACATGCTCTTCCGAATATGTGGTTTATTGTCTGACCTGCCCTTGCGGCCTCTTCTATGTTGGCCGTACTATTCGGACCCTTCGGAAAAGATTCGGTGAGCACCGCAATTTTGTGGAGAAAGGTTTGGAAAAGTATAGTGTCGCCAGACACTTCAAAGAATTTCACCAAGAGTCCTCCTCGGAACTTCGGGTTTGGGTAATAGAGGCCATCTCTAGACACCTCCCTCAGGCCGAAAGATATAAAAAATTGTGTGAAAGAGAAAATTATTGGATTTTTACGTTAGATTGTTTGTCCCCTCGAGGGTTAAATGAGGGACTGGAAATTAACATCTTACTATAGTACCCTAACCAGTGTCCAAGATCCTCTATATGAGATTTTTTTTTTTTTTAAATCAGAAAAGGTTTTTATTGAAAATAGGCAGAAATAAAGTAACATACACAGACAGATCAACAATATCATGGTACAGCTTCACATTTTATACAGAGCACGTGACAGTACAGAGTTCGTATACAAAAATATATTTGGATCATAAAAGACATCTGGAGTGCATATAGGAAGAAATATTACCAGATATTTCCCTGTACAGCAAATGTCCCTCTCTCCTCATAAACATGACCTGACTGTGTCACCAGTAATCCTACATATTGGCAAAGAGCTTGAAACGAAAGAAAATCAAAGAGAGAGAAAAGATAGAGGAGAAAGGAAAACAGGCAAAACAAAACCAAAGCTGGAACAAAAAGTGAAGGTAATCCCACAGTCGGTAATGGCTCATAGAAGTCATTGCTTCCCCGGATAATCTCTCTAGGGGTACCGCACAACATCCCACCCCCACCGCTCTTGCAGCTCCATTCTCTATAGCACATATCCCAAACTAAACTAAGCTAGACTAGCCCCCCCTTGTAGTAATATATTAACCCTGTAGTAATCTATCTCTCACCAGTTCAAGAGGACCTAATCCCGGGGTATCTAACCAGGGTTGCCATATTCCATAGAACTTCTTCAATACATTTCGGTGTTGGTACGTTAGTTTCTCGCGTATTAATAAACTGTTGACTCGTTTCACCCACTGTCCACCCGTCGGTACCCTCGGAGTAATCCAAAGCCGCGCAATTTCTTTGCGGGCAATATAGAGTGAACGTATAACAGCAATATGGCCATTAGCGACAAATCGGGTAGCTCCAGGGCACCGAGCAGGCAGACAACTGGGTCCTGTAGAACAGGTATTTGAAATACAAGTGATATGGTCTCCAGCACATACTTCCAGTACCGGAAGAGTTTTGGACACTTCCACATCATGTGGAGAAGATCCCCGGGGTGTGCCTCGCATTTTGGACAGAGAGGGGTGACCCTGAGGCCCCATTTATATAGCCTAGCCGGGGTCCTGTACACCCTATGTAAGAGGTACAAATGTGACAATCTCTGTGACGCGGAGACCGAGACCTGGGGAGCAGACGTCAGGCACAATTCCCAAACATCTCCATCAATAGGCCCCAAATCCCGCTCCCACCCCCTCTTACAGGGAAGCTTACCCGTATCGTGGGTTAAATTGAGTAACTTTGCATATACCCTGGATATCAATTCTGCCTTTTCAGTTGTTGAGAGTACATCTCTCATTAGAGGGTGCACCATTTGGGCGAAAGGGGACAGTCTGTCTTCACATTGTATAGCATGTCTTAGTTGCAGATACTGGTAGAATTGTCCGTTATGTAAATGAAATTCCTCTTTTAGGGCCGCGAAAGGTTTGAGTATTATACCTTCGTATAGTTGAGATATGTATTGAATTCCTGCCTCTTCCCATGAGCTGAACCCCTTAAGCTTAAAGAGTTCTCTATAGTATTTGTTCCTCCATATCGGAGTAAACTGACACACTGCCTTGAGTTTGAAGATAGCTCGAACATATTCCCAAAGTCTAATCAGTAAACCAATAGTGGGGAGGGCAGTGGGAAACTGTGTGAGGCCTGCTTCAAGATATACCAGAGCCGGGAGACTTGGATTCCCGGATACTATCAAAGACCTAATAGGGTCAGAATCATCCTCCTCCCCCCAATTGCACAGATGTTGAAGCTGCGAGGCTATAAAATAATTCCTGGTATGAGGGACCGCCATACCACCTTGGTCCTTCGCAAGTTGCAAAGAACGCAAGCTGATACGAGCTGGTTTATTGCCCCAGATCAGTTCTCTGAACTGGGTATCTATACGTGTGAACCACCTGTGAGTTATCCAGACCGGGGCATTGTGAAAAATATAAAGAAGCTGAGGGGCCCATATCATCTTAATTAAATTAACTCTGCCGGTAACGGTGAGTGGCAGCTTCCTCCAGACAGAGCACTTCAGCCGAAGTTTCTGCAATAATGGGGACAGGTTCTTATCCAGATACTGAGTAGGGTCCGGGGTTACCTGTACCCCTAAGTATCTAAATTCATTTACCACCTCAATATCTTGCGCACAGATCGGTAGGGGGCCCGGCAAAGGGTCTAAGGGCATCAGGACTGACTTGTTCCAGTTGATGCTGAAACCCGACAGCCGACCAAAATCGGCTATCAGGTCCATCACCCCCTGCAGAGATCCCGCGGTGTCGCCCAGATATATCAGAGTATCATCCGCATAGAGTGAGACAACATCCTCTCTCGGTCCCCTGTGGAACCCAACTATATCCTGCGACCCTCTAATATGTATAGCCAGGGGCTCTAGGGCCAGGGCAAACAACAGGGGCGACAAAGGGCATCCCTGCCGAGTGCCTCTGGCAAGTCGGAACGAGTCTGACACATCTCCATTAATGCGCAGTCTCGCCGACGGGGCGCTGTATAGTAGTTGAACCCATTTCAAAAATGTGGGGCCTACCCCAAATTTAGTCAGCGTTTCCCATAAATAGGGCCATTCTACACTATCGAATGCTTTAGCCGCATCCAAAGATAGGACGGCCCTATTGCCCGCGTTATCTGTGGGGATCTGCAGATTCAGAAAAAGCCTACATAGATTCTGGGACGTAGATCGTGTAGGGATGAATCCAGACTGATCTCTATGAACCACTTTTTGGATGCAGCTAGCCAATCTATTCGCCAGAATCCTGGCAAGTAATTTAACGTCGAAAGTGAGCAGAGAAATTGGCCTATATGAATCTGGGGATAAAGCATCCTTGCCGGGTTTTAAAAGCACTATTATGAGGGCCTCATTCATAGACGAAGGGAGAGATCCCGTCTCAAAGGCATGGTTGTACACTTTAAGCAGAACTGGAAGAAGTTGGGCCGAGTACCGTTTGTAGACTTCGGATGGTAACCCGTCAGCTCCCGGAGCCTTACCATTTTTTGCATGTGCCAAAGCCTCCAACAGTTCCTCCTCGGTCAACGGGGCATTAAGCACAGCAGCATCCGAAGTGGACAAACAGGGCAAAGGGTATCTGTCTAGAAATGCGCCAATATCACTCCGGGAGGGCCCAACCTTGGATGAATAAACATCTTGAAAGAAGGTTTTAAAAACATTCATAATATCGTGAGTGGAATAACAGGGAATCCCATTAACCCCTAATATGGATACAATATGTGCGGATGATTGCTGCGATCTGGCTACTAGTGCCAGCATATGCCCTGTATTCTCACCCTCCTCAAAATGACTTTGTTGCAAAAAAAAAACGTTTATTCTCAGCTAGTTGTAGAGAGAGATCTCTCAGCATAGACTGGGCAGCCAGCCACGTGCGTTTCGTATCATCCGTGGGATTGGCTACATATTTAGCTTCAGAGGCGCGGGCCTCCTCCAGGATTGACATCTCCCACTCTTTGGTGGAGGACTTGATCTGGGAAATCGCTCTGATAAACTGTCCTCTTAGAAAGGCCTTAGCCGTTTCCCAGACCACATCCAACCCCGCCGAGTCTAAGTTATGCCTAAAAAAAGTTTGTAGTAGATCAGGGATGGGGTCTGGTTCAGGAATAAGTGAGAGCCAAAAAGGGTTAAGTTTCCAGAGGGTGTTACCCCTACGCGCCCCAAAATGAACATCTATCGATAGGGGGGAGTGATCCGAGACCTGTCGGGGGTGATACTGTGAAGATTCTAACATTGCCATCAGTAAGTCATTCCCCAAACCCAGATCAATTCTGGACAGGCCCCCCACCGAAGCAGATTGACAGGAGTACATAAGGGTATCTGGGTTGCGTGCCCGCCATACATCTATCAGGCCCATCTCCATGAGCAAACGAGCAAATGGGGTAGGGCCCGATTGCCTTTGCAGCTCCGGCCTCCCACAACTGGCCAATCTATCTTTGGTATGGTCTAGACAATTATTAAAATCCCCAAACACCAACACCGGTATGCCCGGGAAGCGGGCAAGAAAATCTGTCAGCAATTTCAGGGTATTAGCGGAGAAAGGAGGGGGAATATATAGTCCTGCAAGGATACATTTAGTCCCGTATAGTGAACATAGAGCAAAAACATACCGACCCTCTGGGTCAATTCGTACCTCTAATGCTGAAAATTGTACACCCCGTCTAACCAGGAGGCTCACTCCCCCCGAGTACACCGAGAATGTAGCATGGTATTGGTGCCCAAACTGCCGTTTTGCAAATTGAGGTGTAGAGGACGGGGAGAAGTGAGTCTCCTGCAGGCAAATGACATCCGCGCCCAACCGCTTGATCGTGCGGAGCACAGCCAAACGCTTAACAGGGCTGCCCAACCCCCTGACATTCCAGGACACAATTCTGGTTAGCTTAGACATTGTAGAGCATATACTGTTACAACAAGGATATACCGAGCGAGGACATATCTCCCGCAGTTAAGGTAGCAGGGGGCATTGGACCATAAAAACAGCATCATATCATTGAACACTTCTGGGGAACATAGAAATAATAAAAGGAAAAGAAAAACTTGGGGGGGGGGGGGTAACACAGTAGCGGTGGGAGTTTCAATTGGAGATGGATACAGGAGCATGCACCAGTAGCAGGTCGAAGGGGGCCAGGGGCCCCAGTAACCATCTGGAATAATGGTGACGGTAATCCCTTCGTAGAGCCTTCATATAAGTATGAGTCCAGCAACAATAAACAAAAATAAAAAAACGAAGAAAAACACATTGAAGAATAACAGGCCAACATGGCTAAACTTGGGTGCCGCAGGGCAAAAGGAGGTCTGTACCAGACCATCATGGGGGCAGCAGTGGAAGCGCACCTAAGCGTCCAAACTTCTCAGCAGCTAGATCAAGTAACCCTGATGTCAGACAGAAGAAAACAAAAAAGGGGGGGGAAGTCAAATCCTAGCACCTCTTCCGCCTTGGTAAAAGAAGGTAAGAATCAGGATAAGTTGAACAGTACATCACCCGTCTTGCTGTGCCCGGCGCTGGTTTCTGCTTTCCTTGATTGATCTTTCTTCTCGGTCCATCCATTGTGCGGCTGCAGAAGGTAAATCAAAAAAATGAACGGAGCCTAGTGCTTCTACTCTCAGTCGGGCGGGGTATAGCATAGCATATTTGACATCTAGAGCTCTGAGGCGCCGTTTAACATCTAGGAACTTTGCGCGTTGCTTTTGTAGCTCAGCAGAGAAATCAGGGAAGAAAGAAATTTTTGCGTTATCCACTCTCATGGCCTCCGGTTTAATCCTGGCGTTGTGAAGTATAGCATCTCTATCTTTGTAGTGAAGTAGCTTGAAAAGAAAAGGTCTCG
Organism: Rana kukunoris; assembly: GCA_029574335.1. Taxonomy (NCBI): domain Eukaryota; kingdom Metazoa; phylum Chordata; class Amphibia; order Anura; family Ranidae; genus Rana; species Rana kukunoris. The sequence goes on along the minus strand of CM056050.1, from coordinate 18,565,590 downwards.
GGGGACCCCCCGGTGGATAAGGCCTGGCAAGCACCCTGTGTGCCCTCTCCACAGAGAACAATGGAGTGAACACTTCCTTGCCAAATGCATTCACCAACCAGTTCTCAATAAATTCAACCGGATTCTTCCCTTCCGCTCTTTCGGGCAGACCCACCATCCTAACATTATTTCTTCTCATTCTGTTCTCTAATTCCTCCAAGCGAGATGAATGTTGTGTTAGGAGGTGGTTGTTAAACGTGAGATCCCTCTGCATGGGAGCCATGTCATCCTCAATGGAGCTCACTCTACCTTCCACTGCAGAGGTCCTTTCCCTCAACTTTTGTGCATCCTGCCTCAGAAAGGATATTTCTGCTTTCACTCCCTTAATATCAGCAGCTAGAGCAGTAATGGAGGTATTGCAGGAGGTTATAGCAGTGAATATATCTCTAAGAGAGGGCTCACCGTCTGTGGCAGGGCTGGTGGAGGCCTGAGGCCTAGCAGAGCTGCCATCAGGAGTACTCACAGCGTTCCAGGGGAATCCTGATCCACCCCCATCCTCCAGGGGAACAGTGTCATCCGCATCCGACGATCCGCCGGATGATTCCCCTTGTTTTCCCAGGTGAGTATTAGAGTCTGTGGCGAGCGCCATGGAGAAAAGTTTTTCTGCTCCCTCCCTGTGTTTCTCTTTAGGCGTTCGTCGGGCCTGGGCGCCATTTTGATGGGACATGCTGTCCCCAGACCGGGCCGCGTATTGCTGTTTAGCGGCGGACATCGGGCTCGATTCAGGACACAGACGGTACCGGAGTATGCAGCGGACCTTCCAGCAGCGATCGGGCCGAAACAGCAGGTAGGTCTGTTATGTTTCAGGAGTCTTTCAGGAGAATCGGCGGAGAGGATCTGAATGTGCGTCCGGCTACATCCGCTGCCTGGCCACGCCCCCCCCTATATGAGATTTTTTAGAGGGATCTCCTTTTATGAGAATTTTTCTAAAAAATATATGTTTTAAAAAAAAGTATATATATATATATATATATTTTTTTTTTTAATTATTATTATTATTTTTTAACATCCCATTATATTGTTCTACCCCCCTTATATGTTTATTCTATGTAGTTTTATACAAAACGGGTCTTTGATGTAGATTTTGTGCATGTATGCACACTCACACACACATATATGATTAGATGTGTTTGCATATAGCAATCGCGCATACATATATGTGTATATGATACTCTCTTTCACACATATGGTTTTTAATAGCAAACTTGAAATGTATATTTTATTCCATCACCTTCTCTATACATGCAGTGTACACACTGTATTCCACCTCTACCAGTGTGTATTTACTCTGCATATCAGTTTCTCCTTTTTTTTTTTTTTTTGAAGATTATTTTTAGAATAATTTTGGAATGTTTTTAAAATATTTTTAAAGTATTTTTAGATTATTCTTGTGCATGATTCCACAGATGCATTTCTGTGATCTATTACGCATCTACACTATTGATTTGTTCCTTGGAGTGTATGTATTTGTATATATATCTCTTGCATAATAGTTTGTTTATTTCTCTTAAATGCTTTTTATTTAGTCACCTGATGTTTTAGTTTAGAGTTAATTGTTGACAGGTGATTCATGTACCTGTTGATGCCTCGTTAGTCATCCCCCTCATACTGACTTTGTACAAGCCTTATTGTCTGTAATTGCCTGCTAGCCAATCAGCTCCGTTCGAGCTATACATAATTTCCCTCAACTAAGATGGCCCCCATAGAGCCTGAGGAAGAGGCACGCATGCCTCAAACGCGCGCACCGCCCTGTGACCTAACCCGGAACTGAAGCTCAGCTGCCTGCGCTCCACGGCTGCGTTCCATCACGCTGTCCCATCGTGTCCATACAGCTCCCTGTCTGACCAGCGCTGGAATACACTCAGGGACACCTATGGACTTTTGGATCAGCTGACGAACTGTACAGCATTCTCCTTTACAGTGAGAACCCAGAGCATTCAGCCATCACAGGATTACCAACATCAGTTGAGCACACCCACCCCGGAAGCCAGGCACAGATGACACCTTTTATGCCCATGAACCCTGCAGCCTTGTGAGTAGTATCCTCATAAGAATTGTTTTGTTTTGTCACAGTAATAAAAAGTTACTACGCTTAGAGGGCGCCGCTTTTTGTTTTTCTTGTATTGTTTCAGAATTGCTTCTTCTTGGCAGCTGGCAGCCCTCACAGCATGAGTACTACTACTACTACATTAGTCATATATGAACTTGATCCAATGGACTGAATAATTTCATAAACTTTTGTCCTTCAGTGGAAAGGAACTGTGCTGCCCTTGTTTCATTCTCACTCTCAGATTCAGTATCTGTCATTTACCCTTCCCCACATATATATTTATTTATATCTACTTCCTTTGGAGAGCGCTTGATTTATCTGTTTGTTTCTTTACCATGTGATCAGCCGTGTCCAATCATGGCTGATCACGATGTAAACAGCAAGAGCCGCTGATCGTTTTTCATCACTCGTGTCTGACAAATGCGAGTAGAGGAGAGCGGATTGATGGCTGTCCTGACAGGGGGGGTCTGCATTGATTGTTTATGAGCGCAGCCCCCCCCATGGATGCCTACACTGGACCACCAGGGAAGCCCCAAGCATGTGGATGGCCATCCACATATGCAAATACAAGCCAAATATGTGCCAATCAGTGCCCACAAATGGACACTGATTGGCACATGTAACAGAATGACCCGTGATACTCAGAGACTTTTGAAGGATGCGGTGTACTCCTGTGCTAGCTTCACCAAGACTCTTGGGTCTAGGGTCATCCTATGTCCCTTAGGGCAGGGCTCAAAATTTCAAGTCCTGAGCTACTAGCCAGGCCTCAAGAGTTACTCGCCACCAGTTGCCCCACCTAATTCATACACTGCCCTGCGCCTAATTGCACCTGTAAGCACACCCTCATAGATTATCTCATGGAATGACAATGTTTTATGCAGAATCAAGTTACAAAATTAAATATTACCAACAACAACTTTAACAAAATGGGACAGGGCACTGGGGGCAGACCAGAGGGACAGGGCACTGGGAGCAGATAAGAGGGACAGGGCACTGGGGGCAGACCAGAGGGACAGGGCACTGGGGGCAGACCAGAGGGACAGGGCACTGGGGGCAGATCAGAGGGACAGGGCACTGGGGGCAGACCAGAGGGACAGGGCACTGGGGGCAGACCAGAGGGACAGGGCACTGGGGGCAGACCAGAGGGACATGGCACTAGAACTGGGTCTCTTCCCCATTCTCTTGCTGTCTCCTCTGCAACTCCCATCCATCCTCTCTCTCTCTTCCATTCATCTCATCATCAGGAGCCTGTGTGTGCGGCTCCACGCTTGCATGTCCCCACTTCCCCCTTTTATTCAGAGAGGAGGCAGAGAGGAGAGGAGCTGCAGCACAGCGGGAGGGAGTACAATCCAGCGCTGAGATTCACACAACTGCACAGCCATTGACACCATAGCACAGCACACACTGACACCGCACAACACACATTGAGACCAGTCTGTTCACAGTGCTCAGGCTGAACTGTTGGACACTTACATAGAGCACAAGGAGAAGAAAAGTGCACAAACTGGAAGGCTGCCGCTCTAATGTTAGGGCAACTGTCAATGAGCACTGCACCAGAGTGGTAATTTTCGCAATCCTCCACCTCACTCATTACTTTCTGCTCTCCAGCTATATTGGTCGGGGCCCGGGGGAGGGGGGCAGGCTCAGAGAGGTCATACTGTTAGGTCCCATGGCTTAATGAGAATTGTAAGGAGAGCACCTGTGTACTGCTCTGCCTGTGCGCAGCTCATCAGACTACTTTTCCCGAGCATCCACCTTTCCTCTTCAGCCCTGTCATCACTCGCCCCCAGCTTAAATCCACTCGCCAAATGCTAGTAGGCGAGTGGAAATTTTGAGGGCTGCCTTAGGGGCATAGGATGACTGAGAAATTATATCATGAATTACATGAGATGGGACATTAATGATAATTCATGTATTTCAGGATATCTTGAAATATTACAAGTTGTTCCTTATGAACAGGTCAATAGACAGTTGAGGTGTTAATTGAGTCAGGCTCCTAAGATATTTCATTGTCCATTGTGTGATGCTAATACTGTTTTGTGTCTATTGTACTAATTAAGGGCCAGATTCAGCAAGACTTGCGCTGGAGTAAATCGATATGCGCCGCGTAACTGTAAAGATGCGCCGTAGTATCTATGCAGCAACGCCAGCGTCAAGGCCCCAATGATGTCGCTGTCCATTCATACACCTTTCACACGTCATTCACACAGCCGTGAGGATAACTTCTCCACCACGGCCGAGGTTGACACCCCTTACTGGCAGGAGTGCCACCCCCTCACATTCACACACCATTAACACTGCAACGTGTGCAGTATCAAAAAAAAAATATCTCATATCCTGAGCATAATCACAAATAAAAAAACTCATAACCTGAGCATTAAGAATAAAATAAAAATCTCATAACCTGAGCATTAAGAATAAAATAAAAATCTCATAACCTGAGCATTAGGAATAAAATAAAAATCTCATAACCTGTGCATTAAAAATAAAATAAAAATCTCATAACCTGAGCATTAAGAATAAAATAAAAATCTCATGTCCTGAGCAGTAAGAAAAAATAAAAATAAATCATCTGGGATGCCGGGGGCTCCTTCTGGTGGCCCCTTTCTGGCTCCTCAGCTGCCTGGATGGAGTGGGTGGGGGTGGGGGGGCATCTGAAGGTGGCTGATCCCCGGGTGGGCCACTCCTGGCAGGTGTGGCCTGCATGCCCTCCAAGGCCATGGCTATCTGGCCGAGGTACGAGTTGGTCTGGGCCTGCATCCTGAGCTGCTGGGCCTGCATCCTGAGCTGCCGGGTGACCTGGTATTGTTGGGCCCGCCGACTCTGCCTCCCCTGGTCCCGGATGGCAGCAGTGTTTGCCTGGACGGCTGCAGTGAGGTGCCTTATAACACCCTGCACCTCCCCCAGACTGGTCACCACTGCAGCGCAGTAGCAGCTGACATCCTGCACTGCATTGGATATCTGGGCCACGGAGCACAGGTTGTCAGCCACTCTGTCCAGGTGCCCAACTATGTCCCCCATTTGCTGCGTCTGCCTGGCGTGATCCCTCGCCACCTGGTCCTGGACCAGATCAGACACCCCCCTGGTCTTACGGGTGGCCTTCCTGGGGCCAGTAAATGGTTGTCCCCGGGGGGGTGGAGTCGCCCTTGAGGGGCTTCCTAGGATGGGGGAGGGTATTGCAGAGGGCCCTGCAGAAGAGGAGGACTCTTCCAAAAATAAAATTATGTCCTGCTCTGCCACAACAGGCTGCTCCTCAACCACCTCTGCAGGTGAGGTGTGGGCACTCTCCTCCTCCACCTCGGTCTCTTCACCACCCATGGGCTCGGGCACAGGATGCCGTTGGGGGGATAGGGTGGACTGGCCGCCAACAGATGATGGCCCAGCTCCGTCATCTGTGGATGACACAAAGCAGACACATGTTGGGTGGTCCCACACACTTGGCACATGTACCCTCCCCCCCCACATGCAACACACCAAAAAGGGGGTAAAAATCACTTACCTGTCCTGGAGCCTTCCTCCATGGAGTCATATTTGTGAACGCACAAATAGGGGCAGTAGTCAGCGGATCTCACTATCTGCTGCGCCTACTACGCAGACTCACGCCTTTTATTCCCAAGAAAGACATAGCGGTCGTGGTGGGAGCGATTGTAAACTCCAGACTGGACTATGCAAATGCCCTTTACCTCGGACTCCCCAAGTACCAAATCGCTCGTCTTCAAGTCGTTCAAAATACGGCCGCCAGACTTGTGACTGGGAAAAAACCCTGGGAATCAATCTCACCTTCGTTGAGATCCCTTCACTGGCTACCAGTCAAAGACAGAATCACCTTTAAAGCTCTCTGTCTAACGCATAGATGTATCCATGGGAATGCTCCCCATTATCTATGCGAAAAATTAAAAGTTTACAATCCCAATCGTATTCTACGATCCACCAATCAAAATCGGCTTCAGATACCGAAAGCCAGATACAAGTCCAAAGGAGACAGGAGATTCGCTGTCCAAGGTCCCAGACTATGGAACGCCTTACCAGCCAGCATTCGACTGGAGGAGAACTACTTAGTCTTCAGGAGAAAGATTAAGACTTATCTCTTTTGATCTCAAAGGAGACAGGAACAACAAGCGCCCAGAGGCGATTTACTTCGCATGTGCTGCGCTATACAAGTTCTTCATTCATTCATTCATATCCAGGGACCCCCCTCCAACTGCTCCCTGTCCAGGCAGCGGGCGACCACCTCCTCCTTCGTGGTCAGGCTGACCGCACATGGGGGTCCACCACCCGTGCCCCTCTCATGCCTCCTGATGGTGGCCACCTTGCCACGGACCTTGCGCCGCAGGTAATTTTTTTTTTTTTGGATATCGCCAGCAGTCCGGGTGGAGTACCCCAAAACATTCACCCTGCCAGCAATGGTCTCCAGGATGCCCTGCTTCCTCTCCCGGCTGGTCTTCTGACTTTTTTTGCCGTAGAGGAAGTCATTAAAAGTCTCCATAGCCGAGATGATATCAGAGACCTCCTGAGAATTGAAATTAAGGTTCCTCCTCTCTTTGGGGGGAGCGGGAGCAGCCATCTCTTTGCAAAAGTAACTTCCCTGGGGTGGGGGGAAACGGAAATACGTTTGCGCCGGAATGGCGCTTCCGCTGGCGCTTTTATACGCGCAACGGAACACATTGCGCTGACGTTTCCCGTGAAGTGGTGCCGACGGAAGTTGTGAGCATGCGCACAGGGGGCCGAGTGAAGCCTCACTCACTGCGCATGCTCCGTGGATGATGCGCTGAACGTAAGCCTCTGCGCTGGGCTCCGCCCATCATTTACATATGATCACACCCACTTCCACTTGCGTCGGGTTACGCCAGCGCATTTCCGTTACTCCGGCGCAAAGTAACGGACAGGCGATTGGTGAATACTGTACTTCACCCGCTAGTTTGCGTCAGCGCAGCGTATATGCGATGCGATACGCTGGCGAAAAGATGCACGCATCTACCTGAATCTGGCCCTAAGTCTGTAAAGGTCAGATGTCTAACTTAGAGGTGTTAATTGAGTCTGGCTTCTGAAAGACCTTTCATTGTGGATGCTAATGACACGGTATTGTGTGAAAATATTATTGATGATAATATGTGATGTGAATAGCAGGTGAGAGTCATAACGTCTGACTTGTCAGCTGTAGTAGACAGTTCATGTTAATTATGTCAGACCGGTGCCGAAAGTCTGTGGGATGTGTATTGGAGACACGTTAGCCCCCCCATTGTGTGATGTGTGGGTGGAGTGTGTCTTTGTCCCTGTGATTACTGCAGCATGCTTTTTGGTGTATAAAAGACTGAGTTTTACCATTAAAAGTATTCATTCATTTTGGAACCAGAACCAGAGCTTGTGTCTCAGTTATTCTGGGAAATGGAATGGGTCATGTCTGCCGGATTGTGGAGTGTCGGATAAGCTGTCTTGGGTTGGTGGAATGGAGATCGTAAACGATGTTGACCGTTACAGCACCATTATGAAAAAAATTAAATCTGTGATGCCCAGCAATGCCACCCATCAGTGTCATCAGTGTCACCCATCAGTGCCACCTATCAGTGCCTGCCTTTCAGTGGACATCAGTGCCCACACATGCCACCTATAACTGCCAGCCATAAGTACCCATCAGTGCCACTCATAAGTACCCATCAGTGCCACCTCCGAGTGCCCATCAGTGCTGCATACCAGTGCCACCTATCAGTGCCCATTAGTGCTGCCTATCAGTGCCCATCAGTGCCGCCTGTCAGTGCCCATCATCAGTGCCACCTCATCAGTGCAACCTCATTGATGCCACCTCATCTGTGCCCATCGGTTCCGCCTTATCAATGCCTGTCAGTGCAGCCATATCAGTGGTCGTCATTGAAGAAGAAAACATACTTATTTACAAAAAAATAACAAAACATTTTATTCCTAATTTTCTGCCTTTTTTTGTGCAAAAAATAAAAATCACAGAGGTGATCAAATACCACCAAATTAAAGCTCTATTCTTGTTTGGGTACAGAGTAGTATGACCACGCAAATTGCAACAGCACTGAAAGCTGAAAATTGCCACGGGCAGGAAGGTGTATAAGTGCCTGGTATTGAAGTGGTTAATGTTACACTAAGATTTTTCTTCTGTGTTTGTTGCAATGTTGCATTAAAGTGGAATAATGATCTCCTAAAGTAAACCACTCATGATCATTTTTGCAATAATATTGCTTGGCTACTTTTAACTATGGCTTGTCTCTCAAATTAGCATGTCTGGCAGTTTACATTACTCACCCTGGCTTGTTCATTGGCTTTTTACCCAATCAGCCCATCTGCAGAAACAACCAGTAAATCAAACCTGGAACTTGCCCTGCAACAAAATCCAACTCTTCTTGATTCTAGATTCTGAGGAAAGTCTCAGAAAAGATGGCAGACAAAACCCAGTCAGGAGCTTAGGACCATTTCTATCCTGACTATACCAATCCTCTTTATGGGCTCAGGACCATGTCTGTTATTAAATGTACCAGATCCCTTCAGGGGGTACAGACTAGGGATGAGCTTCGCGTTAGAAAAGAACGTATGTTCGACTCGAACATCGTCCGTTCGATTGTTCGTCGAATTTCTAACAAAAACGATCGTTCGCAGCAAATTCGAGTGAAACGAAACGACCATTTTTAAGACTTTTTCCCATTGATACATGTTCCCTGGGGCAAGACCCGGGTTTTGAAAGACATTTTCCAACAATAACTTGAAAATTGGTCTTTAACCACTTAAGGACCCCCGCACGCACATATACGGCCACAGAATGGCACGTACAGGCACAAGGGCGTAAATTTACGTCCTCGCCTAAGTGCGGTTCGGGGGTCCCATCGGGACCCCCTCCGCGGTGTGCGGGGGTCCCCCTGGCTCCGGGAGCGATCCGGGATCTGGGGGCGGATGTCGGCGAATACCCGCCCCCCCGCGATCGCTCCCAGCCAATGGGAGCGCGCTCCCAACCTGTCACTTCCTCCTCCTGTGTTTACACAGGAAGGAGGAAATGATGTATTCTCTCATCGCAGCGCTGTTTCCCAGCGCTGCTGATGAGAGAAGACATGACAAGTAAGTGTGCACCAACACAACACTGACACACACTCACATAGGCATATTAACCCCTTGTGATCGCCCCCCCCCCCCACCCCCCTGTCACAGTGTCACTGAATGCAGTGATCTAATCACTGCATTTAGTGTCAGTGTGACAGGCAGTGTAAAAAACAGTTACTGTTAGGTTTAGGATAGCCCCCCCACCCCCCCTAATAAAGTTTTAACCCCCTGATCACCGCCCTAGTTAACCCTTTCACTCCCTATTGCCAGCGTCACTAAGCGATCATTTTTCTGATCGCTGTATTAGTGTCGCTGTTCCCGCTAGGTAGCTATTTTTTTTTATTGCGATTTTTTTTTTACTAAAGACATGTGGCTAAATAAATTTTGGCCTAAATGTTTGACTAAAATTTAGTTTATTTGATTTTTTTTTTAACAAAAAGTAAAAAATAGTGTTGTTTTTTTTTCAAAAATGTCGCTCTATTTTTGTATATAGCGCAAAAAATAAAAATCGCAGAGGTGATCAAATACCACCAAAAGAAAGCTCTATTTGTGGGAAGAAAAGGACGCAAATTTTGTTTGGGAGCCACGTCGCACGACTGCGCAATTGTCTGTTAAAGCGACGCAGTGCCGAATCGCAAAAACACCTTGGGTCATTTACCAGCGTATTGGTCCGGGTCTTAAGTGGTTAAAACGACCGTTTTTAAAACAGTTTTCCCATTGATATTACTATCAATGGAAAAAAAAGTTTTAAAAACGCCCGTTTTTCAGGAGTCCTGCTCCTGAAAAAACGACCGTTTTTAAGACTTTTTTCCATTGATACATGTTCCCTGGGGCAAGACCCGGGCCCTGAAAGACGTTTTCCAACAGTAACTTGAAAATTGGTCTTTAAAACTACCTTTTTTGAATTCGAACGTTCGAGTCCCATAGACTTCAATGGGGTTCTAAATGTTCGTGCGAACGATCGGACCGTTCGACGGTTCTGGTGCGAACCGAACGCGGGGGTGATTGGCTCATCCCTAGTACAGACCACATATATCACTCCAGACCAGATCTTTTTAGAGCACGGGTGTCAAACTAAATTTCATCAAAGCACAGGCCCGGATTTACTCCCTTTACTCCCAAGGCCGGGTCCTTCAATGTCGCCCCAACCTGCGCAGTACAGGGGGGAAATTATCCGTCGGGTATTTTTCGTAAGGACACTGAGAAGTGGGGGGGGGGGGGGCTGCTGCTGGCGATAGTGAAATTGAGAACCGGGAGGGGGGGGGTATGTTGCTGCCAAAAATTACATTAAGAACTATCTCACCTCCTCTTCCTTCCCTCTGTTTTCTCTCCTCTCACCGTCCGTGACATGACAGGGGGGAACTCTGGAATGAAAGTGAAAGTGTCCTCTCCTGTCAGCCGCAGTGCCGCCCCTGCTTCTTCACTGCCGCCCCGAGGCCTGGCCTTGTCTGGAATCCGGCCCTGGGCTCGCATCAGCATTATGGTTGCCCTCAAAACGTCCGGTTGTATTAGGTGTATAGACATTGTAAGATTAGCTGTCAAGTGCATCCCCTCCCATTATATTAGATTTCAAGAGGCAACCCATCATCAGAAGTTGAGTTCCCCATTCTCCCTCACATCACAGTGAACCCCCTTTCCTTATTCTGCTGCTGGGAAGACGCTGGATGCATTGCTTAAAAGCAGAAAGTAAGGGTCTGGAGTAGGACCAAAGGAGGGCTGCAGGAGAGGTACGAGGGCCACACGAAATGGCCTGAAGGGCCAGATTTGGCCTGTGGGCCTTGTGTTTGAACCTGTGCTCTAGAGGCTTGAGGCTATGTTCATCAATGAATAAACTTGATCCCCTTAGGGGCTCAGGACCATGTCCATCACTGATTAGACCAGATCACTTTCAGGGGAGTAGGGCCATGTCTATCACTGAATAGGCCTAATCCCTTCAAGAGAGGCAGACCATGTCTATCACTGATCAGATCAGAGCTCATTAGGAACTCTAGACCTTGCCGATCACTGATTAAACCAGGAAGTTGACCAGATTTTTAAAATGAAAACTGGGGACATATTATTAATTTTTTTTACTAGTAATGGCAGCAATCAGCAACTCAATAACTGTCGCCACCACCGCCCGTCCTACAGACTCTCAAGTCTTACTCTCCGGGCCCCGCCTACTACTGGGTGGGGAGCAGAGGAAGATCACTCCACCAGGGAAGGCAAGGAGTAAAGCAGGACTTGAGCCAAGGCAAAAGAACATGCAATCAGAGCTGAAAACTGAAGAAATATTCCCTCCGCTCTGACCAGCACATGATCATCAGAAAGGGGCACAGATAATGGAAAGAAATACACCCCCCTAAGCTATTAGGAGCGGTGGAGTGGGGGTGTGTAATTCAGATTTATTTTTTTAATTCTGCACCTACTGGACTGTCTTTGAAATTGCCCCAGCCCCTGTTCAAATCCAATCCGGGGACAAAACCGAGGGCAGATATGGTCCGGGGACAGTGTCCTCAATCCGGGGACGTCTGGTCACCCTACTCAGAGGCTCCTGATCATGTTAATCTCTGATTAGGCCAGGTCCTTTCAAGAGTATAGGAACCTGTCTATCACTGATTAGACCATATATTGTCAGGGGTTTGTAGACCATGTTTATCACTGACAAGATCAGACTTGTTTGGGGCTCAGCAAAATGTCTTTCACCATGTCTATCACTGATTAGGTCAGATCCCTTTAGGTGATGCAGGCCATGTATATTACTGATTCAACCAGATCTGTTCTTGAGCTCTAGATTATGTTGATCACTGTTTAAACTAGATTCACTATCTATCAGGGATTAGACCAGATCCCTTCAAAGGCTTGGATCATTTATATTACTGATTAGAACATATCTCTACAGAGGTTCTACCAGTAGTGTATTTAGGGTTTGTGCTGCCCTAGGCCTGACTAAACTCGTGCACCCCTAATTTAAATATGACCCACCCCTTCCTGTCAAGGCCACACCCTTCCTGTTTAAAACCCGCCCTGAAATTTCAAGTAGGGGCACTAGTTCTGAGGGCCTGGGGGGGCAATGGATTCCCTTAATTTACATAGATTTCCTCTCACTTCCTGTTTGGCTATGGGGCAGGAAGTGAAGGGAAATCTCTGCAATGGGACAGGGATGGTAAAAAATAAACTGACAGGGGCTATAACCATCCCTTACTCTATCCAAAATGAAAAAAAAAGTGTTGTCTATAGTTGTACTTTAAGCACAAATTTCTGATAATTTTATGGAGAGGACTAAGAAGATATAACCATGCCAATGGTACAGCAGAAAACAAAAAGCACAGTGAGGAAGGTCCAGGATGATAGGACAGTCAAAATTAGAAGCAGCTTGTGTTACACTAACAGTGTAGCGCAAGCTGACGGGGACTCGTTAGTGTTACAAGGTCTCAGGTGTGAATAGGGAGCACGTGTGTTAAATTTGATGTTATCGCTCTCACTCTCTGATTCTGGAAGATCAACATAGTTACATAGTAGGTGATATTAAAAAAAAAGACTCCAAGTCCAACCTATGTATGTGATTACATGTCAGTAATACATTGTATATCCCTGTATGTTGTGGTCATTCAGGTGCTCATTTAATAGTTTTTTTAAGCTATCGATGCCCCCCGATGAGACTACCACCTGTGGAAGGGAATTCCACATCCTTACCGCACTTACATTAAAGAACATTCTACGCAGTTTAAGGTTAAACATCTTTTCTTCTAATTTGAATGAGTGACCACTATTTTTTTTTTAAACTCCCTTCTGGGAAAAAGTTTCTATCTCTATTGTGGGGTCACCAGTACGGTATTTGTGAATTGAAATCATATCCCCTCTCAAGCATCTCTTCTCCAGAGAGATTATGTTCAGTGCTCGCAACCTTTCTTCATAACAAATATCCTCCAGACCCTTTATTAGTTTTGTTGTCCTTCTTTGTACTCACTCCATTTCCAGTACATACTTCCTGAGGACTGGTGCCCAGAACTGGATGGCATACTCCAGGTGCGGCCGGACCAGAGTCTTGTAGAGTTGGACAATTATCATTTTACCTCTGGAGTTAATCCCCTTTTTTAATGCATGCCAATATTCTGTCTGCTTTGTTAGCAGCAGCTTGGCATTGCATGCCATTGCTGAGCCCATCATCTACTAGGACCCCTGGATCTTTTCCATTCTAGATTCCCCCAGAGGATCTCCCCCAATGTATAGATTGCATTCATATTTTTGCCACCCAAATGCATTATTTAAAATTTGTCTACATTGAACCTCATTTGCCATGTAGTTGCCCCCCCCCCCCACATTCATTTGTTCAGAACCTCTTGCAAGGTTTCCACAGCCCTGCTTAGCTTAAGCGGAGCTCCAGCCGCGATTTTTTTTTTTTAAGTCAGCAGCTACTAACAGTGTAGCTGCTGACTTTAAATAAGGACACTTACCTGTCCTAGGCGCCCGCGCTGACGGCCCCCCCCCCGATGCCGGTCCCACGATCGCTTCGGGTCCCGCGCCACCATTCACACTATGAGTCTCACGCTGGCTTGTGAATGGGCGCGCTGCTGTCTGAGAACACACACAGTTCCCAGAAAGCAGCGCGCCCCATTCACAAGGAGAAGGACAAGAAGAGAAGGTGAGTATTTTTTTTTTTTCAGGTTTTTATTTTTTTTATTTTTTAAACAACATGGGAAAATGTTGTTTTCCTGGGTGGAGCTCCGCTTTAGTATTGTCCTCAAATACAGGGATTGAACTGTTAACCCCATCCTCCAGGTCATTTATGAACAAATTAAACAGGATTGGTCCCAGCACAGAACCCAACTACCCACCCCTGACCATTCAGAGTATTCCTCATTTATCACCACCCTCTGAACTCGCCGTTGTAACTAGTGTTCAATCCATGTATTCATCCTATGGTCCATGTCAACTGACCTTATTTTGTACAGTAAACGTTTATGGGGAACTGTGTCAAATGCTTTTGCAAAATCCAGATACACCACATCTACAGGCCTTCCTTTATCTAGATGACAACTCACCTCCTCATAAAAGGTTAAAAAATTGGTTTGGCAGAAAACGATTCTTCATGAATCCAAGCTGATTACTGCAAATGATACCATTCTCATTACTAAAATCTTGTATATCGTTCCTTATCGTCCCCTCCAAGAGCTTACATACTATTGATGTTAGGCTAACTGGTCTGTAATTCCCAGGGATGTATTTTTGGCCCTTTTTAAATATTAGTGTTACATTGGCTTTTCATGGCACCTCATGGCAAAGAACTCTTGATGGCCTAGGCTATAAGAAGATTGCCAAAACCCTGAAACTGAGCTGCAGCACAGTGGCCAAGACCATACACAGGACAAGTTCCACTCGTAACAGACCTCGCCATGGTCGACCAAAGAATTTGAGTGTCCACGTGCTCAGCGTCATATCAGAGGTTGTCTTTGGGAAATAGAGGTATTAGTTCTGCCAGCAGTGCTGCAGAGGTTGGAGGGGTGGGGGGTCAGCCTGTCAGTGCTCAGACCATACGCTGCATTCTGCATAAGATTGGTCTGCATGGCTGTCGTCCCAGAAGGAAGCCTCTTCTAAAGATAATGCACAAGAATGCCTGCAAACAGTTTGCAAAAGACAAGCAGACTAAGGACATGGATTACTGAAACCATGTCCTGTGTTTTGATGAGACCAAGATAAACTTAATTGGTTCAGATGGTGTTAACCGTGTATGGCGGCAACCAGGTGAGGAGTACAAAGACAAGTGTGTCTTGCCTACAGTCAGGCATTATGGTGGAAGTGTCATGGTCTGAGTGCTGCCGGCACTGGGGAGGTACAGTTCATTGAGGGAACCATGAATGCCAACATGTACTGTGACATACTGAAGCAGAGCATGAGACTGGGCCACAGGGCAGTATTCCAACATAACGACCCCAAACACACCTCCAAGATGACCACTGCCTTGCTAAAGAAGCTGAGGGTAAAGGTGATGGACTGTCCAAGCATGTCTCAAGACCTAAACCCTATTGAGCATCTGTGGAACATCCTCAAACAGAAGATGGAGGAGCACAAGGTCTCTAACATGAATCAGCTCCGTGATGTCATCATAAAAGAGTGGAAGAGGACTCCAGTGTTTGTTCAGTCTGTTACGCTGCCTTTCAACCCCAATGAACTGTCCCAGCCCCTCTGGCACATCTAGCAATGTGATTAATGGAATAACTTAGCAGGAATACACAACACAGTTCTTCTTGTAGTTTACTTGAAGAAAAGTAAAATTCAGGTTAACATTAGTCAGCCAGGACCTGTATAAGTACCCATGCCCAGGACCTGTATAAGTACTTAGTTGAAACAGTTTAAAGAAAACAGTCAGGAACACTATGCAAACAACAAAAGCAATAGGTAATAATATGTATAGATTAAATAGTCTCCCCCAAAACTGTGTGCGTTTGATGCTGTGGCTAAAGGGAAACCCCAGGCCAGCCTATGATACCTCTAGTACACACCCAGTGAAAAAATCTCAATACCCGTGGGTGTGTCCCCTTTAAGAGCAACCACGGTAATGTCCTGGAGGCAAAGCTTTGCATTTTATTATCTTCACCGGCAATGTAGGAGCTCTGTGGACAATATTTGGATGTGGTATTCTATGAAAAGCATTAAAGGTTCCTGGGCAAAGTCCCCTCACCAAATCCTGTACACAGTCAGCGGTCCTCACCCTGAGCTTAGGTGTGTCGCAGTGCCATTCAGTCCTTGAGCTATTGCAGGGTGTCCTTCTTTAGCATAGACAGTCTTTTCCTCTGGGCTGGAGCTGCATGAACAATCTGTTCCTCTGGGCTGGAGTTGCAGGCTGTGTACCTCTTGGTAGGCCGCGATTCCACACACACATAGAGTGCAGGAGATGCTCTCCTGATGGGGTGCAGGCAAAAAAGAGACTCCGGCCTAGTTCCTCTGGCTTTTTTATCTTCTCCTTCCACAGTCCTTTCCTTTTTTTTTTTTCTCAATCAAATTTTTTATTGAGTAGCAAGAACAGATAAAACAGCATAAGGACATATCTGTTATACAAATAAGAACAGTCTAGACTACATAAAAAAAAGGAGAAAAAACATGTCAAACCATGGTATGTCATAATACCAGTTCGAAAAGACAGAGTACAATAACTGTCAAATATAAATACACAGTTGAGGTGGAACAAAATGAAGAGGGAAAGGGCAAAAATAGGGGGCTAAATAACAACGACGGAAGGAAAAAGAAAGTGGGGGGGAGGGGGAGAGGGAGGGAGGGACCTTGGGACGGGAGGCGGGGAGAAACAGTATTTGTATATTGCAAGAAGGAACAGGTTACAGGTCTGGGCATACACGTCATAACAGTGACAAGAGAAGGCCTAGCAGAATTTATGATTCACCGTGGACAGGCAGTCAGGAAATATTAGGCATTACAGAAAGTTCATTTACACAATGTCAAGTATTCACCAGAATATGTGAAGACAAGCCATGGTTGCCATAGCTCGTTAAAGGGGGAGCTTTTTAATTTTTCATTGCCAGGATCTCCTCTATTTTGTAGATGAGGGACACCCTGTCCAACCAGTCTCGGATCCCTGGTGTCCGCGTAGATTTCCAGTAAAGGGGAATAAGGGTTTTGGCGGCGTTAAGTAAGTGTCTCGTAAGGGTCTTTTTGTATTTACGAATCGGAAGCTGATTGATGTGAATTAGGCACGCGGCTGCGTCAAGTGCTATTGTTGTTTCTGTGATGTGCCTGATCCACCTAACGACCTCCTGCCAAAATTTAGCAATGGGGGCACATTCCCACCAAATGTGCAAAAACGAGCCCACACCGGTCCCGCAACGCCAACAAGCGTCTGAGACATTACCGGACCACTGCTTGGCCCGCTGTGGCGTAATGTACCATTGGGTGAGGATCTTGTAGGAGATCTCTTGGTGTCTGGAGCTGAGGGAGCATTTGTGGGCCATAATGCAGGCCTTTTCCCATTGAGCCTCTTCTATTGGAATACCCAGGTCCCTTTCCCATTTCAATTTATGTTTGTTTGTATCCATGTTAGTAGGACTTATCAGCCACGAGTAAGCCAGAGAGGTGGCATGGGGGACCAGAGATCTATCGCGACATAGCTTTTCCAATGGTGTCAGTGGGCGATAAAAGGCAGATTTAGATTTAGAATTCACCAAGAGGTCCCTCAGTTGGAGATAAAACCAAAACCCTGGAAGGTAGTCTCCATACTCAGATCGCAGTGTCTCATAGGATTTAACTCCAGACCCAGACACACAGTCAATAGCCCGCAGATCTGGGATCTTTTTACCCTGTGTACCCGGGGCGAAGTCCAGGTTATCAAAGATTGGCGTCAGGGCACCTGGTATCGTCGCCATTTTATGTTTAACTACCACTTTGTGCCATACTTGCAATGTGTTCGTTATCAGAGGGTGTGTAATCAGTTTAGTTGATCGGGAGAACAGAGACCAAGGGAGGAGCCCTAAGCGGTGAGGGCACATACTTTGATCCAGGTTGACCCAATCCTTTTCCTCACTATGGCAATGCCAATCTATTATTCTCGTTATGTGGGATGCTTGATATTTTTTGTAATCAGGTAAGCCTATTCCGCCTCTACATTTGGGGAGGGTAAGGAGTTTGATGTTAATTCTGGGGTTTTTGCCTGCCCACAGAAAACGTCTCTGTATTTTCAGAAGGGAAGTGAAAAATGATTCCGGTACGCTAATGGGGAGGGCATTGAATATATACAGAAGTCTCGGGAGAACCGTCATCTTTAAAATCGAGGCTCGGCCGAACCAGGAAAACTTTTTGGATGTCCATTTATGAAGGTCATCAGTTATGGACTTTAGCATTGGTGTATAGTTAGCTTGAAACATCATATTAAGACGACTGGTTAGGCGAACGCCCAGATACTTCAATGCGGAGGGGACCCACTTGAATGAGTGATTGGATTTTAGAAGGTCAAGTTGGCTAGGAGTCAGTGTTAGATGAAGGGCTTCGGACTTTGATTTATTAATTTTGAAGTTAGAGATATAACTGAAGGTTTCAATTTTTTTTTGCAGGCTGGGGATGGAGAAAAAGGGTTTGGTGAGAAAGAACAACAAGTCATCCGCATAAGCGGCTACTTTATAGTCCCTCCCCCCCACTTGGAACCCATGGACCTCCGGGGATAGATTGATAGTCCTATACAGTGGTTCTAATTAGAGGATGAAAAGGATCGGGGAAAGGGGGCAGCCCTGGCGTGTCCCATTCCTAATAGTTATGGGTTCAGATAGTATGTTATTAACCTTAATTCTGGCCTGAGGACATTCGTAGAGGGCTGATATCCAGGATAACATTCCTCCCCTTAGCCCAATATGAGTGCAGATAAAGAACATGTATTCCCAGGAGATCCTATCGAACGCCTTTTCGGCGTCGGTAGAAAGTAACATCCCATCAGACGTTGAGTCCTGGCCAAAATGGATCAGATTAAGAGCTTTCGTTATGTTATCCCGAGCTTCCCGCCCTGGCATGAAGCCTACCTGTTCAGGGCCAATAATTTTGGTAAGGAAGGGTTTTAATCTATTGGCCAAGATTTTAGCTAGTAGTTTTAAGTCGATATTTAACCACTTAAAGACCCCCGCACGCACATATACGGCCACAACATGGCTCGTACAGGCACAAGGGCGTAAATTTACGTCCCCGCCTGAGTGCGGTTCGGGGGTCCCATCGGGACCCCCTCCGCGGCGTGCGGGGGTCTCCCTACCTCTGGGAGCGATCCGGGATCTGCGGGCGGATGTCCGTGTTTTCCGCCCCCCCCGCGATCGCTCCCAGCCAATGGGAGCGCGCTCCCAGCCTGTCACTTCCTCCTCCTGTGTTTACACAGGAAGGAGGAAATTATGTATTCTCTCATCGCAGCGCTGTTTCCCAGCGCTGCTGATGAGAGAAGACATCACAAGTAAGTGTGCACCAACACAACACTGACACACACTCACATAGGCATATTAACCCCTTGTGATCGCCCCCCCCCACCCCCCTGTCACAGTGTTACTGAATGCAGTGATTTAATCACTGCATTTAGTGTCAGTGTGACAGGCACTGTAAAAAACAGTTAGTGTTAGGTTCAGGATAGCCCCCCCACCCCCCTAATAAAGTTTTAACCCCCTGATCACCGCCCTAGTTAACCCTTTCACTCCCTATTGCCAGCGTCACTAAGCGATCATTTTTCTGATCGCTGTATTAGTGTCGCTGTTCCCGCTAGGTAGCTATTTTTTTTTATTGTGATTTTTTTTTTTTACTAAAGACATGTGGCTAAATAAATTTTGGCCTAAATGTTTGACTAAAATTTAGTTTATTTGATTTTTTTTTAACAAAAAGTAAAAAATAGTGTTTTTTTTTCAAAAATGTCGCTCTATTTTTGTATATAGCGCAAAAAATAAAAATCGCAGAGGTGATCAAATACCACCAAAAGAAAGCTCTATTTGTGGGAAGAAAAGGACGCAAATTTTGTTTGGGAGCCACGTCGCACGACCGCGCAATTGTCTGTTAAAGCGACGCAGTGCCGAATCGCAAAAACACCTTGGGTCATTTACCAGCGTATTGGTCCGGGTCTTAAGTGGTTAAGAGCGAAATGGGTCTGAAACTCGCGCAGTCAGTCAGGTCTTTGTCGGGTTTGGGCACTACTGTAATGTGGGCCATGAGGAAGGGGCTGGAGTTGTGTTTGTTGCCTGACAAATAATTAAAAGATGACATGAGTGATTTGCAGAGAATGTTTGAGTAGGTCTTGTAGTATTGGGCCGTGAACCCGTCCGGGCCCGGGCTTTTTCCGGTTTTTAGGTCTTTGATGGCCGTCTGTATTTCTGACAAGTTTATGGGTTCTTCCAATGTGGAGGCGTTCTCATGGGGGAGGGTGGTGAGTGCGGAGTCTCTGAGGAAGTTGTGGATCATGTCCCCTTTAGAACCTGTAACATGGTGAGGTCTATGCTGATCAGGAAGGTTATAGAGTCTATCATAGAATTTGGAAAAAAGTTTGGCTATCTTCTCATTGTCATAACAGAGTGTCCCCTCTTTATCCCTGATGGCCTGGATGTGGTGAGATGATTGGGCATCCCTGAGGGCCCTGGCCAATAGCCTGCCACTTTTATCCCCCTGCTCATAAAAAACATTTTTCTTGAAAAAAAGTGATTTTTTGATTTTTAGATCTAGTATCCGTTTCAGGGCCGATCTACACTCAGCTAGCTCTTCTTCTGCTTTTAACGAGAGAGATTGCTTGTGAAATGTCTCTAGTCTGGCAATTCGAAGTGACCGGTTCATTATTTCCTTTTCCCTTTCCCTTTTCTTCCTGGTGCCCCATTTCATCAATTCACCCCTGACCACACACTTGTGCGCCTCCCAGTTATTGAGAGGGTTCGTGTTACCAGCCTGGTTGTTCGCAAAGAACGACGTGAGTGTCTGGTGTATGTCATCTTTAATTGTCTGGTCGATGAGAAGTGATGCGTTAAGTTTCCAGTTGAAGGGGGCACGCGTAGGATGACCGAATCGTAGGGAGAGGGCTATGGGGGCATGGTCGGAGAGGGAAATAATGCCTATGTCGGCCCTAAGGATGTTGCCTAAGTCCCTCTGGGAGATAAAGAGCAAGTCGATACGGGAGTACCTTTTGTGTGGAGAGGAGAAAAAAGTGAAATCCCTCTCTGAGGGGTGTGTAGCCCTCAATGAGTCGACCAGGGTCAGGGATTGGAGCATGGCTTTGATACTTTTCAGTATCCTGTAGGAGATGTGAGTTGAGCCTGTTGAGGTATCTTTCAATGGGGAGAGAGGGATGTTGAAGTCCCCACCCAAAACTATACAACCCTCCGCAAACCAAGTGAGGTCGTCAATGATTTTACGGCAAAAGGTGATATGTCCTGTGTTTGGAAAATAAACATTGGCCAAGGTAACCGGCGAACCCTCCCAAGTGCCCTTCAAGAAAATGTAGCGGCCATCTGGGTCTAGAAGTTGATGCTGTAGTACAAAAGGTGAATCTCTGTTAAGCAAGATGGAGACTCCCTTGGTCTTGGCCAAGGGGTTAGTTGCGTGGTAGGCTTTGGTAAAGATATTATCTGTTAGTTTTGGTATGTTCTGTCCCTTGAAATTGGTTTCCTGAAGGAAGACTATGGAGGGGCGGGTTTTCCTAAGTTCTTTAAGTAGTTTTGACCTTTTTTCGGGAACATTCAAACCATTGATGTTGTGTGAGATGACAGTGGGTGATTTTCCTAAGAATGTGTAGGCCATAGTGACTAAACCTGTGACTAAGTGCAGATAAAAGTGGAAGGTGGGATCAGTGATGAGGATGGATGAGGGAAGGTCAAGAGAAAGGAGGGGGGAAGAGGGGAAGGACGGGAAAAGAAGAGAGAAGGAGGGAAAGGATAAGAACAGAACAAGTAGAAGGAGTAAGGTGAGCAGTCCCTAAGCCCTGCCTAGGGGGCTGAGGAGTGGTTAGTCTAGTATTGTGTTAAAGACTAATATGAGCTCTAGGAGGTAGGCGGGAGACGCGGGTACGGGCTACAGCAGTTTCCGGTCCGTCACCAACACTTGGCGGTAAACCGTGAAAGTGATATTCACAAAGAAATCACTTGTGGGAGAAGAGTCTCGGGATGAGGTAGACCCTGGAACCCGGGACTGATTTGCATGTAAAGAAGTCATGATGATTCTGGGCCTGAACACTTAGGATGGAGAACAAAAATAAGCATATAGTGGGAGGGGATTAGGGTCAGGTAGTGTTCCTCCATGAGAACATCACGGGTAGGAAGGCATGAAACATGCATTTAAACTTACATCTCATAACACAGTACTTAAAGCATGGTAATAACAGCAACCCTTGTTAATAAGTGTTTAAATCAAGTAACAGAACAAAAAACATAAAACCATTTAGAAACAAACAG
Organism: Rana kukunoris; assembly: GCA_029574335.1. Taxonomy (NCBI): domain Eukaryota; kingdom Metazoa; phylum Chordata; class Amphibia; order Anura; family Ranidae; genus Rana; species Rana kukunoris. The sequence goes on along the minus strand of CM056050.1, from coordinate 18,543,573 downwards.
ACGGATGCATCTGAACTTCCCGGTCATGGCTCAAAAAGGCCTCTGTGAACAGTGAGCAAATCCAAGATCCGTCTCCACTGGTCACTAGAGCAAAAGGAAAAAAAAAAAAAATAGCGGGACAAGGATATTCAGCTGCGTAAGGCGACACAGTACTCACGGTTCATCAGAGTAGGAGGTAGGTACAAGTCCCAGCATCACAGTAAAAGGGCAGGACAGAAGTATTCAAACGGGCGGTAGAGGCAGAGGTCCAGGTGTGACAAAAATGTCAGACTTCTGAACCGGAGACCTTGGGATGAGCCATAGACCTAAGGGTAAACAACAAGTTTATTGACTTAAACCTAGAGGGAGGAAGAGAGACAATGGTGTCCGGCATAAGAGCAAAAAAGAAAGAAGGGGAAGAAAAAATAAATAAATAAATAAAATAAAAAATGTTCCAGGTTCGCTGTCGTGAAACAAGGTTTTGTGCTTGAGAAGCTGAAAGGACATAGTCAGTAGAAGCTTCACTGAGAACAGAGCGCCATCTAGCTTGCAAATATGGAAGTCCACATTTCAGTATTTTAAGAGTATGGACGGAGGATGGCCTGGGACACAATTCTCTACTTCACAATTCCTTTGTCCAACCTCATTGACCATCAGTAGTAGAGAGGGGACTGAAGCTAAACTGTGCAGAATATGTGAGCAGCGGGGCTTCAATGCAAAAACAGAAAAAAAAAAATCAACACAAGGGGGAGGCTAGGCCACACACTCCACAATGATAGTGATGACCCCCAGCCCGCAATCTGTAAAACAAACAACGGGAAACGAAGGCCGGGTTCATCACATACGTTGTGCTCCTTTCATTCTAGGGCTTTTGGAGTTCTTTGGGGATGCTGGAGAGCCATTGTAACGTCTGCCAGGATAGTTGCGTTGGTTCTTCTGTTGGAGCAGAGAAAATGCAGACGCCGGGCGAGTGTTGGGGGTTGTTGATGAGAGGCGGTAGGCGAAACTCCTCATACCATTCAGGCAAATCCATGGGCGCAATCTGTAAGGCCTCACAAAAGGACGGGAGGTCTTATGGAACTCTAAGCATGTGTTGTTTCCCCATGTAAGTAGCCTGCAGAGCAAAGGGGAATTTCCACCTGTAGGTAATCTCCTTCTCCCGGAGAACAGCTAGTAGTGGCTTGAGGGCTCTCCTATTCTTTAGGGTAATCGGAGAGATATCTTGAAACAACTGGATCTCAGAGTCGCCATGTTGGATCCGATCTGCATTTTTTGCCTTCTGCAGTATTTCCTCCTTCAGGGAAAAGTTGGGCAGACAGCAAATAATGTCTCTTGGTGGGTTACCCTCCGGGGCTCTGGGTCTAAGCGCCCTGTGTGCACGGTCAAATTCGATCGGGGACTGTTCCGGCCTATCTAACAGGCTATTGAAAATGGCGGTCAAGGTCGGTCTCACCTGCTCCTGGGCTGCTCATTCTGGGACCCCCCTCACCCTAATATTATGCCTGCGGCCCCTGTTATCCAGGTCTTCAATTTGTCTATTCATGGTGATCATATGTTGAGAGTGGGTGGTGGTAATGGCGTCTAGCCTGAGCAGGGCCCTATCTCTCCTCTTACCCGCCCGCTCGTTCACCGCCATTTGCTCTGAGAGCCGCAGCAGCTCTGACTTTATGTCCGTGATGGCCATCGCAAAAGAGTTCTTAATATCCGCGGCTATGTCAGTCATAGCCGCGTAGGTTAGGGGCCTATCTGTAGAGGCAGTACCTTTGGAGGAGTCCTCTGAAGCAGGGAGTGAAATTTCGTCCTCATCACTGACTTCCTCCATGAGTGGCGGCGCCATCTTGGGGGACTTGCTGCTGCCGCCGCTGTAACGAAATTTGTTGAGGTTCGTGGGGGTGAGCTTTTTCTTTGGTGTGCTCAGGGAACGCAGTGAGCGGCTGTGAGTTCCCCTCTTATGTTGTAAGGACATAATCGTCCGTATTCCGGCCGTTTTCAACTCTCGGGTCCCACGGGTAGACGGAGCTCCTTCACACCTCTGCCGTCTGCATCGCGCGCAAAGCCACGTTCCCCTCCTTTTCTGCTGTCTGATGATTGGCTCAGGCTCTTCAAAATAGGGAGTTTACAAACAAGCAGTTCTGAGAGCCTGTGTGTGAAGAGAGAAGGAGGGGGGGGGGTGAAAAAGCCCACACTGCTGTCACCTAATAGATTAGATCAGTCTGGAGAAGTACCTGCTACAGATGTATGGGTGCTATCAAGATCATTCCTGTCTAGTAAGAGGCCTCAACATTTTACAAGCACCTTTAACACTAGGGCACTTTTACATTTAATTTTGAGCACTGAGTACTTGACAGGCATTGTGGATGTTTCAGTATGGACTATGGGATAGATTCACATACCTCGGCGCATATTTATGCCGCCGTAGCGTATCTCTTTTACGCTACGCCGGAGCATCGCAGAGAGGTAAGCATGGAATTCACAAAGCAAATGCTCCCAACAATGTGCCAACGTAACGTAATTTCGTCTGCGTAATCCAGCGTAAGTGGAAGTGGGTGTGACATTATGCAAATGATGGTCCGAGCTTGGTGCAATGCTTTACGCCTGGCGTATCTTAAACGGTGCATGCGTAGTGACGTGGACGTATGGTTAGCACCCCTATGCGCATGCTCACAACTATGCCGGCGTAACTTCCTAAAATACGCCGGCCCACCATCTTACGCCAAGCACATAAATGCGCCCAGCCATACACCTGTCCGGCGCAAAAGTACATCCGCTTGTTTCCCTCCTGAAGCAAAGTACTTTTGCTGAGCGATGGCAGCTGCTAATGTGGGCAAGGAGAGGAGGAAGAAAAATTTCTCGAGTGAGGAGAGGGCTATCATCATATCGGCAATAGCCAAATATGATGTTTATCTCCATGGTGCCCACAGTGCCCGTACCAGCAAGGCACGGAAGAAGAAGATCTTGCAGCAGATCACCCTTGATGTGAATGCCATTGGACATGAGACCCGCACATCTGACGAGATCATGAAGAAGATCAATGATCTGAAAAGTCGGGTCCGGGATAAGTTGGCCCTTATGAGGAGGCACGCCAGGGGCACGGGAGGAGGACCAGCCTCATCTGTGCGATTGACCGATGAGGAGGAGGTCATCGCCAGGTGTCTTTCGCAGGAGCAGGTGGAGGGCATGGAGGGCTATGACTCCGGTGAGCAGGCCTTGAGGACAGGTAAGTGTGTTTTATCCTCCATTTGGTGTGTAGCATGTGAGGGGGTGGAACGGAACATGTGACAAGTGTGTGGGTCCACCAACATGTGAATTATTTGTGTCATCCACAGATGTCCTGGGGGAGCTGGGCCGTCTGATGACGGTGTCCGACCCACGCCATCCCCGGAACATCCTGTGTCTTCTTCTGACCCCCTGGGAAGCCATGTACCATCAGTGGAGGGGAGTGCCCACACCTCTCCTCTAGAGGTTGTATTTGAGGAGCCAGTGGATCACCACAAGGAGGACTGCCTCTATATTAAGGAGGCTTCCACCTTCCCTGGACCCTCACACACCTCCCCGCCCATGAGGTCTACCCCCTCCAGGGGACCCCCCTCCAGGGCTACCCCATATGGACAGGCACAAGCCTCTCCTTCCCCCAGGAAGGCTCTTCATAAGACCAGGGGTGTACCCGGAGCCCTCCAAGAGGAGCTGCAGAGGTTGCAGGCCTGGCAGACGCACCATATTGGTGTTATAGCGGATGACCTGTGCCGTGTGGCGGACAGCCTGGCCTCCTCGGCCCAGAACCAGACTGAATGCACATTGGCTGTGCAGTGCCTCACTCAGCAGGCTGATCAGAGCAGCTCCATCTCTGACAGCCTGCAGGATGTGAGTGGGAACTGCGCTGCCAGAGTCACCAGCATTGGTGAGCTGCAGGCCACAACATCAGGCCTAATGGCAGAGGTGAGGAGCCTGACAGTGGCTGTAGAGGCAAACACGGCTGCCATCGAGGCGGAGGGGAGAGAGACAAGGCGCCACCGGCGGCACACCACCACCCGCCAGCAGGCTCGGACCAACACCTTCCTCGAGCGCATTGCCCTGGCGTTAGAGGGCAGGCAGCCAGCAGCCAGGGACATTCCTCCTCCTGATGCCCCACCCGAGGCTCCCCCCAGGCAACTGAGGAGCCGGAGCCGTGGCCCACGAAGGGGCAAATGAGTGCCATTTTTTTTGCGCTCAGATGATGAGCTTTTTTTTTTATGGCACAGTGGCTGCATTTAGAGGGCACAGTGGCTGCATTTAGAGTGCACAGTGGCTACGTTTGATGGCACAGTGGCTGCAATTAGAGTGCACAGTGGCTGCGTTTGATGGGCACAGAGGCTGCATTTGATGGCACAACGGCTGCATTTGATGGGCACAGTGAGGCTGCAATTGATGTTTTTTTCCAGAATTTTTCAGTTTGTTTGTGCCCCCCCAAAAGGAAAATGAGCACATAGGGAACATGGTTTACTAGGATGGTGAATTAGCAGTTTACAGTGTAGTTATGAGAGCTTTTTTGGACTGAGAACAACGAGTGGCTTGGATGAAGACACCACCCCACGTTAATACGCTATTTAATTTGCCTAATAGGTTACAATGGAGATATGATAATAATTACATTGTAAACTGCTTGTTCACCATCCTAGAAAACCATGTGCCCCATGTGACACACCAAAGTAAAGGTGGAAAAAATAGCTAGGTGCAACAATTATTTTAGTGCATCATATCAAAATAATAGGACAAACAAACATATAAGGTGGCACATTGGCTGCAATTGATGGGTACAGTTGCTGCTTTTAGAGGGCACAGTGGCTGCGTTTGATGGGCACAGTGGCTACATTTGATGGACACAGTGGCGGCGTTTGATGGGCATAGTGGCTGCGTTTGATGGCACTGTGGCTGCGTTTGATGGGCACAGTGGCTGCATTTGATGGGCACAGTGGCTGCTTTTAGAGTGCACATCGGCTGCGTTTGATGGGCACAGTGGCTGCATTTGATGGGCACAGTGGCTGCTTATGATGGGAACAGTGGCTGTGTTTGATTGGCACAGTGGCTGCATTTGATGGCACAGTGGCTGCTTTTAGAGTGCACAGTGGCTGCATTTGATGGCACAGTGGCTGCGTTTGATGGGCACAGTGGCTGCATTTGATGGCACAATGGCTGCATTCAGAGTGCACAGTGGCTGCGTTTGATGGCACAGTGGCTGCTTTTAGAGTGCACATCGGCTGCGTTTGATGGGCACAGTGGCTGCATTTGATGGGCACAGTGGCTGCTTATGATGGGCACAGTGGCTGTGTTTGATTGGCACAGTGGCTGCGTTTGGTAACACAGTGGCTGCGTTTGATGGCACAGTGGCTGCAACAGTGAGGCTGCAATTGATGTTTTTTTCCAGAATTGTTCAGTTTGTTTATGCCCCCCCAAAAAGAAAATGGGCACATGGGGAACATGGTTTACTAGGATGGCGAATTAGCAGTTTACAGTGTAGTTCTGAGAGCTTTTTTGGACTGAGACCAATGAGTGGCTTGGATTGAAGACACCACCCCACGGTAATAGGCCATTCAATTTGCCTAGGAAGTTATGCAGATATGAGAATTACCTTTTTTTCACTGAGACCAACGAGTGGCTTGGATGAAGAAACCACCCCATGGTAATAGGCTATTCAATTTTCCTAGTAGGTTACAATGGAGATATGAGAATTACTTTTTTTTGGAGACCAAAGAGTGGCTTGAATCCATGACACCATACCACGGTTATTGGCCAGTCAAATTGTTTGAGAAAGGGAGGTCTCCTTGTAGATAGTGACCATCTATCTGATACTCCTATTTTATAGGGATAGGCTAAAACAGATGAACAGATTAGTACTACTGTGGTATCCTTTCACCTTTTGCTCTCCTACAGAATCAATATGCTTTCCATCCTATAAAGTAATATACTTGTACAATCATTTGCTTTTTCTTTCTTTTCATGATATATTTCATTCATAAATTTTTCTCTCGTATTGTCCGTTGGTGAGTCGGCATGTGCACCCCCGTTTCAATTTTTTTCAGGATACTCACTTGCCAGTTTACGAGCGTTTGTACATTATAGTAGGCAATTTATTTAGTAGTAATTTTTGAAGGATTTGTAAATTGTAGCAGTCTGATATTCATAATATCTCAGCGTGACCTTTTATTATATAAAAGTAAAGGGAGACATTTACAATACAGTTCAATACAGGAGAGTTCTGAAGACCCTGCTCGTGAGAGCTTACAATCTAAAAGGGAGGGCCAAGTGATACAAAAGGTTAAAACTACAAGGAATAAGCTATTGGAGAAAGTAAAAGTTCAGATTATTGGGTAGAGACAGGCTAGGCTTCCCTGAAATTATGACTTTTCATGGAATAACTAAAAACAGACAGACAGATTAGGAGATAGCTGTACAGATTTGGGTTGGGAGTTAAGCCTCGTATCCACGCTCGGTTTACTCGGCAAGAACCAGCAAGAAAACTGCTGGCAGAGCTTTCTTGCCGAGTAAACCGAGCGTGTGTACGAGGCTTTCAGGTTTCTCGTCAAGAAAACTTCCCAGAATCTAGATGAGAAAAATAGAGAACATGTTCTCTATTTTCTCATTGTGAGATTCTCGGCAGTGTTTTCCTGCTGAGAAACCCGAGAGTGTGTACACTTACCTGTCGCCGTGGAAACCCGAGCATGCTCTAAATGACTTTGATGCATGCACGGTAGCTGCCTAGGCATCAAATGTGACGAGCATGCTCGTCGTAGTCGATGACGTTACCGCATTTATTCCATTCAAAAGAATGTGAGATTATGATTGCTGTGCGTTAGGATGGCAATCAAAACCCTTAATATATATAGTGCCACATCCGAAACGTTTAGAGAATTGGGGTAGAAAAGATGGACTTTGTAGGCACTTATTTAGAAAATTACAAAAAGATTTTAATATTTTTTTTAGAAATAAATACAGTTCATCAGTAACACAAATATCTGATGAAACGTATAGAACATTAAAAATACATATATAAACAGTAATGTCAAGATATATTACTAAATGATATAAATATAGGATATTAACCACTTAAGGACCTTGGGTGTTTTTCAGTTTTGGTGTTTGCAAGACTGAAACTGTTTTTTCTGCTAGAAAATCACTTAAAACCCCTAAACATTATATATTTTTTTTTTCTAACACCCTAGAGAATAAAATAGTGGTCACCGTATTTGCGCAGCGGTCTTACAAGCGCACTTTTTTTGGAAAAAATACACTTTTTTGAATTAAAAAATAAGACAACAATAAATTTGGTCCAATTTTTTTATATATTGTGAAAGATAATGTTACGCCGAGTAAAATGACACCCAACATGTCACGTTTAGAAATTGCGCCCGCTCGTAGCATGGCGTCAAACTTTTACCCTTAAAAATCTCCATAGGCGACGTTTAAAAAATTCTATAGGTTGCATTTTTTTAGATACAGAGGAGGTCTAGGGCTAGAATTATTGCTCTCGCTCTAACGATCGCGGCGATACCTCACTTGTGTGGTTTGAACACCGTTTTCATATGCGGGCGCTACTCGCGTATGCGTTCGCTTCTGCGCGCGAGCTCGTCGGGACGGGGCGCTTTAAAAATTTTTTTTTTTTGTTTTCCTATTTATTTGTATTTATTTTAACATTTTTTACACTGAAAAAAAAAAATATATAATAATTGATCACTTTTATTCCTATTACAATAAATGTAAACATCCCTTGTAATAGAAAAAAGCATGACAGGTCCTCTTAAATATGAGATCTGGGGTCAAAAATACCTCAGATCTCATATTTAGGCTTAAAAAGAAAAAAAAAAAAAAAAAAGGAAAATGTCATTTTTTAAATAGCCTTAAAAAGAAAATGTCTCTTTAAGACAGTGGGCGGAAATGACGTTTTAAAGTCACTTCCGCCCAGCGCTGCTATGGGGAACGGGTGGGGGCGATTTTTCCCTCACTCGTATCCCAGCAGAGGAGCCGCACAGACCCGATCGCCTCCGCCGCTACCGACGGCAACGGTAAGCGGCAGAGAGCACGGGAAAGCGGCGGGAGGGGGGGTGTACCTCTCCGGTCACCGATAACGGCGATCTCGCGGCGAATCCGCCGCGGAGACCGCCGTTATTGTACACAGGACCCTGCACTGAAGAGATGGATATCTCGGTTGTGGCAGCAGCTGCTGCCGTTACCGAGATATCCATCTTTAAAAAGAGGACGTATATATACAGTGCAGGGTCCTTAAGTGGTTAACTATAGCGTGTTCAGTTTATATCCTAGATTTATATCATTTAGTAATATATCTTGACATTACTGTTTATATATGTCTTTTTTAATGTTTTATACGTTTCATCAGATATTTGTGTTACTGATGAACTGTATTCATTTGTAAAAAAAATATTAAAATCTTTTTGTAATTTTCTAAATAAGTGCCTACAAAGTCCATTCAAAAGAACGGCGGTTCTGTGCACTTGGGCGGCAAGAGATTCTTCCCAAGAATGTCGTCAGGAAAAACACATTTTTTTTCCTGATGAGTTCTGGCCAGTGTGTACAGGGCTTTACAGAGGATGGGAGAGGTGCTGCAGAAGTCTTCGAGGAGAGCATGGGAGGAGGTCATGAGAGAGATAGAGAGCAGGAGGACTTGGAAGGAGTAATGCTTTGGGTGATATTTTGAGAAAAGGTTGCTGATAAAGCTCAGGATAGTGTTGTGTACGGCTTTGTATGTTGTTATTAGTACTTTAAATGTTATCCTTTGGGTGGACGGAAGCCAATGGAGGTATTGGAAGAAAGGGTTGATGGACCATTCGGTTCTGATTCCATATTTTGTTTCTTTCTGCTTACTCAATGGTGTTTGAGTGAGATTGTGGGATAACTGGTGTCCAGCTTTATCTTTTTAGCCGATGATCAGAGAAGGGTCCAAACTTAGAAAGCAAAGGCATGTCAAAATTAGGTGCACAATGTGCTGTGCCGGTGACTAATGGTGATCAACAACACCTAGTATTAAATTTGTGCGCGCACTTGCTTTCCAGACAAAGAACTTATGGCAAATTTTCCCATCATGTAGGGATGGTGAGGTACATATCACATTTAACAAATATATATTTTGTGTTTTAATAAACCTGGGTTCGCTTTTTACTATAACGATGGGGACTTTTTTGACCGAAACAACTTGGTCATGTGCTTGCTAAACACTTCATCTCTGATGCCATAAATTAAGGGACTGATCAGTCTAGGAAGCAACATCAATGTTAAAAAGTTAGTCAGGGGAAGCAAATAAAAGTATTGTCTGAAGAACTTTTCAGTGAATCCATAGGTAAAGGCTAACATACAAAGAAGAAGCTGGACTGCATGGAGCAAGACAGTTTTCCCAGCCTTGAAAGCAGAGGTTGCTGAACCAACCTTATGAGCCACCATTACGACCTTGATGTACGTGTAGGCAATAGTGCCCCAAACGAGTAGAAAGCTGACAACCTCAACTACTGTTCCCTGTATGACTTGTCCTGGAGTGATGGTTAGTGATGGCCAATCGCAGATAACTTTGAGAGAAAATGCCTCTTTTTCTGCTGCAAAACAAAATGTAATAAAACTGATAAATTGGGGCACAAAGCCCAAAACCCACATGGCCACCATAGCCACTCTTGACCTTTGTACATTACATAGTTCAGCATACCTTAATGGGTGGCAAACGGCAGCATAACGTTCCAAAGACATGACCGCCAAGTTGTATGGAGTCACTCTAAATGAGCAGGTGCATATGCTGATGACCAAGAAACAGATTGGTAGAGGCCAATATAAATAATGTGTTGATCCAAAATAAAGGATAAAGGCAAGAATAATGTATATCAAATCATTTACCAGCATGTGAATGAACAAGATGTAGCGGGAGTTCTCTCTAACACGACGAGTGGTGAAGAAGACCTTCAGTATGATACTCATAAAGTAAACAAAAATGCCAAACAGGAAGACAATGGGGACGAAGAGAACTGCCCGCATGATTTTATAGAATGTCATGTCTTTCAAAGTCTCGTTGGAGATGGCATGCTGGGTAGAGTTAAACATTTCCAAGGGAAGAAGTTGCATTTAAGAGTCTGTGAAGAATAAAAAATAAATCATAAAAAGAATAAAAATCAATTCATTTTATTTCCAGTGTTTGCCTAGCAATAAATTATTACACAGACGCTTCCACATCAGTGTGTACCTTGGAGGAGCTTACACTCTAATGTCATAGTGTCATGCTGCGTACACACAATCACTTTTTGTGATGTAAAAAAATGTTGTTTTATCTCACGATACAAAACAAAATTTTTCAAACGTAATTTTAAAAAACGACGTTGCGTACACACCATCGTTTTCTGAAAATGCTCTTGCAAAGCGCGGTTACGTACACCACGTTCGACCGCACTCTGTTCCATTAAAGCTCCCGTCTCATAACTTGCTTCTGAGCATGCGCGGGTTTAAAAACGTTGTTTTACACGTCGTTTTGCCCACACACGATCATTTTTTATGACACAAAAAACGACATTTTGAAAAACGACCAAAAAAATTCAAGCATGTTCGAATTTTTTTTTTGGTCGTATTTTTGAAGACATAAAACAACATTTTGCCCGCACACGATCATTTTAAATGACGTTTTTTAAAACGTCATTTTATTTCATCACAAAAAACGACTGTGTGTACGCGGCATCAGAGGGAGAAACAGTGCCCCATGATTGGTGTCAATGGAAGAAATAGTGCCCCAGTGTTGGTGTCATTAGTAGGAATAATGCTCCAGTGTTGATATTAGTGGAAGGAATAGTGCTCCACCATTGGTGTCCATGGGAGAAATAGTGCCCCACCATTGGTATCAGAAGAAGAAAGTGGGGTTTATTTATTAAAGCTGGAAAGTGCAAATTCAGTCTCACTTTTGCATAGAAACCAATCAGCTTCTAGGTTGTATTGCCAAAGCTTAATTAAACCAGCTGATGTTAGAAGCTGATTAATTTTTCTGCAGAAGTAAGATTTTTGTACTCTCCGGGCCAGATTCTTAGCGGCGCTATGAGGGAGTATCTCAGATACCCCGTCGTATCGCCGTTTTTTTTGCCTCGTATCTATGCGAGTGATGCTTAGCATCACTTTGGCATAGATACGCTTCAACATCCGACAAGTGTAATACCATTACACTTGCGGATCGTAGTTGTAATGACAACTCCGGCCACTAGGTGGCCTTTACATTGTTTTTTCATTTGCATATGCAAATGAGGCTAGTACGCCGATTCCCGATCGCTTTTACGCCGCCCCGTCGTCGCGTACGCCGTTTTCGTCCGCGTAAGGTTACCCCTGCTTCTATGAGGAGTAACCTTACGAAGTTCCATCGGATGCCGTCGGGTGCCGTCGGATGCCATGTTAAGTATGGCGTCGGGTCAGCGTCGGCTTTTTCCATCGCTTACGTCGTTTTACTAACTCGTTCGCGAATAGGGCATTGCGTAAGTGACGATCACGTCGTTTTGACGTCGGTTTCAACTACGCTTTCCGACGTGAGCTGGAGCATGCGCACTGGGCTTTTTCCCCGGCCGGCGCATGCGCAGTTCGTTCGACGCGGGGGCGCGCTTAATTTAAATACAAGCCGCCCCATTTGAATTACGCGGGCTTACGCTGGGCCATTTTCGCTACGCCAACGCAAACTACGGAGCAAATGGTTAGAGAATACGGCACTTGCTCTAGTAGGATGCGGCGGCGTAGTGTAAATGGCTTACGATACGCAAGCAAATTTCTATGAGAATCTGGCCCTCCAACTTTAGAAAATTTACCCCATTGCCTCATTATTGGTGTCAATGGCAGAAATTGTGTCTTGATGTCAGTGAGAGGAACGGTGCTCCAGCATTGGTGTCAATGGAAGAAATGATGACCCATCATTGGTGTCAGAGAGAAAAATAGTGCCCCAGTGTTGACGTCAGTGGGAGGAATAGTGCCCAACCATTGGTGTCAATTGGAGAAATAGTGCTCCATAATTGGTGTTAGTGGGAAGAATCATTTTATTTTTTTTATTGTCAGTGTCAATGTGAGACTCAGCCTTGATGTCAGTGGGAGGAAAAGTGCCACATTTTTGGTTTTAGTGGATGAGGTCATTACCCCATCGTTGGTGTCAGTGGAAGGAATATTGTCTCATCGGTGGTGCTAGTGGGATCCAGAAAGCTGTCCAGCAGTAGTGATCAGTTGAACTTATTTATTTTATTTATTACAGGTACTAATATAGTGGCATCAATTTATGCAGCACTTTACATATGTATTGTATATTCACAAGTTCCTGCCCTCAAGGAGTTTACAATCTAAGGTCCCTTACTCACATTCATACATAGGCCGCATACACACGATCAAATCTATCTGCTGAAAACGGTCTGACAGACCGTCTCAGCAGACAGATTTGATCGTGTGTATGGGCGAGCCGACGGATTTGGTCAGCAGACAGATTTTAAAGCCTGCTTTAAAATCTGTCTGCTGGGAACCCGTCGGACCGATATGTCTACTGGTTAGTACGCTAACCAGCAGACATATCTGCCCGCACATGCGTCGAATGGATTCGACGAATGCGCGGAAGTGATTTACTTCCTGGTGCGGTGACGTGGCGGTGTCAACGTCACCGCCACGTCACCGCGCTGTCTGCTGGCGGGGATTTTGGTTTGATCGTGTGTACAGCGATCAAACCAAAACAGCCAGCAGACAAATCTGTTCAAATCGGTCTGTCCGACCGATTTGAACAGATTCATTTGGTCATGTGTACGCGGCCATACACATACTAGGGCCAATTTGGACAGGAACCAATTAACCTACCAGCATGTCTCTGGAGTGTGGGTGGAAACCCACATAGGCAGAAAATGCAAACTCCAGGCAGGTAGAGGTTGTGGTTTGGATTCCAACCGATGAACTTAGTACTGCTAGGTGGAAGTGCTAACCACTTAGCCAACTTACCTTTGTGTAGGCTCTATGGACCAAAGTGTCCTTCTACTGAAAACATGATGGCATGGCTGGAACTGTAAACACTGGAGGGCAAAAATGCCTCTACAGTGCATTGCAGGGTGCCAGAGCATTTTATGTTCCATTACCTGGCGCCTGCTGCCAACCTGCATAAAGTGACAAAAGCATGCAAACAGAAAGCGTGACCTCCTCCCATCCTCTGAGGACTGCTGCACTAGCTAGCTCAATACACAAAATGTTTTTTAACTTCTGGCAAAATTTGGCAGCAGTGTAACGGTAACTTTTCAGCAAAGTCAGAGTTGCTGAAGTTAGTCTGCTCAAACCCAGCAGCGAGACTGGATTGTGGAAGAGGGAGAGAGAGAAGAGGACATGGGATTGGATTGAGGATAGACAAAAGAGGAGCAGCCAGACAAGATGTTATAAGCTAGTCAAAATTTGATTGGTTTTCCTATGGATCTGTAAGATTATCCATTACATTAAAAGATCAACAAGGAGACCTGGCAACTGGAGCCAAGTCCAAGAAAATATGTTTTTTAAATATTTACTCAAATATTTTTAAATGTTTTTGGAGAATATTTATATATTTTTATACACTTAAATATATTTTTAGGGTATGTGTAGTAGTATATGGGCTTTTTAATAATATATATATCCCCTATTTTTAATATCTCTTAATAATATCGAATCTCTTCTGTATTTTTGAGATGATATGATGTCTCATTTATTTATATCTCTCTGGCCCCATACACACACTTGGATCTTCCAGATAATATGCAGACAGCACGTTCTTCAGCGTGTGTGTGTGTATGTTTCTAGTTTATTCAGTTTATGTCCCATACGTGGTGTTTACATCTATATATATTTATATCTATACATCTACATCCTTATATATAGATACTCCTGTTGTATCTACAGGTTTTGGTGCACGCATAGGATCTGTTTATGTGCGCACATCGTTGTGCGGCAGTGCTTTTACTAACCATTAGTCCCTTTCTCTAATACATATTTTTTCAAACCTTTTTGTTGTTTTACATAATGGGCCAGATTCAGGTAGAGTTACTCTGGAGTATCAGTGATACGCCAGCATAACTCTCACTTTGAGCCGGCGTTTCTGTTTTCAGTAAGCAGAAAACAAGAAACGCCGGGTTGGAGTTCCTATACGAGCGGCGTAATTGTATTTCGCCGTCGTATCGGAACTGCAATTAACGACGAGAATATGTTAATCAGGGAGAATCGGCAATTCACGATCGTATTCGGGCCCGACACAGTGACTTTCCGACGTTTCCGTAAGAGATACGCGGCGTAAAGAAAAACCAGCCCCCTAGTGGAGTATCCTATGTTAAGTATGGTCGTCGTCATCGCGTCGAATTTAAAAAATTGAGTCGTTTGCGTAAAAAACGTCCGTGAATGGGGATTGACGTCATTGACGTTCACTGACAGAATTTGGAGCATGCGCACTGACAGTCAACGCATTCGCAGTACGTTCGCCGCAGGATCGCGCCTAGTTTAAATAATACATGCCCCCTACCCGCCCAATTTGAATTCCGCCGGCTCATTTTCGCTACGCCGCCGCAACTTTAGGAGCAAGTGCTTTGTGAATACAGTACTTGCTCCTAAAGTTTCAGCGGAGTAACGTAAATGAGAAAAGTTACTCTAAAATAAAGATTCGCCCATCTACCTGAATCTGGCCCAATATGTTTTATTACCATCATTATCACCTTTTCATAGATTTCAGACTGTATTTTTCGTTTGTATATCCCAAATGTCATTGGTTTCTATAGTTAAGAAGTTAGCCAATAGGATAATGCCTAGCTAGCCCACTTGTGCCTATATTCCCATTTGCAAGATGGCACCTCTTGTACCTGAAGAAGAGACACGCATGTCTCGAACGTGCGCATCCTCCCGCCGAACCCTGATTTGGAAGTGACGTCATCCAGCAACACACTCGGGAAACAAGCTCCCCTTCTCCTTTGTTCCGAGGGCGTCTGGCCCCCACCGACGCAGCCAATCGAGGCAAGGGATTTTGGACACCAAGTGACTACAATCCTTCCTGGGACTATAGCGGATGAACTTTTTAATGCCTGTCATAACTCAGGCTCCGTTTGTGAGTATAGTACCTTCATATGTTTTTATCTGAATAAATATTCACTTGCTACGCTTAGAAGGCGCCGCTTTTTCTCTTTTCTTAATGACTGCAAAAGGTCTGCCGACTGACTCCCCGATCAGAGCTTTGAGCTCTAGAAGGGAATTTCTGCCTCAAGGCTGTATTGGCTTGCAGTCTGGAGATTCCTTGGGATGATTGGGTTAAAAAAAAAAATTAGCTAGTTAGGTAGGAAACAATGCACGTTATACGTTATCACTAATTCTGCTATATTAATATTCTAAAAAAAAGGGTGAAAAATAATGTAGTGTTTATCTACACAATCACAGTAGTGCAAAGAACAATGAAACTTATTCAAAAGTGTCCATAATAAAAAATAAAATAAAAAAATGTCCATCATAAATAAATTAAAATATCAAAAAATCAATTGTGAAAGTAAAGCAACTCTCCATAAAGTGGAACATTTTGAAAATTTTGAACACCGTAGATCCCTCACTAAAGTGCACAAGTGCCAATCCACACCCTTAGACCTGTACACACGATCAGTCCAAACTGATGAAAACGGACTGAAGTTCATTTTCATCGGTTCACAGACTAATGGTCTGATGGTCTGATGTGCGTACACACCATCAGTTAAAAAAAACGATCGTGTCAGAACGCGGTGACGTAAAACACAATGACGTGCTGAAAAAAGCGAAGTTCAATGCTTCCAAGCATGCGTCGACTTGATTCTGAGCATGCGCAGGTTTTTGAACCGATGCTTTTGCGTACTAACCATTGGTTTGGACCGATGGTCAGGTGTCCATCAGTCCGATTGTAAAGCAAGTTTTAAAACTTTGGACTGAAGGACAACAGACTGATGGGCCGTACACACGGTCAGTTTAGACCGATGAAACTGGACTTCAGTCCGTTTTAATCAGTTTGGACTGATCGTGTGTACGCTGCCTTATAGAATGAGGCTCACCAGATTGTAGATTTCAATCGCATGTGTGAATATATCACTTTTAAGCTCTAAGCAGATGATCAACCCAATCTCCAGTCAGATCTCCTCAGATTCAAATGGATGACAGCTCTCTCCACATGTAGAGATAAAATCAACACAAAGCCTCCAATAGTGTAAAAACCTCTAGGTAATAATTTTAATAAAAAAGTAATGCACTTACATCACAAGTAAAAACAAATCACGCTTGGTATATATTAGTTACATGCTGGGTGCCTGCGTGCTGCATCTCCAACCCCTCCTCGCTCGCACTCACAGATAACACTCTCAGCGTCAAGATTCAGTTGCCACCCCTAACATGTTTCGTCACTTCCGATTTCATCACAGGGGATCACACATGCAATTGAAATCTACAATCTGGTAAGCCTCATTCTATAAGGGTGTGGATTGGGACATGTGCACTTTGGTGAAGGATCTACTGTTTTCAAAATTTCCCACTTTATGAAAAGTTGCACTACTTTCACAATAGATTTTTTGATATTTGAATTTAATTATGATGGACATTATTTTATTTATTTTTTATTATGGACACTTTTGAATAAGTTTCATTGTTCTTTGTACTACTGTGGTTGAGTAGCTAAACACTACATTGTTTTTCACCTTTGTTTAATTATTTGTATTCTAAGTAGCAGCATGTTTATTTAGTTTAATAGCGCAGGGCTCCGATTTTTTCACCCCCCTATTCTGGCACCCTACGGTGGCTACCTAAGCAGCTTTAGGCTTCTTGTACACTTGCAGCTCCTAAACTTGAGTAGTGAGGTTAAACCTCCCTCTACTGAACACGGAAGAATCGCGTTCCGTACAGGGACGCTTTGACCACCGGCAAACGCAGCAAAATCACAGTTTGCATTTTTGCCATGTTTTGCATTTTCCTGCAGCCACAATCAGGGTAGGCTAGTGTACATGTAGGCTTATGCTGGCGCCGGCCCCCATTGTAAGAGACAGGCCCGTTTTAAGAATACTCACAGTACCGTTGGCAGGTTAGAAATGTTTTTTCCCCACACAAAGACAGCAGAGCTGACACTCAATAAGCGAAGACAATAGTTAATTATATGGTAATTCAATACAACCGGGAAAGTCAACACGTCTTTTGATGTCCATGTAGAAGAAATATAATATGTTCCCTGCAAGAACCAAAGTACACAGAGCAGCGTTCATACTTACAATTTACCTCTTTCATCAATACTGAAATCCACAGCATAGGATTGAGTAGAGTCAGTGCAGCTCATGGTGACCATGTCAGTATTATCTCTGGTCTATTTATCTACCCAGGATTCCCTGGGGTTTGTATTGCTGGCTGTTTGATTGAAACCCTCAGGATCTTCCCCATGTTGTACTGTGCTATGCCACCCTCCAGGGACAACATAACCATCATTGGCTGTTGTCCCGGGTGATGTCTTTTTCCTTGTGGGAGACTTAGAATGTTTTACAGTTTTGTTAGATTTAAACAAAGTCACGCATCAAATAAATGGTGCTATTAAAGAGTAAATTGACAAAAACAAATTTCTTTCTCAGTTTAGGCCGATATGTATTCTTCTACATATTTTTGGTAAAAAAAATACCAATAAGCGTATATTGATTGGTTTGCGCAAAAGTTATTGGGCCAGATTCAGATAAACTTAAATTTGCGCTGCGTAATCGAAATACTCTACGCTGGCGTATTTTACCAGGCTCTACATCGAATTCTGGTAGATTTTTGCCCGTACGCTACGGCGGTGTAGTCTATTTCTTGCGGCCTAATCGAAATACGCGATTAGGGGGCGTGAAGCATTTAAATTAAGCGCGTCCCTGCGGCAATCGAACTGCGCATGCTCCGTTCAGAAATTTCCCGCTGTGCATTGCGCGAAATCACGTCGTTACGTAATTTTTTGTTTGAGTAGCGTCGTTTACGAACATTCCTATTTCCGGACGACTTACGTAAAAAATTATAAAAGACGTCGGAAAACGTACAAATTCGACGCGGGAACGACGGCCATACTTAACATGGGCTGTCTAATATTAGAGCAGCAAAAAGCTGGTATAGTGTTACGCAAAAAAAAGATGACTAAAGATGCCGTAAGAGATTGCGATTGAAGATCGTAATTTCGGGGATCGCCGGCAAAAGCTCATTAGCATACCCCGACGGGAAGTCCACCCAGTGGCCGCAATTTTATTGCAGCGTAGATCCGAAGGCGTAGGAACACGTAATCCTGTCGAATTGAAGCCCGCAGCCGTCTATTCATGGTTTGAGGTTTCAGCTAAAAAACTCGCGTAATTTGAAATTACTCCAGTCAAACACCAGTTAGACAGGAGTTACGGCTCTCTGAATCTGGCCCATAGCGTCTACAAAATAGGGGATAGTTTCATGACATTTTTATTATTATTTTATTTTATTAGTTATAGCGGCGATCATTGATTTTTATTGTGATGTGACATTATGGCGGACACATCGAACCTTTTTGACAGTATTTTGGGACCATTGTCATTTATACAGCAATCAGTGCTATAAAAATGTACTGATTACTGTGTAAATGACACTGGTAGTGAAGGGGTTAACCAGTGGGGGGAGAGGAAAGAGTTAAGTGTGTCCTAGGGAGTGATTCTAGCTGTGAGGGGGCTGGGCTACAAGTGACACTACACTGATCACTGCTCCCGATCACAGGGAGCAGTAGATCAGTGTCCTGTCAATAGGCAGAACAGAGAAATGCCTTGTTTACACAGAAATCTCCCCGTTCTGCCGCTCCGTGACCCAATCACGGGTCACCGGCG
This sequence comes from Rana kukunoris, assembly GCA_029574335.1. Classification (NCBI taxonomy): domain Eukaryota; kingdom Metazoa; phylum Chordata; class Amphibia; order Anura; family Ranidae; genus Rana; species Rana kukunoris. The sequence continues at coordinate 18,524,782 of CM056050.1, read as the reverse complement.
GACATGAGTCTGCGGGTCCCACGGGCACGGTCATGGAGCTTGTTGCGAGCGTGTGCGCGTGCCTGCATGGCGGGATTTTCTAAGCAACATACAGGGATCCAAAAACAAGCAAGGCAGACTAATGGGAGGCTTCATCTAGAACACTGCAGGTAAGTCTGTCCCTATCACAAGCAAGGGATAGAGTGTTCAGTTTGCTTACATCAGATGACTAAGCGGATCAATCACCGACAGGTGAACACAGACAGGGAGGATGCAACAGCCAACACCCGGCTTCTGGAATAGAGAGCAGAAGCACTTACGTGATCTTGACAATGATAGTCTTCACTGTGCTCCAAGGCATTGATAAAGTGTTTACATTTTTTTGTATCACTCTTCTGACTTGTGCCTGTCCACAACTTCATCCCGGAGATCCCGATGACATTGCCTTGCCACCCATAGTTGATTGTTTGCTTCAGTTGCACTACCAGGGACTGAAATTCTCCAGGAAAGCTCTTTTCATGCTGAGCTAATCAAAATTATTACAGTTAAAAGTCAAATGGCTTTATGTGCCATTGAGAAGGTCTTTAGCTACACCTGATTGAGTTTACAAGTCATTTTTGGGAGCGGGGGTTATCCTTTTTCTAACTTGGTAAATCTGTTTTTGCATTTCTTAGATTTTTTCTGACGTGTTGGTGTTATCTCTTTTACTTGGATGTTAAGGGTTGCAAGTAAATACAGCTAGACAAAACAAAAAATGTGTCTGCCCTAATTTCAGGCTGCAAAGCAACAAACTGTGATTATTTTAAAGGGGGGGGTGATTCTTTTCTATACCCACTCCACTGTATATTAATATAATAAGGTATACATAAACACTAACCATGATCTTCCCTTATTTGTTCACTTTTGGTCACTTAAATATATTAATCAATTGTCTACCTGGGTAACTTTTTTACACATGTTAAAATCTGCATTTTTTTTTTGCTAGAAATGACTTTAACCACTTAAGACCCAGACCAAAATGCAGGTAAAGGACCAGGCCCCTTTTTGCGATTCGGCACTGCGTCGCTTTAACTGACAATTGCGAAGTCGTGCGACGTGGCTCCCAAACAAAATTTGTGTCCTTTTCTTCCCACAAATAGAGCTTTCTTTTGGTGGTATTTGATCGCCTCTGCGATTTTTATGTTTTGCGCTATATACAAAAATAGAGCGACATTTTTGAAAAAAAATCAATATATTTTACTTTTTGTTATAAGAAAAATCAAATAAACTAAATTTTAGTCAAACATTTAGTCTAAAATGTATTTAGCCACATGTCTTTAGTAAAAAAAAAAATCGCAATAAAAAAAAAATAGCTACCTAGTGGGAACAGTGACACTAATACAGCGATCAGAAAAATGATCGCTTAACCACTTCAATACCGGGCTTTTATACCACCTCCATACCGGGCCTATTCTGACACTTCTCTCCTACATGTAATAATCATCATTCTTTTGCTAGAAAATTACACAGTACCCCCAAACATTATATATGTTTTTTTAGCAGACACCCTAGGGAATAAAACGACGGTCATTGCAACGTTTTATCTCGCACAGTATTTATGCAATCATTTTTCAAACGCCTTTTTTTTTTTTGATTGTTTCATGAATTAAAAAAATAACAAAACAGTAAAGTTAGCCCAATTTTTTTGTATTATGTGAAAGATTATGTTACACCGAGTAAATAGATACCCAACATGTCACGCTTTAATTATGTGCACACTCATGGAATGGCGCCAAACTTCGGTACTTAAAAATCTCCCTAGGCAACGCTTTATTTATTTTTTACAGGTTACCAGTTTAGATTTACAGAGGAGATCTAGTGCTAGATTTGTTGCTGGCACTCTAACGCACACGGCAATACCTCACTTATGTGGTTTAAACGGTGTTTACATATGTCGACGGGACTTACGTGTGCGTTCACTTCTGCATGTGAGCTATCGGGGACAGGGGCGTTTTAATTTTTTTTTTATCTTTTATTTATTTTTTTGACTTATTTTTTATTTATTTTTACACTTTTTTTCAATTTTTTTCCCACTTTTATTCCTATTACAAGGAATGTAAACATCCCTTGTAATAGGAAATGTGTGTGACAGGTCCTCTTTAAGGAGAGATGCGGGGTCAAGAAGACCTCACATCTCTCCTCTAGGCTGGAAACCATGAGATCGGTGAAAAAAAATTCACCGATCTCATGAATGGTTGCTTACAGCCGCAATCGCAGCTTTGTTTACTTACGGGGACCCGGGCGTGACGTCATCACATCGCGCCTGGGTTCTCCGACGGTCATAGAGATGACTAGTGACCATCTGGTCACCAGTCATCTCTATGCTTCCTGCCGATTCGATTCGTTCTCCGGGCCCCCGAAGGCACGGGAGAGCCCGGAGAAGCACCGGATGGTGGCGGGAGGGGGTGATGTCCCCTCCCGTGGCCTGTAAGAACAATTAAGTGGCGGAACCGCCGCTATGATCGTTCTTATGTCGTGCAGAATCGCCGGCTGAAGAAGAGGATATCTGGATGATGCCTCTGGCTTCAGAGCAAAGCCCAGGCCGTCAATTGACGGCCACTTAGGATGGGAGATCCCATCTCTGGCCGTCACTTGTATATGGGTGGGTATTGAAGTGGTTAGTGACGCTGGCAATAGGGAGTGAAAGGGTTAACTAGGGTGGTGGTCAAGGGGTTAAAACTTTATTAGGGCGGGGTAACACTAACTGCCTGTCACACTGACACTAAATACAGTGATCATACATATATGATTACTGCATTCAGTGACACTGTGACAGGGGGGAGGGGGGGTGATCGCAAGGGGTTAATGTGCCTACGTGTACTGGTGTCAGTGCAGACTTACTATGTGATGTGATCTCTCCTCAGCGGCGGTTGAAAAAAATGCTGAGAGCAGAGATCACATCACTTCCCTCTTCCTGTGTTTACACAGGAGGAGGAAGTGACACACAGGCGAGCGTGCGCTTTGGCTGGGACCGATCCGGAGGGGGCGGACAAAAACTAACCGCTGCCCCCTCAGCACGGATCGCTTGCACAGCCACCGGGACTGTCGCATGTACCGGGGGGGGGTCCCGATCGGACCCCCGACCCACGTCAAGGCAGCCACGTACAGGTAGGTTGATGTGCCTGTCTGTGCCATTCTGCCAACGTAAATGTACATACGGCGGTCCTTAAGGGGTTAAACAATTATATCCAGGGCTTTTTTTCAGCGGAAACGTGGGGGAACATGGGGGAACGTGGTTTCCGGCACCTCTAGCACTGAGTGTATGTAATTTGCAAAGGGGTGCTGGGGGCTGCTGCAGGGTCTGCAGATGCTGGGGCTCTATTGTCACTGAAGGGGATCTATTTTTGAAGGAGACGGGAATGTTGTTGCAAGGGATGTCTATTGTTGCTGGCAGGGGATCTATTGTTTCTGGGGGTTGGGTCTTATATTGCTGGGGGGTCACTTGTTTCTGGGAGGGATCTACTGTTTGATGGGGGGCTATTGTTGCTGGCTATTGGAAGATCTTTTGTTGCTGAGGGATGGGGGTGGTATTTACTTATAGGTGGTCCATTGATGATGGCTTCGAGGAGATCTGTTATTGGAGTCTATTGTTGATGGGGGGTATTTTGTTGCAGGCGGTCCATTGTTGCTGGGGGGGGGGATCTATTATTGTTGGCTGCAGGGGATCTATTGTACTGCTTTTATTGTTATCATTAATAAGTTAGTACCACAAATGTTACTGTATTCTGTGGGGTGGTCTTGGGAGGTGGGTAGGGGGTGGGACCAAGGAATGGTGCTTGGAGGTGGGTAGGGCTGAAGACAAGGGACGGCTTGGAAAGAGGAAGTTCCTGCATCTATTCTCTGAGGCGGCGTACACACGACCGAGGTTCTCGCTGGAAACCAGCGAGAACCTCGCTGGAATGTGCATTCCAGCGAGGACCTCGGCCGTGTGTACGGTCTCGGCGAGCTTCCCGTCGGGAAGCCCGTCGAGCAGAAATAGAGAGCACGCTCTCTATTTCCTCGACGGCCCGCCTGGAAGAATGGCTGGTTGCCATTCCCGACGGGCGGGTCGCCGATTTGAACGATGTGTTCTGCCCGTCGAGGTTCTCTGCCGTGTGTACACGGCCTCAGAAGAAAAGCCCTGATTATATTGTTTTTGAGAGTAGACACCTTGGAGAATAAAGTAGTTAGTTTTTGCACAGCTATTTAAAGCGGACCTTCAGTAATTTTTTCAACTTTTCATCTGTTAAGTCTTCTGCTCTTGTTGTTTTAGCTTTGGATAGTAAAACATTATTTTTTTATGCCAGTAAATACCACTTCCTGTTTCTTGCCTGGTAAAAAGCTTAGGCTTATGACATCATGCACAGCTCTCTCTCTCTTACTCTTGTGAGAGTTTGCCAGGAAAGGGAGGGGTGATGAGTCATAAGATGGCCAATGAGAGCTGCAGAGCTGGAGGTGTGTCTCTGTGTGCCTGTGTAAATCAAGGAAGTGAACAGACAGCAACTTCAGCTGCCCACAGTTAAAATGGTTGCAGCCAGACTTAGTGGAGGGAGATTTCTGCAGCATATTTGGCAAGTACAGAATCACAGTATATATAAAATAATATGCAAAGTGGTTGGAGGGAAGCTTTAGAATGGCAAAGATGTTTTTATTACAAATTATGTGCACAGACTGTAGTTCCTCTTTAACAAATGCTTATTTTCAGGAAAAAAGTCAACTAAAATTAGTTTGCGGCTATGATATAAAGCTAGTACAATATTATTTATTTGGGTAAAATATATTGTAAAAGATTGGGTTGTGCTGAGTAAAGATAACAAATATGTAAAATCCTAAAAATGGGTGCACCTATGTATTCACAACAAACTATGGTACCCAAAATTCTTTAAAAGCTTTTACAGGTTATCATTTGAGAGGTAACCATGAATTGTGACCCTCCAATTCGCGGTCTCACTGTGACGGTCACGGCGATCAGTGCCGATCCTGACCTTCCTGGGGCCCTAAGCAAAATGACATGGCACATTAAAAATGAGAAGCTGGGGGGGGGGGCGCTGACGACAGTGACATGTCACATTAAAGAATGTTTAGAAGCGGGGTGAGGGGGCGAAAATGACTTCTCACCAGGCGGGGCCCTTTAGTAATTTGGGGGGCCCTTCGCAGCTTTGCGGGGCCCTAAGCGGCTTGCATAGTGAGCCTATAGGGAGGATCGGCCCTGATGGCGATACCTCATATGTCTAGCACAATTCATGTTTAAATGTGCATTTGCATTTCGGTGTGCACGGTGGTGCTTTTACATTTTTTTTAATGTATTTTATTCCCCAAAAATGTTGCTTTTTTAATTTTCATTCTTTGTTTAACTTTATTAGTATCAAGCCGGTAGAGACATCAGAGGTCTCCCCCAATGTCCCCCTTTCCATCCAGATTGTGCTTGCTTAGCTGCTTCCTTGGCACCAGTAGACTGGAAATTACAGCTGTAAATCTGAAAGTGACATACCGTATTTTTTACTCCATAAAACACACACACACCCCAAAAAAATGGGGGAAAGGTCTGTGCGTCTGATGGAGCGCCAACTAGCTGATGCATGCTGACGTTGTTGCACTCTGGGAGTTGTAGTCCACTCCACGCACTCTCAAGCTCCCGGTGGGTGGAGAAGCAGCGCAGCACAGCCAGGTAACTACAACTCCCAGGATCTTGGAGGCAGGGTGCACCAGGGAGTTAAGACTTGGGACCAACGTGACAGGCTCGGCCTGCAACTTTGCATGACCCCAGGACAGGAGCATCACCCCACCCCCCCCAGGAGGAGGCCGTGATAGGACCTGCAGAGCTGGCACTAGTAGTTGCTATTACTGAGGTGAGAGACCCTGACACCCCCAGGGCCAGCTGACCCCCACATTCCATCTTTCCCCCCCCCATACACCCCTTTTACTCTGCCCCATTGTCCACCCAGTAACCTCAAAATATCCCTCAAAACTGTGGGCCCTGTTGGGAGCTGGTCATGGTCTGTGGGACCAACTGGCCTGTGTATCCTACTGGCTATTGCCCTGTAGATCCTGCTGGGAGCTGATCATGGCCTGTGGCCCACAAGCCATGGCCAGCCTTCAGCAGGACCTACAGGCCAGCAGCCAGCAGGACCCATAGGTCCATGGCCAGCTTCCAGCAGGACCCACAGCCATTTGCTTCAGAATATTATTTTTTATTTATTTTTCCTCTAAAACCTAGGTTCGTCTTATGGTCAGGTGTGTCTTTATGGAGCGAAAAATACGGTAATACATACACTTCACTTCTAGGTTCACCAACCACAGGAGGGGGGGGGGTTCGGGGAATAAATATGGTCCTGGCCATATTTGGTCAATGCTGTCAGCTGATGACTGCTCAGAGAGCTGTCATTTTGGCTATGAGTAGTGTCAGGATCGTTCGTGTGCACTGGGTCGTAGTGTGCGAGTCAATAGGGTGGTGGACATCATGGTTAATGATGGTTTTGCAAGGAGGGACTTTTTTGGGAACATTATATTTTGTGCTGTTTAAATTATTTTTTTTTTAAATAACATACTTACCTCCATTGTGCAGTTCGTTTTGCACAGAGTGGCCCCGATCTGTGACTTCTGGGGTCCCCGGCGGGTCTCACGGCTCCTCCTCTCATCAGGTAATCCCCTAGGAGAAGCGCTCTCCCAGGGGGTTACCTTTCAGGCATGCTCCCGAGTCATTCATTCGGCATCCATAGCCGCCAAATGTATGATTCGGCCCTGCCCCCCGGGGCCGGCGTCATTGGATTTGATTGACAGCAGCGGGAGCCAATGGCTGTGTTTCTATCAATCTATCTAATCAAGAGTGGAGGACCCCAAGAAGAGGAAGATCGTGTGTCTGCCGGGTCAGGTTCGAGGGCTCAGGTAAGTAAAATGGGGGCGAGGGGGGGGCGGTGACAGACAGAAGTTTATAGGATGCATTAAGGTGAATAAACATGAGGGTTTACAACCCCTTTAAACATTTAGGTCCCTTTATTTCTGAGTTACAGTTCTTTTTTACCCCATGGAAAAAGTTAAATTGCGCTCATTATTGTAATAAAAAATATAGCTGCGATCATAAAGTGTTATACAACACAAGAACAATGTAACAAAAAAATGAGATCGCGCTGAAAATTACATATAAATAACTTAAGACAGCTATTAAAACATGTATACAGGTAAATGTTATCTAAGTGGTTTTGCTAATTTCAGCATGTGCACAGGTAAACATTTCCAACATATAAGCAAATATCTCCAACATAAATGTCCATCAACATATAAGTGAATTCATGGATTGATATTCCCACAGGTGCCAATAAAATCACACGGTTGGAAAAGTGTGGTATAGAAAGAACCTCCACCGAAGTCATATGAAGCCTCTTACCAGACAGACATATATTATAGGCATAATATAGTTAATGCTGCTCCATAGCAATCAGGGAGAGATACCCCATACTCACTCACATGTGGGAGGGCAGTATCTGGGGGGGTCCCCTTATTAATAACCACTTAAGGACCCTGCACTGTATACTGTATATACAGTACGTCTGTTTTTAAAGATGGATATCTCGGTAACGGCAGCTGCTGCTGCCACAACCGAGGTATCCATCTTTAGTGCGCAGGGTCCTGTACACGATAACGGTGGTCTCCGCGGTGGATTCGCCGCAAGATCGCCGTTACCGGTAACGAGAGAAGCCCCCCTCCCGCCACTCTCCCGCGCTCTCCGCTGCTTACTGTTGCTGTCGGTAGCGGTGGAGGTGATCGGGTCAGTTCGGCTGCTGACTGGGGATGCGAGTGAGGGAAAAATGTCCTTCACCTGTCCCCATAGCTCTGCTGGGCGGAAGTGACGTCAAAACGTCAGTCCTGCCCAGCGTCTTAAAGAAAAAAATGTTTTTGTCATTTGAAAAAATTACAGTTTCAATTTTTGTTTTCTTCAATTTAAGTCTAAATATGAGATCTGATGTCTTTTTGACCCCAGATCTCATATTTAAGAGGACCTATCATGCATGGAATCATGGAATAAAAGTGATCAATTTTTTTTTTCAGTGTAAAAAGTAATAAAATAAATAAAAATAAATAAGAAAACTAATTTTTTTTTTTTAAAGCGCCCCGTCCCGACGAGCATACGCAAGTATGAAAACGGTGTTCAAACCACACAAGTGAGGTATCGCCGCGATCGTTAGAGTGAGAGCAATAATTCTAGCCCTAGACCTCCTCTGTAACTCAAAAGATGCAACCTATAGAATTTTTTAAACATCGCCTATCGAGATTTTTAAGGGTAAAAGTTTGACGCCATGCCACGAGCGGGCGCAATTTTTAAGCGTGACATGTTGGGTATCATTGTACTCGGCGTAACATTATCTTTCAAAATATATAAAAAAATTGGGCCAAATTTATTGTTGTCCTATTTTTTAATTCAAAAAAGTGAATTTTTTCCAAAAAAAATGTGCTTGTAAGACCGCTGCGCAAATACGGTGTGACAAAAAGTATTGCAATGACCACTATTTTATTCTCTAGGGTGTTAGAAAAAAATATATAATGTTTGGGGGTTTTAAATCACCTTTAAAGCTCTCTGTCTAACGCATAGATGTATCCATGGGAATGCTCCCCATTATCTATGCAAAAAATTAAAAGTTCACAATCCCAATCGTATTCTACGATCCACCAATCAAAATCGGCTTCAGATACCGAAAGCCAGATACAAGTCCAAAGGAGACAGGAGATTCGCTGTCCAAGGTCCCAGACTATGGAATGCCTTACCAGCCAGCATTCGGCTGGAGGAGAACTACTTAGTCTTCAGAAGAAAGGTTAAGACTCATCTCTTTTGATCTCAAAGGAGACAGGAACAACAAGCGCCCAGAGGCGATTAAGTTCGCATGTGCTGCGCTATATAAGTTTTTCATTCATTCATTTTTCATTCATTTAAATAATTTTTTAGCAGAAAAAAATGTTTTAGTCTTGCAAACACCAAATCTGAAAAACACCTAAGGTCCTTAAGTGGTTAAGGGAGGCTTGCAGATTCTGAGATGCTACCCACAGTATACCAGCTAGGGTTGTTGGAAAAAGGCCCTTGTCCTCTTCAACATGGGGACAACATGCTTTGCCAGGGGGGCCCCCCACTCTAGTTTTTGTATTCTTACTGGTGGGACCAGTAATTGTGTTTTGTGTGATGCTTGTTGGGTACTCGATACTCTGTTTTATACTTCAATATTTTTATTGAAGAAACAATGTTGCATAAGGCACAAGTGATAAAGACAGATATAACAATCGAGCTCTGTCAGATAATATTACTCATACAAATAATCGTAAACATAAAACCTATAAATAAGAGACAAAGCAAGCTCAACACAAAGTGTAGTTAGTGTAAGAGCCCATTAACATAGCCATATGACATAAGAATAAACAAGAAAAAACACAATGTCCCCTTTTTACTGTATCTTTCTCCTCCACAGTTGTTAAACCATTCACTAAATGGTGAAAAAAATAAAATAAAAATAAAAAAAGATGCGTCCCTGATTCACTAGAGGCCAATTGTTGGTTGTCCCAGGAAGCTACAGTGACATATAGCCTCAGAAATGACTCGCACAGGGAGAAAGATGCATATTATAAAGAGCAGGGGAAACGAGAAGAAAGGGAAAAAAAGGGGGGGGGGATTGGGAAGGGTAGGGAAGGGTAGGGGAGGATAAGGAAGGGTAGGGAAGGATTGGGAAGGGGAGAGAAAAGGGAACCCCTGTGTATACTTCTACTAACATTGTGTCAACCTAGAGATAGAAATTCTATCAAAACATCCAATAGTTAGCAACAATAACAACAATAACCAAATTAACAGTAATTATTTTAAAAGAAAAGAAAAAAGGAAAGAAAAGAAGAGAAGAAAAGAGAAGAGAAGAGGGTCAACCAGAAGCACTTTAAGGTAAAGATAGATAACGTAACCATGGATCCCACGTTATATCGAATTTCTTAGTAGAATTGCGAAGGACACAGGTGAGTCTGTTGTTAACCATGATCCGATTAAGTTTATTCTTCACATAACCAAGGGGAACCATCGACTGCTTCCAATATTTAGCAATAGTTATTCATGCTGCCAAAAACATATATGTCATTAGTTTTATCGATTTTTTGGGAACCTCACCGGGCAACTTATGAAAAAGCGCTGATTGCGGGGATCTACGTATATTAACCCCCGTTACAGAGTAAATTAGATTAAATATACGAATCCAAAATCTAGTGACCACAGGGCACTGCCACCAAACATGAAACATTGTACCCATCTGTCCACAAAGTCTGAAGCAAATGGGCGATGCAGACGGGTGCATCTTAGCGACTCTGGTCGGGACCAAATACTAACGTAGAAGTGTTTTATAATTTGCTTCAATTAATGTTGTATTAAAAGATATCTTGGATAAAGCGCAGGCAACATCTTGCCAGTCTGATCATTTCAACATGGTATTCAAATCCTGTTCCCATTGTTTCATGTAAGGGAGTTTGGCCTCCTTCCCCGTAAAAGGCCCTTTGTTTGGCAAGATAACTCAAAATTTGTAAGAACCAGGGGTCCATCCAACCGGTTAATTTTAGATTGTATAAAATAAATAATCTGGTTATATCTAAATAGCTTGCCGGAGGGCATCTGAAAGGTATCTTTAAGATATTGCAACAAATGCGGTTGATCCCCAACAAGATAATCTCCTATCCTAAGAAGCCCTTTGCTTAGCCACCACAGAAATAGCATTGGAGTCATTCCGGGAGAGAATATGGGAGCTAATGGAGTATGTGGGGAGGACAGAGGCTTACGATGTCGCAGACCGCTAGTGAATGTGACAGGGTAGGGCATAAGACAGGAGGGCGAAGACGGCTAGGGAGCCACATTAAAGAACCTATAGCAAAGGGGTAGCACAAAAGGGCTTCAATAGAGACCCAGAGGGGTGTAGATCCTTTGGCCGTTGTGTAGGAAAGCTGGGTTATTTGAGCCGCCTAATAATAAGCTTTCAGATTAGGGAGGCCAAGCACATCAGACTGTTTCGAGACATATAGAGTCAATTTATTCATTTGCGGTTTCTTGTTGTTCCAAATAAAACGGAGAACATCTGATTGTAACCGCTGTAAGTCTCCCCTCGGAACTGCAATCAGTAAAGTCCTAAAATAATAAAGTAACTTAGGTAAAAAAATTAATCCTAATGGAATTGATTCTACCAAACCAGGACAAGGGATAATCTGCTCATCGTTGAAGATCCTCCCGGAGTCGACGGAAAAGTGGGGGATAATTGGCTCGATATAGAGTATCGATCGAGGGTGTCAGTTGGAGGCCTAAGTATGGCAGGGAATTTTGCATCCATTGAAATTTATAAAGATTGTGTAAGGTCGAGACTGTCGAGATGGGTAAAGAAATATTAAGGGCCATCATCTTTTGGGTATTTAAGGAAAGCCCTGAGATCCAGGAAAATTGATGGAACAGGGTCAAAAGATTAGGCAAGGTCAATTGAGGTTTTGTGACATACATGAAGATGTCATCGGCAAACAGGGAACATTTATGCTCCCGTTGCCCACAACAAATGCCAGGTATATCAGGATGAGTTCGAATTGATACAGCTAGAGGTTCAATTGCTAGGGCAAATAACAAAGGGGAGAGCGGGCAACCCTGTCTCGTCCCGCGTTGGATTGGAAATTATGCCAATTTATAACCCTGAATGGAAACCTGGGCCGATGGGTTACTATAAAGTTGTTTAAGCAATAAGATAAAGGCAGAGCCAAATCCAAATGCCTCCAGAGTAGCAAATAAGTAGTCCCAATGTAAGCTATCAAAGGCCTTGTGAAGGTCCAATGATAGAAGTAATAAATCCCTCGACACAGGGGCATCCCACTTAGAGCGCACTGCAGAGATCAATGCTATGGAACGACGAACCTGATCCAACGTTTGGCGTCTGGTTATAAAACCAGATTAATCTTTGTGAATATATTGCGCTAAAAAAGTACCAAGACGTAAAGCTAAAAGTTTCGTCAGGACTTTGAGATCGCAATTAATCAAAGATATAGGCCGATAATTAAGAATGTCTGTGGAATCTTTATGTGGTTTGGAAATAACACTAATGTATGCCCTATTTTCATCTAAAGGAACTTTTCCGCCATCCTGCAAGAAATTTAAATAGAGAAACATGTGAGAAGCTAACTGCTCAGAAATTTCTTATGATAAATATTAGAGAGGCCATCAGGGCCCGGAGATTTATGCAATGATAACATTTTAATAGTATTATGTATTTCCTCACAGGTAATGGGTTGGTCCATAAGTTCTCTATGGGATTCAGTGAGAGATGGCAGTGATAAGGTGTGCAAAAAACTATCAATGGAAACAGGAGTGTGGTCCTGGGATGGGTTGTATAATTTAGTGTAAAAATCTTGAAATTCCTGAGGAGCCTTATGGGGATGCTGGGAGAGATCACCATTTGAGACTCAAATTTTTGGAAGAGCTATGTGTGAATGACTAGGGGAATGTTTACGCGCCAACAACGAACCCTGTCGGTCCCGCCAAGTGAAAAACGTATGATTAGTCCATCGCAAATATTTTTCT